>CM045728.1:2557500-2710000 GCA_024760905.1 Plotosus lineatus | reverse complement strand
TTTAAACAGACACATTATTGAACCATACCGATCTTGCGTATTCATGACGCAGTTAGAGCAGGTGGAAAGCATTGAAGCTGCGCATAAGTAGCGGAAAGCTAACAAGCCTGAATACAATGGTCTCACATTTCTGACGTCATCACTCCTGCGCCAGTGGGATTAACTGACAGTCGTTCGGTAAGTTTTTCGTGTTATTGTTATAAAATTTTGTAATGCCTGATTAAAAAAAAAAAAAAAATACACCTTCTTTTGTTGTGTATGTCTTTTGTTATCTCAGTAAATCTCTATATTTTCTTATTCGTCCATTATAGGTTTCGTTTCTATAAACATTGCAAGGCAGATAAATGGAATTCACTGGAATGAAAATGCCACACAGATGTTTAGTTGAACAAAAGTCGCGTGTTCGGATTTCCGGTTTGTTCCGGTTCGGTGTTCACTGGATGGTGTAATTTTTGGTTTTGTTTGTAGACGGTGGTTGACGATCACGAGCCCGAAACCAGTCCCAGCAGCAGCAGCCGCAGCAGCTTCTGACAGCGAACACGTCCACAGAGCAGCCCAGTCCACCGGCACTCTGTGGGCCAGACATTGTGACTGCGCGGTTCCGAACTGGAGGTCAATGCCTAAACCACATGATCCTAAAAACATCCAGATCAATGCTCAGAAAATGTTTTGAGATTTGTGTGTGCTTTCTCTTTGCACGCTGTAGTGTCTGATGGGGATGGCACCGAAGAGCGTGGAGGTTCTGGCTCTGTACCGCCGGGTCTTTCGGATCGCTCGCGGCTGGCAGGCTCAGTCAGCACTCGCTCATGATACAGAAACTGAGAGCCAGTACATCCGACAGGAGGCGCGATCACTGTTCCGACAGAACCGATCCGTACGCCATGCACACATACAGTCAGGTCCAAACACACACGGAACCAGTCGGTTGTTGTTGGGCTGCCTGCCAGGACCAGCTGTTTATTCAGGCTGCAGTCCGAGTTGGCCGTTTGAGGACTCGCTTTCTTATTCGGTTAGGTTAGGAGTTTGCAGTTCGATCCAATCAGCTGTTTGTTTGAGGAACTTTTTATTGATTGATTGATTGATTGATTTCTTACGTTTCTGTCTGACTCTCTGCCATTAGCTTCTGATTGTTGATATATTTGGACAAGTTCATTCCCCCCAAAGAGGCATTTAAGTGAACTCGTATGAATCCGTCACTTATTTATTTACATTTCTAGCAGATGCGCTTCTCCAGAGGGACCGCCAATCCTGTTTCTACAGCTGAGCGGGTCAGGGTCAGTGCTGGGAGCGGGGATGGAACCACGGCCCTGTTTGCAGGTGTCTTTCTGACAGTACTTTGTGATTCATTCCCAATTCAGAAGAAGAAGAAGTAATGGACACGGCAGTGTTAGTGCTCAGCACATCCACGTCACAGCAGGAGGCTCCAGGGTTCGAGTTCTGGAGACAGTGAGCGGGTTTCTGTGTGGAGTGTTCATGTTCTCCCCGTGCTCGCGTGGGTTTTCTCTCGGAACTCCGGTTTCCTCCCACAGTTCAAAGACATGTACATTTGGCTAATTGTTTTTCCTAGTTTCCCAGAGGTGTGTGTGTGTGTGTGTGTGTGTGTGTGTCTGTGTTGGCACTGCAATGGACTGCTGAGCTGTTCAGAGTGTACCTTGCCATCGCCCTGAGTCACCCGAGATGGGCTCCAGCCTCCCGTAACCCTAATTGGATTAAGTGGTCCAGAAAATGAATTTACAAAATGAGAAGAGAAAACCATCAACTGCCCAGTGATGACTGTAACAGCAGTCCGACTGAGCGTAGTCAATGAAAACCACACTGCCCTCTGGTGGATGTGTTCACGAGTTATTGTGATCGCACCATCACGAATCCCTGAAGTCTCCTGGGTCGTAGAGGCGCCTCATTGGTTGAAGATTTCAATTCGGGCTGGATTTCGCAGAGGAAGGAGCAGTACAGAAGAAATCTTCAACCTTTACGGTATTGTGTGAAAAGTACAGTCCACACCAACAGGACATTCATCATGTCTTCATCGGCTTCAAGAAGGCATTGTCACCACTCAAGAGTGAGCTTGCTTAAGGCTCTAGTTCTGTTCATCTTCTTGTACGCTTGTGAATTGTGGACTCTGATGGCAGATCTGCAGAGGAAGATCCAGGCAGTAGACATGAGGTGCCTCAGAAGACCACTCGGCGTCTCATACATAGATCACATATCTAACACCGAAGTGCACAGGAAGATCTCACACCACGTGGACCATGATGAAGAAGAGAAATTGGGGTGGTACGGTCATGTGACCTGCTCTAGTGGGCTATCAAAGATGATCCTCCAAGGCACAGTCTAAGGGAAGAGGAAACGGGCAAGACAGAAAAGGAAGTGGGTGGACAACATTGAAGAGTGGACAGGGAAGAGCTTTGCAGAGACCCAGGCCCTCGCCTACGAACGACCAAGCTGGAGAGCACCGGTGCGCAGTTTAACCATGAGGTGCCCCTACGACCCAGGAGACTTATCGTGATGCAGTACTTACTGTAAATGGAATGTTCTGAATTCAGGTACAGTATACCTCGGCTTCCGTCGTTCACTGGTTCCAGGAGAGGCCATGTCAGTCAAAAACGACTTCGGTCGAGGTACACCTGTGAACAGTTCCTTTGTGTTGACAAAAACTGTGGTGAGATTAGAAGTTGAAAGGAAAGAGAATAATTAAAAAACAAATTGATAGTTATTAGTGAAAAAGAATAGTTTTGTATGAGAACTTTTATTATCGTAGTTGTAATTTACCAAAGTTGTGTAGTTTGGGGTTCGGTTGGTGTGCGGTCTTGGGGTTACTGTGCATTATCCCGAGTGAATAGTGCAGGACTGAAACAAAGTTGTCCAAAATCACTTGGAGCATCATTAATATTTATTTAAAAATTGAAGAACAACCCATGGAAACATTGTTGTAGTTCGTTCGTGTGTTCGTGTGTCGTATATTTGTACTTTGAATGGTTTTCAAAACCCTGTTCCAGAGTATGCTTTCATTGTGTTTGTGTGAATTCCAGACTCGAACTCTTAATGGGATGAAAAGATTAGCAGCCCTGCACTCGGCTCAGTGCTCAACTGACCTGTCCCTGTCATGGAGGAAATACGAGCCAATAAATAATGGTCTTCATTTAGTTGACGTTTTCTGCTCCTGTGCAGTATATGCACCGAACCCTTTATTGACCTGCTGGAGGTCGCTGACTGGACACTCTCAGGGTCTCGGGGACCATTCAGCAACACCCAGCTCGCCTTCTGTGAATGTTGCTGAATTGTTTATGTTTGATGATATTACGTGTGTAGTTCTGAGGACATGCTGCTTCAGGGAGTGTATTTGATGGTGCTGGAATGATCAAGGGCTTTTTGTTTGATTTCAGTGAAGGTCAGGCTGCTGCAACGAACCGCATGATGGATGTTAAATGTGTGTTTAGGTTGAAAATGTCTGTCTGATTGTGATGGAATGCAGCACTTCTCTCTCTCTGAGTTGGATTGTGTGTGTGTGTGTGTGTGTGTGTGTGTGTGTGTGTTTCAGCTGACAGACCCAGAGTTAATCAGTAAATGTATAGCGGAGTGTGAGGCTCGAATTGAGATCGGTGAGTAGCACGCACACTGTTGTTTTTATTAACTGGACTGCACTCAAGTAAACGATTTTTATTTTATCTGACGGTTACTAGAAACGAACTAAACACTCAACTTTACCAAATTACTTCACAGATATTTGGTACAGATTTCAGCTTTTTATCTACATATTAAACTAGGCGTGCATTTAGAATGTGAGGTAGTGGCAGCCCACAGCACAGGGAACAGTAAACATTTCCTAGATGGTAATGGTATTCATTAGCAATGTGTTCATCATACAATATGTTCTATAGTACATATTTCGCTGGGGACACACACACACACACACACACACACACACACACACACCCAAAAGCCTTGTTTGAAAGGATTTCCCAAATGGCAGGGGTTTTACCTTTATAAGCTCACTCGAGGTGAAAGGTGAGTGTCCGAGTTAAAAGTCCATATATGGTGTCGTATTAGTGTTTCACAGGAACAGCATGTCTGTCAGCACTCACGTCTTCAAAACCTCATGACCTTATTCTAACCTTCACCTTTGACCCTGATATTTCAAAATCAAATCATGTGGAGGACTCGGGCAGGGTACTGTCCCCACTACGGTTGGTGAAAATCTCCGAGATGCCTCCCGGTACGGATTCTCCGTATTTTGTACGGAATGTTGATGTAAATACGGCGTTATGTTACAGGGTGCAGTGTTGTACGGAAAAATAAAAAAGAGAATCATGAATGTGATTTGTTTTGCTTCATATGCTGGGTTTTCCTGTTTAGGCCGATGGAGTATGATCATTGCCGTTGTTTAATCGGACTTTTGGTTATATTTACTTTTGCGGCAATCACCAAGCGGGCGCAATGTCTGGCTCTGCGCAGATTACTCGGTTTATGATCGCGCCATTTTTGCTCGCACGCCTCGTAGTTTGAGTTGTTTTAGGATCGAGCACCTGATGGCTGTGTATAATTCCAATGCTGATATAAAAAAAGAATGAAGAGATCAGTGACGGGTCAAGTAAAGAAGAGGTCGCAAGTATTTCTTCCTCGAGATTTATGAGAATGGTCGTGCTTCACAGCCAGCAAGCCAGGACACCATTTCCCATGTCGACGGACGGCAGCAATGATCACGAAAAGTTATTTCTCCTTGTTGTGAGGACTGTTGATGCCGACTCGCACCTTTTTCTTCTTGAGTTCCGATTTTTGCGTGCGAGTCACATGATGGTGCCGCCATCCTCCCTCTAGATTTTAAGTATGATATAATATTGCTTACAAATACCAGCACACTCATTCGCTGCCAGCAACCGGCGATTTTGCCGCCTAGAATTGCTCTGCTGCCGTCTACCAGGAAACGTTTTTTAAAAAATAAATTTGAAAGATTTAAAAAATATTTTGAGGATTGTAGGGTTTTATTCATCTTGATATGAACAGGGAAGTTGACAGAAGTGATTATAATTGTGGTTATAGACAGAGAACACCGTACATGGCTGCTGACCCCTTGTGTACTCGGTAGGCCTGGGTGAGCCGGTTCTGTTTTCGAGGCACAATGTGCATTTCTTAGTTTCAACAAATGTCGGATTCAAAATAATCTTATTTCTAAACAACTGTACACGTTCGTTACAATGTCAAAGTGGCAAGGAAATATCAAGGACTTTTTCAGCAAGAGACCGAAAATACAACGTACACAACTCGCACAAGGTCGATTATAAACAGTTGTGATTGTTAACAGAGAGAGCCTACCAGGGCCGCCCGCTGATCTATAGAAAACCACCTTTACCAGATTGGCGGCCCAATCACGGAAAATCTCTTTGTCTGGCTACAAAAAAGTTGTCAAGGCGAACTTTTTGGCGATATATAAATCATTTATTCAAAATCATGTTCTTACAAATATTTATGCAATGTCAGCAGCAAATCCGCTTTAAAAGTTCACAATAACGGCAACTTTGATCCCTGATTAATCCTGTATGAACCATTCTCCATCCTTCTCCATCCTTCTCCATCATTCTCATGCTTTCAACAAGTTCCGCTTGCTTGATTTGTATGGCTGTAGCAAAGCTGCACGTCTTCGCGACACGGTGCCCTCGCACCGCTTGCAACCAAACTATACACACCTACATCTCAGTTGAATATCAAATAAAGATGATATAATATGATGTACATATTGTGCATGCGACAACTTCTAAGTTATAGATCAAATTTACATGTAGATCTATACTATACAATATAACACTGTGGATGTATCACAATAACGGAAATATATTATAGAGCAGGCCTACTTCAAGGTGATTGGTAATAACAGTCACATACATCATTACAATGTCCTAACCTTGAGACGCACTGCTCAATCCATCATATTTTTGCAGTCAGAATACACCAGAATGCACCATTTAATATCTAAATATACAAAATCCCCCCCCGGAATCCCCTGCCATCGCTCTGCTTACGCATAATCGCACGCCTCTTACTCTTATCAAATTGCCTACTACTATTCAATTTATTGAGAGGGCTGAAATACATTTGGTGCTAATTTATGTGTGTGGAAGAAGTGTTACTGAAAATTTTCTAAAAATACGAAAAATCTCTATCTGAGGTCGGCAGCTCTGAAATCTGTGCGGTCTGTGTGGTCAGGATTTTTTTTACGATGTAACCTGATGATTGATTTGATCACGGCGCTGCTGAGTTCAGGACTGTGACTGGGCAGAAGGTGTTGATTACTTTTCTATGACAGCAGATCTGACAATTGTGCTCATTACTGATTTAACTGATTTTTTTTTAGCAACCTGGTAAAAGGTACTCTGATTGTTTAGAGAAAACAACAGGAGATTGTAACGTTAGGCCAACCTTAAACACAGCAGGTTGGGCCAAAATTGTACATAAAAACCCCACCTGGGTATCTACAAACTCAAAAAAATAAAACTATATATAAGGCGAAATCGGTATCAACCGCACCATGTGATTGTTCAATTTCACCAATTCGGTGAAACAACAATAACAAAAGGCGGAAAGCATGATGGAAGGGGACAATGATGAGGCAAAACAAACAAAAAAGAACTGTTCTGTCACTATTAAAGGTCTCAACGTGAAAATAATGAATAAATTAATGTGTTTCAAATTGAACAACACATTTTCTGACATTTTCGAACAAATACAACTTAATTATAAACCGCCAGGAACAGTGCGGAGCGTGACGAAGGTATTTGCTAGTTGTTGAGTGCAATATGAAAAGTTGAGATGTTGAAACCTTGATACTCTGTTGATTACAGAAGTAAAAGAATAAACTTGGATATTCAGTATGTTGATTTCAAATATAATATATTTTTCATTCTCCCATGTTTACAACATCAGTCATAATATCACATGACGTATGAAAAAAAAAAAAAAAAATTCCCTGCGAATCCCGGATGGCCTGCACAGGCAAAAAAAAAAATGTCCTCCCTCCCGAGTGAATCTTTTTAATCATCTGATTGCCAACAAAGAATTTTAAAACCTGGTATTATTTTTACCTTTTCCAGCTAAAAAAAGATGAACATAACCTTTCAAGGTTGGACAAAAGTCTTTTCGCAATCATGTCACATCAAATTCTGGACCAAAGTATTAAGTGAAATATAGTGAAAGGTGCTTGTTTGACTATATATATATATATATAATACAGATATAAAAGCTTTTAGGCAATTTATAACCAAAGCTTAAATGGCTTGGTGGCTAAAACTGTAAAAACCTTCAAGATCTCCTAAAACCAAATGGAAATAATTTAAAGCAATGTGAAGAAACCAGACCCTCTTGGTACAGCTGGGTAATGTCATTCCTGTCAGAAAAACTACCCACAAAACAATCAGCTGCACGACAGCTGTATTTTGCCTCATGAATATTCCTAGTTAGCAACGTCTGCTTCAGTATCAACGCTACATCATATTATTTATTACAATGGCCACCATACAGGTGTGAGAACATGACGTTCTTACTGGGGACCTAACACGTGGAAACTGTTATTAACAGAATCCTGGAGAAAATAATTTTGTTGGAGATTAATTTTTTGAAATTTAATATATTGCTACACCAACAAGGTTTTTACTGACCATCTGGAGCAGGGTTGGGAACTTTTTTGACTAAGAGAGCCAAAATAAACTCATTTTAAAATCTAATCCTATGACGCACACATACATACACACTCACACACACACACACACACACACACACACACACACACACATACACATATATATATATATACACACACACACACACACAGAGACGCTCCCCAACTTGCGTTCATCCGTATTACTTTTTTTTTTTTTTTTTTTTTTAAAAAGGTCGCATTTTGAGTTTAGACCTACCTACATAGTACGCTGACGCAATGACACTGCATTCATTGTTTACAAACTACAGACTGAGAGTGTGTGTGTCGGTCTTCCTTTCGGCTTTTTCCCTTTTACTCGGGAGTCGCCACAGTGAATCATGTGACTCGCACGTTTGATTTGGCAGAGGTTTTTACGTCGGTTGCCCTTCCTGTCACAACCCTTTTTAGCAAGGGGCAGAAACACGCTGACGACTTTGCGGCTCCTCTTTACGAAAGTCAGCAATGGTTCTTTTACATCAACCTCTCACCATAGACATGGCCCACCTTTGATAACCCAGTTAGCTGCACTGGGGGGACAGTGGCAACCTTGTTGGGGGTTCGAGTCCCACTCTCCACCTTTTGGATCAGCAATCCAGTGCCCTATACCACTAGACCACCTGTGTGTGTGTGTGTATGTATACATCTTCTTCTCTTTCTTTCGGCTGTTCCCTTCATCAGTTATATATCGTGTTACCCTTGTGTTAAGACATCGTCTCTCTGATCTTTGTGTTTACACTTTTTTGCGGACTTTTGTAACCCTAAGCAAATCTGGTTGGTCAGAAGTGTAAGCCTACTAGCATGGGTGCAAGTCTCATACACAGAGATGAATTAACTATCTGCTCAGATTGGCGCGATCTACCATGCATACTCCGTTCAGCAAAGAGAGTTGTAATATGAATGAAAACCCGAATCCACAAATTACAGAAAAATTACAGATATTTATTATCTTTTAGCAGAATCCTAAGAGTGTATACTTATTTTTATATTAATATTCATTAGGATTTGTACTTGTTCTTTGTATGTATCTCTTGAATAAAGTTTACTTACTTGCACAAATGAAAGAACTCTCCACTTTGCTGGGATTCACATTAGTGCAGGCCGTGTTCTAAACAAGTTCATCGGCACCCTTGTGCACTTGAAAGACCGGAAGTCTGTATAAGCCACAGCAAGTACACTACTTTTGGTATGGAGCGCCTCGTATTGTAAGCGTTGATTGGCTGCTTTAAGCTTCATGTAAAGTAACTCGGTATAAATAAGTGACTTATTTGAAATTAATGTTGATATTTTACAATGTTTATAATAATTGATTTAGGGGTGTTTTATGAGATACGGTAATGATATTTATGGATGTATAGTACAGTATGAGCATCATACGTCACTGTAACAACTTACATTCACTTTCAACTTGCGTTCGGCCGTCCAGAACCATTTAAAACGCAAGTCTGGGAGCGTCTGGTTTTTTTATTTATATATACAGTCAAACCTCGGCTGACGAACGCTTAAGCTCACGAACTTTTCGCCTCAAGAACTTTAAATTCGCGAAAATATAGTCTCGGCTGACGAACTAGTTTTCGGCGGACGAACCAAACCACGCGGTCGAACAGCGCCACGGTGGCGGCCACGAGAAGCTGACGCACGCTCATGGCGTCACAGTTCGTCACCCCCTTTCTTTGAATGCGGAAGTGGTTTGTGTTTGCTAGACATTTTGGACCATATTGAGTGTACTTTTGCTATTATGGGACCGAAAAAGACCCCAGCACAGGCGGAGATCATTGAAAAACACGAACGAGGTGTGCGTTTGTGTGACTCAGCGTCCCAGTACCAGTACACTAAGTCTACCACCATCCTTAAGAACAAGGAAGCTATTAAGGGTGCGTGTGTGGCTATGCGTGTTTCCAAACAGTAGGCGTTTCCAAACACTCCTTCCAAACAGTAAGTCCCTCCCTCCCTCCTCCTCCCACTCCATTCCATCAAGCCATCAACTACCATCACAAAGGTAAATAAAACCACTTTATTATACAGTACAGTTTATTTCTTTAATTACAATACAATAGACATTTATTATACATAAAATAAGGTATATTTTTGTGTAGTTTTAAGGCTTACTTAGTAGAAAATTATGTTTTATGGGGACCTGGGAACGGATTATTCTCATTTTAATGGTTTCTTATGGGAAATAAATGTTCGGAAGACGAACTTTTCGCCTCACACACACTTTCTGGGAACCAATTATGTTCGTGAGCTGAGGTATTACTGTATATATATATATATATATATATATATATATATATATATATATATATACACAGGGAGACACAGTGTAAGGCGACAGTAGCGGTGTCAAAGGCCAAACAGAGGGCGTATGATGGGTTGCACAGTAATGAGGAAGAAACTGATTTCAACAGGTTGGCACAGCAGAGAAATAGAGATGGGAAGGACATGCAGCAAGTTAGATTGATAAAGGACAGAGAGGGAAATGTATTGACTGATGACAGAAGTGTGTTGGGAATATGGAAAGAGTACTTTGAAGAGCTGATGAATGAGGAAAATGAGAGAGAAAAAAAGAGTAGAAGGGGTGACCGTTGAGGAGCAGGAAGTAGCAAAGATTAGTAAGGGTGTAGTGAGGAGGGCATTGAAGAGGATGAAGAGTGGAAAGGCAGTTGGTCCTGATGACATACCTGTGGAGGTATGGAAGTGTCTAGGAGAGGTAGCAGTAGATTTTCTGACAAGAACATTCAACAAGGTCTTAGAGAGTGAGAGAACGCCAGAGGAATAGAGGTGAAGTGTGCTGGTGCCCATCTTTTAAGAACAAGGGAGACGTGCAGAGTTGTAGCAACTACAGAGGGATAAAATTGATGAGCCATACCATGAAGTTATGGGAAAGAATAGTGGAAGCTAAACTAAAGGCAGAGGTCAGCGTTTGTGAACAACAGTTTGGTTTCATGCCAAGAAAGAGCACCGGAGCTGCAATGTTTGCTTTGAGAATGTTAATAGAGAAGGTCAGAGGGAGCTGCATTATGTCTTTGCATATGTACATATGATAGCATATGACAGGGTGCTGAGAGAGAAACTGTAGTATTGCATGAGGAAGTCTGGAGTGGCAGAGAAGTATGTTAGAGTGATGCAGGACATGTATGAGAGATGTAAGACGGTGGTGAGGTGTGCTGTTGGCATGATCGAAGAGTTCAAGGTGGAGGTGGAACTGCATCAAGTGTCAGCTCTGAGCCCCTTCTTGTTTGCTATGGTGATGGACAGGCTGACAGACAAGGTTAGACAAGATACCCCATGGACTATGATGTTTGCCGATGACATTGGGATCTGTGGTGAGACCAGAGAACAAGTGCAGGAAAATCTAGAGAGGTGGAGGTATGCCCTGGAAAGGAGGGGAATGAAGGTTAGCCTCAGTAAGACCGAATACATGTGTGTGAACGACAAGGACCCAACAGGAACGGTGATGTTAAAGGGAGCAGAGATAAGGAAGGTGGAGGATTTTAAGTATTTCGACTCGACAATCCAGAGCAATGGAGAGTGTGGAAAAGAGGTGAAGAAGCGTGTGCAGGCAGGTTGGAATGGTTGGAGAAAAGTGTCCGGTGTGATGTATGATGGAGGGTATCGGCAAGAATGAAAGGAAAAGTGTACAAGACGCTGTTGAGGCCAGCGATGTTGTATGGTTTAGAAACCGTGGCACTGAGGAAAAGACAGGAGGGAAAATGTTGAGGTTCTCTTTGGGAGTAATGAGGATGGATAGGATCGGGAATGAGCACATCAGAGGGACAGCACATGTAAGCGGTTTTGGAGACAAAGTCAGAGAGGCTAGATTGAAATGGTACATGTACAGAGGAGGGATAGTGAGTATATTGGTAGTAGGATGCTGAGGTTGGAACTACCAGAAGACCAGAGAAGATTTATGGATGTGGTGAAGGAGGACATAAATGTAGTTTGTGTTAGAGAAGAAGATGCAGAAGGATGGGGTGAGATGGAGGCAGATGATTCGCTGTGGCGACCCCTGAAGGGAACAGCCGAAAGAGTTTATTTTTATATTTTTTACAAGATGCTTAATTGTGATTAGAATTGCAGGGAGGTTGCTGCGCATTTCAGCTCCAGGTGAGGATAGGGTACACCTTGGACAGGTCATCAGGCCATTGCAGGGCCAAAAGACACACCGGCAGACAACTATTCACACCTAAAGGCAATTTGGAACAATCAAAAAAATTCAATTTTTGGACTGTGGAAGGAAACCGTATTACCCAGATACCGAGAATCGTGCTCGGTCCTTTTTGCTCCGAGGCAGATGTGCTGACCACCACAGCACCGTACCACGTATGAATTCACACCAGCTTATTATCAGAATAAACTCGAACATATTATAGAGAGGTTAACTCCAATGTATTTTTAATGGTAAATGCCATGCGCACCCTGAGCACCATGCCAAGATATCGCCATTACACAACCATTCACACACAACACTGATACCTACAGCCAATTAGCTTATACATGTCATTGGACTGTTGGCGAACCACGAGAACCCCGCAAGCACAGGAAGAATAGAGGCAGACACACAAACGCTCTCACTGAGTGCAGTACTCAAACACAGGACCTTCTTGCTGTGAAATGGATGTGCTGACCATTTTTAACACCTTTTAAATGTGCTACTTTTTCAGAGTAAACTGTTTTTAACCTTTTTGTGTTTGTTTTGAAAGGACTTCATTACAGAAATCCATACCCCAGACCTGTAAGTATACAGCAAAAACTATGGCAACTACTAGTAGTAATGCTGCTGCTATTAATACTACTACTACTAATAATAATAATTTCTATAGTCATATCTTCCTCCGATGGGTTTGGCAACCCAGAAGGGTAGGAGGCTTCGCGCACAGCAGCGACTCCGGAAACAAGCCAAGCCTATATACTTACAGTCCCATGATGAGACATGACACACACACAGGTTGTAAATTGGCATGGTATGTATTGCTATGTTTGAATAAAATCGTATTTGAAAGAACATCTCAGGGATTGTTTTTTCTGTGTCTTTTACTTGGCTGTTATCAGTTGCACAGAGTACAGCTGGGGAAATATATTTTGTGTGTGTCTTCATTTTATAACATGAAGTACTTGTGCCAGACAGGACTCGCAAGAAACCCAAAACGGGAAGGGTGGAAGTACTGTAGTGTATTTTGATTGAGCCATGGGAAAGTTTACCTGACAAGACAGTGAATATGTACTGCCCGAGACCCAGGACCAAAGTGGGTATTAGGCAGTTTTTTGGCAGTTTGAAGCAATTTTTGTGATTGCTGACTGAATCATTGATTCTAGTCCAGTTCTATAGGTAGAACCAGAAGAAAAGCGACCCATTGCTGTATGTTAGCCACAAACTCAATGCAGGAAAACCTGTAATAATGCTAATCATTCCAAGTTATCCGATTTTTTACACACAGATATATATATATATATATATATATATATATATATATATAATATATGTGTATAATATATACTGTGTGTGTGTGTGTGTGTATGTATCAGTGGTGGGCCATGCATTTCACACCTAGGCCTTCAGTAGTGCTCCATTTGAATCAATCCAACCCTCAATAACTATTTTATGGCTATAAAACTTGTACTGCAGCTACAGCTGCGACACACAAAAGCATCAATAACCTCAAAAAATTGTAAAATAATTTAGGAATATAGCCACATTTTACTCACCAAATTTTACTTTTTATTAGTACACAAAATCCATCCTCCAGAACTGCGTTAGTCGTGTCTGTCGTCTTATCCACCATAACAGAGACAAATGTTCAGTTCATTTTCTGTAACCGCTTCATCCTAATTCGGGTCGCGGGGAGGCTGGTGCCCATCCCAGCCAACTCAGGGCGAGGGCAGAGTACACCCTGGACAGCTCGCCAGGCCATCGCAGGGCGGAAACACGCTGACGGCTTTGCAGCTCCTCTTTACGAAAGTCAGCAATGGTTCTTTTACATGCCTCTCACCATAGACAGTGAGAGACATTGCCGGCCTTTGATAACCCAGTCAGCTGCACTGGGGGGGGGGGGGCAGTGACAACCTTGTGGAGAGTGGGACTCGAACCCCCAACCTTTGGATCTGCGAGCCGGCGTGTTATACCACTAGACCACCACTGCCCCAGAGACAAATGGTGCTTTATTAACTTCCCTTCCGATCTTTTCCCCATCACTTCAGTAATAGCACTGAACAGCTTGTTTTGTATTTTGCTCGACGTCTCACTAAACACTTTATTAGTGGACAGTAATGCATTCAGGGTGACTTCACTCATGGCCGAGGAACCCCTCCCTGGACCTCTTCCAGCGGGCTCTATCTCGTGCGAGGCTTGGCCAGTTGTGTCCTAGGCATTGAGTCAGGTCGTCAGGCCATCTTGTTTTTGGTCGTCCTCGTGGTCGTTTCCAGCTCCGGGGCATCCACTCTGTTACTCCGATTGTCCAACGGTTGTCGGAGAATTGGGCCACATGGCCTGCCCATCTGTGCTAGTGGACAGGTGATAATGTAAATCCGTGTTGGTCTCAGCAATGACAGAAAGAAGCTCCACGTAGTTGCCTCTGTTTTTGAATCCAGCCCTTTCATCGTGTCCCTGAAATGAAAGTTCCTGCTTGCCCAAAAAATGTCTCGTTGCTGCCTTGGTTAGGCAAGTCAAATTTACAAATCCAGTGTTGCTCCAAACACCATGTCGATCTGTGGCAAATAACAAGCACTCCCAGCAATACAATGTGCAGTGTTCCTTGGAGCCTGTGAGCCAGCGGTACCACTTGGAGTTAGTGGACTGAAAGTGGTGGACAAATCTTTTTCCCGGTTGTGACAGGCTCGCTAGTTTTGGAGTTGCCTGACCTTTCTTAACAATGTCCAACGTTTCTTGAAAAGTCCGTCTTGAAAATGGCTTTGACAGTAAATCTGCAACCGAATCCATTTCTTGTCCTCCTTCAACCACTGTGGGTTCACCAAATCGACAACAATAGATTCGCTCGTGCAGCTCGCTAGAGATGCAGTTTGCTAGCTCTGGCTAGTCCACTCTCCCATTATCCAATCAGAGGGTGTGAAAATGCTGACGTTTCCATACGCCTGAGAGAAGGCCTCAGTGTCGCCAACTCTAAATCTGATTGGTTAAAGCAACAGTTTCCCCGAAACGTATATTATGCCACAGGGCCCGCAGAACTGATTATGAAGGCCTCCAGGTAGATTTCTGACCCTGGCAACAAATAATGGCTGAAATGTGATTGGTTAAATGCTTAAATATGAAAACACACATCTGGAAGCAGCTCAACCAGGGGAAAAGCAATGAGAGGAAGCTGACAGACAATTTGGAATTATTTAATAAGTATTCATGGGCAAAATATAATTAGCATCAGTCTGTGATTCAGATATTTTTAGGCCAGCAGAGAAGGCCTTGCAGGACCTGAGGGCCCACCACTGATATATACTAGTGCTCAAAAAATTAGCATATTGTGATAAAGTTCATTATTTTCTGTAATGTACTGCTAAAAATTTAACTTTTATATATTTTAGAGTAATTGCACACCAACTGAAATATTTCAGGTCTTTTATTGTTTTAATTCTGATGATTTTGGCATACAGCTCATGAAAACCCAAAATTTCTCAAAAAATGAGCATATGATGTTCAGGTAGTGTAAACGAGCTATTAACCTAATCATCTGAATCAACCAATTAACTCTAAACACCTGCAAAAGATTCCTGAGGCTTTTAAAAACTCCCAGCCTGGTTCATTACTCAAAACCACAATCATGGGTAAGACTGCCGACCTGACTGCTGTCCAGAAGGACATCATTGACACCCTCAAGCAAGAGGGTAAGACACAGAAAGAAATCTCTGAGCGAATAGGCTGTTCCCAGAGTGCTCTATCAAGGCACCTCAGTGGGACGTCTGTGGGAAGGAAAAAGTGAAAGAAGGGCCGATTCCAGACCTTGGGGGACCTGTGGAAGCAGTGGACTGGGCTACAGGTGCCGCATTCCCCATGTCAAGCCACTTTTGAACCAGAAACAGCGGCAGAAGCGGCTGACCTGGGCTACAGAGAAGCAGCACTGGACTGTTGCTCAGTGGTCCAAACTACTTTTTCGGATGAAAGCAAATTTTGCATGTCATTCAGAAATCAAGGTGCCAGAGTCTGGAGGAAGACTGGGGAGAAGGAAATGCCTGAAGTCCAGTGTGAAGTACCCAGTCAGTGATGGTCTGGGGTGCCATGTCAGCTGCTGGTGTTGGTCCACTGTGTTTTATCAAGGGCAGGGTCAATGCAGCAAGCTATCAGGAGATTTTGGAGCACTTCATGCTTCCATCTGCTGAAAAGCTTTATGGAGATGAAGATTTCATTTTTCAGCACGACCTGGCACCTGCTCACAGTGCCAAAACCACTGCTAAATGGTTTACTGACCATGGTATTACTGTGCTCAATTGGCCTGCCAACTCTCCTGACCTGAAGCCCATAGAGAATCTTTGGGATATTGTGAAGAGAAAGTTGAGAGACACCAGACCCAACACTGTGGATGAGCTTAAGACTTCTATCGAAGCATCCTGGGCCTCCGTAACACCTCAGCAGTGCCACAGGCTGATTGCCTCCATGCCACGCCCGCATTGAAGCAGTCATTTCTGCAAAAGGATTCCCGACCAAGTATCGAGTGCATAACTGAACATAATTATTTGCAGGTTGACTTTTTTTGTAGTAAAAACACTTTTTATTTTTTATTGGTCGGATGAAATATGCTAATTTTTTGAGATCTTTGTTTTTTCTTTACTTGTCAAAATTAAAACAATAAAAGGTTTGAACTACTTCAGTTATGTGTAATGAATCTAAAATATATGAAAGTCTAATGTTTATCAATACATTACAGAAAATAATGAACTTTATCACAATATTCTAATTTTTGAGAAGGACCTGTGTTTGTACATATGTCATCGTTTCCTTTCGGCTGTTCCCTTCAGGGGTCGCCACAGCGAAGCATCTTCTCTTACTCCAACGACCTTCATGTCTTCCCTCACCACATCCATAAATCTCTTTGGTCTTCCTCGAGGCCTTCTGCCTGGTAGTTCTAACCTAAGCATCCTACTGCCAATATACTCACTATCCCTCCTCTGTACATGTCCAAACCATCTCAGTCTAGCCCCTCTGACTTTGTCTCCAAAACATCTTACATGTGCTGTCCCTCTGATGTACTCATTTCTGATCCTATCCACCCTCATTATTCCCAGAGAGAACCTCAATATTTTCATCTCTGCTACCTCCCGCTCTACCTCCTGTCTTTTCCTCAGTACCACTGTTTCTAAACCATACAACATTGCTGACCTCATCACCGTCTTCTACACGTTTCCTTTCATTCTTGCTGATATGCTCCGATCGCACATCACACCGGAAACTTTTCTCCAACCATTCCAACCTGCCTGCACACGCTTCTTCACCTCTTTTCCACACTCTCCATTGCTCTGGATTGTTGAGCCTAAGTACTTAAAATCCTCCACCTTCCTTATCTCTGCCCCTGTAACCTCACCGTTCCTCTTGGGTCCTTGTCGTTCACACACATGTATTCTGTCTTACTGAGGCTAACCTTCATTCCCCTCCTTTCCAGGGCATACCTCCACCTCTCTAGGTTTTCCTGCACTTGTTCTCTCCTCTCACTACAGATCACAGTGTCATCTACAAACATCGTAGTGCTAACCTGTATAAATCATTTTCTATCTCATTACTGTCCAACCTATCATAGAAGTCATCATATGCCCTCTGTTTGGCCTTTGACACCACTACTTTCGCCTTACGTTGTGTCTCCCTGTACTCCTGTTTACTCTCTTCGGGCCTCTCAATGTCCCACTTCTTCTTGGCTAACCTCTTTTTTTGTACACACTCCTGCACTTCCTCATTCCACCACCAAGTCTCCTTATCTACTTTTCTTCCAGAGGACACACCAAGTATTCTCCTACCTGTCTCCCTGATCACATTTGCTGTGTGTGGTTGTCCAGTCATCTGGAAGCACTTCCTGACCACCTAAGGTCTGTTTCAACTCCTCCTTGAAGACAACACAACCCTCTTCCTTTTTCAGCTTCCACCACTTTGTCTTCTGGTCTGCCTTTGCCTTCTTCACCTTCCTCACCATCAGCGTCATCCTGCACACCACCATCCTATGCTGTTTGGCAACCGCAGTCACTGACTTCCTTTAAACTGCATCGTCTGCACAAGATGTAGTCAACCTGTGTGCTCTTACCTCCGCTTTTATAAGTCACCTTATGCTTCTGTCTCTTCTGGAAGAAAGTATTCACCACAGCCATTTCCATCCTTTTTGCAAAATCGATCAGCATCTGTCCTTCTGTGTTCCTGTCCTGGATACCAAACCTGCCCCTCACTTCCTTGTCCCCTCTGTTGCCTCCACCAACATGTCCATTGAAGTCTGCACCAATGACTACTCTTTCACCTCTGGGGGTACTCTGCATCACTTCATCTAAGTCACTCCAGAATCTCCCCTTCTCTTCTAGCTCACATCCTGCCTGTGGGGCATAAGCACTAACAACATTGAACATCCCACCTTCAATTTCTAACTTGAGACTCATCACTCTGTCTGACACGCTTTTCACTTCTAGAACATTCCTGACAAACCCCTCCTTCAAGATGACTCCTCCTCCATTTTTCTTCCCACCCACACCATAAAAAATAGCTGAAACCCTGCTCCTAAGCTTCTAGCCTTGCTACCTTTCCACCTGGTCTCCTGAACACACAGTATATCCACCTTCTTCCTCTGCATCAAGTCAGCCAGCTCTCTATCTTTTTTTTGCATAGTTTCAACATTCAAAGTCCCTATTCTCTCTCTCTGCCTACGGACACGCCTTTCGCCTCTTCTTCTTCAACCAACAGTAGTCCAATGTCCATCAGCACCCTGTTGGTTAACAGCACTGATGGCGGTCGTTGTTAACCTGGGCCTCGACCGATCCGGTATGGAGGTAATATTTGTGATTTGCATGATAAAATTTGGCATTGGTTTTACGTCGGATGCCCTTCCTGACACAACCCTCTGCATTTATCCCGGCTTGGGACCGGCGTAAGGGGGAGAGACACTGGTTTGTGCCCCCACCCCACCCTTTCACGGCTACATTGTACATTTATACCCCATAAGCACAATAAATATACCACCCCTCACAATCATTAGTCAGGGACTACTATAAAAATCCTGCTTAAATAGGAAACCAGGTTCATGGTAATGTTCCTCTTATTTGTGCCTTCATTAATTTCCACGTTTGTTCCATGTTATGGTTATAATTGAGTACTTATGTACAGATAAGGGCAGCATAAAAGGTGGGAATGGACATGTACAGATTTTGTATAAATAAATTATGTGAGCAGTTATGTACAGATTCGGGCGGTAAATTTGAGAATAATTTATCATTAATTTACATAGGAGTAATATACATGTAATATGGACTAATATACAGATGTGCTATATGTATAAATAGACATATATATATATATATTTTTTTTGTTATGATACATCCCTAGGATGCTCCTGAACACATCATCAGTGATGTAACCTGAGGTCCTCAGATGTTTCGGGTCTTTCAACATCAGACACCCTTGCCCAGGCGACCCAGCCATGGTTGATCAGACCCGACTTGTGTTTAGGTGGCTTTTGCTTTCCCATGGATCTCCTCTCCTAATCCACAGCCATTTCGAGGCTTTCTCTGCTTCCTCAGTGATCCTCTTGATGGCTCTTCTCCTCTCCATCCCCATAATGCCCAGCACACTCAAGGTTTTATAGAGTGATTGGCCTGCGAACCCTCTGCAGCCAACCTCGATGGGCATACACTGTGCCTTCCAGCCCTGCTTACGGCAGCCTACAACCAGATCTTAATATTTGGTCTTCTTTCTCTCATGGGCCTCATCCAGTCGGTCCTCCCATGGCACGGTGAGCTCCATCAAGATGATGCTCTTTGTCTCCTTTGACACCAGGAGGATGTCTGGCCTCAGGGTGGTTGAGACAATACACTGGGGGAACTTGAGTTGTTTCTCCAGGTCAACAGACAGCTGCCAGTCTTTTGCGGTTGCCAGTAGCCCCGATGGGTTCCTGGCTCCTGCGGTTTTTCCCAACTTCTCACCCGCCTTCACAAAGGTGATCAACTGAGTGGTGGGGCAGGACCGTCTGCTGCTTTTGCTGATTCCCATGCTAATGACTTCCGCAATGGGTTTCAGAACCTGGTTGTGGCGCCAGGTGTACTGCCCCTGCCCAAGGGCTACTGGACAGCAGCTCAGAATGTGCTCCAACGTGCCTCTGCCTGGGCACTGTGGCCAGTTGGGAGACTATATTCTACCCCAAATGGAGAGGTTTGATGGACTGGGCAGAATGCCATAGACTGCTTGGACAAGGAACTTTATTCGGTGCGGCTCTGCCCGCCAGAGCTTTGCCCATGTGACTTTTCATTCCATGGCCTGCTCCTACCTTGTCCAGGCACCCTGCTGCCTTAGGCTGGCTGCTCTGCTGCTCCTCCTCTCCTCCACTTCTGCCCTCACCTCCTCCTGCACCAATTGCCGTCTCTCCTTCCCCTTGGCCTTCTCATACTGTGGCATTGTACATGTTCCCAGACCAGCCCTATTGTGGGTCACTGCTCCGACCAGGGCTCTGTGTCGGATCCGCAATTCAGCGTGTGTGACAGCTTCATCGGCTCTCCACTTCCTCCCGGTTTTCACTCTGATCCCTGCCTGGGCCACCTTAGGGTCGCTGGAGTCCCGGTACATCATCACTTCTCTTGCCTTTGTCACCTTAAACTCCTCCTCTAGTGATCTCAGAGGCAGTTGGAGCTTGGTGTTGCGTCCATAGAGAGCGATACTGCTAAGACTCCTAGGCAGACCCAGCCACGTCCTAAGGAAACTGCTAACCTTCCTCTCTAGGCCTTCCACAATCGAAATTGGAACCTCGTAGATGAGTAGAGGCCACAGCACATTGGGCAGGATGCCATGTTGATAAATCCAGGCCTTGAACTTCCCAGGTAGCCCAGACCGGTCCACTGTTCTCAAACAGCTCTCCAGCTCCTGACAGGTTTCTTGAATGGATGCTGAATCCTTAAGGCTGCTGTTGAACACCTTGCCAAGACTCTTCACTGGTTTTTCAGAGACAGTTGGGATTGGTGCCCCACCGATGCTGAATATATATATATTTACAGATATACAGTGTGCTATGAAGATGCAGTTGAACAGGAGTGGAAGAAGAGCATTGTGAAAAGACTATAACAATGGAAGCATGCACATGGGCATGGATGACATGAATGATATGAATGATACGAGTTCAGTAGGGTAACAGCTGTGTGGAAGAAGCTGTTCGTAAACCTGCTTTCTGTTGTCTGAAAGCTTCTGAAGCACCTTCTGGAGGGGAGGAGCTGAAAGAGTCTGTTGGCAGAATGAGAGGAGTCCCTGAGAATGCTGCACGTCCGGAGAAGACATCTCTTCTTCTGAACAACCTCAATAGAAGGAAGTGGAGTCCCTGTGATGCGTTGGGTGGTTTGCGCTACCTGCTGCAGTGCTCTGCGGTCAGCTACAGAGCAATTCCCATACCAGACTGTAACACATTTGGTCAGGATGCTTTCTATAGTTCAGTGGTAGACGTTCCCCAGGGTGTCAGCAGACAGGTGACTATCCTGATGTCCTACTTTTATTCTTACTGCATTACTGATTCCTGAGTTCAACATGGATGCTGGTTCAAGTGATTTATTAGATCATGTAAACATGCTTTGAGCATGCATTTCCCCCCCTTCACTTTATACACAGTATTTTTCTATTTGAGGATGTAGGGGGTCCGTTCAGTCTGAGGAGACAGGGCAACAGCATGAGTAAATTCAAACGGGGTGCTGCTCTGGTGCTGCAAAATGTTCTTAAATTTCCCAGGCTCAAGAAACCCAACCTTAACCTGTGTGACCCTAATAATTCAGGTCCATTTCCAAACTCCCATTTCTATCTAAAGTGTTCAAGACAGTTATTGCAGTACAGAGTGTGATGTGCTCATGGAAGTTGGTGAGTACAGCAATATTTTTTGAGAGATGTCCTTTTTGTTTCAGGAATAAAAACAGTACAGATAGAGTGACATATGATATTTGAATGAATGAAGATGCTGGGAAAATCTATATGTTTCGTCTGATAAACTTAATTTCTGCATACAGCACAATCATCCCATCATGGTCAGTAGATTAAAACAGTTGGTCTGAATATCAAGAACTGCACTGGCCAGTTTCTTTTCATATTTCATCATCATCATCATCATCATCATCATCATCATCATCATCATCTGCCCTGGCAAGCTGTCCAGTTTGTACTGAGATGGATGCCAGCGTCCTCATGACCCTAATTATGATTAAGTAGTTCAGAAAATGAATGAGATCCAAATAACTTGCAATAAAACCTGCTTGTTTCCCCCAAATACTCAATCCCACAGATATGAGATTCTGTAATCAGCATTAAAAGCTCTGCAAAGCTCTACCTTTTTTTCTAGGGGAAAAGGGTTCATTCCATCATTGATTTGAGAAATAAAAATACTTTAATCTAATATGAAATAAATTTTATGTTTTTGGCCAGTCGGCTGTTCCAAATCACCGCGAGGTGTAAGTATGAATGGCTGTGTGAGTGATGGCCTTGTGATGGCCTGGCAAGCTGTCCAGGGTGTACCCTGCTCTCACTCAGAGTTGGCTTAGATAGGCGCCGAACTTCACATGACCTAATTAGAATTAAGCGACTTAGAAAATGAATGAATGAATGAAGAAAGGGTCTTCAGGGACTTGACAGCCTTCAGTACAAATAATGAATTATAAAAAATAAATAAAGTAAATAAAAAGTGCTTCATTTTAAATACTTGCACCATAGCACCTGTATCAAATAAAAATCAGTTTCTTTCGGGCTTTATTAAATAGTATGTTTAATTAGTGGGGTGCTGTAGTGGTCAAGGTGCTGCGCTCATGATCAGGAGGTTGTGTGTTCAAATCCCAGTTAGGCCCCCACTGTGCGAAGACCCCTGGGCAAGGTCTCAATCACCAATCACAAGTGTGCCTCTGTCCACCCAGCAGTATAAATAGGTACCAATAAAAATATACTGGGAAGGGAAGCTGTGATGGACTAGCATCCCTGATGAGCCACTTGGCTCGAGTGTAAAAAGCCCAACACACTTTTTTTCCCTTCTTTATACTGTATGTTTAATTAGTGAAACATGACTTTACAGCATCTGAAGTTCAATAAAATCAATAGTTTTTCTTCGCAACAGATGTCAGGCCTGTGATGAAACGTCTGTGAAATATTTGGCCTCGGATTTGCCTGAGAAGCAGTGCTACAGTGACATGATTTATAAAAGAGTTTAAAGAAGCAAATGTCCTCAGAACTGTACAGCGCAAATTTGAGTGCTTTGAATTCGTCTGTAAGCCAAAGCACAGACTCCAGACCAAAGAGTGGCAACAATGCAACAATGCACGTGTATTAATTATTAGTAGTAATAATGTATAATGTACAGTCAGCAATTACCAAAAATGTACAAAATTACAAAAAAATCAAAGAAGAACAAAAAAACCCAAAATGAACAACAGAAAAAGGCAACAAATCAGTGAACTGAAGCAATGTTGTAAAGAAGAGTGAGACACATTTTATGCAAAATGATGTGAGAGACTGATAAAAAGTCCGCAGAAATAATGGGCTTCTCTACATCACTAAATTATAAAAAAAGAGAGACTTTCTCCACCTTATTTTCTGAAAGAAAATACATTTTTAAAATAGATATTTACATAAATACTGTAGATTAAAGTCTTTAGTTTGTAATTAGTGTTTCATGGTCATTATTTTCATCTTTGGGCGGCATGGTGGCGGAATGGGTAGCCACGTCCACCTCACATCAGGAAGGTCGTGGTTTCAATTCTCAGCTGGTGTGTTTCTGGGTGGAGTTTGGATATTCTCCTCGTGCTTGAGCGGGTTTCCTTTGGGTACTCCGGTTTCTTCCCACAGTCCAGAAACGTGCACCGTAGGCTCTTCCAAATTGCTACCTAGTTGTGAGTGTGAATGGTTGTGTGAGTGCTGGCCCTCTGATGACCTGGTGAGCTGTCCAGGGTGTTCCCTGCCCTTGTCAAGAGTTGACTGAGATGGGTGCCAGCCTCCCTGTGACCCTAATTAGGATTAAGCAGTAAAGAAAATTAATGTTCTTTTTAATTATCCTTTTCATTTTTTTAAAAACCTGTGATTATAAAAAGGTGTCTTGCTTTTTATATACATACATATACTAGTCCTTCTAAAAAATAATTAGCATATTGGGATAAAGTTCATTATTTTCTGTAATGTACTGATAAAAATTAAACTTTCATATATTTTAGATTCAGTACACACAACTGAAGTAGTTCAAGAGTTTTATTGTTTTAATATTGATAACTTTGACAAAAAAGTCAACAAAAATTCTTATCTCAAAAAATTAGCATATTTCATCCAACTATTAAAAAAAAGTGTTTTTAATACAAAAAAAGTCAACCTTCAAATAATTATGTTCAGTTACACACTCAATACTTGGTGGGGAATCCTTTTGCAGAAATGACTGCTTCAATGCGGGCGTGGCATGGAGCCAATCAGCCTGTGGCACTGCTGAGGTGTTACGGAGGCCCAGGATGCTTCGATCGCGGCCTTAAGCTCATCCACAGTGTTGGGTCTGGTGTCCCTCAACTTTCTCTTCACAATATCCCACAGATTCTCTATGGGCTTCAGGTCAGGAGAGTTGGCAGGCCAATTGAGCCCAGTAATAGCATGGTCAGTAAACCATTTAGCAGTGGTTTTGGCACTGTGAGCAGGTGCCAGGTCGTGCTGAAAAATGAAATCTTCATCTCCATAAAGCTTTTCAGCAGATGGAAGCATGAAGTGCTCCAAAATCTCCTGATAGCTAGCTGCATTGACCCTGCCCTTGATAAAACACAGTGGACCAACACCAGCAGCTGACATGGCACCCCAGACCATCACTGACTGTGGGGACTTGACACTGGACTTCAGGTATTTTGGCATTTCCTTGTCCCCAGTCTTCCTCCAGACTCTGGCACCGCGATTTCCGAATGACATGCAAAATTTGCTTTCATCCGAAAAAAGTACTTTGGCCCACCGAGCAACAGTCCAGTGCTGCTTCTCTGTAGCCCAGGTCAGCCGCTTCTGCCGCTGTTTCTGCTTCAAAAGTGGCTTGACCTGGGGAATGCGGCACCTGTAGCCCAGTCCACTGCTTCCACAGGTCCCCCGAGGTCTGGAATCGGCCCTTCTCCACAATCTTCCTCAGGGTCCGGTCACCTCTTCTGGTTGTGCAGCGTTTTCTGCCACACTTTTTCCTTCCCACAGACGTCCCACTGAGGTGGCTTGATCGAGCACTCTGGGAACAGCCTATTCGCTCAGAGATTTCTTTCTGTGTCTTACCCTCTTGCTTGAGGGTGTCAATGATGTCCTTCTGGACAGCAGTCAGGTCGGCAGTCTTACCCATGATTGCGGTTTTGAGTAATGAACCAGGCTGGGAGTTTTTAAAAGCCTCAGGAATCTTTTGCAGGTGTTTAGAGTTAATTGGTTGATTCAGATGATTAGGTTAATAGCTTGTTTACACTACCTGAACATCATATGCTCATTTTTTGAGATAGGAATTTTGGGTTTTCATGAGCTGTATGCCAAAATCATCAGAATTAAAACAATAAAAGACCTGAAATATTTCAGTTGGTGTGTAATGAATCTAAAATATATGAAAGTTAAATGTTTATCAGTACATTACAGAAAATAATGAACTTTATCACAATATGCTAATTTTCTGAGAAGGAATAGTATACATACTGTATGTGTAAATCTTTTCACGCATGCACTGCATCATCTCAGACTCTATAGTGCAAGTCCCTGCATTTCATATGTAAAAAAAATCCAAATGTACTTTATGCATATTTACATAAAGAAATCCAATACATACAGTCATTACCCTTGGCTGGGGTCAAACTCAGAGCATAAGAATACAAGCAAATGAGTCCAAGGGCAGCCCAAGGTCATGTGTATTGTTAATTTTTTTTCTAGGCATGTACTTGTGTATAGCACTGTATCTGGAATGCTTGGGGTCAGGGCATGTTTCTTGTTTGTTATTTGATAGAAGTTGCAGACTATACTTGTGCTTCATCACCACTCTTTGGTCTGGAGTTTTCTGCTTTGGCTTACAGACTAATTCGTGGTTTACATTTATTTTTAGATAAAAAAAAACACGCTGCTTTGGTTGGTGTTTGTGTGTTATTTGGGGTGAGGGTTAGTTTGTTTTTAGACTGTACTAGTGCATTATCGCTATTTATCGCTATTTATCGCTATATTAATAACTCATTATATGGGACTGTTCATGTTTAGCACGACAGTATTGAAAAGTGTGGCTATTAAATAATGAGACTTAAATTATGTAAGTTTGTGTTGTTTTTTCTGTGTATATAATTATCAGATGTATTGTAGAGGATCAATAATAATAATAATAATAATAATAATAATAATAATAATAAGATAAGATCCAGCTTTATTAATCTCACAATGGAGAAATTCACTGTTACAGGCTCTTGAGGTACTATCAGTAGGGGGTGCAAAAATAGATACAAATACAAACATACACACATACATATATATTATATAAGTAAATAAATAAATAGATACATAAATAGTATAAATTAATAAACAATAAAAGAAAAGAAGGGAACGACTTTATAGACTGGCCTATATTAAAGTGTAATGTATCTGAGGGCGGAGTAGATGGGTTGATATGGTTCACAGTGGGGTAGATGTGGTTGATTAAAGTACACGGGGGTTTTTATTGCACATAACCGGTATTTTCACAGACAGTTACAAAGTGGCGTTGTACAGTCTGACAGCGGCGGGAATGAACGACCTGCGGTAGCGCTCCTTCCTGCACTGAGGATGTCTCAGTCGTCCACTGAAGGAGCTACTCAGCTCCTCTACAGAGTCCAGTGGGCAGCCGAGGACAGAGCTGGCCCTCCTGACCAGCTTGTTCAGTCTCTTTCTGTCCCGCTCTGTGCTGCCCGGGGCCCAGCAGATGGCAGCGTAGAGGATTGCAGAGGCTACCACAGAGTCATAAAATGTCCTGAGCAGAGGTCTGCATACGCCGAAGGACCCAAGTCTCCTCAGAAGGTGGAGGCGACTCTGGCCCTTCTTGTACAGGGCGTTGGTGTTGTGGGACCAGTCCAGTTTATTGTTAAGGTGAACACCCAGGTACTTGAAACTGTTCACTATCTCAATGTCCTGTCCCTGGACATTCACTAGTGATTGTGTGTGTGTGTGTGTGTGTGTGTGTGTGTGTGTGTGTGTGTGTGTGTGTTAGAGTGCTTCTTCTGAAGTCGACCACCATCTCCTTCGTCTTCCTGGTGTTCAAGCACAGGTGGTTGCGCTCACACCAGTCCACGAAGTCAACGATGACCGACCGGTACTCCAGCTCGTTCCCCTCTGACACACGGCCCACGATGGCGGAGTCGTCCGAAAACTTCTGGAGGTGGCAGCTGTCTGTGCTGTAGCTAAAGTCCGAGGTATAAATGCTGAAAAGGAAGGGTGAGAGGACGGTGCCCTGCGGTGCCCCCATGCTGCAGACTGCCACCTTTGACTTACAGCCGCGCAGCCGCACGTACTGTGGACGGTTAGTAAGGTAGTCGGTGATCCAGGCAGCAAGATGCCCATCCATTCCCACGTCCTCCAGCTTCCCCCGCAGAAGCGCTGGCCTGATGGTGTTGAAGGTGCTGGAGAAGTCAAAGAACATGACCCTCACAGCGCTGCCGGCGATCTCCAGGTGGGTGAGTGCCCGCTGCAGAAGGTAGTTGACGACGTCTTCTACTCCGATGTTGGGCCTGTAGGCAAACTGCAGCGGGTCTAGGGTGGGGCTCACCATAGAGCGGAGGTGTTCGAGGTGGAGCCTTTCCATGGTCTTCATAAGGTGGGAGGTCAGGGCGACAGGTCTGTAGTGGGCCGGTTCCTTCGCTTGTGCTGTTTTGGGAACCGGAACCACACAGGAGGTCTTCCACAGGACGGGAACCTTCTCCAGGCTGAGGCTCAGGTTGTACAGGTAGCATAGTACCACACAGAGCTGGTCTGCGCAGGTCCTCAGCAGCCTGGGACTGATGCCATCAGGTCCTTCAGATTTCCTCTGATTTAGTCGCCTCAGCTGTCTCCTCACCTGGTCTTATGTGGGGGGGGCTGGGATGGGCTGCAGAGGGAGGGGGATGTGTCTGTCGGGCTGTAGCAGTCAAGTGAAGTTGGCCTGGGGAGGGGAGGTGTCTGCTGGTCTAGAGACGTGTGAAGAGAGGGGGAACGGGGAGGGGCAGAGGGGAGGGGAGAATCAAACCTGTTGAAGTAACAGTTTAGTTCATCCCCCCCAGCGCTGGTCACCATCAGCTGTCCCTCTGACACTCTGCCCAAATCCAGACATGGTTTTTAGTCCTCTCCAGACGTCCCGCACGTTGTTCTGAGCCAGCTTCTCCTCCATCTTCTTCCCATAGTCCTTCTTTGCCCTCCTGATCCTCCACTGGAGCTCACGCTGGACCTTCTTCTGCTCCTCTCTATCCCCTGAGATGAAAGCCCTCTTTTTTCTGGTTCAGGAGGACTTTAAGCTCAATAATAATAATAATAATAATAATAATAATAATAATAATAATAATGCATTTTATTTATAAGGCACCTTTCAGAGCATTTATGGTCTCCATACAAAACAGTAAAGTATATAAACAAATATACACCCTTACTATTGATACAATTTATACAATAACAACACATAAAAAAGTGGAAAACAAAAAAAACAAACAAAGAAAAAGCAGCAGAAATCATTCCAAGAGATTAAAAGGAAATTTGCTCTCAAAAAGATGCATTTTAAGGTGGGATTTGAAGACAGTTGGTGAATTTGACAGTTTAATGTCCAGAGGGAAGGAGATACAATAACAGGGGTCTGAGCGGCTAAAGGTTCTTTGCCTCATCGGAGACAAGCGAGCAGCTGGGAGGGTGACTTGGATATAAGGGGAAGACTTAGGAGTGTGGCTTGGTGTGTTTACATGAAGAAGCTCCATAAGATATGGAGGAGTGACACTGTTGATTGCCTTGTAGGCAAGAAGCAGAATTTTATAGATGATACGGAATTTCACAAAAAGCCAATAGAGTTACGGAAGGACAGATGTTATATAACTGGAAGAGGGCATATTGGAAATAATCTATGTGGCAGGGTTCTGAACCAATTGCAATTTATTGATGGATTTTTCAGGAAAATCAAAAAGTTAAGCGTTGCAGTAATGTAGTCATGATGTGACCAAGGTATGGATTAGAATAGAATGCGAGCATGATTTGTTATTTAAATGGAAGTAAGCTGAGCAAGTGACGTTGTTTATGATTTATAAGTGATAGATAGCTGTCCGGATGACACCCAGACTCTTAACCTGGGAGAACGGAGAGACTGGGGAACTGTCAACAGAGATAGCGAAGTTGGGGATCTTAGAGCTGGTGAACTTAGTGCCAATTAGAAGGAGCTCAGTAGTTTTGTCACTGTTAGGTTTATGAAACCTCTGGGAGAAACAGAATCTGATTTCCTGTGGATAATTGGAGTGGGAAGTAGGTTCAGTGGAAAGGTAGGGCTTGGTGTTGTCTGCATAACAATGTAACTGGATGCCGTATTTTTGAAAAAGATGCCTACAGGGAAAAGAAAGGTGATGAAGAGAAGGGGTCCAAGCACAGATCCTTGGAGAACCCCAGAAAAGAGAGGGGATGAATGGATGTAAATGTATTTAGTTGAACTGATTGAGCACAACCAGAGGGATATAGTCCATTGGCTGCTCGTCTGTCATTGAGGATGGTGTGGGAAATTATATCGATGGCCACTCAGGTCAAGGAGGATAAGGATGGTGAGCAGTCCAGAATTGGAAACCGTGAAAAGATTGCTATTAATTTTGACCAGTGGTGGGAAATCAGCAAAAACCAGAATGATACTGTTCATCTAGAGAAAAAAAGAGGTGATCATAGAACTGAGCTGCAACTGTTAGAATAAGAAATAAGATGTCACTGCATAATGTGGAAAAACTTATTCATGCTTTTGTTACCTGAGATTAGATTATTATAATGTGTTACTGTCTGGATGCTCTAATAAGTGCATTACAAAGCTCCAGTTAGTTCAGAATGCAGCAACGAGAGTCCTCACTAGAGTCAAATGATACAAGCATATAACCCCGACCTTATTTACGCTGCACTGGCTCCCAGCGAAATCCATTGATTCACTCCATTCATTTTCTGAACTGCTTAATCATACTCAGGGTCTGGCGCCATCTCAGCTGACTCTGTGCTAGGGCAGGGTACAACCCCTGGACAGCACTCCAGGCCATCCCAGGGCCCTGCTAAATTTCAAATTGAATATAAAATACCACTTTTAACCAGTAAAGCCCTTAATGGTCGATTGCCACATTCTCTTAGCAAACGTCTTGTGGTTTATGATCTGGCGCAACCCCTTAGATCACAAGGTGCAGGATGCTTCGTGATACCTCAAATAATGAAGGCTACTACAGGGGAGGAGCTTCTCTCACAAAGCGCCACAGTTATGGAATAACCTTCCAGTTAATGTTCCGGACTCAGACACAGTCTCTGTTTTGAACATGAGGATGAAAACTTATTTGTTTAGTGCAGCATTTGGTTAACAGGCTTTTTTTATGTAAAGGAGCAGATCTGGGGGTCTCAGCATCGAAAGTTCTGATAAACTGTGATGTTGGGATGCTGTTGCATCACCACTCTACATGCTCCCCCATGTCCATTGATAGTAGAATAGATTATTTCCCCAATGTCACAGGTTGCCCTCCTGCGTTCTTTCTGTTTTTTTCTGTTTTAGTTACGCTGCCCACACCAGAGTCCCTGCTTGAGTATAACTAACAATCTCTCTCTCTCTCTTTTTGCTGAGGTACATATGGTGCTTCTGGGATGCCGGTGATCCTGATCCTTCTGCTTTTTGAGTCCTGTGATCTCTCCTGTTCTGCTGATGCTGGCTGGAGTTCTCATTTTGGAAGCCCCTCCCTCCTGCTGATGAAGATCTAAGTGGACACAGATGTGCACTAACAGACCGTGAACATGACTTTTCACAGCTGGTGATATAAACACGATCCCCACAATTATTAAGACTTAGTTATATAACCAACCGGACGACATTTTGGACTGGAATGAATTTCTTGTATCTGTTTTCTATCTTTATGGTTCCACTGAAATGAGGATGAGTTTCCCTTCTGGATCTGATTCCTCTCAAGGTTTCCTCCTCGCATCAACTTGCGGGAGATTTTCCTTGCCACCATCGTCATGGGCGACGCTCATAAGGGATGCGTAGGGATTGTAGGAAATGTTTGAATTCCTTTATACTTTGTAAGCTCCTAGTTTTACAGTATAAAGCTGCTTTGTGACAATGTCAATCGTAGGAGGTACTTCATCCTGCAGGATGGGTACTGAATTTCCTCATGGGTGTTTTGAGTATGGATGTTTTGAGAATTTGTGCCATAGTGCCCAGGTTTATTGTGGGATGTGAAAGAAACACAGTAGTTACAGTGGTTGGCATGTCTGCCTCACAGTAAGAAAGTCCTTGGTCCGATTCTCAACCTCGAGTATTTCTGTGTTTGTATGTCCCCCCATGCTTGTGTAGGGTTCCTTTGAGTACTCTGGTTTTCTCCCACAGTCCAAAAATATACACTGTATGATAATTGGCTGTTCCAAATAGCCCCTGGGTGTGAGTATGAAAGGATGTACGTGTTGGCCATGCGATGGCCTGGTGAGCTGTCCAGAGTGTCCCCTGTCCTCGCTAGCACCCTGCAACCCAAAGTAGGATTAAGTATGAGGGCAGAGGACAGCTCAACAGGCCATTGCAGGCCAGAAACCTGCTGATGGCTATGTAGTCTACTCTTTACGAAAGCCAGCTATGGTTCTTTTACATGAACCTCTCACCCCAGATGGTTAATAACCCAGTTAGCTGCACTGAGGTCGACAGTACTGACAACCCAGTGATAGTGGGGCTCAAACCCCCGACCTTGGGATCAGTAATTCAGCACCGTACCACCAGGCCACCACTGCCCAACTTAAGGTTCTTATGGCTTTTTTTCAACAATGCCATTCTTCTTGGCACTTTCCCATAAAGGTGAGATTTATAGCATGCTCAGCTATAAAAAAATTGTTTTTTTTGTTTTTTTTTTGGGACAGATTCTCTCCCTTGAGCTGTGCATTTCTGTGGCTTCTTCAGGATTACCAAGGGCCTGTTGGCTGCTTCCCTGATCAATGCTCTCCTTGTGTTTAAGTTTCGGTGGATGGTCATGTCTTACTAGGTTTTTTAAACCCAACCCTGCTTTAAACTTTTCCACAACTTTTGTCCTTACTTGTCTTTTGAGTTTTTCCAGATGCAAAAAAACTTTGAGCACATCAAACCAAGAGACTTGAATATTTGTGAAAATCTAAAGGCAAAGCAATTCCATATTGACTATTTAATAGAATTTGCATACTTATTCAATGTATTTATATTTTATAATTAATAATTACTAAAATTTTGTAAAATACAGACATGGCTCTTTTTTTGTCCAGGAGTGTAGAACTATAATTTTATACTGGAACATACCACAACCCGTATAACATTATCGTCTCTTTGTGTTGTACACAGAACTCTAGAGTGTAAAATCTAATAGACAATGAACATATTCTCATATAGAACTATTTTCTCACAAATATATACAGTACTTCATCCTCTATAGCAGGGGTGCACACACTTTTACAGCATGCAAGCTATTCATAAAATGACCTACCAACTATAAAGTTGCAAAACATTTATTTATTCATAAATATAATTCATTCTTTACAGTGTACAAGACGGTGATGAGGCCAGCGATGTTGTATGGTTTAGAGACAGTGGCCCTGGGGAAAAGACAGGAGGCAGAGCTGGAGGTAGCAGAGATGAAAATGTTGAGGTTCTCTTTGGGAGTAACGAGGATGGATAGGATCAGGAATGAGCACATCAGAGGGACAGCACATGTGAGACATTTTGGAGACAAAGTCGAAGAGGCTAGATTGAGATGGTTTGGACATGTACAGAGGAAGGATAGTGAGTATATTGGTAGTAGGATGTTGAGGTTGGAACTACCAGGCAGAAGGCCCAGAGGAAGACCAATCAAATGATTTATGGATGTGGTGAAGGAGGACATGAAGGTCGTTGGTGTAAGAGAAGAAGATGCAAAGGACAGGGTGAGATAGAGGCAGATTATTTGCTGTGGAGACCCCTGAAGAGAACAGCTGAAAGAAGAAGAAGAAGAAGAAGAAGAAGAACCATATGTTAGTGTACTTTGCATAATGCATGAACCCATATTCCTCAATATAGCTCTGCATATTTTTATTGTCATTTCCTTGCTCTAATTAGTGGGCAGTGGTGTCCTGGTGGTATAGGGCGCTGAATCGCTGATCCTAAGGTTGGGGGTTCGAGTCCCACTCTCTACAAGGTTGTCAGCCCCCCTCAGTGCAGCTAACTGGGTTATCAAAGGCGGGCCATGTCTCTCACTGAGGTTGATGTAAAAGAACCATTGTTGACTTTCGTAAAGAGGAGCTGCAAAGCCGTCAGCGTGTTTCTGCCCCTTGCTAAAATGGTGTTGTGTCAGGAAGGGCATCCGACGTAAAAACCTATCAACCAAATCAAACATGCGAATCCGACCCCTGAGAAAGGGAAACAGCCGAAAGCTAATCTCTCTTGCTCTAATGACTTGAACTGAATGGAATTTATTGTTCTTAAGGCAAATGCACTTTGAAATGGCAGAGTAAAAATAAAAAAAATAAAAAAACAACCCAAAAAAGTCCATCTTCCATTCAATATGGAAGCTCACCCACTCATTTTTATACCCTTAAGTTTAGAACACATAAATTGGAGGCTAATTCACTAGTTTGCAAGAATGCGCCGTTATGTGCACATGTGCAGTGATGCCGGTTTCAGGAAAGGTCAGATTGGTCAGATTGACTGTCAATAAAGTGACAAATTTCATAGTGAGCATATTAGACTGACGTCTAGGTTTATATGCCATGTGATCCACCCACACTACCTTTGCGATCGACCAGTAGATCGTGATGGACGTATTGGGCCCCCCTGCTGTATAAGAAACAGGGGTTCAGGACAAATACCCATTTTTCATGTTATACACCCAAGTATATGCATGTACAAGAGGTGTTATACATAATTTAGTGAACTAGTATATACTGTGGGGCAGTGGTGGCCTGGTGGGAAAGGTGCTGGATCACTGATCCTAACGTTGGGGTTCAAGCCCCACCCTCAACAGGTTGTCACGGTCCCCCCAGTGCAGCTAACTGGATTATCAAAGGCCGGCCGTGTCTCTCACTGTCTATGGTGTGAGGAATGCAAAAGAACCATTGATGACTTTCGACAAGACTAGCTGCACAACCGTCAACGTGTTTCTGCCCTGCGTTGGCCTTGCGAGCTGCCAGGGTGTACTCTGCCCTTGCCCGGAGTCACCTGGGATGGGCAACAGCCTCCCTGTGACCCCAATTAGGATTCAGTGATTACAGAAGATGAATGAATGGTATATACTGTACATGCACTTGGAAGGTCTCGTTGTGCTTTACTGTATCTGTTATTGTGATCACTTGCCTTTTAAGTTCTATTTTTAAGTTCTATTTTTAAGTTCTATTTTTAAGTTCCATTTCTTAGGCCCCTCATTTGGGATTTTTTTTTTTTAGCACCCGGCCCCAATTGCAAATGAAGTGTCTAGCCCTGTACTATATGTATGCAATCATCTCAAGACACAGTACTATATTCAGCTGGTAAATGTTTAAATTAAAACACCGCTTTGGTATTTTTTTTTTCTCAAGAATACAAGAAACAGCAAATTGCTAAGTGGGTTATCAAAGGCGGGCCATGTCTGTCACTGTCTATGGTGAGAGGTTGATGTAAAAGAACCATTGCTGACTTTCGTAAAGAGGAGCTGCAAAGTCGTCAGCGTGTTTCTGTCCCTTGCTAAAAAGGGTTGTGACAGGAAGGGCATCCGACGTAAAAACCTCTGCCAAATCAAACGTGTCAATCAGATGATTCACTGTGGCGACTCCCGAGTAAAAGGGAAAAAGCCGAAAGGAAGACAGACAAGAAACAGCAAATTATAATATTTATCATTTCTTGTATTCCTGTTCTGTTGTTAAAGAAAAAAAAAAAAAGCACCTGTTGTTTAAATGCCCCCCACCTCTGCCGCTACGCTGCCCCCCCCCCCCCCCATTCTTGGGTTAAGCTAAAAGAAATCTACCAAATACAGAATAATAAAAAAGCCTAAAAGTTAATGTAAGTTTTTCCTCTGTCTTTTGTATTGGGTTCATGCAATAGAGATCTTCAACAAGGAATAAAAATAATGAGCTAAATAAAAAATCAAGTTATTAATGTTTCACGGCTTAATGGGGATTGAGTTTGTAATATTTCTCAAGTGGGAACCACTACCATGCCAAGTAGCTGAAATTTATTCATTTTAATTTTTATAAAATACATTGGAGAACTTCAGTAAACTCTAAAATATTTTATTAGGCTTTAAAGGATTGAGCATCCTAGTTTATTATGATGATAATGATGATGATGATGATGATGATGATGATGATGATGATGATGATGATGATGATGATGATGATGATGGTGTGGATGAAGCAAAGTTACCATGAATAAGTATAGACACCACTGTGAAAGTAAACTAATAGTAGTGGTCAATGCTCTTGGGTAAGTGATCTGAAGGTCCGGGTTCAAGTGTCAGCACCACCACGCTGTGTCCCTTGAGATGCTCGGCCCTTGAGCGAGGCTCTTAACCTTTGGGTAGCAATAGTTGTGCAAGCCACACAATTTACACTCACACATTCTGTTGTCATGTCAGACACTGGATCAACACTTCATTTAAATCTAGCTCATGCTGTTGCGCTGCTTCAGTTCAGACTGGACAGTCCAAGTTCTTGCATTTTACATGAAAAAAATGTACTTGATGCACATTTGCATAAAGAAATTCATTACATGCTGTAAATGCCCTTGGCTGGGGTCAAACTCAGGACTCAGGGAAGTAATAAAAAAAAACAAAAACAAATGAGCCTGAGGCCAGACCAAGGTCATGAGGATTGAAGTTGTTATTCTGTATGTGCACGTTTCTGTTCAGCAGCGTACCTGGGTCTTTTTGGAGTCATGGGTTTAGACTACATCCTGCTGATGTCCCTCTCCAACCATACTCTCTTCTACCTTAGCATTCGCTTCCCTCTGTGATCTCACTGAAAAGAAAATGATAGTCATTCATGTTCTATATATCACAACAGTAGTTTCTTTAGAAAAGCTACAAAGACAGGTTTAACAATAATAACTTGTGATATGGGATTGCTCGTTTATTTCAAGTACAAGGTTTGAGATGTGACTGATAAATAATGAGACCGTGATTATGCAAGTTTCTAGGTGTGTGTGTGTGTGTGTGTGTGTGTGTGTGTGTGTGTGTGTGTGTGTGTAATATATTAACCAATAGAAAAGCAAACACGTCTGGTGAAGGTGTGCAGCATCTCACATGCAGGAAAAATGTGTGGTGGTGAAGGTGTGAGATGCACCTTCCTTTCATCCACATAAAATAGATAACATGTACTTGCAAAGCATCGAACCCCGAACTGCTCTCCAGGTGCCCCAAGGTGTGTGTGTGTGTGTGTGTGTGTGTGTGTGTGTGTGTGTGTGTGTGTGTGTGTGTGTGTGTGTGTGTGTGTGTGTGTGTTTTAGCCTAGGATGATTAGACTACATTCCACAGTTCTTCTGTATTTATTGGTTTGGCACAGAGACTACATTTTTGATGTCACCCCACAAGTTTTCCATTGCTTCACTCGACCAAAAAGAACAATCTTACTTTCCTCGGTCCACAGAATGTTGCTCTGTTTCTCTTTATTCCAGTCAGTGTGCTCTTTGGTGGATAGTAGCCTCTTCAGCATGTCTTTTTTTTCAGCAGTGAGATGTTACCAGGCTCCCTGCTGATCGCTTGGGTTCAAATAGGTGTGTTCTAATAGTAACAGGACTCACAGGTCACTTCAGACCTTCTCTGGTCTTCCTGGAGGTTGATTGGCTCTTTTTTTCTTTTTGGCTCTTCATCCATTCGAATGGTGGTTTTTCACTTCTTCCATGTGTTTCAGGTTCTATTTTAAATAATTTTGGATCATTTTAGCTCAGCAGCTTTTCATTTTCTGCTTTTTTATCTGTTTTGTCGTCTCCAATCAACTTTGTAATCAAGGTCCGCTGTTCTTCTGAGCAATGTCTGCAATGACCCATTTTCCTCAGGATTTCTGAGAGAAATGTTGATAACCAGCAGGTAGAACATTCCCTGCCTTCCTTCCTTAAATAACGACAAGACTTATTGGCCTCCCATTTTCACAAATAAATTGTTTAAAAATCATACAGTGTGATTTTTTGGATTTTTTTTTTACATTCTGTCTCTCAAGCTTGATGTGTAGCGATGATGAAAATTACAAACCTCTCTTATCTTTTTAAATGGGTCAACTTGCACATTTGTACATTGCCCAATACTTATTGGCCCCACTGTATACAGTATATATATATATATATATATATATAAATGTGTGCAATCCAATACACAGAATTTTATCAATAGTGAATAACATGTGCATGAATAAAAGTGAGTAAGATGGAAAACGACAGCTATCAGGGTGGAGAGGTGATGAAGGTGATGAAGTCTCACTGTTACATCACCTTACTGCTGATAAATGATGAGTCCGCAATCAGTCAGTGCAATAATATGCCGTGTGTAATAATTGGGTGATGAGTATTTAATCTGTAAAGCATTAGCAGAAGCATGAACAGGAGCGTGTGTCCCTCAATCACATAATAAAATCTATTTTTTTAAAAGCGAATCCATCTGTAAAGGCAACGGACCTGCACTATAACACATTTTCTTTCAAGGTGATGACTACAGGTTTGACGTGTCCCAGCTGTCTCAGTTACTCTTCCACTTGATTTGCAAATAAACTCTTTTGTGTAGAATAAGCAAAACATATAACTGATGGTTTAGATGACATCTGTGCTGCCACAGACGCTGCTCTACTTTTGTCCTTTTATTTGTTTTTCTTGGCATGGAAGAGGCAACCAAGTATCATCTTTAAAACTTTCAAAGTAATATACGTTTTTGAGAAATGGAGTTTTACAGCAGCATAAAACGATGTTACTGCAGATGTGGTCATGACGAGCCTTGAATTGAAATTCTGACCAAATCAAGTCTGAGATAAAAGTGCAGTCGATTGAAAGACCAGCCCAAGCTTGGAATAATGTTGTCTCTAGACTGGTCTGAAGTACATAACACGAGCTCTCTGTGCTTCCAGGACACTGTCAGCCATGACAGTCCAGCATGATAAACAACCGTCAACAAGTTCAGGCTTATCTCTACCACTCCCGGAAACCTGCCACTGAGGGGTTTTTTAGTGACCCCAGTATCCTTATCCCAGAGGAGAATCCCCCTCTCCATCCATGTGGCTTGATAGTCTGATAAGTCATTTGCTTAGTATTTTGCATGGACACTGAACTGTTTTGTTTTGTTTTGTTTTATTTTTTTTTGTTTTGCTTTGTTTTGTTTTGTTTTGTTTTGTTTTGCTTTGTTTTGTTTTGTTTTGTTTTGTTTTGTTTTGTTTTTTGTGAGACTGGCTTATTCACGTCATATCATCTGTTTCTGCTCATAACCTCTGAATATCCTTTCATGCCTCTCAGGAAAACTGAATATCCTTCTTGTCTTTCTCATATATTATGATATCTTTCTTGGATCACCCCTGCTAAACATACCTGTCAACTAATTCATGTGCAAATGATTCCCTTTCACCATTGAACACAGCGCTAACTGGCGAATTGGCCGAACCCAGTTTCCTAAACTGCCTGAATTATTTTAAATTGTCTCTGTGTTTGCCTTGCAGTGAAATACTGAGCTGTTCAGGTTCAGGCTTCTCATGCAACATCTGATAAGACTGGATGCAGCTTCCTCATGACATCGATGGATAATCGACACAGTTTAATGAATTGATGGATGAAAGAAAACAGTGTAATGTAGCAATTGAGGTGAAAAAGGCGACGATTTTTAAAATGAAATATTCGGAAAGGAATTTGAGACTTTTTAAAATATAAAATAAATGAATTGATAAATAAATGATAATTCACAGTGTACTAAGTGGGTTATCAAAGGCCGGCCGTGTCTCTCACTGTCTATGGTGAGAAGTTCATGTAAAAGAACCATTGCTAACTTTTGTCCAGAGGAGCTGAAAGCGGTCAGCGTGTTTCTGACCTGCAATGGCTTGCTGAGCTGTCAAGGGTGTACTCTGCCCTCGCCCAGAGTCGGCTGATATGGACACCAGCCTCCCCATGGCCCTAATTAGGTTTAGGCAGCTCAGAAAATGAATGAATGACTGAAGAAATAAGAAGAACAATTTTTATTGGTAATATGTTTAACATTAATATAAACATTTATATTATTATGAACAACAGAAAATAACCTTAATAATGAAATCTCTGTGAATGTAGAATAATATATGTGTAAATGGGTATCGAAGTCATTATTTTAAAGACGTACAATGCAAACTTTGGGTTGTTTGCTTGTCTAATAAGTAATTTGTTTAAGCCTTTGCAAGGACTTTGCAGGTCACCTTGACTGAGGAAAACTGTGACCTTGCAAGGTGATCTTTAGGATTTATGATACACCATCATCATCATCATCATCACCAACATCATCATCATCATCATCATCATCATCATCATCATTATCATTTTTTTCCCTCAGTGAGCACATTTTGTGGTTGAAATGTACGTTTTTACATGAGAAGGTCTGCTCGTTCCCTAGAGAACCTGTTCCTTGGCACAAACATGTACTCACATAGACTCACTGTGGGAGGAAACCTGACGGAAAGTCACCAAGCATGTGAAGAACATGCAGACCACACACAGAAAGGCTGCTGCTGACCACAGGGCCCGAATCCAGGACTTTCCTGCTGGAAGGCGGAAGTGCAGACCACTACATCACTGTTCCTTCACCCACCTCATCAGGATACAAAACCTATCATTTATTAATTCATGTCAATATTTATCTAACTAATAAACATACACATTTTTTACAAATTATTTTAATTTGCTAAATATAAACAAGAACAAAACACTGATAACTGAAACTCAACAAAAGTTGGAACAGGTTTAATATCAGATGGAAAATCGACAGAATATTCAAGTAACAGTCGTAAAGGAATCGGTAGCAGGTGAGGAGTCACGATTAGGTATAAAAGCAACATCCACCAAAGAGTCAGACCTTACACACAAGGACGTGTCCTGGCTCAACACTTTGTACTAAAATGCATGCAACATTGTGCAACGGAAAATTACAGGGAATTTAAGTCTTCCAGCAATAACCAAAATATGTCACTTGAAAAGTGTTTAAAAAAACAACGCAAACCTGAAGATACCAAGTGTGAACAGATCTTCTGATCCATCTCGTGTGTTCTTGTTTGCATTTTATGATTCCTATAAAGTTTCCTAAAAGGTTTATTAGAGGTTGAATTGGCCAGACAGGTGATTGGCAGAGAAGTGTTTTATCTGTGAACTTCCCGAAACACTCTGAAAGTTGGTCAAGTCCAAAACGTCCAGAGTATCACAGAACAGTTCATTTATTAATTAAAATTGTAATTTTAATGATTAAAACTAATTTAAATCCTGCTTCCTTTGATTAGTCACTAAATTTCAGAGTCACTTACGATTGTTCCTCCAGGCCCCAATCTCCTCCCCTTCTGACTGGGTGGGGCTAAAAGTAATTTCCATCCTTTAATCTTGGTTAGACTAGGCAAATACACTTGAGTAGTTTTCATATGATTTCTCGACTGATTCAACATAAATAGCCAGTTCAGGGTTTCAGACAGTACGACGAGCTCTCAGAAGGACAGTGAGGAGTGTTTGAGCTGTAAAACTGATCGTCTGCCTCCTTCAGACTTCAGGTATTTTATTTATTGTTTTCTTGCCATACTTTACATTATTTTATATAAGTTAAACTTAGGAAATATTTAATATGCTTATTTAGGGATTATTTCTTTTTTTAATTATATTTGTTCACAAGAATGTTTACAAAACAATTAGAAAAATAGAAAACACTAAACATTATTTGTTCATTAAAGCCAATTTTGAGTCTTTTTTTCTTCATGATTTTAGAAATACATACTGTAGTATATTAAAAATAAATAATTTACATAGAAAATATAACATCTAAAGTTTCATCTCCAATCAGCATTACAACACAAGCACTGGTAAAGAGCTTTCTGCAAGCACATAAATGTGCTAATAAATAAACACACACACACACACACACTTACTTACTTAATCCTCTTCGTACTGATTGTACATAAGGCCATAACATGTGTACATATATATATATATATATATACAGTATATACATGTCCAAACCATCTCAATCTTGCCTCTCTGACTTTGTCTCCAAAACATCTTACATGTGCTGTCCCTCTGATGTGCTCATTCCTGATCCTATCCATCCTCGTCCTCCCAGAGAGAACCTCAACATTTTCATCTCTGCTACCTCCAGTTCTGCCTCCTGTCTTTTCCCCAGGGCCACTGTTTCTAAACCATACAACATCGCTGGCCTAAACACCGTCTTGTACACTTTTCCCTTCATTCTTGCTGACACTCTCCTATCGCACATCACACCGGACACTTTTCTCCATCCATTCCAACCTGTCTGCACACGCTTCTTCACCTCTTTTCCACACTCTCCATTGCTCTGGATTGTTCATCCTAAGTACTTAAAATCCTCCACCTTCCTTATCTTTGCTCCCTGTAACCTCACCGTTCCTCTTGAGTCCTTGTCGTTCACACACATGTATTCTGTCTGACTGAGACTACCCTTCATTCCCCTCCTTTCCAGGGCATACCTCCACCTCTCTAGATTTTGCTCCACTTGTTCTCTGCTCTCACTGCAGATCACAATGTCGTCTGCAAACATCATAGTCCATGGGGACTCTTGTGCAACCTCGTCTGTCAGCCTGTCCATCACCATAGCAAACAAGAAGGGGCTCAGTGCTGACCCTTGATGCAGTCCCACCTCCACCCTGAATTTGTCAGTCACACCGACAGCACACCTCACCACTGTCTTACATCTCTCATACATGTCCTGCACCACTCTAACATACTTCTCTGCCACTCCAGACTTCCTCATGCAATACCACAGTTCTTCTCTTGGGACCGTGTCATATGCTTTTTCCAGATCCACAAAGGCACAATGCAGCTCCGTCTGACCTTCTATGGCTCATCAACTTTATCCCTCTGTAGTTGCCGCAACTCTGCACATCTCCCTTGTTCTTAAAAATGGGCACCAGCACACTTCTCTGCCACTCCTCTGGCATTTGCTCACTCTCTAGGACCTTGTTGAATGTTCTTGTTGGAAAATCTACTGCCACCTCTCTTAGACACTTCCATACCTCCACAGGTATATCATCAGGACCATCTGCCTTTCCATTCTTCATCCTCTTCAATGCCCTTCTCACTTCACCCTTACTGATCTTTGCTACATCCTGCTCCTCAATGGTCACCTCTTCGCCTCTGTTTTCTCTCCCATTTTCCTCATTCATCAGCTCTTCAAAGTACTCTTTCCATCTTCCCAGCACACTTCTGCCATCAGTCAATACATTTCCCTCTCTGTCCTTTATCAATCTAACTTGCTGCACATCCTTCCCATCTCTATTTCTCTGCTGTGCCAACCTGTATCGATCATTTTCTCCCTCCTTACTGTCCAACCTATCATACAAGTCATCATACGCCCTCTGTTTGGCCTTAGCCACTGCTACTTTCACCTTATGCTGTATCTCCCTGTACTCCTGTTTACTCTCTTCGGTCCTCTCAATGTCCCACTTCTTCTTAGCAATCCAGAGCAATGGAGAGTGTGGAAAAGAGGTGAAGAAGCGTGTGCAGGCAGGTTGGAATGGATGGAGAAAAGTCTCCGGTGTGATGTGCGATAGCAGAGTATCGGCAAGAATGAAGGGAAAAGTGTACAAGACGGTGTTGAGGCCAGCGATGTTGTATGGGTTAGAAACAGTGGCGATGAGGAAAAGACAGGAGGCAGAGCTGGAGGTAGCAGAGATGAAAATGTTGAGGTTCTCTTTGGGAATAACAAGGATGGATAGGATCAGGAATGAGCACATCAGAGGGACAGCACATGTAAGATGTTTTGGAGACAAAGTCAGAGAGGCTAGATTGAGATGGTTTGGACATGTACAGAGGAGGGATAGTGAGTATATTTGTAGTAAGATGCTGAGCTTGGAACTACCAGGCAGAAGGTCTAGAGGAAGACCAAAGAGACGATTCTAGGATGTGGTGAAGGAGGACATGAAGGTAGTTGGTGTAAGAGAAAAAGACGCAAAGGATAGGGTGAGATGGAGGCAGATGATTCGCTGTTGCGACCCCTGAAGGGAAAAGCCGAATGGAAAAGAAGAAGAATTTACTCTGTACATAACTGTCAATTTTGATATTTTCGTATTTTATGTATCCAATGTGAGGTTAATTGTACTATCATTTTTGCTTTAATGTTTGATTGCGATATTATTGGGCTGAAATGTCACTGGGCCCTGCCAGGTGTGTCATTTGCGTGTTTGCTTTCTCGTCAGTGCACGCCATTCCACCCTGGGAGTGTTCAGAGGTTGCACGTTTTAGAAGTATTTTCTTTCAAATTTTTATGGTACTTCTGACCCTCCCCTTTCTGCCTGGGGGCATGGATTGAATTCAGCAGGCAGCAGAAATAAAGTGTGTGTGTGTATTTTAATGTAACATGATCGTGACTGATTTTGTCGTAAATGTAATCAACCACAGAGACGCATTATATCAGTACAAACCCTGCAGTAATTATCCAGCTGCTGTGTGCAATATGTATAACATTCACTCCAACTGCAGTCTTGTTTATGTGGTATTTCTAAATTATATCCACTTTTATCGCTATTAATGAGAATAAGTGCAGATATGAATAGATTCTAAAAAGCTGAGTCTCCATATAATTTTATTTTGGTTGAAGTGCACTAGCAGACATGTAAGACGCTTTGGAGAACATGTAAGATGCTTTGGAGACAAAGTCAGAGAGGCTAGATTGAGATGGTTTGGACATGTACAGAGGAGGGATAGTGAGTATATTGGTAGTAGGATGCTGAGGTTGGAACTACCAGGCAGAAGGTCCAGAGGAAGACCAAAGAGACGATTCATGGATGTGGTGAAGGAGGACATGAAGGCAGTTGGTGTAAGAGAAAAAGATGCAGAGGATAGGGTGAAATGGAGGCAGATGATTCGCTGTGGCGACCCCTGAAGGGAAAAGCCGAAAGGACAAGAAGAAGAATAATAATAAGAAGTGCACTAGCAGGTTGCCATCCATCCCATATTACTCAGAATGATTCTAATGCTGAATAAGTTCCACTGGGACTCAAGTGAATAATTGTTGCAGTTTTTACTACGTGGTACCAGAAGAAAAGCAAACCAAGTGAGATTCTGATGATTTGTAATTTAGATGTAGACATGAACATCCTTCTTTTATATTCAGCCTGACTTTGAATAAACATGAATTTTATTGCATGCCCTCACACAAAGATGCTAAAGAATACACTCACTCTCACTCGCTCATTTGAAGATCCTCTTCAATTTTTTTTTAGGGAAGCTGGAGCCTGTCTCACCCGACACTTGGCTAAGGTGGAGCATAGCTCAACAGAACATTGCAGAGCCAATACATGCAACCATTCCCACTTGCACTTTAAAGCAATTTGGAAGTCAGTTAGCTTATGAAGAATCTAATCTACTCGTGCACAAGACCCTGAGATACTTGAACTCCTCCACTTGAGGCAAACCTCATTCCAGACCCGGAGGGTGCATTCCATCTTTTTCTGGCTGAGCACCATGGCCTTGTCAACAAAACACATATGGACAAATTGAGCAAACTCCCACTGCCCCTCCAAGGGTCTTGTAGAGCATATAGAGTTGGTCGAGAGTGCAATGGCCAGGACGAAAACCACATTGTTCCTCCTGAATTCGAGGTTCAACTATGGTGAGGGCTGGAGTAATGAATCTCTATGACTAGTAATAAACCCTCAACAGGTTTTTTAAATAACTTTTTATCATGTTGACCCACGAATGCTTTCACTGCTTAACTCTCAAAATGCAGTCCTGAGTTTTCTGATTGATTTGGAGTCAAGCTATTAAAAATTGACTTTCTCATTGGATTTCAATTTCTAAATACTGTTTTTTAAATTTTATCTGAAAATTAAAAAGAAAACGAAATAATACAGTCAGTTTGGTTTAGTCCAGATTAGATTATATGAAATTATTTTAGTTTAGAATGGATGATTACATTATATTATATTATATTACATTATATTATATCTTATCTTAGTTTATCTTAGATTATGTTAGATTAGATTAGATTAGGCTAGATAATCAGACACAAATGCATACCAGTAATTAAGGTAAGAACTGTAATGGTACTGTTACGGATATGATGATACGGTTGTGGGGGAAAAAGTCCATAAATTGCGCTTCACTTTGAAAATATTATTGTAGTAAAGTGCAGTTTATATTTGTGAGTGTTAATGGAGGCACTGTATGTATTTGATGTTGATCTCTTATATCACAGTGACTTCTCCAGAAACACATCAGTGATGGAGCAACATCTGTTTGCGCTGCTGCTTTTCACAGGTAAGAAAATATAAAGTCACATAATATAAAATACTCTCAGCTACACATGCACAGACTATAATTCTTATTATTAAATTATGGCGATAGAGATTCATTACCACAAATACAGTTCATAATTTCTTCTGGCCAAGTACTGAAATAAAAAAATAAGTCCACAGTAAACTGCAGAGATTACACGCTCTAAACTTTAAAATCCTCCACTATAGGAGTCCTTCCCCTCGTGCTGCCAGTCCCCCATAGGTACATTCTGATCCAGCACGGAAAAACATGGAGTGATGCTCAGGCGTTCTGCAGAGATATGTACGATGACCTCGCCACCATCGACAGTGATGACGACATGGTCAAATTTCAGGAAGAAGCTCAAGCACATCAGTTCAGTTCCAGTGCCTGGATTGGACTGTACACAAACATCAACAGGTGGTACTGGTCCTTTAACAATGAGACGCTGGGAAGTTTTACACCCTGGAAAGCTGGGGAACCTGATAACCTGTATGGAAATGAAGAGTGTGTTACTATAGTGTTGGACCAATGGATGGACACACCATGTAACTGGGCATTAACTTCTGTGTGTTTTGATGGTGAGCAGCATCATTTAATTTTACAATAACTAAATATAGAATATCTTCAATATAAACTTTATTTAGATTTCACTTTTTGTTCTGTGCACTACTTTTGATGAAAGTCAGCAACATTTCTTTTACGTAATCATCTTGGCCTTTGATACCCAGTTATCTGCACTGGTGATAATGGGGCTTGACTCCCCGACCTTTGGATCAGTAATCCAGCACCTAACCGCCAGACTATCGCTGCCCCATCATGTTTGTTACATAACACATATTCTAAAACCGAAAAGACAAAAATGCACATATAATTCTACACATTCTTATTTTATGGATGAAGAGTGGAAAGGTAGTTGGCCCTGATGACATACCAGTGGAGGTATGGAAGTGTCTTGGTGAGGTAGCAGTAGATTTCCTGTCAAGAACATTCAACAAGGTCTTAGAAAGTGAGCAGATGCCAGAGGAATGGAGGAGAAGTGTGCTAGTGCCATTTTTAAGAACAAGGGAGATGTACAGAGTTGTGGCAACTACAGAGGGATAAAGTTGATGAGCCATACGATGAAGTTATGGGAAAGAATAGTGGAAGCTAGACTAAGGGCAGAGGTCAGCATTTGTGAACAACAGTTTGGTTTCATGCCAAGAAAGAGCACTACAGATGCAGTGTTTGCTTTGAGGATGTTAATAGAGAAGTACAGAGAATGTCAGAGGGAGCTGCATTGTGCCTTTGTGGATCTGGAGAAAACATATGACAAGGTGCTGAGAGAAGAACTGTGGTATTGTATGAGGAAGTCTGGAGTGGCAGAGAAGTATGTTAGAGTGGTGCAGGACATGTATGAGAGATGTAAAACAGTGGTGAGGTGTGCTGTCGGTGTGACAGAAGAGTTCAAGGTGGAGGTGGGACTGCATCAAGGGTCAGCTCTCAGCCCCTTCTTGTTTGCTATGGTGATGGACAGGCTGACAGACGAGGTTAGACAAGAATCTCCATGGACTATGATGTTTGCAGACGACATTGTGATCTGTAGTGAGAGCAGAGAACAAGTGGAAGAAAATCTAGGGAGGTGGAGGTATGCCCTGGAAAGGAGGGGAATGAAGGTTAGCCTCAGTAAGGCAGAATACATGCGTGTGAATGAGAAGAACCCAAGAGGAACGGTGAGGTTACAGGGAGACGAGATAAAGAAGGTGAAGGATTTTAAGTTCTTAGGCTCAACAATCCAAAGCAATGGTGAGTGTGGAAAATAGGTGAAGAAGTGTGTTGGAATGGATGGAGAAAAGTGTCCGGTGTGATGTGTGATAGGAGATTGTCAGCAAGAATGAAAAAAAAAGTTTACAAAATGGTGATGAGGCCAGCGATGTTGTATGGTTTAGAAACTGTGGCGCTGAGGAAAAGGCAGGAGGCAGAGCTGGAGCTAGCAGAGAGGAAAATCTTGAGGTTCTCTCTGGGAGTAAGGAGGATGGATAGGATCAGAAATGAGTACATCAGAGGGACAGCACATGTTAGATGTTTTGGAGAGAAAGTCAGAGAGGCTAGATTGAGATGGTTTGGACATGTACAGAGGAGGGATAGTGAGTATATTGGCAGTAGGATGCTGAGGTTGGAACTACCAGGCAGAAGGTCTAGAGGAAGACCAAAGAAAAGATTTATGGATGTGGTGAAGGAAGACATGAAGGTAGTTGGAGTAAGAGACGAAGATGCAGAGGACAGGGTGAGATGGAGGCGGATGATTTGCTGTGGCGACCCCTGAAGGGAACAGCCGAAAGGAAAAGAAGAAGAAGAACCATATGTTAGTGTACTTTGGCTTTTTTTTTGGTAATTTTTCAGTCGAGATGATAATATCCCTAAACTGAATATTAATAATTAATAATGAGGTATATTCTATTCATGAGGTTTTGATTCTCACAGACACGAGGACTGGTGCAGACCGTTACATTTTAATCACTGAAACAAAGACATGGTTTGATGCTCAGAGCTTCTGTCGGCAGCATTACACAGATCTCGCCTCCATCACAGACGCAACAGAAAACTCAGCTGTTGGCGCAAAGAACCCTGGGTATGGGACTTGGGTTGGTCTAAGGAGAGGACCCTGGAAATGGTCAGACCAGAGCAACAATGTGTCCCTCGTTCAGTGGTCAGGTGGAGATGCTAATGATTACTCGATGAATAAAAGTTGTGGGTTTTTCTCTAACGGTATGATGGATGCAGCGCAGTGCTCTGACATAAAGCCTTTCTTCTGTTACTGTGAGTCAAAATTAAATTCTGTCTCATATTTATGATAATTAACTTGACTTTTTAAAGTAGTAATAATTTTATATCTTTGTTTCGATGTACATAAACATTTCTCCCATCAGCGTTTCCAGACCGTCAGCAGATCATCAGAGTGAAGGTCAGCTCCAGTCAGGATGTGAATGATCCTGCAGTCATGGCGGCCATCTTGGAGAAGGTGGGTTTCTTCTTCACTCAATGTAGAGTCTCCTCCACAATACTGCAGCCAGACCCTGAGTCTTCATCAAACTGTTACACAAATGAAGTTGTAATCATAACACATCTACCACAACATTTTAAGAACATCTCACACGAGATTGTCTATTCTTCACCACTCAGTAACTAAAATCATGGTGTGTTCTTCAGATCAAACAAAAACTGGAGGATCGTGGCCTGTCTGGGAACGTTACTGTGAAATGGAGAAAGCAATCAGATGGACTGGTATTCCACAAGGAGAAGGACACTCGCACTGGGGAGAAGTCTAGGGGGTCATGTGATCTCAGATAACTCTCTTATAGTGTGTATCCTGTGGAGCACTGATCAGTTTTAGTTTGAGGACGGAGTGTGTGTAATACTTCATCTTTATTAAGTAGTACTTTAACAGACCCAGAGTCGGCAGTTTCAGGACTAGGTGGTGTTAAATTTTGGGGGCGGGGTTTAGTTAAGATATGATCAAGCACATTAAAGTTAAGAGTGGCTGGAAGCTGAAATACTGAAGCTAGAAAGAGTTTATCGTTAGGAGAAGAGCCAGTTCAGCAAAGAGCCGCACGGACATTTCCAAAAGAAAATCACTCTTACAGTCTGAATAACATTTTATAATGAATTCAACTCTTTGTTCCAATAATATAAAACACAAATTTTCAAGAGATTCTAACTATCTCTGTTTGTGTACACTCACTCAATAATCTGTGAAGCAGCTGAATCCTATTGGGGTTACAGGGAGGCTTCAATCTATCTCAGCCAACCCCGGTTGAAGGCAGGGTTCACCCTCAACAGCTCGCTGGACCGTCACAGAATGAACACAATGTGGAACTGCCAGTTAGTCTAATACACATCTCTTTGGATAGTGGAGGAAACCGTAGTACCCATAGAAAACTCAAAAGAGCACAAAGAGAACATGCACCCATGAACCCAGGGACATCTTCCTGTGATGCAGGTGTGCTAACTACACCACCATTGTCTCAACCTACATGTACACGAACAAATAAAAAATAAACTTTTACTCCCTTGATTTATTTTTTATTGTATTTATTATTTTACTTATCTCTGTTTGATAACTTACATGCTTTAAAATGTTATGATGTAGTGTATATTAGTATTACACAAGTAATGTGCAAAATACAAAATAACTGACTTCCCAGCTGTATCCAGATGTTGTGTGAAATTGAAGAGAGTCTGTGAGAAAAAAATTGGTGTGTTCATAAAAAAAAAAACAAGAGTCAGAACAATCAGATCATCGTATACTTTATAGGAGTGAACTCTTGGAACAATTGTGAGAAAAAATTAAACATGTAATTTAAAAATAAAATGAAGAAGAAATATAAAACTGAGGGGTGAACATCACTGTGTATGAAATATTCAAAACTTTTATTTTTGTCTTTGTACCACACAACTTGGCAATTTCAATTTCAATTTATTGTAAATCAAATGGCTACCGGTAAACAGGTAAACCCATCCCGCAAATAGGAAAACTAATCGAGGCAGGATGGGCTTCACAAGATATATTATCCTTTACAGTCTATTTTTCCATATTTCTTTTGTTGTTTTTAATTTAAATAGTTATTTGTCTTTATTTTCAAGCACTTTCATTAAAAAATAAAGGGGAAAGGTTGAACAGAAAAAGATAATGAATGAAAAAGAAAACAAATGTAATTTTATTGTACAACATATTACTGAACAAAGAAAAAAAAGAAATAGAATCCAAATATCAATTGTACAATTCACAAAAATCAGAAAATAAATTGATTGGATTAGAAACATCAGCGTATCTCTCCTCAATCTCCTTCTTCTTCTTCTTCCTCTTTTCCTTTCGGCTGCTCCCTTCAGGGGTCGCCACAGCAAATGATCTGCCTCCATCTCTCCCTGTCCTCTGCATCTTCTACTCTTACTCCAACGACCTTCATGTCCTCCTTCACCACATCCATAAATCTTCTCTTTGGTCTTCCTCTGGGCCTTCTGCCTGGTAGTTCCAACCTCAGCATCCTACTACCAATATACTTACTATCCCTCCTCTGTACATGTCCAAACCATCTCAATCTAGCCTCTCTGACTTTGTCTCCAAAACATCTAACATGTGCTGTCCCTCTGATGTACTCATTCCTGATCCTATCCATCCTCCTTACTGCCAGAGAGAACCTCAACATTTTCATCTCTGCTACCTCCAGCTCTGACTCCTGTCTTTTCCCCAGGGCCACTGTCTCTAAACCATACAACATCGTTGGCCTCAACACCGTCTTGTACACTTTTCCTTTCATTTTTGCCGATACCTTCCTATCACACATCACACCGGACACTTTTCTCTATCCATTCCAACCTGCCTGCACACGCTTCTTCACCTCTTTTCCACACTCTCCATTGCTCTGGATTGTTGAGCCTAAGTACTTAAAATCCTCCACCTTCTTTATCTCTGCCCCCTGTAACCTCACCGTTCCTCTTGGGTCCTTGTCATTCACACACATGTATTCTGTCTTACTGAGACTAACCTTCATTCCCCTCCTTTCCAGGGCATACCTCCACCTCTCTAGATTTTCCTGCACTTGTTCTCTGCTCTCACTACAGATCACAATGTCATCTGCAAACATCATAGTCCATGGAGATTCTTGTCTAACCTCGTCTGTCAGCCTGTCCATCACCATAGCAAACAAGAAGGGGCTGAGAGCTGACCCTTGATGCAGTCCCACCTCCACCTTGAACTCTTCTGTCACACCGACAGCACACCTCACCACTGTTTTACATCTCTCATACATGTCCTGCACCACTCTAACATACTTCTCTGCCACTCCAGATTACCTCATACAATACCACAGTTCTTCTCTCGGCACCCTGTCATATGCTTTCTCCAGATCCACAAAGGCACAATGCAGCTCCTTCTGACCTTCTCTGTACTTCTCTATTAACATCCTCAAAGCAAACACTGCATCTGTGGTGCTCTTTCTTGGCATGAAACCAAACTGTTGTTCACAAATGCTGACTTCTGCCCTTAGTCTTGCTTCCACTATTCTTTCCCATAACTTCATTGTATGGCTCATCAACTTTATCCCTCTGTAGTTGCCACAACTCTGTACATCTCCCTTGTTCTTAAAAATGGGCACAAGCACACTTCTCCTCCATTCCTCCGGCATCTCTCCTCAGTCTCCATCACCATAAAAAGTATGCGATTGGCATTGTTTTTAAATATGTTTCTTCCTTTCTCTCGAAATGATTTAAGGATTTTGTTCCATAACTTAACACCAAGATGTGAAAAGGCATTGGCTTCTTGTGATAGTCTCGTAGGTTTTAAATAAAAGTTTCCAGAAGATGCGGATCTGGTGTTGTGATGATGAACAGAATTTGATCACGTCAATAAATATAAGAGGTTAGGTAGAGCAACATGAGTATTAATGTCATGCATTAGTAAAGCTATAGTTTTAAAATAAAGCATTTCTACAGGGAGCATGTGAGCGTCTAAAAAGAATGGAATAACGTGTTCTCTATTCGTGGCAAAGTATATTAAGCGAAGGTTACAACGCTTTTGTAATATCAGAATTTTGTCCAGACTCTTTCGAGATATTATTTCCCACACCGCCAGACCATAAGAAAGATATGACTGCATTAGAGACCGATGTATGTCTAGTACGTTTGACTGGGGAACAAAGTGTCTTAGGTGCGAGATAATTCCGATTGTTCTACTTATTTTGAGTGTTACATACTCAATATGAAACTTGCAGGAGAAATTTGAATCGATAAATACACCAAGATACTTAACATATTCTTTTTGTTAAAGCTGTTCCAGTTTTTGTGAAGCATTATTAAATACCTTAAGGTTTAAGTTATATTGCTGACGCTTTTGATGAGGTCTGAATATCACATAATTTGATTTTTTTATATTCAGTCTTAATTTGTTGGCAATAAGCCATTGACATACATTTTCCATCTCTTTATTTAAAATAGATTCCAGTGATTTAATAATTTTTTCCTGTGTAAAGAAGGTCAGTGTTCTCAGCAAATAGGAAAAAGTCAAGCTTTCTCAAGGAAGGGACAATATCATTGACATAAATAAGGAACATTATTGGGCCAAGGATGGACCTTTGAGGTACCCACATACAACTGGCTCTTTCCTAGAAATGAAACTTCCGATTTTAATTGTTTGTATCTCTGTAAGATATGAATGAAACCAGTCATTTAAAATACCTTATATGCCATAGTGTTGTAATTTGTATAAAAGTATTTCATGATTCACAGTATCAAATGCTTTCTGTAGATCTATGAGGATGCCGCATGAGGATAGATTTTTATCCATGTTGTACTGAATTTTGTTAACAATGTCTAAAAGTGCATGCTCTGTATAGAGATTCTTATGAAATCCCTACAGAGAGGAGCAAAGAATATTGTGTTTATTCATGAAAGATTTAAGCCTGTTATACATGGTCTTTTCAATTATGAATGGAAGGCAGTGAAAGGGTTAACTATTCGATATCCGCTGTGCCAATTGGCAGTGAAAGGGTTAACTATTAGCATATATATTTATGTAAAAAAAAAAAAACAGGAAGCATTAAAAATTAAAGCTTCAGTCGACACTGTAACAGATTAATATACATTTGTTTTATTGTATCGATTTAATGTAACGTCTTACTGCTATTTACTTAATTGTTTGTTTCTTTATTCATTCAATCATTCATTTTCTGGTAATCCAAATTAGGGTTGCAGGGAAACTGGTGTCCATCTTAGCCAACTCTGGGCGAGGGCAGAACACAGCCTAGACAGTTCACAAGGGCATCGAAGGGCAGAAATACGCTAATGGCTATAAAGCTACTTTTTTTTTTTTTTTAATGAAAATCAGCAATGGCTATTTTATATGAACACCACAGACAGTGAGAGACATGGCCGGCCTTTGATGACCCAACCTGGTGAGCTGAACTGGGAGAACAGCAGTGACAACCTGTTGAGAGTGGAGCTTGAACCCCCAACCTTGGAATCAGTGATCCAGTGCCGAACCACTAGACCACCACTACTCTTCTTCTTCTTCTTCTTTCGGCTGTTTCCTTCAGGGGTCGCCACAGCGAATCATCTGCCTCCATCTCGCCCTATCCTCTGCATCTTCTCTTACACCAACTACCTTCATGTCCTCCTTCACCACATCCATAAATCTCCTCTTTGGTCTTCCTCTAGGCCTTGTGCCTGGTAGTTCCAACCTCAACATCCTACTACCAATATACTCACTATCCCTCCTCTGTACATGTCCAAACCATCTCAATCTAGCCTCTCTGACTTTGTCTCCAAAACATCTTACATGTGCTGTCCCTCTGATGTACTCATTTCTGATCCTATCCATCCTTGTTACTCCCAAAGAGAACCTCGACATTTTCATCTCTGCAAGCTCCAGCTCTGCCTCCTGTCTTTTCCCCAGGGCCACTGTTTCTAAACCATACAACATTGTTGGCCTCATCATCGTTTTGTACATCTATCCTTTCATTCTTGAACATACCTTCCTATCACACATCACACCGGACACTTTTCTTCAATCATTTCAACCTGCCTGCACACGCTTCTTCACCTCTTTTCCATACTCTCCATTGCTCTGGACTGTTGAGCTTAAGTAGTTAAAATTCTCAACCTTCCTTATTTCTGCTCCCTGTAACCTCACCGTTCCTCTTGGGTCCTTGTCGTTCACACACATGTATTCTGTCTTACTGAGGCTAACCTTCATTCCTCTCCTTTCCAGAGCATACCTCCACCTCTCTAGATTTTCCTGCACTTATTCTCTGCTCTCACAACAGATCACAATATCATCTGCAAACATCATAGTCCATGGAGATTCTTGTCTAACCTTGTCTGCCAGCCTGTCCATCACCATGGCAAACAAGGGGCTCAGAGCTGATCCTTGATGCAGTCCCACCTCCACCTTGAACTCTTCTGTCACATTGACAGAACACCTCACCACTGTTTTACATCTCTCATACATGTCCTGCAACCACTCTAATATACTTCTCTGCCACTCCAGACTTCCTCATGCACTACCACAGTTCCTCTCTCGGCACTCTGTCATATGCTTTCTCAAGATCCACAAAGGCACAATGCAGCTCCCTCTGACCTTCTCTGGACTTCTCTATCAGCATCATCAAAGTAAACACTGCATCTGTGGTGCTCTTTCTTGGCATGAAACCAAACTGTTGTCACAAATGCTGACCTCTGCCCTTAGTCTAGCTTCCACTGTTCTTTCCCATAACTTTATAGTATGGCTCATCAACTTTATCTCTCTGTTGTTGCCACAACTATGCCTGTCTCTCTTGTTCTTAAAAATGGCACCATCACACTTCGCCTCCATTCCTCCAGCCTCTGCTCACTCTCTAAGACCTTGTTGAATGTTCTTGTCAGAAAATCTACTGCTACCTCTCCTAGACACTTCCGTGCCTCCACAGGTATGTCATCAGGACCAACTGCCTTTCTACTCTTCATCCTCTTCAATGCCCTCCTCACTTCACCCTTACTAATCTTTGCTACTTTCTGGTTCTCAACAGTCCCCTCTTCTACTCTTATTTCTTTCTCATTTTCCTCATTCATCAGTTCTTCAAAGTACTCTTTCCATCTTCTCAGCACACTTCTGTCATCAGTCAATGCATTTCCCTCGCTGTCCTTAATCAGTCTAACTTGCTGCACATCCTTCCCATCTCTATTTCTCTGCTGTGCCAACCTGTATAAATCATTTTCTCCCTCCTTACCATCCGACCTAGCATACAAGTCATCATACTGTTTGGCCTTTGACACCGCTACCTTCGCCTTACGCTGCGTCTTGCTGTGCTCCTGCTTACTCTCTTCAGTCCTCTCCATGTCCCACTTCTTCTTAGCTAACCGCTTCCTTTGTACACACTCTTGCACTTCCTCATTCCACCACCAAGTCTCCTTATCTACTCTCCTTCCAGAGGACACACCAAGTCTCCATAATCACATTAGCTGTAGTTGTCCAGTCATCTGGAATCACTTCCATCCAAAGCCTGTTTCAACTCCTTGAAGACAACACGACCCTCTTCCTTTTTCAGCTTCCACCACTTTGTCTTCTGCTCTGCCTTTGCCTTCTTCACCTTCCTCACCATCAGCATCATCCTGCACACCACCATCCTATGCTGTCTGCAACACTGTCACCCATTACTACTTCGCAGTCACTGACTTCTATCAAATGACATAATTTACACAAGATGTAGTCTACCTGTGTGCTCCTACCTCCGTACCTCCGCTTTTATAAGTCACCTTATGCTCCTGTCTCTTCTGCAAGAAAGTATTCACCATAGCCCCTCCTTCAAGATGACTCCTACTCCATTTCTCTTCCCATCCACACCATGATAAAACAGCTTATACCCTGCTCCTAAGCTTCTAGCATGCTACCTTTCCACCTGGTCTCCTGAAAAAAAAAGGTGGGCATACTACCTTCCACCTCTGCATCATGTCAGCCAGCTCTCTTGCTTTTCCTGTCATAGTTCCAACATTCAAAGACCCTACTCTCAGTCCTAGAGTCATACCTGTCCTCTTCTCCCTCTGCCTATGGACACACCTTCCACCTCTCCTTCTTCGACAAACAGTAGTTCAGTTTCCACCAGCACGATGGTGTTTTATTCTAGTACATTCAGTCTCTATAAGTAAGCTGAACCCTCGACATGATTTAGGCTGTTAATTTGGTTCTGCATGCTGAGACCATCAGAGGGATCCAATATGATTTGTGCAATTCCTTCTGAGATTGATAAAGTATTTGTATATTTTTTTTACCTGTCATTCTACCTTGTATAAAGATAGGCAAGAATAATTTATAAGATTAATTTCTTGCTTCTAAACTTTTAAATGTTTGTAAGTCTCTCTGTACTCTCATGGATATTGAAATGATGGAACATCACTTAAAGGAAAATATAAATCTTAGTCAACTCATTTCTTTTGAACACCTCATCAGTACAGAATTAATTCCACATCCACCTCACAGAAAGAAGGCCTGGGTCCGATTCAAGTTTTTCTGTGTGGGGTTTGCATGTTTCCTCTGTGCTTGTGTATGTTTGTTCCAGGTACTCAGGTTTCCTTCCACAGTGGAAAAACATGCAAAATAAGCTAATTGGCAGTACTGTGTTGACTCTGCAATAGTCTGGCAAGTTATATATGCCCCATCTTTGTTGTGAGATGGCTGAGATAGACACCAGCCTCCTATGAAACATTTCAGAAAAATTAATGATTTATTGATCCAAAAGCTCAAAGTATAAAAAAAAAGATTGAGTTAATGTCAATATAAATTCAATATCTGATCAGAAATGTCCATAGTCAAGATTCTGAGCTCATTTTATTCAGATAAGAGCATAAATTAAACAAAAATGTGGAGATTTTTAATTTATTTTTAATCACACAAAATAATTCACAAATAGAAAAGTAAAGCTCTTGTACTTATAATTTCAGAATATTTTGTATCTCTTGATTAGATACAAAATAAATAATGTACATTGCTGTACACTACAGGAGAACAGCAGTATCTGATTAGTGCCCACTCAGAATCCATGTTTGATTTGTGTTGAAATATTGCCTTGGATTGACAGATCACCACATTGAGGCGGGTGTGACCTTTATATTTGGAGCAGGGGCATTCTGTGATGCCGGAAGCTTTCTGTTGGATCCAAAGACACAGGAGACCGAGTATGATAATAGAGATGAGTTTTATTGTACACAGAGAAGGCACTGGAGAATGGAGAATCGTAGTCACCGTAAAGGTGAGGGGAAACACAAAAGCCAAAATTACAAAGGGAGACTTCGGAGGGGGAACTGGTTGAGCACGAAGCTGAGAACCAGGAGCCAGAGAGATCAAGGGGAAGCGGGATTGCATGGAGGGAAAAATCTTCTCGTGCTGGGTGGAGCGCGTCGCTCAACTTTATAGCCCGATGATGACCGGGTGGAATCAGGTGTACTGCTCCAGACTCCATCCGCGAGTGAGCCACGCCCCTCACAGGCACCTACAGTGCATAAGGAGAGAGGAAAAGAGTTTAAAGCTGCCAATTTCAGAACCACTCCCAATACAGACCATAACAGTACACCCCCAAAAGGGCACCATCTGGCGCCTGACAAGGCTTGTCCGGGAACCGATGGTAGAACTCAGCCAGCAAGTCCGGGTCCAGGATTAGGGAATGAGGGATCCAGGAACGTTCCTAGGGCCCACACCCCTCCCAGTCCACCAGGTACTGGAACCTCGACCCTGCCAGCGCATTTCGAGGGTACGATTCACAGTATACACCAGATATCCATCAACCAGGGTGGAGGGGGCTTTCCACCACGGGCTTGACAAGGGATACATGGAGCACTGGGTGCACTTTGAGTGTGGTTGGGAGCTTGAGTCAGACCACACTAGGGTTTATGATATGCTCAATGACATCCAGCCCGATGTATCTGGGAGCCAACTTCTTGGAGTCAGTCTGCAGGGGCAGGTCCCTGGAGGAGAACCAAACCCGTTATCCGACTGTGTAGGGTGGCGCCGGGGTCCGGTGGCGATTGGCGATCTTCTGGTTCCAGGCTACTGACCTGGCGAGCTCTGCGAAAGTGCGCCTGGATGGATGGGACCACCATTTCGACCTCCTGGCTGGGAAACAGGGGAAGCTGGAACCCATTGATCACCATGAAGGGGGACATCCCTGTGGCTGCACAGACCAAGGAGTTATGCGAGTATTTAATCCATGGGTGGACATGCGTGGACCAGGAGGCTAGGAGGTGGGAGGCAATGCAGCGCAGGGAGGATTCAAGGCTCTGATTTGTTCGCTCGGCCTGCCCATTAAATTGAGGGTGGTAGCCGGAGGTCAGACTGCAAGAGACTCCCAGGGTGTTGCAGAACGCCTTCCAGACTCTAGATGCAAATTGGGGGCCCTGGTATGAGACGACATCCTGGGAAGGTTCCATGGAAGCGGAACATGTGTTGGACCAGCAGGCCAGCTGTTGCCATCGCTGAGGGGAGCTTGGGTAGAGCGACGAAGTGGACCGCCTTAGAGAAGCGGTCTACTATGGTCATTCATTCATTCATTCATTTATTTATTAATGACCACACAACCAAGTTGGTGGAATTTGCTGTCGGTACAGCACTCATGATGACCGTGTTGCCCTCAGACGGGGGTAACTCAGTGATGAAGTCCACAGCAATGTGTGACCAGGGGCGATGAGGTATGGGTAAGTGTTGGAGGAGGCCCAAGGGTGCATGGGAGGACTTGCTCCAGCCAGAGGTGGCACAAGCTCTGACAAACTCCCGGTGTTGGCTGTTATGGTCGGCCACCAGAAACGTTGTTGGAGGAGAAAGAGGGTTTGGTGGACACCGGGGTGGCAGGCCAATTTAGATAAGTGACCCCACTGGAGCACTGGGGTTCTGGCTGGTGCGGGAATATATAACCGACCTTGGGGGCACCCGATGGGCTCTGGTTACCTCTGCTGGGCATCCTGAACTAGGCGTTCAACCTCCCATCGAGTGTCTCCAAGTAAGCAGAAGGTGGGCAGGATGGTCTCCATGGTGGTGTCTTCCCTCGGGGAGAACTGCCTGGAGATAGCGTCGGGTTTTGTGTTCTGGGAGCCGGAGCAGTACATCAGAAAAAAGTTGAATCTCCCCAGGTAGAGGTGCCTGATGGGTGTTCGACCTCTTGGCTGTACGAAGGTAGAACAGGTTCTTGTAGTCGATCCAGACCACAAAGGAGTGGGCTTCCCCTTCCAGCCAGTGCTGCCATTCTTGGAGCGCCAAGACCACTGCCAGCAGCTCACAGTTCTCCGTGTCATAGTTCCACTCAACTGAGGACAAGTGACGGGAGAAGAAGGTGCACGGGTGCAATTTTTGATCTGTCGGGGAGTGCTGAGAGAGGACCGCCCCCACCCCTGAGTCCGAGGTGTCCACCTCCATCATGAACTGCAGCGAGGGGTCCGGATGGATCAGTACAGGTGCGTTGACGAATTTATACTTCAGCCTGTCAAACGCCACCTGAGCACTAGGGGACCACTTGAAGGGTGCCTTGAGCGATGTCAGCTGTGTGAGAGAGGTTGCAAGGTGGCTATAGTCCTGTACAAATCTTTGATAGAAGTTGGCAAACCCCAGGAACCTCTGCAGCTGTTTTTGCGTCCCCGGAGCTGGCCACTCTGTTACCGCCTTCACCTTTGCCAGATCTGGTCTTACCCTTCACTTCTCCACAATGTACCCTAGAAAAGAGACTGAGGAGAGATAGAACTCGCACTTCTCAGCTTTGACAAATAGTCAGTTTTCTAGGAGTCTCATTACAACCATTCTCAAATGACAGAGATGCTCATCGTGGTCCTTGAAGAAGATCAAAATGTCGTCCAGGTAAATGAACACGAAGTGGTTTAACATGTCCCTGAGCACGTCATTGACCAAGGCTTGAAAAACTGCCACGGTGTTGGTTCGACCGAATGGCATGACCAGATACTCAAAGTGACCGAGCGGCATGTTAAAAGTCATCTTCCACTCTTCCTCCTCCCAAATCCGGACTAAGTGGTAGGCATTTCTGAAGTCCAACTTAGAAAAAATGGCTGTGTTGTGGAGAGGGGTGAAGGCCGAGTCTATGAGTGGGAGGGGATACTTATTCTTTACCTTGTTACTGTTCAGTCTCGTGTAATTAATACAGGGTCTCATTGTTTTGTCCTTCTTCTCCACAAAGAAAAACCCAGCAGCTATTGGGGACGATGAGAGCCAGATAAGACCTGCAGCCACGGACTCGGTTATGTAAGTTTCCATGGCTTCCTTCTCAGGCTTCGAAAGGTTATAGAGTCGCTGAGAAGGGAGAGTGTAATGTGGGAATAATTCGATGGTGCAATTGTATGGTCGGTGCAGTGGTCCTTACTGAATGCTTCTTTCAAATCGTGGTATTTTTTCGGGAGGCTAGTCAAGTCCATATGTCCTAGCTCGACCGGAATTCGTGAAACTTGGGGGGGGTTACAGCCAGTAGACAGTGTTGGAGGCAGTAGTCACTCTAGCTGTGTATGGTGAGCATGCACCAGTCAATGTGGGGGTTGTGAGTCTGCAGCCATGGCCACCCCAACACCAGGGGAGTGAGAGGGGCAGAGAGGACAAACAACTCAAAACACTCGTAGTGATTACCAGGCAGACTGAGCTTGACAGGCTTTGTCTTGTGAGTGCCACGAGATATGAGTCGGAAGTTAATGGCTTCTACCTCCTTTGGGGTTTCAAGCTCATATACGGGTAAGTCGTGGTGCTCAACCACCCTCGAGTCAATGAAATTAGCGTTGGTGTCTGAGTCGATGAATACGCTGACTGAGTGGATATGTTGTGCAGAGTGCAGTGTACCTTGCACCTGAAGGCACTTCCCGGGCATCTTGGAGGGTTCTCCGCTGCTCCTCTCCTGGCTGTTGGACCTGGCCGCGCTGGGCACTAGCGAGGTAATGCCCCTTTTGTGCTCAATTCATGCAGAGATGATTAGTCAGCCGCCGATGCCTTTCCTCCGCTGTCAGCCTGGTGCAGCCCAGCTGCATGGGCTCGTGGGAGTTGTCTTCCGTCGGAGGGGAGGAATGCAAGGAGGTTTGAGGTAAGGCAGCATTGGGCCTCACGGGGGTGCTCGGGCGTGGGAAGATGAGGCTAAACTGCTCTTCCTGGGATCTGTCTCTCTCTCTTAGCCAGTTGTCCAGCCTCGTAGCCAAGGAGATCAGCTCTTCAAGCATCGCTGTCTCATCTTGTGCCGCTAGCTCATCCTTCAGCCTTTTGTTTGGTCCCTGCAGGAAGGCCCCTCTGGAGCGTGGGGTCGTTCCAGCTACTCTCTATGGTGAAGATCAGGAATCCTGTGGCATATTCAAACACTGATTGTGAGCCTTGCTGAATCCTTAGCAGCTGGCTACTCGCCTCTGCCCCTTTTGCCAGATGATCGAAGACTCTTTTCATCTCCAGCATGAACCAGTCGTAGTGCAAGCATAACTCCGGGGTGTAGGTGGTGATCGCTAGCACCCAGGATGAGGCTTGACCTGTGAGCAGGCTCATCACAAACACGGTCTTCGCTTGGTCGGTGGTATATGTGAGCGGCTGCTGACTGAAGACCAGCGAGCACTGATAGAGGAACTGAGCACATGAACCAATCGTGCCTGAATACCTCGCTGGAGTGGGGATGAGTGGCTCTTGGTGCGTGGTGAACAGGGCTGGCAATGCCTCCGGTGCAGAGAGTGAAGGTTGGGTGGGCGGAGTCGCAGCGGTGAGTTGCATGGCGATGGCATCCATCCTTCCACCGAGCTGCACCATACTGGTGTTTAATCTTTGAGGCTGTCCACAATTTGGTGCAGAGTGGAATCGTGCTGTTCCAACAGGAGTTCCTGGTGGGACAATGCCTGCTGGAGTTGGACGGTCTAAGCTGGGTCCATTTTTTAGGCTAGAAGATTCTGTGACGCCGGGAGCTTTCCGTCGGACCCAAAGATGCAGGAGACCGAGTATAATGATACAGATAAGTTTTATTGTACACAGAGCAGGCACTGGAGAATGGAGAATCGTAGTCACCATAAAGGTGAGGGGAAACACAAAAGCCAAAATTACAAAGAGAAACTTCAGAGCGGGAACTGGTCGAGCATGTAGCTAGAGCAATGGAGAATGTGGAAAAGAGGTGAAGAAGCGTGTGCAGGAAGGTTGAAATGGTTGGAGAAAAGTGTCCGGTGTGATGTGTGATAGGAATGTATCAGCAAAGATGAAAGGAAAAGTGTACAAGACGGTGATGAGGCCAGCGATGTTGTATGGGTTAGAAACAGTGGCCCTGGGGAAAAGACAGGAGGCAGAGCTGGAGGTAGCAGAGATGAAAATGTTGAGGTTCTCTTTGGGAGTAACGAGGATGGATAGGATCAGAAACGAGTACATCAGAGGGACAGCACATGTTAGATGTTTTGGAGACAAAGTCAGAGAGGCTAGATTGAGATGGTTTGGACATGTACAGAGGAGGGATAGTGAATATATTGGCAGTAGGATGCTGAGGTTGGAACTACCAAGCAGAAGGCCCAGAGGAAGACCAAAGAGAAAATTTATGGATGTGGTGAAGGAGGACATGAAGGTAGTTGGAGTAACAGTAGAAGATGCAGAGGATAGGGTGAGATGGAGGCAAATGATTCGCTGTTGCGATCCCTGAAGGGAACAGCCGAAAGGAAAAGAAGAAGAAGATTATGTTATATTATAATTATATTTAAACAACTTTATACAACACAGCTCTTTCATTCTTATTACCTATGCAAACAATAATTGCCACATTAGCCACAATTTTATTTCATAAATGCTTAAAGTATTCATTCATTTTCTGAACTACTCAATCGGTATTAGGGTCATGGGGACGCTGGCACCCATCTAAGCTGACTCCGGGCGAGGGCAGAGTACACCCTAGACAGCTCAACAGGCCATTGCAGGGCAGAAATATGCTGATGACTATGCAGCTTCTCTTGTAGAAAGTCAGCAATGGTTCTTTTACATGAATCTCCACCACAGACAGTGAGAGACACGGCCAGCCTTTGATCACTCAGTTGCTGCATGGGGGGGAGGGGCAGCAGTTACAACCACTGATGGTGGGGCTTGAACCCCAAACTTTTAAATCAGTGATCCAGCACCTTATCACCAGGGCACGTTGCCACAGGCTTAAATTAATCTATTCAATCCTTGATTGATTGACATGTTAAATCTAGAATAACTTAAATTTATCTTTCCCACAATGTGAAATTTGATAAAACTTTCAGTAAAGAACGCACATCTTTCTCAAAGGGAATTCAAAGAAAATGAAAATAAATATCAGTGGTCATGATTTAACTAGAACACTGAGCAAGTAATTGATCATTTATCAATTTGTAGCCTTTCAATTTGGATCCCACTCCAATAGGTAGGAGTCCCTACTGCACCTCCGGCAGTACGGTATTTTAAACAATAGCAAATAACAGTCAATTGTATGAATTGCCTTTGTTTTGTGTTGTATGCATCCCTGCTCTCTACTGTTTATTTCAGTGCTGTCTATCTGTGTACCTTGTGGCTCATCTAAAAAAAAGAAAATCAAATATGGGTGAAATTTCCCACAAATATTACAAAATGAAGCTTTTGACATAAAGTAGTTTCAAACTCTTGCTGAACAGTCCGCACATGTCATGAGAAGGTCAAAAAGTTGTCATTTGGCTTGCAAAGTATTACATTTTCATGCGGAAGGAAAAGTTCTAGATATCCATACTGAAAATTTGAGACTTGCTGACGTCCACCATGTTTCATATATTTTGTCATCATTTATATTTTACTTGTAGTTTGTTTGTGCTAATAACACTAAAAATGGCAAAGATTTGACAACAGTCATTCATTTTCTGAACTGCTTCATCCTAATTAGGGTCGAAGAGAGCCTGGCGCCCATCTCAGCTGACTCAGGGCATGGTCAGGGTACACCCTACACAGTTTGCCAGGCCATTGTGACCACCGTTATCAGTAGAGCTTGAATTCTTGACCTTCGGATAAGTAATATAGCTCCCTACCACCGTGCCACTACTGTCTGGATTTGAGAACAAAAAGTGAAAATACGTGATGGATTTACGACAGGAAATTTGCTTTTGTTTTTAGTACAATATACATATTTAAGTCACAACGCATTCACCTGCATGTGAAGCCGCAAAACATCTTGATGTGTATTTTAAAATTCACCAAAAAAGTCGTAAAAAATCTCTTTGCATCAGTCACTTTTCTATTGCACTTCAGATGGGATCACTGCCTTACTTGTTCCGTCCTGTTTGTGTTTCTGATTTGTGTGTGTGTGTGTTCTTTTAGCTATGTGGGTCATGGTTGGCTGACCCCCCCCCCATCTTTAGTCCCAGCCCACCTCATCGAATCCTGTTTCTTCTCCAGTGAAGGATGGACTTGAACTTGGCCTCTGGTATTGTGTTGCAGGCACGGTGGCGTAGTAGTTAGCATATCTATCTATCTATCTATCTATCTACAGTGGTATGAAAAAGTATCTAAACCTTTTGGAATTTCTCACATTTCTGCATAAAATCACCATCAAATGTGATCTGATCTTTGTCAAAATCACACAGATGAAAAAACAGTGTCTGCTTTAACTAAAACCACCCAAACATTTATAGGTTTTCATATTTTAATGAGGATACCATGAGCATGCAAACAATGACAGAGGGGGAGGAATAAGTAACTGAACCATCATATTTAATATTTTGTGGCCCCCCTTTGGCAGCAATAACTTCAACCAGATGCTTCCTGTAGCTGCAGATCAGTCTGGCACATCGATCAGGACTAATCTTGGCCCAGTCTTCTTTACAAAAGTGCTGTAGTTCACGGGATGTCTGGAATGAATTGCTGTCTTGAGGTCATGCCACAGCATCTCAATGGGGTTCAAGTCCGTAAGCAGACTTGTCTGCATGTGAAATGCAGCGGATGATGGTAGTGCTGTTTGCAAATTTGAGGACTGTGTTGGAGCTGGAGGTGGTTGTACAGTTGTGGGTGAACAGGGTGTACAACAGGGTGTGAGCACCTTTTTGCTGTAGTACCAATCATATTTAACTTTGATGTAAAAGCTCACCCATGTAATTTAAAATACAGCTTGGAATTAGCATGAATCGAAGTATAAAGTGAGCGTGGGGAATCACCTCCATAGGCATAGATTTTAGGAACCTGTTGTATATCTACAGAATTAACGTTGGCTGAAAAAAATAGACCCATTATATTAATATGCACTGAAATATGGGTCACGAGGCCCCAAATGCAAATAAACTTAAAACTTGAAACTTGAAAAAAACTTGAAAAATATGCACTGAAAAAGATTTACAACCCATATTTACCAGCAAGGAAAATTTAGTGTCGTTAATATTCAGCATCATCATTTTTAAATCACCATTAAATACACTTAGATAGATTTAGTAGAGGTAAGGCATTAAATACAAAATCCCCTTGATTGTGGGCATACGTAAAGGTAAAGTCTGTTGGGCTTTTTACACCCAAGCCTAATGGCTCATCAGGCCGGTGCTTATCCCTGGTTTCTGTAGCGTGAGACGGTGACTGCTGGGTGAACAGAGGCACACTTGTGGTTAAGACCATACCCAGGGATGTTAGCACAGTGGGGGTCTAACTGGGATTTGTACACACAACCTCCCGATCATGAGCGCAGCACCCTGACCACTGGCCCTACTGATTGTGGGTATCCCTAATCAAAATGATTGAGCAACAGGTAAACTGTATATCTTCCCTAATCAGAGGAGCAGTAATAGCAGCGAGTGTGTAATTCACTGAGGAAGATCACACATCTACACAACAGTAGGACAGATAAGGTGTCAGGCTGGTCCCTGAAATCATGCACTGACCAGCTGGCAGAAGCTTCCCTGAACATTTTCAATCTGTTCTTGCAAGCTTGCTGTGGTTACTGTCTGCCTCAAGTCCTTCATCATTGTACCTGTGCTCCCAAGAAAATCATCCGCTGCCTGCCTCAATGACTACAGACTGGTTGCCCTGACCCTGTTCGTCATGAAGTACTTTGAATAAAAGGATCTGTCTTAACCACATCAAGGATTATTATCCCCGAGGGGCTGGACAGCATTCAATTCACCCACAGTATGAACCGCTCTACTGCAGACAGTGTCTCGCTAGCTTTCCACACAGCAATGACTCACCTGGAACACCTGAATGCTTAGGTCAGGATACTATTTGTGGACTTCAGTTCATCTTCCAACACTGGTCTCATGGAGAAGCTGGTAATGAAACTCTAAAACTTGGGACTCTCAGCCACAATTATTGGATCAAAGGTTTCTCAGCAACTGACCTCAGGTGGTGAGGATAGGAAACTCTACTAGTACATCATCCACCCTGCTGCTGAACACTGGAACAATACAGGGTTGTGGGCTCAGCCCGGCCCTCTTCGGCCTCTTTACATACAAATGCTCTACTACCCACCCTACTTTTACATGGACTATAAAAGGTGGTTCAAGCTCAGACGTTACTGAACCCCATGGCCATAACGCAAGAACACACGTGTTTGTACTTAGTTTGATTATTTAATTAAATTACTAAATTGGGAACTAATTTAATTTACCTGGTCTTTCACACATTTCATGAACACGAGAAGTCAGTGTAATTTTATATATTTAATTCATTCATTCATTTTCTGAAGAACGTAACTTAAGGGTCAAAATGAACCTGTCATCCATTTCCGCTAACTCTTTGTAAGGGCAGAGTACACCCTGGAAAGCTCGTTAGGCCATTGCAGATCTGAAATATGCTGACGACTTCTTCTTCTTCTTTTTCTTTCGGCTGTTCCCTTCAGGGGTTGCCACAGCAAATGATCCGCCTCCATCTCTCCCTATCCTCTGCATCTTCTCCTCTCACGCCAACGACCTTCATGTCCGCCTTCACCACATCCATAAATCTTCTCTTTGGTCTTCCTCTGGGCCTTCTGCCTGGTAGGTCCAACCTCAGCATCCTACTGCCAATATACTCACTATCCCTCCTCTGTACATGTCCAAACCATCTCAATCTAGCCTCTCTGACTTTGTCTCCAAAACATCTAACATGTGCTGTCCCTCTGATGTACTCATTTCTGATCCTATCCATCCTCGTTACTCCCAAAGAGAACCTCAACATTTTCATCTCTGCTCCCTCCAACTCAGACTCCTGTCTTTTCCCCAGGGCCACTGTCTCTAAACCATACAACATCGCTGGCCTCATCACCGTCTTGTACACTTTTCCCTTCATTCTTGCCGATACTCTCCTATCACACATCACACCGGACACTTTTCTCCATCCATTCCAACCTGCCTGCACGTGCTTCTTCACCTCTTTTCCACACTCTCCATTGCTCTGGATTGTTGAGCCTAAGTACTTAAAATCCTCCACCTTCCTTATCTCTGCACCTGTAACCTCACCGTTCCTCTTGGGTCCTTGTCGTTCACACACATGTATTCTGTCTTTCTGAGACTAACCTTCATTCCCCTCCTTTCCAGGGCATACCTCCACCTCTCTAGATTTTCCTCCACTTGTTCTCTGCTCTCACTACAGATCACGATGTCATCTGCAAACATCATAGTCCATGGAGATTCTTGTCTCACCTCGTCTGTCAGCCTGTCCATCACCATAGCAAACAAGAAGGTGCTGAGAGCTGACCCTTGATGCAATCCCACCTCCACCTTGAACTCTTCTGTCACACCGACAGCACACCTCACCACTGTCTTACATCTCTCATGCATGTCCTGCACCACTCTAACATACTTCTCTGCCACTCCAGACTTCCTCATACAATACCACAGTTCTTCTCTCGGCACCCTGTCATATGCTTTCTCCAGATCCACAAAGGCACAATGCAGCTCCTTCTGACCTTCTCTGTACTTCTCTATTAACATCCTCAAAGCAAACACTGCATCTGTGGTGCTCTTTCTTGGCATGAAACCAAACTGTTGTTCACAAATGCTGACCTCTGCCCTTAGTCTAGCTTCCACTATTCTTTCCCATAACTTCATTGTATGGCTCATCAATTTGATCCCTCTGTAGTTGCCACAACTCTGTACATCTCCCTTGTTCTTAAAAATGGGCACAAGCACACTTCTCCTCCATTCCTCCGGCCTCTGCTCACTTTCTAAGACCTTGTTGAATATTCTTGTCAGAAAATCTACTGCTACCTCCCCTAGACACTCATACCTCAACTGGTATGTCATCAGGGCCAACTGCCTTTCCACTCTTCATCCTCTTCAATGCCCTCCTCACTTCTTCCTTACTAATCTTTGCTACTTCCTGGTCCTTAATGGTCACCCCTTCTACTCTTTTTTCTCTCTCATTTTCCTCATTCATCAGCTCTTCAAAGTACTCTTTCCATCTTCCCAGCACACTTCTGTCATCAGTCAATACATTTCCCTCTCTGTCCTTTATCACTCTAACATGCTGCACGTCTTTCCCATCTCGATTTCTCTGCTGTGCTAACCTGTATAAGTCATTTTCTCCCTCCTTACTGTCCAATTTATCATACAAGTCATCATACGCCCTCTGTTTGGCCTTTGACACCGCTACCTTCGCCTTACGCTGTGTCTCCCTGTACTCCTGTTTACTCTCTTCAGTCCTCTCTGTGTCCCACTTCTTCTTGGCTAACCTCTTCTTTTGTACACACTCCTGCACTTCCTCATTCCACCACCAAGTTTCCTTTTCTACTTTTCTTCCAGAGGACACACCAAGTACTCTCCTACCGGGCTCCCTGATCACATTGGCTGTGGTTGTCCAGTCATCTGGAAGCACTTTCTGACTACCCAAAGCCTGTTTCAACTCCTCCTTGAAGACAACACGACACGCTTCCTTTTTCAGCTTCTACCACTTTGTCTTCTGCTCTGCCTTTGCCTTTTTCACCTTCCTCACCATCAGCATCATCCTGCACACCACCATCCTATGCTGTTTGGCAACACTCTCACCCGCTACTACTTTGCAGTCACTGACTTCCTTCAAATTACATTGCCTACACAAGATGTACTCTACCTGTTTGCTCTTACCTCCGCTTTCATACGTCACCCTATGCTCCTGTTTCTTTTTGATGAAACTATTCACCACAGCCATTTCCATCCTTTTTGACGACAATGCTGCCTATTCTTTGGGAAACTCGAATTTTATATTTCTTTCTTTCTTTCTTTCTTTTTAAAAAAAATGATTATTGTGGTGTTGTTGTTGTTGTCTGACATAGAACAGATCAATGTCTACATACATACAGTAATTGAACATTAAGCGCTCTTAGAAAAAGGTGTGGCCACATGTGCTGCGTTTAAAATGACTCGTCTGCATAAAGCTGTTTCTTAGCAACAGATGTCAGGCCTGTGATGAAAGGTCCGTGAAATATTTGGCCTCGGATTTGCCTGAGAAGGAGTGCTACAGTGACATGATTTTTTAAAGAGTTTAAACAAGCAAATGTCCTCAAAACTGTACAGCGCAAATTTGAGTGTTTTGAATTAGTCTGTAAGCCAAAGCCCAGACTTCAGACCAAAGAGCGGCAACAATGCAACAATGCACGTGTATTAATTATTAGTAATGATAACCAGTAATAATGTATCATGTACAGTCTGCAATTGCCATTACAAAACAAACAAACAAACAAATTAATTAACTGAAGCAATGTTGTAAAGAAGCGCGAGACAGAGGTTTTGCAGAATGATGAGAGACTGATAAAGTACCCCATAAAAAAAGGTGGTGCTTTTATATTTTAATAAATTATAAAAAGTGAAACTTTCCCCATCTGAAATCTTGAAGTAAACAAAGTATAGAATTATTTTATAGATATATTTCATTTATATAAATACACTAAAATCTGTAGTTTGTGAAGTTAATATGTTGGTGAATTGCTGCTTGATGTTCTTTAGTTTTTATTTTTTTTAAAAATAGAGATTACAAATAAAGTCTTTGTGGTTTTTATATGTAAATCTTCTCAGTCTTGCGCTGCATCATGTCAGACTCTACAGTGCAAGTCTATGCATTTCACATGGAAAAAAATACAAATGTACTTTATGCATATTTACATAAAGAAATTGAATACATGCTGTCATTCCCCTTGGCTGGGGTCAAACTCAGAGCATAAGGATACAAACAAATGAGTCTGAGGGTGGATCAAGGTCATTTTTTTCTGCATGTTGCTGTTTATCTACACTCATGGTACCTAGGGGTCAGGGATGTTGTTGTCTGCTTATTGTTTTTTTTTAAGAACAACTGCATCCTGCACTGGCACATTATAGCTGGCTCATTATTTCTAGCACAAGTTTATTCTATGGCAGGATTTGAGGTGTGGATATTTTAGGCCGTACTGCCTTGTTTCATTTTGGATATGTAATAAACATTGCATTTTTAGAGCCCTTGTGAACAGACAGTTAATCTGAGATGTACATTGCTACAATCGGGACATTTTTAAATTTAGATAATGATTTGACCTTTTGTGATTCTCCTTAAAATTCCTGAGACGTTCAAGTCAAGAATGTTCCAAAATACTTCCATACCCGTTTCTAGGACTTGGTGACAATATTCACATGCTGATATTCGACAAAGTTGATGATCTTAAAAAAAATTTCAAAGACTGGTTGAAGTTCCCACCTCATAAACAGACACCAAGAGGAGGACTTTCTCTTTTTGGTAGTTTTGTGTCCGAACATTTCTAGACTGAATGTTTTATAGGTGTTTGCCACGTGTCTTTTGATTGTTCATCTATGTCAGAAAGTGTTTCATTAATTGTGATACATTTAATAGTTAACACGATTAACATCACTCATGTACATGATAAAAGATATTATGAGGAACTGAATAAATAAGATGTGGTTTGGCGTTTGGTACAGCGGCTTACAAAAGTGTTCATTCTATGTGAACTTTTTCTCATTGTGCCATGTTACAATCACAAACATAAAACTATTTGATCAGGATTTTTGTGAAGTAGAAGGAAAATGATACGTGCCATTCAAGAGTTTTTTCCAATAACGTTTGACTGAGGCACTCTAACATATGCTTTAATCTTAAACATTCCATTAAACCTCTGGCTGTATGTCAGTGCTTCTGTGGTCTTGACTGGTCTTGAGATTAAATTGCGAGTCCAGCTCTTTTAAGTCCGAGTCAAAAGTGAGTAAAAAATGTAGTTGATTCATATACAAGACCAAAGTTTTAATAATGAGTTTTTTTAAGACCGGTCTCCTGTAATATAACATGAGCTCTCTGTGCCTCCAGGACTCTGTCAGCCATGAGAGGCCAACATGATAAAGGACCATAAAGAAGTAAGGCATATCTCGTTCACTTCTGGGATCCTGCCACTGGGTTTTTTTCCTTTAAAATAACCCTATTATCCTTATTCCTGGAGTGAAATCCCACCTCTCCATCCATGTGACTTGATAGTCTGATAAGTAATTTGCTTAGTATTTTGCATGGACACTGATTTTATTTTATGTGACACTTGGTCCTTTCAATACTCTCAGGACAACAGAATATTTTTTCTTGCCTTTCTTTTATATTTATTTATATCTTTCCCTTAACTTTTACAAATTTTAGCAGAAAATAAATTTGCTATTGCTAAAGTTCATAAAATAAATGAGATGGTAAAAGGATCACCCCTCCTAAACATACTTGTAATCTCAGTCATGTGTAAATTATTCACCTTATTCATTGAACACAGTGCTAATTGGCTAATTGGCAAAATCCAGTACTCTAAATTGGCTGAATTGTTCTTAATTGTTTCTGTGTAGTAGCTTTGTAGTAAGCTGCTGACCTGTTTATGCTTCTTGTACAACCGACGGGACTGGCTGCAGCTTCCTCATGAGTTTGAGAGATAATTGACACGGATTACTGAATTTATGGATGAAATAAAGCACCGCAATTTACTAATTGAGATGGACAATACAATTATGTTTTTTTTTGTTTTCTTTTTTAACTCAAATACCTGTAAAGTAATGATATACCTTTTGTCATTAAGTCATTTATTTTCTGAACTGCTTAATGCTAATTAAGGTCACGGGGAGGCTGGCGCCAATCTCAGCTGACTCTGAACGAGGCTGAGGTACACCCTGAACAGCTCACCAGGCCATTGCAGAGCCTCACCTCACCAGGCCATCAAAGAGCCAATACCTATTTAATCTGAAATAAAGAAATGAAATATGTAAATAAATAAACTTGTTAATAATAATACCTGGACTAAGCAGATGAAGAAGAAGAAGAAGAAGAAGAAGAAGAAGAAGATGATGATGATGATGATGATGATGATGATGATGATGATGACAACAATAATAATAATAATAATAATAATAATAATAATGAAATCTCTGTGAATGTAGAATAATATATGTGTAAATGGGTATCGAAGTCATTATTTTAAAGACGTACAATGCAAACTTTGGGTTGTTTGCTTGTCTAATAAGTAATTTGTTTAAGCCTTTGCAAGGACTTTGCAGGTCACCTTGACTGAGGAAAACTGTGACCTTACGAGGTGATCCTTAGGATTTATGATATACCATCATCATCATCATCATCATCATCATCATCATCATCAACATCATCATCATCATCATCATCATCATTATCATTTTTTTCCCTCAGTGAGCACATTTTGTGGTTGAAATGTACGTTTTTACATGAGAAGGTCTGCTCGTTCCCTAGAGAACCTGTTCCTTGGCACAAACATGTACTCACATAGACTCACTGTGGGAGGAAACCTGACGGAAAGTCACCAAGCATGTGAAGAACATGCAGACCACACACAGAAAGGCTGCTGCTGACCACAGGGCCCGAATCCAGGACTTTCCTGCTGGAAGGCGGAAGTGCAGACCACTACATCACTGTTCCTTCACCCACCTCATCAGGATACAAAACCTATCATTTATTAATTCATGTCAATATTTATCTAACTAATAAACATACACATTTTTTACAAATTATTTTAATTTGCTAAATATAAACAAGAACAAAACACTGATAACTGAAACTCAACAAAAGTTGGAACAGGTTTAATATCAGATGGAAAATCGACAGAATATTCAAGTAACAGTCGTAAAGGAATCGGTAGCAGGTGAGGAGTCACGATTAGGTATAAAAGCAACATCCACCAAAGAGTCAGACCTTACACACAAGGACGTGTCCTGGCTCAACACTTTGTACTAAAATGCATGCAACATTGTGCAACGGAAAATTACAGGGAATTTAAGTCTTCCAGCAATAACCAAAATATGTCACTTGAAAAGTGTTTAAAAAAACAACGCAAACCTGAAGATACCAAGTGTGAACAGATCTTCTGATCCATCTCGTGTGTTCTTGTTTGCATTTTATGATTCCTATAAAGTTTCCTAAAAGGTTTATTAGAGGTTGAATTGGCCAGACAGGTGATTGGCAGAGAAGTGTTTTATCTGTGAACTTCCCGAAACACTCTGAAAGTTGGTCAAGTCCAAAACGTCCAGAGTATCACAGAACAGTTCATTTATTAATTAAAATTGTAATTTTAATGATTAAAACTAATTTAAATCCTGCTTCCTTTGATTAGTCACTAAATTTCAGAGTCACTTACGATTGTTCCTCCAGGCCCCAATCTCCTCCCCTTCTGACTGGGTGGGGCTAAAAGTAATTTCCATCCTTTAATCTTGGTTAGACTAGGCAAATACACTTGAGTAGTTTTCATATGATTTCTCGACTGATTCAACATAAATAGCCAGTTCAGGGTTTCAGACAGTACGACGAGCTCTCAGAAGGACAGTGAGGAGTGTTTGAGCTGTAAAACTGATCGTCTGCCTCCTTCAGACTTCAGGTATTTTATTTATTGTTTTCTTGCCATACTTTACATAATTTTATATAAGTTAAACTTAGGAAATATTTAATATGCTTATTTAGGGATTATTTCTTCTTTTAATTATATTTGTTCACAAGAATGTTTACAAAACAATTAGAAAAATAGAAAACACTAAACATTATTTGTTCATTAAAGCCAATTTTGAGTCTTTTTTTCTTCATGATTTTAGAAATACATACTGTAGTATATTAAAAATAAATAATTTACATAGAAAATATAACATCTAAAGTTTCATCTTGTGATATCCTACCGTGTAGCAATGATCACACTTGTTTTGTTTTCTTTGGCTTCTTGCCGTTTAATGTTTCACTCATGCAAGCGCCTCTAAACAACGACTTCTTCCCGGGGTTTACATATCACTTGTTCTACTTGTATCCCCATACAGCAGTGCTGAACAATATGTCTAGCTCAATACAGTTCCCCCTAGAGGTATGGGCCAGTACTGTTTACATTAGACTTGTGGTCTACCACATCCCTCCCCTCTGGATTAAACTATGTTTAACTACACCAGAGTTATACTGGACATCCTGGAACTTACAATTAACCATTAACTATCACGGTTACTTTTAAACTTCTTAAAACACATGTGCCATACACATAATACACATTTTTTTTTTTTTTTTTTTTTTTTTTTAACTAGGGATTTGGTTTGACTACCGCCTCCCAGTGGTTCCAGGACGCATTCTTGTCCTGTGGCTGGGGAACTCACTACTGACTAAGTATAGTCTTTTAAATAGTCTGGAGCTTTCCTAGCTCGCTGAGATCTTCTCACGACTGGTGAGTCAACTGCAGTTGAAGACTCAGGCTGCTCCAGGGTTGGTTCTGCTGCAGTGCCGCCAGTAGACTCCGCAGAGACGGTTACCTCAGGCAATACCTGAAGTGGTGGCTCGTCGATGCTCTCCTCCGGGGATGTGTCAGACAACACCTCGGGTGCCGTCGGCAGAGGAACGGAGCTTCTACCACGAACTTGGTCAATGTGTCGTCTCACAACTTGTCCATGACCTAATATCACTTTGAATGACACTGGGCCTGTCTTTTCTGTTATTTCTCCCGGAACCCAGGTTGGTCCGGAGCCGAAGTTGCGGGTGTAGACCAAGTCTCCCTCTCTCAGAATTCTCTCTCTTGCATGCATGTCATGATAACCTTTTTGTTTCTCTTGTTTGTCATGCACTCTCTTTCTGAAGTCTGGATGTATTAAGTCCAATGTTGACCTCAACTTTCTTCCACACAACAGTTCAGCTGGTGACTTGCCAGTTGTAGATTGGGGTGTTATGCGATAGCTGAACAGAGCTCGCGACATCCTTGTTTCTACGGATTCTCCTGCCATCTTCTTCATGAGTGACTTGAACGTTTGTACTGCCCTCTCGGCTAAACCATTAGAAGAAGGATGGTATGGCGCAGTCGTGATATGACGTATGCCATTCTTTTCAGAAAACTCTTGGAACTGTTCACTGGTAAAACATGTACCGTTATCTGATACTATGATTTCTGGTAAGCCATGTTGGCTGAAGCTCTTTCTAAGGCATTCAATTGTGACAGTGGAAGTAGAGTTACTCACAGAATATCGTCGATCCACTTTGAGTATGCGTCAACTATGATCAGGAACATTCTTCCCATCCATGGACCTGCGTAATCAATGTGAATTCTTCTCCATGGTTTATCTGGAACTTCCCAGGGATGTAGTGGGGCCGCTGGAGGACTGTTCCTGTTCTCCTGGCATGCCACACACGACTTCACCAGCGCCTCCACCTCTGCATCTATGTTGGGCCACCACATGTAGCTCCTCGCCAACGCTTTCATGCGAGTGATGCCAGGGTGTGCTTGGTGTAGTTGTTGCAGTAAGGCCTTGCGACCAGGCGGTGGAACAACCACGCGTCCTCCCCACAGGATACAACCTTCCTGGGTGCTGAGCTCATCCTGTCGTCGGGTGTAGGGCATGAACTCAGGACTGTTCGTCTTTGGCCATCCTCTCAAGATGTACTCACGCACTCTTGCTAGAACAGGGTCTTTGTCTGTCCATTTCTTTATTTGTTGTGCGTTTACCAGGGGCACGCCGACATCTTCAAACAACAACACTCTCTCCTCCTCCTCAGGCGTGCTGTCTCCTCCTCCGTTCAAGGGTAACCTACTCATCGCATCCGCATTTGTATGGTCCGTCCTGCTTTGTAAACAATGGTGTACTCATACGCTGCTAATGTAACGGCCCATCTCTGAATTCTCTGAGATGTCATCTGGGGTATGGCTCTCATTTCACTGAACAGTGATATTAGTGGCTTGTGGTCAGTCACGATAGCGAACTGTCTCCCGTAAAGGTATTTGTGGAACTTTTTCACACCGAATACTACTGCAAGGCCCTCCTTGTCTAACTGGGAGTAGTTTTTCTCAGCTGCACTGAGAGTTCTGGAGACGAACCCTATGGGTCTCTCGGAGCCATCCTCCATACGATGAGAAAGTACGGCACCCACCCCGTAGGGAGATGCGTCACATGCTAGGATGAGTGGTTTGTTTGAATCATAGTGCACTAATACACTACAGGACTGAAGTAGCACTTTGGACTCTTCAAACGCCTTCTGCTGCTTGACCCCCATGTCCATTTTTCTTCCTTTTTCAATAAGGTATGGAGCGGTGCCAGCAGTGTGGAGAGCTTTGGGAGGAACTTATGGTAATAGTTCAATAAACCTAAATAAGCTCTCAACTCTGTAACGTTTTGTGGCTCAGGCGCCTTCGCAATGGCTTCCACTTTGTCTGTCAGAGGGTGTAGACCACTGGCATTGATCTTGTGGCCTAGGAACAACACCTCTTTTCCCATGAACTCACATTTGCTTCTTTTCAACCTCAGGCCGCTTTTCTCCAACCGTTGAAGAACTTCTTCCAGCGTTTTCAGATGTTCTTGTTCATTTGGTCCTGTACACAGGATGTCGTCCAAATAAATGGCAACATTCGGGATTCCACCTAGGATGCCCTCCATAGTTCTCTGGAATATAGCAGGACTGGAAGCTACTCCAAATGGTAAGCGTGTGTAGGTATACAAGCCTTTGTGTGTATTGATGGTTACATACTTTCTGGATTCTTCTTCCAGGACTACCTGTTGGTAAGCGTGACTCATGTCTAATTTCGTGAAGTGTCGACCACCATTCAACTGTGCGAACAGGTCCTCTACTTTAGGAATTGGATACTGATCCACTCGTGATGCTCTATTGACAGTGAGTTTGTAATCTCCACATATTCTAATGGAGCCATCCGGCTTTACGCACTGGAACTATGGGCGCAGCCCATTCTGCAACCTGCACTGGCTCGATAATCTTGTCGTCCAGCAGCCTCTGTAGCTCGCTTTCGACCAGGGCTTGACTGCATATGGCACTGGTCTGGGTTTGCAGAATCGTGGTTGGGCCTCTTGGTCCACATTTATCTTTGCTTTGACACCTTTCAGCTGTCCTAAGCCTTCTTTGAACACCTCAGCGTGTCTTTCAAGGATCTCCTCCAATTTTAATTTGGGCTGAGACTCCACTTTGTTCACTGACACTAACTGATCAATCATGGCCAATTCTTGTAGCCAATTTCGCCCTAGTAAATTTGGTCCTTCACTTTCTACTACCACTACAGGTAGCTGCTTTTCTTTGTTTTCATGTTGCACTTTAACTTGTGCCATGCCGAGCACCTCTAGCTTCTCTCCTGTGTATGTTTTTAATTTTAGGGAGCAGGGCTTTAATTCTGCTGTGTCTGCTTTCTTCCACAGCTGTGTGTATTGCTGTTTACTCAATATGGTCACTCCACAACCTGTATCAACTTCAAATGTCACTTTCATTCCGTTAACATTCATGGTGCGCGTGATGGGAGCCACCTTGGTCAGCTCATCTGACATGTTGTGAATTGTGTGAAACCCTATCTCTTCTGTATCACTTTCTCCCTCCCCTCTAAGTTGATTGGCTCGCTGTTCGTTTCTTGGGCCCTTGTTTTCAGTCCTTTGCCCCTTTACTGTTGCCTTTTGCACTTGTGCATTGCCCACCTTCGTTTTGCATGCTTTCTTTATGTGCCCTCGCTTGCCACAATTATGACACAGCTCCGTGGCAAATTTGCATTCGGTGGCATTGTGCTGGCCTTTGCAGCGATAACAACTGGGGAATCTGCGCTGAGATTTTTCAGTGGAGAACTTGTGGACGCCTACTTGGGTCTTGGGCACACGAGCATGCGCTGCCGTGTCCTCTGTTAGCCTACCCTGCATTTCTCTCACATCTTTAGATGCGGTTTCCATCGCTTGGCATAATTCCAAAGCTTTTGCAAACGTCAGTTCGTTTCAGATAGCAGTCGCCGTTGCATTCGGTCATCATTCACTCCACACACAAGTCTGTCTCTTAACATTTCCTCCAAAGAGTCTTTGTAATCACAGTGCAGTGCTAATTTCCTCAATTCAGCCACATACTCTGCTATGGACTCCGTGTTCCTACGTGTGCGTGAATTAAATTTGAATCGTTGCACGATTTCACTCGGTTTGGGGCTGAAGTGCTTCTGCAGCTCAGCAGTAAGCTGGTCGTAGGCTTTATCTTTCGAAAATGCGGGGCTTACTAAGATTCTCAACAAACTGTATGTCGTAGCACCAACCCCACTCAAAAGTACAGCCTTCCTTTTGTCTGGCTCGTCAATACCATTAGCTTGGAAGAAAAAGTCCAACATTTCACTATATTCTTCCCATGACTGAGTCGCGTTATCAAAAGGGGGTTCCCGTGCCGATTACAGCCGCCATCGCTCGTCGTGGTGGGGAAACTTCTTTGTTGTTCTCCTCTGAACTTTCACTCGAACTACTGCTTGGTTCTCTTGAGTTCGCCACACTTGCAATGTTCTCTGTCTCTCGTCGATAACTTGTCTTTATCCTCGTCGCCAAATGTGTGATATCCTACCGTGTAGCAATGATCACACTTGTTTTGTTTTCTTTGGCTTCTTGCCGTTTAATGTTTCACTCATGCAAGCGCCTCTAAACAACGACTTCTTCCCGGGGTTTACATATCACTTGTTCTACTTGTATCCCCATACAGCAGTGCTGAACAATATGTCTAGCTCAATACAGTTCCCCCTAGAGGTATGGGCCAGTACTGTTTACATTAGACTTGTGGTCTACCACACATCTCCAATCAGCATTACAACACAAGCACTGGTAAAGAGCTTTCTGCAAGCACATAAAGTTTGAATGGTTATAATGTGCTGACAAAGATGTTTTATATATATATATATATATATATACATACATACACACAACTGAGCAGTTAAGGGTTAAGGGCCCTGCTCAAGGGCTCAATGAACAGTGGCGATAGTCAGGATTGAACCCCTAACTTTTGGTTAAGTAACCCAAAACCCAACACTGTAATAAAGCTTCATAACATTCATGTCAACAATTTAAAGAATTTGTCACTTAAATTTAAAAAAATATTTGTGGTTTTACTTTCAATTATTTTCATAATTGAAATTGTCGCAAAGCAGCTTTACACAGTAAAACAGTGAAAGTAAGGTGTACAAAGTATAAAGGAATTTAAACTTTTAATTTTAAACTTTTAAATTTTAATTTCCTGTATCCCCCATACAGTACATCCTTAATGATCAAGTCATCAAGGCGGGGACAGTGGTGAGGAAAAACTCCCTCAGTAGATGCTAGGAAGACACCTTGAGAGGAACCAGGCCCAAAAGGGAAACCCATCGTCATTTGTGTGAAATCATACAGATGCAAACCATATACAAAAAATTTATTACAGTCCAAAATGTCGTCCAGTTGATTATACAACTGTTGGTCCTACATTCTTGTGGGAAAAGAGTTTATATAACCAGCAGTGAAAAGTCATGTTCACAGTCTGTTAGTGCATGTCTCTATCCATTTAAGTCTTCATCAGCAGGAGGGAGGGACTTCCAAGATGAGAACAGCCAGTATTAACATGCCAGGAACGACCACAGGACTCAGGAAGCAGAAGTATCTGGATCATTGATGTCCCAGAAGGAGATTGTGTACCTCAACAAAGAGAGAGAGAGAGAGAGAGAGAGAGAGAGAGAGAGAGAGAGAGAGAGAGAGAGAGAGAGAGACTCATCGTAGTGTAATGGAAATAGATGATTTTATTATTTCTGAGTGCAGAAGGGACTCCGGCATGACTGGCTATGGCAGAAGAACTAAAAGAAAGAGAACCATAAGGAAGACAGACACAAGGCCACCTGTGACATTGGAGCAAACAGTCACTCCACTGTCAAATGTGTCTCGGTGAGCAAGTAGAGTAGGGAGCGACAGCAGTCGTCTTCATTATTCAAGATATCACTAAGCATCCTGCACCTTGTGATCTAAGGGGGTGTGTTGGATCATAAATGACAAGAAGTTCATTAAAATAATGTGGCATGAGACCATTAAGTGCCTTATATGTTAAAAGTAATATTTTATATTGGTTGTGAAATGTAACCAAGAGCCAGTGCAGTGTAAATAAGGTCAGGGTGATATGCTCGTGTCTTCTGGTTATAGTAACAACTCGCGTTGCTACATTCTGGACTAACTGGAGCTTGTTTATGTTCCTATTAGAACATTCAAACCGAAACACATTACAATAATTTAATCTCAAGGGAACAAAAGCATGAAAAAGTTTTTCTGCATCATGCAGTGACATCATACTTCTTATTTCAGCAACATTGCTGAGATGAAAGAAGACCACCCAAGTAATATTATCTGCATGAGCTTCAAATGAAATACCAGCATCAATGATCACTCCAGCATCCTTTACTGCTACATGTGAGACTGAAACATCATCCAAAGTTATTACATAATCAGAAACTGTATTTCTATCTACCTGAGATTCGAGTGCAAGCACTTCTGTCTTATCAGAGTTTAAAAGGAGGAAGTTAGTAAGCATCCAGTGTCCAATGTCCTCTGCACATTTCTCAACTTTATTAAGTTGATGTTTCTCATCTGGCTTTGCTGAAATATTTAACTGTGTGTCATCAGCATAACAGTGAAAGCGAATACCATGATCACGAATGATATTACCCAAAGGGAGCATGTCGAGAGAGAAAAGCAATCAGCCTCCCCTCGACTCTAATTAGGTTTAAGTGATTCAGAAAATGAATGTTTTAGTTACTAACAAACCTGTCTTTAAATCTAGGGAATCAATGTTTTGCCGAATATTTTCAATTTTAGCATTCATCTCCTTGTCCTTTTGGCTGTTCCCTCCAGGGGTCACCACAGAGAATCATCTGCCTCCATCTCACGCCATCCGCTGCATCTTCTTCTCTTACACCAACTGCCTGCCTGTCCTCCTTCATCACATCCATGAATCATATCTTTGGTCTTCCTCGAGGCCTTCTGCCTGGTAGTTCCAACCTCTGCATCCTACTACCAATATACTCACTATCCCTCCTGTGTACATGTCCAAACCATCTCAATCTAGCCTCTCTGACTTTGTCTCCAAAACATCTTACATGTGCTGTCCCTCTGATGTACTCATTCCTGATCCTATCCATCCTCGTTACTCCCAAAGAGAACCTCAACATTTTCATCTCTGCTACCTCCAGCTCTGCCTCCTGTCTTTTCCCCAAGGCCACTGTTTCTAAACCATACAACATCGCTGGCCTCATCACCGTCTTGTACACTTTTCCCTTCATTCTTGCCGATACCTTCCTGTCACACATCACACCGGAGACTTTTCTCCAACCTTTCCAACCTGCCTGCACACGCTTCTTCACCTCTTTTCCACACTCTCCATTGCTCTGGATTGTTGAGCCAAAGTACTTAAAATCCTCCACCTTCCTTATCTCTGCTCCCTTTAACCTCACCGTTCCTGTTGGGTCCTTGGCATTCATACACATGTATTCTGTCTTTCTGAAGCCAACCTTCATTTCCCTCCTTTCCAGGGCATACCTCCACCTGTTTAGATTTTCCTGCACTTCTTCTCTGTTCTCACTGCAGATCACAGTGTCATCTGCAAACATTATAGTCCATGGGGAATCTTGTCTCACCTCGTCTGTCAGCCTGTCCATCACCAAAGCAAACAAGAAGGGGTTCAGAACTGACCCTTGATGCAGTCCCGCCTCCACCTTGAACTCTTCTGTCACACCGACAGCACACCTCCCCACTGTCTTACATCTCTCATACATGTCCTGCACCACTCTAACATACTTCTCTACCACTCCAGACTTCCTCATGCAATACCACAGTTCCTCTCTCAGCACCCTGTCATATGCTTTTTCAAGATCCACAAAGGCACAATGCAGCTCCTTCTGACCTTCTCTGTACTTCTCTATTAAGATCCTGAAGGCAAACACTGCATTTATGGTGCTCTTTCTTGGCATGAAACCAAACTGTTGTTTTTTATTTATTTATTTATTTAAGGGACAATGTACAGGAACATTAAGCTCATAGAGACAGAGATGTACTGTACCAGATTATAGCTTAATAGCTAGTTTCCATCTGTAGTCCCTAATTTAGAACGGCCAATTAACCTACAGTGCATGTCTTTGGATTGTGGGAGGAAACCGGAGCACCCGGAGGAAACCCACACAAGCACGGGGAGAACATGCAAACTCCACACAGAAACGCCCAGGCCGGGAATCGAACCCGGGCCTTCTTGCTGTGAGGCGGACGTGCTAACCACTACGCCACCGTGCCGTGTTCACAAATGTTTCCCATAACTTCATCGTATGGCTCATCAACTTTATCCCTCTGTAGTTGCCACAACTCTGCACATCTCCCTTGTTCTTAAAAATGGGCATCAGCACATCATAGAGCTTCAATGTTTGAACCTCAGAAGGAACAATGTGGCTTTTGTCCTGACTGCAGTACTTTCAACCAGCTCGACACACTCTACAGGATCCTGGAAGGGGCATGGGAGACTGCTTGACCTGTCCACATGTGCTGTGTAAATTTATAGAAGGCTTTTGACTGTGATCCTCGGGCCATCCTCGGTGGGGAGTGTTCTGAGAACATATCTATGACATAACTATGGGGTTTGTATTTCTGATACCAGAGCTTGGTCCACATTGGGAACAGGTAAAATAAGGAAAGTCTGTTGGGCTTTATTACCCAAGCCACATCAGGGCAGTACTTATACCCAGTTTATGTATTGTGAAATGGCTAGGAGTTCAACTCCTCCTGGATGGGATGCTGGATGAGATACCTTCCCAGTATTCTTTATTGGTAGACACTTTTTACTACTGGGTGAGCAGAAGCACATTGTGGTTAAGACCTTGCCCAGGGGTCGTAGCACGGTGGGAATCTAACTAGGAGTCAAACCCAGGACCTCCTGATCGTGGGTTCAGCACCACAACCACTATGCCACTGGCCACACACATTGGTAACAACATGTTGAATTTGTTTCCACTTGGGGTTGGTCTCCACCAAAGCTATCCTTTGTCACCAGCTATATTCATAATATTTATGGAGGAGAATTTCTTGTTCAAGGCATTGAGGGGTTCTGGTTTGGTAGAAATAAGATCTCTACTCTGCCTTTTTGAAGATACTACTGTCCTTTCAGCTTCACAATGTGGTCGTGAGGGAGGGGCACAAGCCAGTGTCTCTCCCTCACGCCGGTCCCAAGCCCGGATAAATGCACAGGGTTGCGTCAGGAAGGGGAATCAGGCGTAAAACAAATGCTAAATAAAATATGCCAAATAACATAAAAATTGGATGACTGTTGGACGAAGACGTTGAAGAAGGAGAGGCTGGAGGCATGTCTGTAGGCAGAAAGAGAAAAGGAAAGGCTTGAGTCTAGGACTGAGAGTAGGGACTTTGAATGTTGGAACTATGCAAGGAAAAGATAGGGTTTTTCATGGTGTGGATGGGAAGAGAAATGGAGTAGGAGTCATCTTGAAGGAGGAGTTTGTCAGGAATGTTCTAGAAGTAAAAACAGTGTCCGACAGAGTGATTATTCTCAAGTAAGAAATTGAAAGCGTGATGTTCAATATTGTTAGTTCTTATGCCCCACAGGAAGGATGTGAGCGAGAAGAGAAGGAGAGAAATGGAGTGAGTTAGATGAAGTGATGCAGAGTACCCCCAGAGGTGAAAGAGTGGTCATTGGAGCAGACTTCAATGGACATATTGTTGCAGGAAACAGAGGGGACGAGGAAGTGATGGGCAGGTTTGGTATCCAGGACAGGAATGTAGAAGGACAGATGTTGGTAGATTTTGCAAAAAGGATGTAAATGGCTGTGCATGCCAGTGCACATTGGCTGCCAATGCAGCCATGAGGCGGGGGGGCACTAACCAGTGTCTCTCCCCCTTATGCTGGTTCCAAGCCCGGAAAAATGCAGAGGGTTGCGACAGGAAGGGCATCCGGCGTAAAACTTCTGCCACATTAAAAATGCAAATGGTCAAAACAAAATTCATACCGGATCGGTCGAGGCCCGGGTTAACAACGACCGCCATCAGTTCTGTCAACCAACAGGGTGCTGATGGAAATTGGACTACTGATGGTCGAAGACGTCGAAGAAGGAGAGGCGGGAGGCGTGTCCGTAGGCAGATAGAGAAGAGGAAATGCGTGAGCCTAGGACTGAGAGTAGGGACTTTGAATGTTGGAACTATGAAAGAAAAAGATAGGGAGCTGGCTGACATGATGCAGAGGAGGAAGGTGGACATACTGTGTGTTCAGGAGACCAGGTGGAAAGGTAGTAAGGCTAGAAGCTTAGGAGCAGGGTTTAAGCTGTTTTATAATGGTGTGGATGGGAAGATAAATGGAGTAGGAGTCATCTTGAAGGAGGGGTTTGTCAGGTATGTTCTCGAAGTGAAAAGAGTGTCAGACAGAGTGATGAGTCTCAAGTTAGAAATTGAAGGTGTGATGGTCAATGTTGTTAGTGCTTATGCCCCACAGGCAGGATGTGAGCTAGAAGAGAAGGAGAGATTCTGGAGTGAGTTAGATGAAGTGATGCAGAGTATCCCCAGAGGTGAAAGAGTGGTCATTGGGGCAGACTTCAATGGACATGTTGGTGCAGGAAACAGAGGGGACGAGGAAGTGATGGGCAGGTATGGTATCCAGGACAGGAACACAGAAGGACAGATGTTGATCGATTTTGCAAAAAGGATGGAAATGGCTGTGGTGAATACTTTCTTCAAGAAGAAACAGGAGCATAGGGTGACTTATGAAAGCGGAGGTAAGAGCACACAGGTAGACTACATCTTGTTTAGGCAAAGTAATTTGAAGGAAGTCAGTGACTGCAAAGTAGTAGTGGGTGAGAGTGTTGCCAAACAGCATAGGATGGTGGTGTGCAGGATGACACTGATGGTGAGAAAGGTGAAAAAGGCAAAGGCAGAGCTGAAGACAAAGTGGTGGAAGCTGAAAAAGGAAGAGTGTCGTGTTGTCTTCAAGGAGGAGTTGAAACAGGCTTTGGGTAGTCAGGAAGTGCTTCCAGATGACTGGACAACCACAGCTAATGTGATCAGGGAGACCGGTAGGAGAGTACTTGGTGTGTCCTCTGGTAGGAAAGTAGAAAAGGAAACTTGGTGGTGGAATGAGGAAGTGCAGAAGTGTGTACAAAAGAAGAGGTTAGCCAAGAAGAAGTGGGACATTGAGAGGACCGAAGAGAGTAAACAGGAGTACAGGGAGACACAGCGTAAGGCGAAGGTAGCGGTGTCAAAGGCCAAACAGAGGGCGTATGATGACTTGTATGATAGGTTGAACAGTAAGGAAGGAGAAAATGATTTATACAGGTTAGCACAGCAGAGAAATAGAGATGGGAAAGACGTGCAGGAAGTTAGAGTGATAAAGGACAGAGAGGGAAATGTATTGACTGATGACAGAAGTGTGCTGGGAAGATGGAAAGAGTACTTTGAAGAGCTGATGAATGAGGAAAATGAGAGAGGAAAAAGAGTAGAAGAGGTGACTGTTGAAGAGCAGGAAGTAGCAAAGATTAGTAAGGGTGAAGTGAGGAGGGCATTGACGAGGTTGAGGAATGGAAAGGCAGGTGGTCCTGATGACATACCCGTGGAGGTATGGAAGTGTCTAGGAGAGGTAGCAGTAGATTTCGTGATAAGAACATTCAACAAGGTCTTAGAGAGTGTGCTGGTACCCATTTTTAAGAACAAGGGAGAGGTGCAGAGTTGTGGCAACTACAGAGGGATAAAGTTGATGAGCCATACGATGAAGTTATGGGAAAGAAAAGTGGAAGCTAGACTAAGGGCAGAGGTCAGCATTTGTGAACAACAGTTTGGTTTCATGCCAAGAAGGAGCACCACAAATGCAGTGTTTGCCCTGAGGATGTTAATAGAGAAGTACAGAGATGGTCAGAAAGAACTGCATTGTGCCTTTGTGGATCTGGCGAAAGCATATGAAAGGGTGCCAAGAGAGGAAGTGTGGTATTGCATGAGGAAGTCTGGAGTAGCAGAGAAGTATGTTAGAGTGGTGTAGGACATGTATAAGAGATGTAAGACAGTGGTGAGGTGTGCTGTCGGTGTGACAGAAGAGTTCAAGGTGGAGGTCGGACTGCATCAAGGGTCAGCTCTGAACCCCTTCTTGTTTGCTTTGGTGATGGACAGGCTGACAGACGAGGTGAGACAACATTCCCCATGGACTTTGATGTTTTCAGATGACATTGTATGATGACATCTGCAGTGAGAGCAGAGAACAAGTGCAGGAAAACCGAGAGAGGTGGAGGTATGTCCTGGAAAGGAGGGGAATGAAGGTTAGCCTCAGTAAGACAGAATAAATGTGTATGAATGACAAGGACCCAACAGGAACGGTGAGGTACAGGGAGCAGAGATAAGGAAGGTGGAGGATTTTAAGTACTTAGGCTCAACAATCCAGAGCAATGGAGAGTGTGGAAAAGAGGTGAAGAAGCGTGTGCAGGCAGGTTGGAATGGATGGAGAAAAGTGTCCGGTGTGATGTGTGATCGGACGGTATCGGCAGAGATGAAAATGAGCTTTTCTTTGGGAGTAACGAGGATGGATAGGATCAAGAATGAGCACATCAGAGGGACAGCACATGTAAGAGGTTTTCGAGACAAAGTCAGAGAGGCTAGATTGAGATGGTTTGGACATGAACAGAGGAGGGATCGTGAGTATATTAGTAGTAGGGTGCTGAGGTTGTAACTACCAGGCAGAAGGCCTCGAGGAAGACCAAAGAGAAGTTTCATGGATGTGGTGAAGGAGGACATGAAGGTAGTTGGAGTAAGAGTAGAAGATGCAGAGGATAGGGTGAGGTGGAGGCAGATGATTCGCTGTGGCGACCCCTGAAGGGAAAAGCCTTTCAGCTTCATCAAGTCGGGACCTTCAGCTCTCACTGGAGTGATTTGCAGTTGAGTCTGAATCTGGAACAACAGCTTGAGATACTTAAACTCCTCCATTTGGGGATGGACATTATTCTAGACCCAGAGGGTGGTGACACTCATCCTGGCCGCTTCATACTCAACTGCAAATCACTCCAGTGGGAGCTGAATGTCCTGTCTTGATGAAGGTGAAAGGACAATAGAATCTGCTTTAGGGTACTCCACCCTCGCCCAGAGTCAGCTGAGATGAGCACCAGCCTTCTCGCAACCCAAATTAGAAATGTGTTTAAGAAAATGAATTAATGACTTCTTAAAATACAGTTTACTGTATATTTTTCAATGTTATTCCAGACACAGTGTGGATTTGATGTTAATCACAGCAAGTTCTCCAGCAAAGCAGTGACAATGAAGCAGCATCTGTTTGCAATCCTCTTTTTCACTGGTGAGAAGAAATAAAGCTTGGGAATTTCTGTATGAGTTTGCATGTTCTCCCAATGCTTGTGTGGGTTTCCTCTGGTTACTATGGCATTCTCCAATAGTCCAAAAACATGCACAGTAGGTTAAATGACTGTCCCAAATTGACTATGAACTGGAGTATGAAATGGTTTTGTGAGTGTTGGCCCTATAATGGCCTAGCGAGCCATCCAAGGTGTACTATACCTTTGCCCAGAGTTGGCTGAAATTGTTGCCACCCTCTTCACGACCCTCATTAGGATGGAGTGGTTAAGAAAATGAATGAATATCAAAACACGTAAATAGACATGCACAGACTGTAATTCTTAGAATTCAGATTGTAAACTAACATTGAAAAATGAATCCACAGTTAAAAAACAAACAAATAAACAAAAAAACAGAGATTACACTTTCTAAATATTAAAATCCTCCTCTACAGAAGTCCTTCCCCTTGTCTTGCCTGTCCCTCGTAGATACATTCTGATCCAGGAGGGGAAAACATGGAGTGATGCTCAGACTTTCTGCAGAGATAAGTACACTGACCTCGCTACCATCGACAATAATGACGACATGATCAACCTTCAGGAAGAAGCACAGTCACATCAGTTTAGTTCGACTGCTTGGATTGGACTGTACACAAACATCAACAGATGGTATTGGTCCTTTAACAACGAGTTGTTGGGAAGTTTTGCATCCTGGTATCCTGGGGTACCGAACAATGAAAATAGGAATGAAGAGTGTGCTGCTGTAGTAGTCAATGACAAGTGGGGTGATGTATCATGTGATGAACCGTTTCCTTTTGTGTGTGTTGATGGTGAGTAACGTAATGTTATTTTCTATTAACTAATTATGAAATATTGTTGATAATAAACTTCATTGAGATATTGCTTTTCATTTTGAGTTCAGAATCTCAGTAATTACAGATTAGACTGTGACAACCTCACTAGAGAAAAATTTACTTTGTTAAATTCTTTAATTTTTTTAAACCCTTCCCTTTGTAAACTTTATTATAATCATTTTATATCTAAAACAAACAATAAATAAATATAACCTGATACAAATATAATATTTATTTAAATGATGAGTAATAAATATGATATTTATAGTTTTAAATTCATTGTCATAATTATTAGCTTTTAATCTTAAACTTCCACTTAACTTTTTGATATGCAAAGCATCAATATTACCTCCATACTGGATCGGTTGAGGCTCGAGTTAACAATGACCGCCATCAGTGCTGTTAACCAACAGGGTGCTGGAGGACACTGGGCTACTGTTGGTCGAAGAAGGAGAGGCGGGAGGCATGCCCGTAGGCAGAGAGAGAAGAGGAAAGGCATGAGTCTAGGACTGAGAGTGGGGACTTTGAATGTTGGAACTATGACAGGAAAAGGTAGAGAGCTGGCTGACATGATGCAGAGGAGGAAGGTGGACATACTGTGTGTTCAGGAGACCAGGTGGAAAGGTAGCAAGGCTCGAAGCTTAGGAGCAGGGTTTAAACTGTTTTATCATGGTGTGGATAGGAAGAGAAATGGAGTAGGAGTCATCTTGAAGGAGGAGTTTGTCAGGAATGTTCTAGAAGTGAAAAGAGTGTCAGACAGAGTGATGAGTCTCAAGTTAGAAATTGAAGGCGTGATGTTCAATGTTGTTAGTGCTTATGACCTACAGGCAGGATGTGGGCTAGAAGAGAAGGAGAGATTCTAGCGTGAGTTAGATGAAGTGATGCAGAGTAACCCCAGAGGTGAAAGAGTGGTCATTGGAGCAGACTTTAATGGACATGTTGGTGCAGGAAACAGAGGGGACGAGGAAGTGATGGGCAGGTTTGGTATCCAGGACAGGAACGCAGAAGGACAGATGTTGGTAGATTTTGCAAAAAGGATGTAAATGGCTGTGGTGAATACTTTCTTCCAGAAGAGACAGGAGCATAGGGTGACTTATTAAAGTGGAGGTAGGAGCACACAGGTAGACTACATCTTGTGTAGACAATGTAATTTGAAGGAAGTCAGTGACTGCAAAGTAGTAGTGGGTGAGAGTGTTGTCAAACAGCATAGGATGGTGGTGTGCAGGATGACTTGTATGCAGAGGGCGTGTGATGACTTGTATGCTCGGGTGGAAAGTAAAGAGGGAGAAAATGATTTATACAGGTTCGCACAGCAGAGAAATAGAGATGGGAAGGATGTGCAGCAAGTTAGAGTGATTAAGGACAGAGAGGGAAATGTATTGACTGATGACAGAAGTGTGCTGGGAAGATGGAAAGAGTACTTTGACGAGCTGATGAATGAGGAAAATGAGAGAGAAAAAAGAGTAGAAGGGGTGACCGTTGAGGACCAGGAAGTAGCAAAGATTAGTAAGGGCGAAGTGAGGAGGGCATTGAAGAGGTTGAGGAATGGAAAGGCAGTTGGTCCTGATGACATACCCGTGGAGGTATGGAAGTGCCTAGAAGAGGTAGCAGTAGATTTTCTGACAAGAACATTCAACAAGGTCTTAGAGAGTAAGAGGATGCCAGAGGAATGGAGAAGAAGTGTGCTGGTGCCCATTTTTATGAACAAGGGAGACGTACATTAAGGGCAGAGGTCAGCATTTGTGAAGAACAGTTTGGTTTCATGCAAGAAAGAGCACCACAGATGCAGTGTTTGCCCTGAGGATGTTAGGAGAGAATTACAGAGAAGGTCAGACAGAGCTGCATTGTGCCTTTGTTGATCTTGAGAAAGCACATGAAAGTGTTCAAAGAGAGGAAGTGTGGTATTTCATGAGGAAGTCTGGAGTAGCAGAGTAGTATATTAGAGTGGAGCAGGACATGTATAAGAGATGTAAGACAGTGGTGAGGTGTGCTGTCGGTGTGACAGAAGAGTTCAAGGTGGAGGTCGGACTGCATCAAGGGTCAACTCTGAGCCCCTTCTTGTTTGCTATGGTGATGGACAGGCTGACAGACAAGACAACATTCCCCATGGACTGTTTGCAGATGACATTGTGATCTGCAGTGAGAGCAGAGAACAAGTGCAGGAAAATCTGGTGGCGGTATGCCCTGAAATGGAGCGGAATGAAGGTTATCCTCAATAAGACATGCATGAGTATGAATGGCAAGGACCCAACAGGAACGGTGATGTTACAGGGAGCAGAGATAAGGAAGGTGGAGGATTTTAAGTACTTAGGCTCAACAATCCAGAGCAATGGAGAGTGTGGAAAAGAGGTGAAGAAGCGTGTGCAGGCAGGTTGGAATGGTTGGAGAAAAGTGTCCGGTATGATGTGTGATAGGAGAGTATCGGCAAGCATGAAAGGAAAAGTGTACAAGACGGTGTTGAGGCCAGCGATGTTGTATGGGTTAGAAACAGTGGCCCTGGGGAAAAGACAGGAGGCAGAGCTGGAGGTAGCAGAGATGAAAATGTTGAGGTTCTCTTTGGGAGTAACGAGGATGGATAGGATCAGGATTGAGTTCATCAGAGGGACAGCACATGTAAGATGTTTTGGAGACAAAGTCAGAGAGGCTAGATTGAGATGGTTTGGACATGTACAGAGGAGGGATAGTGAGTATATTGGTAGTAGGATGCCGATGTTGTAATTACCAGGCAGAAGGCCTAGAGGAAGACCAAAGAGACGACCCGTGGGTGTGGTGAAGGAGGACATGAAGGTAGTTGGTGTAAGAGAAGAAAATGCAAAGGATAGGGTGAGATGGAGGCAGATCATTCGCTGTGGCGACCCCTGAAGGGAAAACCTGAAAGGAATAGAAGAAGCTTAGTCTTGACCTGTTTGCCTAGGGTGGTCCTAACAGGCATAATGCCCCTGACAAAATAGCTTCCAGGATCATTAGGACATTGCAAACCCCTGCACCGTAATAATTTGTGGATCCAAGGAAGGGTATTATTCAGAAAATAGTTAATGTCAGCACTAATAAGAATAGTTCATACTTTTGCCTTTTGTTACTCTGCATGTGAGTCCCTTTAATAATTACAGTGGAGGATCTTTAGCACCAAAACTCAAAGGCAATTTAATCTTTCTTTCTTTCGGCTTTTTCCCTTTTCTCGGGAGTCGCCACAGCGAATCATCTGATTCGCACATTTGATTTGGCAGAGGTTTTCATGTCGGATGCCCTTCCTGTCACAACCCTTTTAGCAAGGGACAGAAACACGCTGACTGCTTTGCAGCTCCTCTTTACGAAAGTCAGCAATGGTTCTTTTACATCAACCTCTCACCGTAGACAGTGACAGACATGGCCTGCCTTTGATAACCCAGTTCGACGAACTGGGGGGGACAATCACAACCCTGTGGGGACTCGAACCCCCAACCTTAGGATCAGCGATCCTGCGCACTATCCACTAGACCACCACTGCCCCGAAATTTTATAATTATACATTTTAAAAATACAAACATTTTTTTCAATCAATTAAGTAATTTATTAAATGTAAATAATTAACATTAATATAACAATTGATAATGAATTAAATAGAATTTTTTTTTTTAATTCGTAAATTCATATGCAAAGTTTCAATACAATTTAAAATAATTCTGAATAAAACAGAAGGGAAAAAGTTAATTTGCATTTCATATTGTCCTGTGTTTTTACAACTTTTCATTCATTCAAGTGACAGTGCAATGAATGTGGACTGGGAGGGGTTGGATACTCCAACATGTACGCTCAATTCCACATTCAGATTCAGATGTTCAGTGTAAATGTGCTTGGATTCATTGTACACAGAGATTCATCTGAATGCATTTGTGCGTACGAGATTTTCTGGATTTAGGTGTCTGCCATTTTTCAGTAGGAGGTCCATACATGTCTTTGCACATGAGGCCCCTGATTTTTTTTGTATGGTCTAATAGTGTTTAGATTAAAAATTAACATTTTTTCAGAGTCAGCGAACTAAGGAGGACACATAATGTCCAAACATGATGTTACCTAACCCCCCTTCCCCACACACAGATCACCAGTCCCCAAAAGTTTAAGCCCTAAATACAAAGAGTTGAAATGTGCTAAGACCAAGAATAATCAAAAAAGTTTCCTTTGGATTTGCTAATTATTACTACTGTATTCAGCATGGCTCAAAAATGTGAAGCCACAAAAAAAAAAAAGGTTTCACTGCCAGACAGCCACCACTTAGATGATCAGATTTAAAGAAGAGAGAGCTCAGTACTACCAGACAAAGGACAGCCTTGGCGGACTCCAACCCTCACCGAAAACAAATTCAGAGCTTCCTGAGGAAGTACATACTTTGTTGTGCTTACCACACCGGGAGGGAGATGTTTGTAGTCCACGTGAAGTCAGCAGAGATGTGGACTCCAAGTAACTTGAAGCACTCCAGCCTCTCTACATCCTCTCCATCAATGTAGAGGGCAGAGTGGTCAGTTGTTTTAATCTCTGAAGTCCATTATCAACACCTTGGTTTTGGTTGTTTTCAGGTCCAGGTTATTGTTGTGGCACCATCACCACAGATGCCGGACCTCTTTCCTGTAGGCCAGTGCTTCTCACATAGCGGGGCGTGACCCTGGGGGACATGCTTTTTTGCCATATTGTACTAGAATTAAGTGTAATTGCACATCCATTACAGCAGTTGTCATTGTTGCGCTATGGTGTAGAGGTTTGTCGCATGAGCATACGATATGAAGTGCAATAAACAACCCCTCAAGAGACAACCTGGAAAAATTTCTAACAGGAACGAAGAGAAAGGTGTATTTTTTTATTGTGAGTTGAACTATATTTCTTTCTTTTTTGTTTTTAATGTTAATAAAGATACAATGGTATGCAGAGGTGTAGTCATAATTTTATAGAAAAATAATACTATTTATAGGCACGAGCGGTGCGGTGTGGGAGGGTGAAATGTTTTTTTTTTCCTCTTAGAGGGGCCATCACAGAAAATAATTGAGAACCGCTGCTGTAGGCTGACTCGTTATTTGTAATCAAACCTATCACGGTGGTATCATGGGCAAATTTGATGCTGGTGTTGCTGGTGTTAGTAGGGGAACAGTCGTGTATGAAGAGGGGGCTAGGAACACACTCCTGTGGTATTCTGCTGTTCAGGATGGCAAGATGAGGTTGACAAAGATCATTGAAAAACTCACATAGGTTCCAATGTTTCCCACACGGTCCAAAAACATGCACAGGAAGTTAATTGGCTGTTCCTACTTGCTAGATGTAAGTATGACTGTTTGTGTGAGTGTTGGCCCTGTTGAGCTATCCAGGGTGCACCTCACCCATGCCCAGAGTTGGGGGAGATGGGCGCCAGCCTCCCCATGACCCTAAGTAGGATTAAGTGGTTTCGAAAATGAATGGATGAATGTTGCAGTTACTTTTGAGAGACAGTGTGTGTGTGTGTGTGTGTGTGTGTGTGTGTGTGTGTGTGTGTGTGTGTGTGTGTGTGTGTGTGTGTGTGTGTGTGTGTGTGTGTGTGTGTGTGTGTGTTCACATGTAAAGGACCAAAATGTGAATCTTTGGAAACGTGTTGACTATCTCGAGCACAGTTCTATAAATATTAATTTAAATTAGTTTCAAAGATGCATTCATAGGAATTAAAAATAATTTTTGTATATTTGATTTTAGTTCTTGCTCCTGTGAATATTTTTATTCCTTCTGGTTATTTTTCACTCTGACGTGATAATATCCCTAAACTTAATATTAACATACAACATTGTAAATCATGCATTTTTGATTCTCACAGACACGAGGACTGGTGCAGACCGTTACATTTTAATCACTGAAGCACAGACATGGTTCGATGCTCAGAGCTTCTGTCGGCAGCACTACACAGATCTCGCCTCCATCACAGACGCAACAGAAAACTCAGCTGTAGCAGCATTGAAACCTTCAGGATATATGTGGTTTGGCCTCACAAGGGACCCCTGGAAATGGTCTGACCAGAGCACCGACGTGTCCCTCGTTCAGTGGTCAGGTGGAGATGCTAATGATTACTCGATGAATAAAAGTTGTGGGTTTTTCTCTAACGGTATGATGGATGCAGCGCAGTGCTCTGACATAAAGCCTTTCTTCTGTTACTGTGAGTCAAAATTAAATTCTGTCTCATATTTATGATAATTAACTTGACTTTTTAAAGTAGTAATAATTTTATGTCTTTGTTTCGATGTACATAAACATTTCTCCCATCAGCGTTTCCAGACCGTCAGCAGATCATCAGAGTGAAGGTCAGCTCCAGTCAGGATGTGAATGATCCTGCAGTCATGGCGGCCATCTTGGAGAAGGTGGGTTTCTTCTTCACTCAATGTAGAGTCTCCTCCACAATACTGCAGCCAGACCCTGAGTCTTCATCAAACTGTTACACAAATGAAGTTGTAATCATAACACATCTACCACAGCATTTTAAGAACATCTCACACGAGATTGTTTATTCTTCACCACTCAGTAACTAAAATCATGGTGTGTTCTTCAGATCAAACAAGAACTGGAGGATCGTGGCCTGTCTGGGAACGTTACTGTGAAATGGAGAAAGCAATCAGATGGACTGGTATTCCACAAGGAGAAGGACACTCGCACTGGGGAGAAGTCTAGGGGGTCATGTGATCTCAGATAACTCTCTTATAGTGTGTATCCTTAGGAGCACTGATCAGTTTTAGTTTGAGGACGGAGTGTGTGTAATACTTCATCTTTATTAAGTAGTACTTTAACAGACCCAGAGTCGGCAGTTTCAGGACTAGGTGGTGTTAAATTTTGGGGGCGGGGTTTAGTTAAGACATGATCAAGCACATTAAAGTTAAGAGTGGCTGGAAGCTGAAATACTGAAGCTAGTAAGAGTTCATCGTTAGGAGAAGAGCCAGTTCAGCAAAGAGCTACACACAAAACATTTTATAAACTTTCATTTCTGATATTTATTTTTATTTCATTTAGAATATTTTTAAAACTTATTTCTTTGTTACTAAGTGTTTATTAACTTAGATGCTTTAAGATGTTAGGATGTCGTATTAGTGAAAGTAGTATCAGTCAAAGGGGAAACTTGTGAAATAATTGTGAGAAGGAATTAAACATTCATTTTAAAAATAAGATGATGAACAAATGTTAAACTGAGGGATGAGCATTACTGTGCATGACATATTACAAACAATTTTTTCCCTGTACAATACAACTATACAAACCTAGTAGTGAAAGAATTACTATTTGAATAAATCTTTGTAAAAATAAAAAAGGGGGAGGCTTTAAAAAAAAAAAATCCAGTCTACACTGTGATTATATGGTGTATACACACACACACACACACACACACACACACACACACACACACACACACACACACACATACACACACACAGACACACACACAGACACACACACACACACACACACACACACACACACACATTTTTATGTACTAGTATATAAAATGTATTTATAGTGCAGTTTGAAGTTCATAGGAAGATTGTTGTGGGTTTGTTGCAGTAAATTACTGAGTTTGCTGAAGTGGATATTCTGCCATGTACTGATGGTTTATTTGAATTTGGGTTTTATTTGAAGTGTAAAGATTTTAATATTAATGATTAAATGATCTATTGATGGGTAAATTCTTGTTGAATCTGTGCTTGTATCAGTTCAGTTCAGGCTTTTCCTGTTTCCGTCTGTAAGGCAGACAGTTGGTTCATCTTTGGTTCCAGTCAGTCAGATTTAAATCTTCAACTCATTCACTGTTTTCTCCTCTAATAATAACAATAATAAAAATAATAAAAAGAGCAGAGTTAGATCCTGAATCACCATCCACACCTGGGATTCTGTACTCATTCTTTCCGTGGTGTTTGATCGAGTCAGGTAATTAAAAGAGAATTAACTAGTGGGTGGAAAATGAAAATAAATACAATATGGAGAAAAATATTGTTAAAATCCTGAAAGAAACAGTTTGACCAAAATAGGGAGGAAGAATTTATCAACTTCACTTGTTATTTCCCCCCCAAACATTTACATGCATTTAATTACCCACGTACTCTTATAAATGTTAAAAATGATGTAAAATCTATTGAATAAAGGAAAATAAAAATCTTTTCAGACTTATTTCTTTTCAACTCCATTTGAGTGACTCAAGCTGGAGGACAGCACGGTGGCACACTGGCACAGTGCTTAGCTTGTACACCGCACAGCAACAATACTTGGTTTCAATTCAGGCATTTCGGTGTGTCTGTGTAGAATTCTTCTAGGTACTCGGGTTTCCTCCCACAGTCCAAAAACATGCAAAGTAGAAGTAGACTAACTGGCAGTACCTAGGTTTGAGTGTGAATCACTGTAAGTGTGTTGGCCATGCAGTAGTCTGGCAAGTTGTTTGGAGTGGACCTTGCCTTTTGCCTCACTCAGCAAAGATCTCAGCCTCCCTACAAACCTAATAAAAAAGCTATGCAGTTAAGAAAATTAATAATTTATTCACCCAGTTGCCCAAAGAATAAAATATGATGGGATTTGTTGTCAATATGAATTCAATATCTGATCATAAATAACCATAGTGGAGATTTTTGCTCATTTTATTCAGATTAGTGCAGAACTCAACCAAAAATGTGGACAAAAATGTTTTAATTTATCCTTAAACTCAAAATAATCCTTTGCATCTGAGTTATATAAACATTTTATGCCACTTTATAACACTTAATAGAAACATTTCATACCCCTTTGGGGGCAGCCATAGCCTAATGGATAGAGAAGCGGCTTTGGGACTGAAAGGCCACCGGAGTGGCGAAGTTTCCGGAGTGGGGAGGTGAGGGAGTGAGCAGCACGCTTACTCCACATTCATGGATGAAGTGCCCTTAAACAAGGCACCTAACCCCCAACTGCTCTCCGGGTGCCCCCAATGTGTCAGTCCACTGCTCTAAATGTGTGCGTGCTCACTTTGGATGGGTTAAATGCAGAAGAAATAATTTCCCTCATGGGACTAATACTGTATATCAAAATAAATAAATAGATAATCAAATATAACGTTTATATAAAATTACAGTATGCAACAATTTCAGGAACTTTTGTATCTCTTGATTATTATATGTGCCACAGTTCTTACTCAATGTCTCCAGTCTTCACGGGCAGTTTTTCACTGTGAAAGGTCACCAGCCAAAAGGATCATTGAGCTGATATGTTTGCTTGTTTGTTTGTTGAAAATAAAGAAATATAAAGAACCCCTTGGTGACAAGGTCAATAGAAAGTAAGCTGAAGAAAGAGAATCCTTCATTCAGCTGAGAAGGGCAGTCCTACAGGAGCAGAAAAGCATTTGAACACCCTGCTGGTATTCCTCAAAAGTCAAAAGAGCATCGATGACAAGTTGGACCACTCGAGGGATGAAGACCACATCAGGAGAGAAACCAGGCCCGAGCCAAGGTAAACCAGAACCAGAGCCACAAACCAGCTAGACTAGCCCTTCAGTATGCTCTAAAACTGAGGGCAAACAAGGACAATCCTACATATGAGCTACCTTTCAAATCAGAAACACACAGTTCTATGAAAACAACCAACAGTCCATTTGCTTTAAAAATGAAAGATTCACTTAAAGCTGTGTGTCCAGATCTTGAGAGTATAGAACCATATGGTATACCTGATATCCCACCTTGGAAAGTAAAGAGACCATATGTAAATTTGTCATTATCTGAGTTTCCTAAAAATTCTTCGGATCCTTCAGTGTTCCAGATGATGTTTGGTCAGTAGACTAAATTCGCATCTCAGCACGGCATCATGGGATCGAAACTACCAATATGGAGGAAAGAAACTTTGATGTGGATGAGAACTGCACTATCGATACGTTCAATTTATGGAAAGTTCCCGACCTCTGAGCGTATTGTATACGTAGGGGTCTTCCCGGTTGCTCCTGCAAGTGTAAAGTTGAACTTGTTGTGCTTGCATTTGTGGCGACGTTACAAAAGCTACCTATAGTTTTATCAAAGGCCGAGGAATCTAAACAAATCCAGCGTGACTAGGTCAGCTTGTTGACATTTGAAGTGGATGAGGAAAGCATGACAATTCCTGACCCCTTGGGACTTAAAGACGGCTGGGAGACAGAAAATGACGCCTTATCGAAGTGGCTCCCGTGTATGTACTACGCTGACATAGCGGATTTTTTGTTAATGAAGGACCAGGCACCCCTACTAGCGCGACTTCATAATGACTACAAAGAAGGTAAATACAAGTTTGACAGCTGTCACCAAGTGATCTGACAGCTCTAGTTTGTCTTCTTCCTCTTCTTCTTCTTCTTCTTCTTCTTCTTCTTCTTCTTCTTCCTCCTCTCCTTTTTCTTCTTCTTCTTCTCCTTTCGGCTTTTCCCTTCAGGGGTTGCCACAGCGAATCATCTTCCTCCATCTCACCCTATCCTTTGCATCTTTCTCTCTTACAACAACTACCTTCATGTCCTCCTTCACCACATCCATGAATCATCTCTTTGGTCTTCCTCTAGGCCTTCTGTCTGGTAGTTCCAGCCTCAGCATCCTACTACCAATATACTCACTATCCCTCCTCTGTACATGTCCAAACCATCTCAATCTAGCCTCTCTGACTTTGTCTCCAAAACATCTTACATGGGCTGTCCCTCTGATGTACTCATTCCTGATCCTATCCATCCTCATTACTCCCAAAGAGAACCTCAACATTTTCATCTCTGCTACCTCCAGCTCTGCCTCCTGTCTTTTCCTCAGGGCCACTGTTTATAAACCATACAACATCGCTGGCCTCTGCACCGCCTCGTACACTTTTCCTTTCATTTTTACCCTCCTATCACACATCACACGAGACACTTTTCTCCAACCATTCCAACCAGCCTGCACACGCTTCTTCACCTCTTTTCCACACTCTCCATTGCTCTGGATTGTTGAGCCTAAGTACTTAAAATCTTCCACCTTTCTTATCTCCACTCCCTGTAACCTCACCATTCCTGTTGGGTCCGTGTCATTCATACACATGTATTCTTTCTTACTGAGGCTAACCTTCATTCCCCTTCCTTCCAGGGCATTTATCCACCTCTCTAGATTTTCCTGCACTTGTTCTCTGCTCTCACTGCAGATCACAATGTTATCTGCAAACATCATAGTCCATGGGGAATCTTGTCTCACCTCGTCTGTCAGCCTGTCCATCACCATAGCAAACAAGAAGGGGCTCAGAGCTGACCACAAAGAAGACAAAAGAGCAGAAGAAAAAGTGGTGGAAGCTGAAAAAGGAAGCGTGTCGGGTTGTCTTCAAGGAGGAGTTGAAACAGGCCTTGGGTGGTCAGGAAGTGCTTCCAGATGACTGGACAGCTACAGCTAATGTGATCAGGGAGACAGGTAGGAGAATACTTGGTGTGTCATCTGGAAGGACAGTAGATAAGAAGACTTAGTGGTGGAATGAGGAAGTGCAGGACTGTGTACAAAGGAAGAGGTTCAAGATGGCGCCGGGTGACCTGCAGCCAGTTACAGGAGCTCTTCAGTTTATTTTTCTTTTTTTTCTCTTTTCTATTGTATATAGGCGTGTTTCTTTATCTTTTTTCAAATTTTCTTTTTCTTTCTTCAATCCTGCATCTGGAAAACATACTTTCATGATGCTTTTGTTCTTCTGTGCACTTTTATTTTCACTTTTTGGATCGGCGTCAGGAAACTCATTCACCGACGGCTCTGAGCAACGCAGGTCTTACACACGTGAGACCCTCCTCGTCCTGCGCGCCCCCGCCCTCCTTCACGCGGAAAAGCCCGTTGTTCCTTTGGAAATACGGAGGAAAAGGAGAGGCTGCAGAGGGGGACGAAAGACGCGGAGGACATGTGTTCCCTCTGTCATCATGGGAAATGTCCGCGCGATCGCCAACAAGACCGAGGAGCTGGCGGCGCTGACCCGGCAGCTGAAGCAGTACCGGGACTGCAGCCTCATGTGTTTCTCGGAGACGTGGCTGAATGAACTCACACCAGACTCTGTGGTTTCTCTTCACGGATTTACACTCGCGCGTGCAGATCGGAGTGTAACGGAGAGCGGTAAGAAGAAAGGAGGGGGCGTGGCGGTCTATGTGAATGAACGATGGTGCCACCCGGCAAACGTGCACGTGAAGGAGCAGCTGTGCACGCGGGACGTGGAGCTGCTCGCGGTAAGCGCGGCCATATTATCTACCGAGGAGTTTTCACACGTGATTGTGTTTTGCGTGTATATTCCACCCTCGGCTGATGCGGCGTCGCGCGCGTGTGAGCGTCTACACAGCGCCGTTAATCAGACACAGACTCGTCACCCCGCGCCATGATTCTGATCAGCGGGGACTTTAACCACGCCCTCTCTCCGCCTCTCTTCCGACGTTCACGCACACGTGAAGTGCGCCACAAGAGACAATAAAACACTGGACTTACTGTATGCAAATGTGAAGGACGCTTACAGCTCCTCCCCCCTCCCCCCACTGGGACGATCTGACCACAACCTGGTCTACCTGCTCCCCCAATACACACCCAGGGTGCGAAAGGAACCTGCACAGAAGAGGTCTGTGAAAGTGTGGACCGAGGAGACCAACGAGAGGCTTAGGGACTGTTTCCAGACCACAGACTGGAGCATGCTCTGTAACTCCTTTGGTGATGACATCGACGGCCTCACACACTGCATCACCGACTACATGAACTTCTGCGTGGACAGCACTGTGCCAACACGGAGGGTACGGTGTTTCTCCAACAACCACCCATGGGTCACCCCTGAGCTCAAAGTCCTCCTGAACCAGAAAAAGAGGGCTTTCATCTCGGGGGACAGAGAGGAGCAGAAGAAGGTCCAGCGTGAGCTCCAGTGGAGGATCAGGAGGGCAAAGAAGGACTATGGGAAGAAGATGGAGGAGAAGCTGGCTCAGAACAATGTGCGGGACGTCTGGAGAGGACTAAAAACCATGTCTGGATTTGGGCAGAGTGTCAGAGGGACAGCTGATGGTGACCAGCGCTGGGCGGATGAACTAAACTGCTACTTCAACAGGTTTGATTCTCCCCCCTCCCCCTCTGCACCCCTCCCCGTTCCCCTCCCCTCTTCACACGTCTCCAGACCAGCTGACACCTCCCCCCTCCCCAGGCCAACTTCACTTGACTGCTACAGCCCGACAGACACATCCCCCTCCCTCTGCAGCCCACCCCAGCCCCCCCTCTCCCTCACATCAGACCAGGTGAGGAGACAGCTGAGGCGACTAAATCAGAGGAAATCTGAAGGACCTGATGGCATCAGTCCCAGGCTGCTGAGGACCTGCGCAGACCAGCTCTGTGTGGTACTATGCTACCTGTACAACCTGAGCCTCAGCCTGGAGAAGGTTCCAGTCCTATGGAAGACCTCCTGTGTGGTTCCGGTTCCCAAAACAGCACAAGCGAAGGAACCAGCCCACTACAGACCTGTCGCCTGACCTCCCACCTCATTAAGACCATGGAAAGGCTCCTCCTTGAACACCTCCGCTCTATGGTGAGCCCCACCCTAGACCCGCTGCAGTTTGCCTACAGGCCCAACATCGGAGTAGAAGACGCCGTCATCTACCTTCTGCAGCGGGCACTCACCCACCTGGAGATCGCCGGCAGCGCTGTGAGGGTCATGTTCTTTGACTTCTCCAGCGCCTTCAACACCATCAGGCCAGCGTGTCTGCGGGGGAAGCTGGAGGACGTGGGAGTGGACGGGCATCTTGCTGCCTGGATTAATGACTACCTTACTAACGGTCCACAGTACGTGCAAGGGCTGCGCGGGCTGTAAGTCAAAGGTGGTAGTCTGTAGCACGGGGCACCGCAGGGCACCGTCCTCTCACCCTTCCTTTTTAACATCTATACCTCGGACTTCATATATAACACAAACAGCTGCCACCTCCAGAAGTTCTCGGACGACTCCGCCATCGTGGGCCGTGTGTCAGAGGGGAACGAGCTGGAGTACCGGTCGGTCATTGTTGACTTCGTGGACTGGTGTGAGCGCAACCACCTGTGCTTGAACACTAGGAAGACGAAGGAGATGGTGGTCGACTTCAGGAAAAGCACTCAAACACACACACACACACACACACACACACACACACACACACACACACACACACACACACACACACACACTTACTAGTGAACATCCAGGGACAGGACATTGAGACAGTGGACAGTTTCAAGTACCTGGGTGTTCACCTTAACAATAAACTGGACTGGTCCCACAACACCAACGCCCTGTACAAGAAGGGCCAGAGTCGCCTCCACCTTCTGAGGAGACTCAGGTCCTTCGGCATATGCAGACCTCTGCTCAGGACATTTTATGACTCTGTGGTAGCCTCTGCAATCCTCTACGCTGCCATCTGCTGGGCCCCGGGCAGCACAGAGCGGGACAGGAAGAGACTGAACAAGCTGGTCAGGAGGGTCAGCTCTGTCCTCGGCTGCCCACTGGACTCTGTGGAGGAGGTGAGTGAGAGGAGGATGGTAGCAAAGCTCACATCCATCCTGTTCAACAGCTCTCACCCACTGCACCAGACTGTCGAGGAGCTAAGCAGCTCCTTCAGTGGACGACTGAGGCATCCTCAGTGCAGGAAGGAGCGCTACCGCAGGTCGTTCATTCCCACCGCTGTCAGACTGTACAACGCCACTTTGTAACTGTCTGTGAAAATACCGGTTATGTGCAATAAAACCTCAGAGCACTTTAATCAACCACATCTACCCCACTGACTGTGAACCATATCAACCCATCTACTCTGCACTCAGATACATGACACTTTAATATAGGCCAGTCTATAAAGTTGCTCCATTCTTTTCTTTTATTGTTTAGTAATTTATACTATTTATGTATCTATTTATTTATTTACTTATATAATATATGTATGTGTGTATGTTTGTACTTGTATCTATTTTTGCACCCCCTACTGATAGTACCTCAAGAGCCTGTAACAGTGAATTTCTTCATTGTGAGATTAATAAAGCTGTATCTTATCTTATCTTATCTTATCTTAGAAGTGGGACATTGAGAGGACCAAAGAGAGTAAACAGGAGTACAGGGAGACACAATGTAAGGCAAAGGTAGTGGTGTCAAAGGCCAAACAGAGGGCGTGTGATGACTTGTATGCTCGGTTGGAAAGTTAAAAGGGAGAAAATGATTTATACAGGTTGGTACAGCAGAGAGATGAGATGGGAAGGATGTGCAGCAAGTTAAGAGTGATTAAGGACAGGGTGGGAAATGAAGGGACTGATGGCAGAAGTGTGTTGGGAAGATGGAAAGAGTACTTTGAAGGGCTGATGAATGAGGAAAATGAGAGAGAAAAAAGAGTAGAAGGGGTGACCGTCGAGGACCAGGAAGTAGCAAAGATTAGTAAGTGTGAAGTGAGAAGGGCATTGAAGAAGATGAAGAATGGAAAGGCAGTTGGTCCTGATGACACCTGTGGAGGTATGGAACGGTCCAGGAGAGGTAGCAGTAGATTTCCTGACAAGAATATTCAACAAGGTCTTAGAGAGTGAGAGGATGCCAGAGGAATGGAGGAGAAGTGCCCATTTTTAAGAGCAAGGGACAAGAGTTGTGGCAACTACAGAGGGATAAAGTTGATGAGCCATACGATGAAGTTATGGGAAAGAATAGTGGAAGCTAGACTTAGGGCAGAGGTCAGCATTTGTGAACAACAGTTTGATTTCATGCCAAGAAATAGCACCAAAGATGCAGTGTTTGCCTTGAGGATGTTAATAGAGAAGTACAGAGAAGGTCAGACGGAGCTGCATTGTGCCTTTGTGGATCTGGAGAAAGCATATGACAGAGTGCCAAGAGAAGAACTGTGGTATTGCATGAGGAAGTCTGGAGTGGCAGAGAAGTATGTTACAGTGGAGATGAAAATGTTGAGGTTCTCTTTGGGAGTAACGGGGATGGATAGGATCAGCAATGAGCACATCAGAGGGACAGCACAAGTATGACGTTTTGGAGACAAAGTGAGAGAGGCTAGATTGAGATGGTTTGGACATGTACAGTGGAGGGATAGTGAGTATATTGGTAGTAGGATGCTGATGTTGGAACTACCAGACAGAAGGCCTAGAGGAAGACCAAAGAGATTCATGGATGTGGTGAAGGAGGACATGAAGATAGTTGGTGTAAGAGAGGGTGGTACGCATGCCTAATAGATTCTATCAGATGAGCTCCCAATTGTCACGGATAGGAAAATTTACAGGATTGAAATTGTCCTGTGAAACCAGCAAAGCACGACAGACCACGGCATAAACTATATACACTTTAATAATATAAACAAAATTAGACAAAATTCACATTATTTACAACTTATACCTAAACCATATACAAATTAACCAAGGGTCCCATAGTCACCAAGCACCTGCAGGAGGGGAAATTGAGTGATGGCGCATGTGCCGGCGGGGAAAGGCTTACCATCCCGCATGTTGGACGAAACAACTGATGACCATCCTCGCATGGGCTGTGCATGGACGTGGATGATGGACTGTGTCGATGAAGTCCCGAGCAATGAAACTTAGGTGAAGCGTGTTCCATGGTTCATCTGAGATGAGTTGATCCATGATCCACCCGAAGAGACATGAGAAGACTGGAGGAGCCCGGAGGAGACTGTAAGAGACTGGAGGAGACTGTAACCAGTCCGCAACAGGTCCTTAATATAGATTCCCTCAACAAGTTGTTTTCTCTCTAGTACAAGCCTGAACAAGCCCAGGCAAGCACAGACAAGCCCCAACATGTCTGCATTGCTCCTCCACTCCATTGGATTGCGCAACTCCAGTCCTCTATGGGAAATTACAGAGTCAAACCGCTGAGTCACACCATGTTACTCTCTTCCATTATTTTTCTAATTACAGTCGCACAAATATTCATTTGCCCGTAACACTCTCCCCCTTAAAGAGAAGAAAGTCTTGCATAAACTTTCTGGGAAATGTTAACGATTTCAAGTCATACCACTCACAGCATTACAATCTACCCAACATGTCAACCTCTACAAAGTGCATCAGCTCCAACTTTACCCCCATAAGATTGTTACTGATCAACAAATCAACACCCGGAACTGGGAGAGCATCGAGAACACCCACTTTAATTTCACCAGAAATCAAGCCTGACAGTCATATTGACAAACTAGAGAGGAGCAAGAGTTACTTATGCCCTATAGTAAAACATCGGCAATATCTGAAGACTCAACAAAAAGCATAACATCCTTCAAAATCAGAGATCATAGAGCTTCAGTATCCCTTAATATCAAAATGGCCGATAGGGTAGAATTATCTCCCATAAGTGGAACGAAGCCTTGAGACCAACAAGGTAAATCCTCCTCCAGAAACACAACACCTGACATCGTGTCCTTGTAAACAAAAACTCTCCACAGTACCACCAGAAACAAAAAGGCTTAGGCGTGATAGACCCACAAGCATTTGAGCAACTTGTGGACTGATTTTTGAACTCGAGACTCCATTGCCATCAAAACCTGAAATTTCCTCATCACAGGTTTTTCCTCATGTTCAAAATAATTGGAGATTTGCGCTAAATCAGATGTGCGCAAGGCACCGATTCCATCAGGGGTATAATAAAATCCTCGAGTGTAAACACCATTTTGCTGGTTTCACAATTAACATATCCAAAGGTATCAATTCAATATTAAAGACTCAATGCCAAATGGATTCGATCCCGGATGAGTCCGATCCCAAACGATGTTTGGGAAATAGCTCGGACAAGCCCCCACTTTTGTTACGTATGCCTAATGGATTCTATCAGACGAGCCCCCACTTGTTACGGATAGGAAAATTTATAGGATTGAAATTGCCCTGTGAAATCAACAAAGCACGACAGACCACAACATAAATTATATACACTTTAATAAAAAGAACAAAATAAGACAAAATTCACATTATTTACAACTTATACCTAAACCATATACAAATTAACCAAGGGTCCATAGTCACCAAGCTCCTGCAGCAGGGTAAATTTAGTGATGGCGCATGTGCCAGTGGGTCAAGGCTTGCCCTTCCACGTGTCAGACGAAACAACTGATGACCATCCTTGCGTGGGCTGAGTCGATGAAGTCCCGAACAACGAAATTTAGGTGAAGCATGTTCCATGGTTCATCTGAGATGAGTTGATCCATGATTCACCCGAAGAGCCACAAGGAGACTGGAGGAGCCCGGAGGAGACTGTCAGAGACTGGAGGAGACTGTAGCCAGTCGGTAACAGGTCCTTAATATACATTCCCTCAACAAGTTGTTTTCTCTCTGGTATAAGCCTGAACAAGCCCAGGCAAGCCCAGACAAGCCCCAACATGTCTGTATTCCTCCTTCCCTCCATTGAATTGGGCAACTCCAGTCCTCCATTGAAAATTACAGACTCAAACCGCTGAGTCACATTATGTGACTCTCTTCCATTATTTTTCTAATTACATTCACACAAATATTCCTCTGCCCTTAACATAGGGTGAGCCTGAAGGGGGTCAAGATGGTGCTGGGTGACCTGCAGCCAGTTACAGGAGCTCTTCAGGTTATTTTCCTTTTGTTTCTCTTTTCTATTGTATATAGGCATGTTTCTTTATCTTTTTTTCAAAGTTTCTTTTTCTTTCTTCAATCCTGCATTTGGGAAACCTACTTTTATGATGCTTTTGTTTTGCTGTGCACGTTTACTTTCACTTTTTGGATCGGCGTCAGGAAACTCATTCACCGACGGCTCTGAGCAACGCAGGTCTTACACACGTGAGACCCTCCTCTGCCTGCGCCCCCCCCCCCCCTTCATGCGGAAAAGCCCATTGTTCCTGTGGAAATACGGAGGAAAAGGAGAGGCTGCAGAGGGGGACGAACGACGTGGAGGACATATGTTCCCTCTGTCATCATGGGAAATGTCCGACTATCGTCAACGAGCTGGCGGCGCTTACCTGGCAGCAGAGGGAGTACCGGGAGCAGAGGGAGTACCTGGGGCAGAGGGACTACCGGGAGCAGAGGGAGTACCGGGAGCAGAGGGACTACCGGGAGCAGAGGGAGTACCGGGAGCAGAGGGACTACCGGGAGCAGAGGGAGTACCGGGAGCAGAGGGAGTACCGGGAGCAGAGGGAGTACCGGGACTGCGAGTACCGGGACTGCAGCCTAATGGGTTTTTCAGAGACGTGGCTGAATGAACTCACACTGGACGCTGTGGTTTCTCTGAACGGATTCACACTCGCGCATGCAGATCGGAGCGTGGCGGAGAGCGGAAAGAAGAAAGGAGGGGGCGTGGCAGTCTACATGAATGAACGGTGGTGCCACCCGGCCAACGTGCACGTGAAGGAGCGTGTAAGCGTCTCCACAGCGCTGTCAGTCAGACACAGACTCGTCACCCCTGCACCATGATTCTGATCAGCGGGGACTTTAACCATGCCCCTCTCTCCGCCTCTCTCCCAAGGTTCACGCAATATGTGAAGTGCACCACAAGAGACAATAAAACTCTGGACTTGCTGTATGCTAATGTGAAGGACGTTTACAGCTCCCCCCCTCCCCCCCACTTGGATGCTCAGACCATAACCTGGTCTACCTGCTTCCCCAATATTCACCCGTGCAGAAGATGTCTGTGAAAGTGTGGACCAAGGAGACCAATGAGAGGCTTAGGGACTGTTTCCAGACCACAGACTGGAGCATGCTCTGTGACTCCTTTGGTGATGACATCGATGGCCTCACACACTGCATCACCGACTACATGAACTTCTGCGTGGACAGCACTGTGCCAACACGTAGGGTACGGTGCTTCTCCAACAACCACCCGTGGGTTACCCTTGAGCTTAAAGTCCTCCTGAACCAGAAAAAGAGGACTTTCATGATAGAGAGGAGCAGAAGAAGGTCCAGCGTGAGCTCCAGTGGAGGATCAGGAGGGCAAAGAAGGACTATGTGAAGAAGAAGGAGGAGAAGCTGGCTCAGAACATGTGGGACGTCTGGAGAGGACAAAAAACCATGTCTGGATTTGGGCAGAGTGTCAGAGGGACAGCTGATGGTGACCAGTGCTGGACGGATGAATTAAACTGTTACTTCAACAGGTTTGACCCCCCCCCACTGCCCCATCCCCCCGTCCCCCCCCCTCTTCACATGTCTCCAGACCAGCAGACACCTCTCCCCTCCCCAGGCCAACTTCACTTGACTGCTACAGCCACATCCCCCTCCCACTGCAGCCCACCACAGCCCCCCCCCTCTCCATCAAGTCAGACCAGGTGAGGAGACAGCTGTCTGTCTTCCATTCGGCTTTTTCCCTTTTACTTGGGAGTCGCCACAGCAAATCATCTGATTCGCACATTTTCATTTGGCAGAGGTTTTTACGTCGGATGAACTTCCTGTCACAACCCTTTTAGCAAGGGACAGACACACGCTGACGACTTTGCAGCCTACTCTTTACGAAAGTCAGCAATGGTTCTTTTACATGCCTCTCACCATAGACAGTGAGAGACATGGCCCGCCTTTGATAACCCAGTTAGCTGCACTGGGGGACCAGGTGAGGAGACAGCTGAAGCTACTAAATCAGAGGAAATCGGAAGGCCTGGATGGCATCAGTCCCAGGCTGCTGAGGACCTGCGCGGACCAGCTCTGTGAGGTCCTATGCTACCTGTACAACCTGAGCCTTAGCCTGGAGAAGGTTCCCGTCCTGTGGAAGATCTCCTGTGTGGTTCCGGTTCCCAAAATAGCTCAAGCAAAGGAACTGGCCCATTGCAGACCTGTCGCCCTGACCTCCCGTCTCATGAAGACCATGGAAAGGCTCCTCCTCGAACACCTTGCTCTATGGTGAGCCCCACCCTAGACCAGCTGCAGTTTTCCTACAGGCCCAACATCGGGGTGGAAGACGCCGTCATCTACCTTCTGCAATGGGCGCTCACCCACCTGGAGATCGCCGGCAGCGCTGTGAGGGTCATGTTCTTTGACTTCTATAGTGCCTTCAACACTATCAGGCCAGCGCTTCTGCTGGGGAAGCTGGAGGACATGGGAGTGGACGGACATCTTGCGGTCTGGATTATCGACTACCTATCTAACCGTCCACAGTACGTGCGGCTGCGTGGTGGTAAGTCAAAGGTGGCAGTCTGCAGCACAGGGGCACCGCAGGGCACCGTCCTCTCACCCTTCCTTTTCAAGATTTACAACTCGGACTTCACCTACAGCACAGACAGCTTCCACCTCCAGAAGTTCTCGGACGACTCCGCCATCGTGGGCCGTTTGTCAGAGGGGAACAAGCTGGAGTACCGGTCGGTCATCGTTGATTTCGTGGACTGGTGTGAGCGCAACCACCTGTGCTTGAACACTAGGAAGATGAAGGAGATGGTGGTCGACTTCAGGAGAAGCACTCTAACACACACACACACTCACTCACTGGTGAACATCCAGGGACAGGACATTGAGACAGTGGACAGTTTCAAGTACCTGGGCGTTCACCTTAACAATAAACTGGACTGGTCCCACAACACCAACGCCCTGTACAAGAAGGACCAGAGTCATCTCCACCTTCTGAGGAGACTTGGGTCCTTCAGAGTATGCAGACCTCTGCTCAGGACATTTTATGACTCTGTGGTAGCCTCTGCAATCCACTACGCTGTCATCTGCTGGGCCCCGGGCAGCACAGAGCGGGACAGAAAGAGACTGAACAAGCTGGTCAGGAGAGCCAGATCTGTCCTCGGCTGCCCACTGGACTCTGTGGAGGAGGTGAGTGAGAGGAGGATGGTAGCAAAGCTCACATCCATCATGGTCAACAGCTCTCACCCACTGCACCAGACTGTAGAGAAGCTGAGTAGCTCCTTCAGTGGACGACTGAGACATCCTCAGTGCAGGAAGGAGCGCTACCGCAGGTCGTTCATTCCCACCGCTGTCAGACTGTACAACGCCACTTTGTAACTGTCTGTGAAAATACCGGTTATGTGCAATAAAAACCCCGTGCACTTTAATCAACCACATCTACCCCACTGACTGTCAACCATATCAACCCATCTACTCTGCCCTCAGATACATTACACTTTAATATAGGCCAGTCTGTAAAGTCGTTCCCTTCTTTTCTTTTATTGTTTATTAATTTATACTATTTATGTATCTATTTATTTATTTACTTATATAATATATATGTATGTGTGTATGTATGCATGTATGTATATGTATTATTGTATTGTATATGTCTCTATTTTGCACCCCCTACTGATGGTACCTCAAGAGCCAGTAACAGTGAATTTCTCCATTGTGAGATTAATAAAGCTGTATCTAATCTAATCTAATCTAATCTAATCTAATCTAATCTAATCTAATCTAATCTAATCTAAAAGCCGAAAGAAGAAGAAGATTTTAGCACATGTAATAGATGCACAGTATTTTTTCCGGTTGCTCATTCGCGCATGTAATATGATACATGGGGTTTTACTTCAGAGTACAGAACTCGCGGATTATCTTGATTCGCGGGAGGGGACGGAACCGAACCCCTGCAAATATCGAAGGCCTACTGTAAACTTTTCTCTGTTCCTAATACAAGGTGCCAGATGTCAGGACTCTGATGAAAGGTCTGTGAAATATTTGGCCTTGGATTCGCCTGAGGGGGTGTGTTACAGTGACTTGATTATAAGAAAGTTTAACAAGCAAATGTCCTCAAAACAGTACAGCAGAAATTTGAGTGTTTTGAACTAGTCTGTTAGCAAAAGCAGAGAATTCTAGAGTAAAGAGTTGCAAAAAAGTACAGTCCGCAATTGCCATTACAAACAAACAAATCAATGAACAGAAGCATTGTTGTAATGAATCGTGAGAGAAAAGTTGTGCAAAATGATTTGAGAGACTGATAAAGTCTGCCAAAAAAAGGTGCTTTTCTATGTTAATAATGTATTAAAAGTGGGTATAATTAAAAACTTTTTCCAACCTTTTTTACCTGAAATCTTGAAATAAATACATTAAAATCTGTAGTTTATGAATTTAATATGTCGGTAAATTAGTGTTTGATGTTGTTTGGCTTTTTTTTTTCTACAAGTGATTACAAATAAGGTCTTTGAGGTTTTTATACGTAAATCTTCTCACTCTTGTGCATCGTCATCCCAGACTACAGTGCAGGCCCTGCATTTAAAAAAAAAAAAAACCAAACAAAAAAAACCAAATGTACTTTATGCATATTTACATGAAGAAATCCAATACATACAGTCATTCCCCTTGGCTGGGGTCAAGCTCAGAGCATAATAAGACAAACAAATGAGTCTGAGGGCGGACCAAGGTCATGTTGATTGTTATATTTTTTCTCTGTATGTCTGTGTTTATGTACACTCCTGTAACTAGAGTACTTGAGGTTCAGGGCTTGTTAGTTTTTTGTTTTGATTTGTTTCTTGTTTTTTTTTATCCGAGGTTGCGAACTGTATTAGTTCATTCTCACCACTGTTTGGTCTGGAGTTTTCTGCTTTGGCTTTCAGAGTAAATCAGGGTTTACACTTATTTTTCAGTTCAGTTCATTTTCTGTAACCACTTTATCCTAATTAGGGTCGCGGGGAGGCTGGTGCCCATCCCAGCCAACTCAGGACGAGGGCAGAGTACACCCTGGACAGCTCACCAAGCCATCACAGGGCGGAAACACGCTGACGGCTTTGCAGCCTACTCTTGTCGAAAGTCAGCAATGGTTCTTTTACATGCCTCACACCATAGACAGTAAGAGACATGGCCGGCCTTTGATAACCCAGTTAGCTACACTGGGGGGGACAGTGACAACCTTGTGGAGAGTGGGACTCGAACCCCCAACCTTTGGATCAGCGATCCGGCGCCTTATACCACTAGACCACCACTGCCCCACACTTATTTTTAGAAAAAAAAATAAATAAATTTTGTTCTGTGTGTGTGTGTGTGTGTGTGTGTGTGTGTGTGTGTGTGTGTGTGTGTTCCCGGAACCCGGCATGAGAGAGGGGATTGAAGGCAAGTGTCTGGTGGTTGGGCTTCTGCATATGGAACCTGACTGGGTCCAGCTTGAAAAGAAGACATGGGTCCGCCCTCCTTTGAACCAATCACCTGTGTGCTCTGAGTTGGGTGGCAGCCAAAGCCATGGGTTTTATCAGACCAATCCTCGGCTACTGACTCTGACTCTTTGGACATGGAATGTCACCTCTCTGGTGTGGAAGGAGCCTGAACTGGTTTGTGAGGTTGAGAGATACCAACTAGATATAGTCGGTCTCACCTCGATACATAGGTTCGGCTCTGGAATCATCCACCTTGAGGGGAGCTGGACCTCATTCCATTCTGGAGTTACTCATGGGGTGAGGTAGCAAGCTAGTTTGGGTATCCTTGTTGCCCCTGTCTCGGTCCCCACATGTTGAAGTTCTTTTTGGTTGTTGAAAAGGTAGCTTCCCTCTGCCTTTGAGTATGGGGATGTATTCTGACTGTTGCTTGAGCTTATGCACCAAATGACAGTTCAGAGTAGCAACCCATTTTGGTGTCTTTAAGGAGTGTGATGGAGAATACTCCCCCGAGGGACTCCCTCATTGTCCTGAGAGACTTCAACACCCATGAGGGCAATGAAAGTATGACTTGAAAAGGTGTGACTGGTCGATATGTCCTCCCAATCTGAACCCGAATGATTTTTCATTGTTGAACTTCTGTGCTGTGGCGACCCCTGAAGGGAGCAGCCGAAAGTAAAAGAAGAAGAACTTCTGTGCTCATCATGGATTGTTCAACAAAAAACAACATGTTGAAACATAAGGCTGCCTATAAGTGCCAAGTGCCTCCCCTCACCATCGGGTGGTCTGCAGACCTGGAAGGCCAGCGCATGTAGTTAAAGTCTCTTTGGAACATTTGGCAGGGTCTCCTGTCAGATGGAGACTTTAACTCTCACCTCCACCAGAGCTATAGCCACATTCCAGAGGAGGCAGGGGACATGGAAGCTGAATGGGCCATGTTTCTGGTTCTGGACCACTATTTGACATCTTTAAAGGGGGAAGCAATTCTGCACAAATACTGTTTACAGTGAAAATTTGGAGTTGCTCACCTTGACTAGGGATGTTGTAGGGAGGTGGAAGTGAATAGAAAGTGAGGGTAGAAGATTTCAAACATGGTGAAAAAAATAATATTTCTTCATAGAAATAAACAGAAAGTGTGTCTGTTTGCTTTGCAATGAAGCTGTTGCTGTGATGAAAGAGTATAATGTCTGTAGACCAAACATAACACCTTCCATGCGTACAAAGGTGCTAAGCAAACACGGAAAGTCAGGCGAATGGTAATTAGCCTTCAAGCTCAACAACAGGGTTCTATTTTTATTTTTCAGTGCTAACAAAATGCAAGAAAACACCACAACAGCAAGCTATGAAGTCACTCAAGTTATTGACCAGCATGGCAAACTGTTCACAGACTATTATTTCATAATGTGCCCGGAAAAAGTACAGGATTTCAACAAAGTGAGTTTATTCAGAAATACAATGGCACAGAGAATCAAAGACACTGCACAGCCTTTACTATTATTATTATTATTATTATTATTATTATTATTATTATTATTATTATCATCATTTTTTTTTTTGTGAGGAGTAGATGATAATTTTTTCTGGACAGAGGAGCTATTCTATAGCTTCTTTTCCTTTCGGCTTTTCCCTTCAGGGGTCGCCACAGCGAATCATCTGCCTCCATCTCACCCTATCCTCTGAATCTTCTTCTCTTACACCAACGACCTTCATGTCTTCCTTCACCACATCCATGAATCGTCTCTTTGGTCTTCCTCTAGGCCTTTTGCCTGGTAGAGGAGCTATTCTATATGATGAGCCTAAAAGTCACAACCACAGCTAAAGATTTTTTGAAGCTCCTGTTGGAGGCAGCTGAAAAGATCAGGGCTTAAGTGGGACAAACTCTGTGGAGGATCAACAGATTGTGCTCCGGGTATGAGGGTAAATTGCAGAGGAATGGCATAGGTGGTGTGCACCAAGGTCAAAGAGAGAAAAGGTGAAGCTGTTAGAATCCACTGTATAATCTACCAAGAAGCACTGTGTGTCTTGACTCTGCAGCTGGACAATGTGATGAATGTTGTTGTAAAAACTGTCACCAGAATTCAAGCTAGAGGACTGTACCATGTATCACTGTACCACAGAGAATTTCAAGCTTTCCATCTCATGTTGATGCTGAACATATGGGGTGGGACATACTCTAAAACTCTGACGTGTGTTGGGTCAACTGTGACTCTGTGTCCACCAGTTGACCAGTTTTTGAAAGAGAAAGACTGAGCTCTTCATGAACTGAGTGACCCTCTTTGGCTGGTAGATCTGGTATTTTTAGTTGATCATACTCATCATCCCCCTCCTTGAATCGCCACCTTATCGTGGTGGAGGGGTTTGCGTGACCTAATGATCCTAGGAGCTATGTTGTCGGGGGCAAATGCCCCTGGTAGGGTCACTCAAGGCAAACAGGTCCGGGGTGAAGGTCCAGACAAAGTGCGATTCAAAACAAACCCCTAAGACACGAGACAACAAAGGAAGCAGTCTCCCTTGCCCGGACGCGGGTCACCGGGGTTCCCTCCTGGAGCCAGGCCCAGGGGAGGGGCTCGAAGGTGAGCGCCTGGTGGTCGGGCTTATGCCCATGGAGCCTGGCCGGGCCCAGCCCGAAAAGGAGACATGGGTCCGCCCTCCCATGGACCCACCACCCGTGGGAGGAGTTTTAGGGGTCGGGTGCAGTGTGAGTTGGGTGGCAGCCAAAGGCATGGGTTCTGTCGGACTGATCCTCGGCTGCTTACTCTGACCTTCGGGACATGGAATGTCACCTCTCTGGCGGGAAAGGAGCCTGATTTGGTGCGTGAGGTGGAGAGATACCGACTAGATATAGTCGGGCTCACCTCAACGCATAGCTTGGGCTCTGGAACCATCCATCTCGAAAGAGGCTGGACCTTCTTCTATTCTGGAGTTGCTCATGGGGAGAGGCGGCGAGCCGGTGTGGGTATTCTTGTTGCCCCCCCCCTCGGTGCCCAAATGTTGGGGTTCTCCCGGTTGACGAAAGGGTAGCTTCCCTCCGTCTTCGGTGGGGGCGGGTCCTGACTGTTATTTGTGCTTATGCACCAAATGACAGTTCAGAGTACCCACCCTTTTTGGAGTCTTTGGGGGGGGGGTGTTGGAGAACGCTCCCTCGGGAGACTTGCTCGTTGTCTTGGGAGACTTCAACGCCCATGTGGGCAACGATAGTGTGACCTGGAAGGGTGTGATCGGTAGGTACGGCCTCTCCAGTCTGAATCCGAATGGTGTGTCGTTGTTGGACTTCTGTGCTCGTCATAGTTTGTCTATCACGAACACCATGTTCGAACAGAAGGGTGTCCATAAGTGCACTTGGCACCAGGACACCCTAGGTCACAGTTCGATGATTGACTTTGTAGTCGTGTCATCGGACTTGCGACCATATGTTCTGGACACTCGGGTGAAGAGAGGAGCTGAGCTGTCTACCGATCACTACCTGGTGGTGAGTTGGCTTCGGTGGTGTGGGAGGTTGCCTTCCAGACCTGGCAGGCCCAAGCGTGTAATCAGGGTCTGCTGGGAACGTTTGGCAGAGCCCCCTGTCCGAGAGGCCTTTAACTCCCACCTCCGGCAGAGCTACAACCACGTTCCGGAGGAGGCGGGGGACATGGAATCCGAATGGGCCATGTTTCGTGCCTCCATTGCTGAGGCGGCAGCCCATAGCTGTGGCCGTAAGGTCGTCGGTGCTTGTCGTGGCGGTAATCCCCAAACCCGGTGGTGGACACCTGTGGTGAAGGGGGCCGTCCAGCTGAAGAAGGAGGCCTATCGGGTTTTATTAGCCTGTGGGACTCCTGAGGCAGCAAACGGGTACCGGCAGGCCAAACGTGCTGCAGCCGAGGCTGTCGCAGATGCAAAATCTCGGGCGTGGGAGGAGTTCGGTGAGGACCTGGAGAGTGATTATCGGTTGGCCTCAAAAAGGTTCTGGGCCACCATCCGACGCCTCAGGAGGGGGAAGCAGTTCTTCACAAACACTGTTTACGGTGGAGGTGGGGAGCTGCTTACCTTGACTGGGGATGTTGTTGAGAGGTGGAGGGAATACTTTGAGGACCTTCTCAATCCCACCAACACGCCCTCCGTGGAAGAGGAAGACCCTGGGGGTTCGGGTGAGGGTCCGCCCATCACTCTAGTGGAGGTCACTGAGGTTGTCAAAAAGCTCCTCGGTGGTCGAGCTCCGGGGTTGGACGAGATCCGCCCGGAATATCTCAGGGCTCTGGATGTTGTAGGACTGTCTTGGTTGACACGTCTCTGCAACATCGCGTGGTCATCGGGGGCTGTACCTCTGGATTGGCAAACTGGGGTGGTGGTCCCAATTTTTAAGAAGGGGGACCGGAGGGTGTGTTCCAATTATCGGGGAATTACACTCCTCAGCCTACCTGGGAAAGTCTATGCAGGGGTACTAGAGAGGAGGATCCGACCGATAGTCGAACCTCGGATTCAGGAGGAACAATGTGGTTTTCGTTCTGGCCGCAGCACTCTTGACCAACTCTATACGCTCCACAGGATTCTGGAGGGTGCATGGGAGTTTGCCCAATCTGTCCACATGTGCTTTGTGGATTTGGAGAAGGCTTTCGACCGTGTCCCTCGAAAGATCTTGTGGGGCGTGCTCCGAGAGTACGGCGTTCCAGATCCATTGCTACGAGCTATTCGGTCGCTGTATCACCGGAGCCAGAGTTTGGTCCGTATTGGTAACAGCAGGTCGGATTCGTTTCCAGTGGGAGTTGGAGTCCGCCAAGGCTGTCTTTTGTCACCGATTCTGTTCATAATTTTTATGGACAGAATTTCTAGGCGCAGTCGAGGCGATGAGGGGTTCTGGTTTGGTGGCCATTGGATATCGTCTCTGCTTTTTGCGGATGATGTTGTCCTTTTGGCTTCATCAAGTCGGGCCCTCCAGCTCTCATTGGAGCGATTCGCGGCTGAGTGCGAAGCAGCCGGGATGAAGATCAGTACCTCCAAGTCCGAGGCCATGGTTCTCAGTCGGACAATGGTGGAATGCACCCTCCGGGTCGGGAATGAGGTCCTACCCCAAGTGGAGGAGTTTAAGTATCTTGGGGTCTTGTTTACGAGTGAGGGAAGGATGGAGCGAGAGATCGACAGACGGATCGCTGCAGCCTCTGCTGTTAAGCGGTGCCTGTACCGGTCCGTTGTGGTGAAAAAGGAGCTGAGCCGCAAGGCGAAGCTCTCAATTTACCAGTCGATCTACGTTCCAACCCTCACCTATGGTCACGAGCTTTGGGTAATGATCGAAAGAACAAGATCACGGATACAAGCGGCTGAAATGAGCTTTCTTCACCGGGTGGCGGGGTTCTCCCTTAGAGATAGGGTGAGAAACTCCGCCATCCGGGGAGAGCTCGGAGTAGAATGCCCCCCGGACGCCTCCCTGGTGTGGTGTTTCGGGCATGTCCAACCGGGAAGAGACCCCAGGGTCGACCTAGAACACGCTGGAGGGACTATGTCTCTCGGCTTGTCTGGGACCGCCTCGGTGTCCCCCCGGGAGAGTTGGAGGAAGTAGCTCGGGAGAGGGATGTCTGGACCTTTTTGCTAGGGTTGCTGCCCCCGCGACCCGACCCTGGACTAAGCGGAAGAAGATGAGATGAGATGAGATGAGATACTCATCATCTGAATACACTGAACAAGAGCCTACTAGGGAAAGAACAGCTGGTGCCACATCTGTATGCAAAACTACCTGTTTGAGACACAACTATGAAGCTTCAATGCTGTGTACTTTCCCACGATGTCTGAAATCAAGTCTGTTTTTCCAAAGTCCAACCTTTCTACTATTTCTTTCTTTCTGCTTTTTCCCTTTACTCGGGAGTCGACACAGTGAATCATCTGATTCACACATTTGATTTGGCAGAGGTTTTTACGTCGGATGCCCTTCCTGTCACAACCCTTTAGCAAGGGACAGAAACATGCTGACGGCTTTGCAGCTCCTCTTTATGAAAGTCAGCAATGGTTCTTTTACATCAACCTCTCACCATAGACAGTGACAGAAATGGCCCGCCTTTGATAAGGCTTGTGCTTGAACACTAGGAAGACGAAGGAGATGGTGGTCGACTTCATGAGAAACACTCTAACACACACACACACACACACACACACACACACACACACACACACACACACACACACACACACACTCCCTCACTGGTGAACATCCAGGGACAGGACATTGAGACAGTGGACAGTTTCAAGTACCTGGGCGTTCACCTTAACAATAAACTGGACTGGTCCCACAACACCAAAGCCCTGTACAAGAAGGAGCAGAGTCGCCTCCACCTTCTGAGGAGACTTGGGTCCTACGGAGTATGCAGACCTCTGCTCAGGACATTTTATGACTCTGTGGTAGCCTCTGCAATCCACTACGCTTCCATCTGCTGGGCCCCGGGCAGCACAGAGCAGGACAGAAAGAGACTGAACAAGCTGGTCAGGAGGGCCAGCTCTGTCCTAGGCTGCTCACTGGACTCTGTGGAGGAGGTGGACGAGAGGAGGATGGTAGCAAAGCTCACATCCATCATGGTCAACAGCTCTCACCCACTGCACCAGACTGTAGAGAAGCTGAGTAGCTCCTTCAGTGGACGACTGAGACATCCTCAGTGCAGGAAGGAGCGCTACCGCAGGCCGTTCATTCCCACCGCTGTCAGACTGTACAACGCCACTTTGTAACTGTCTGTGAAAATACCGGTTATGTGCAATAAAAAACCCACGCACTTTAATCAACCAAATCTACCCCACTGACTATGAACCATATCAATCCGTCCACTCTGCCCTCAGATACATGTACACTTGTATATAGGCCACTCTACAAAGTGTTCTTTTCTTTTTCTTTTTTTATTGTATATTACTTTATACTATTTATGTATCTATTTATTTATTTACTTATATAATATATATGTATGTGTGTATGTATGTATATGTATTATTGTATATGTATCTATTTTGCACCCCCTACTGATAGTACCCCAAGAGCCTGTAACAGTGAATTTCTCCATTGTGAGATTAATAAAGCTGTATCTATCTATCTATCTATCTATCTATCTATCTATCTATCTATCTATCTATCTATCTATCTATCTATCTATAACCCAGTTAGCCACACTGGGGGGACAGTGACAACCCTGTGGGGAATCGCAATCAGCGATCCTGCGCCCAATCCACTAGACCACCACTGCCCCATCAACATTGTTCTTCTTCTTCTTTTCCTTTCAGCTGCTCCCTTCAGGGGTCGCCACAGCAAATCATCCGCCTCCGTCTCACCCTGTCCTCTGCATCTTATTTTCTGACTCCAACGACTTTCATGTCTTCCTTGACCACATCCATAAATCTCTTCTTTGGTCTTCCTCTAGGCCTTCTGCCTGGTAGTTCCAACCTCAGCATCCTACTACCAATATACTCACTATCCCTCCTCTGTACATGTCCGAACCATCTCAATCTAGCCTCTCTGACTTTGTCTCCAAAACCTCTTACATGTGCTGTCCCTCTGATGGACTCATTTCTGATCCTATCCATCCTCGTTATTCCCAAAGAGAACCTCAACATTTTCATCTCTGCTACCTCCAGCTCTGCCGCCTGCCTTTTCCTCAGCGCCACTGTTTCTAAGCCATACAACATCGCTGGCCTCAACACCGTCTTGTACACTTTTCCCTTCATTCTTGCTGATACCTTCCTATCGCACATCACACCGGACGCTTTTCTCCATCCATTCCAACCTGCCTGCACACGCTTCTTCACCTCTTTTCCACACTCTCCATTGCTCTGGATTGTTGAGCCTAAGTACTTAAAATCCTCCACCTTCCTTCTCTCTGCCCCCTGTAACCTCACCATTCCTCCTGGGTCCTTCTCATTCACACACATGTATTCTGATTAGCATGTTTCTATTATTCTCTTAAAATGATCAGGTCAAAAATTGAGCATATATATATATATATATATATATATATATATATATATATATATATATATATTTTAATTGAATAAAATATTCATTAATTTTCTTAACTGCTTAATCCTGATTACTGCCATGGGAAGGCTAGCGTCCATCTTAGCCAACTCTGGGTGAGGTCAGAGTACAACTTGTACAGCTTTATAGGCAATTGCAGGGCAGAAACAAACTCACAGTTACCTGATGGCCGACTCTTTATAAAAGACAGTCATGTTTTTTTGCATGCCCTGACCACAGTCAGTGAGAGACAGAGCTGGCCTTCAGTAAACCATCAGTATCAGTAAACCAACACCCTCCCACTGGCTACCACCGCCACTCAAATAAAAACTATCAGCTATCCTTACATGACAAAGGTTTGTGTAAAGCTTGTCCCAAAAATCAACATAAAAAAATAATACATAAAAAAAACCTTAGAAAAAAGTGAATTTGTGTACAAGCTGCCAAGGGTGTACTCTGCCTTCATCCAGAGTCGGTTGAGATGGGCACCAGCCTTTCCATGACCCTAATTAGGATTAGGAACTGCAGAAAATAATGATGATGATGATGATGATGATGATGATGATGATGATTTTGAGCAAAATAAACCAAAAGTGATTACATGTGATAAGACAAAATAAACAGCAGTCAATACAGTGGAAAGCACCAGGATGTTCCAAAAGTGTAAAACAAAATGTCGGAGATTCTGATATGAATAACAAAAGACCTGGTAACTCATGAACAAAAGATACGTATATATAAAAACATGATGTACGTCCTTTCACACAGCAAAGTTCAGCTATATCAAGAGGGAAATGACAGTAGAAACTTCATAGCAGGCGTACATGTGTGTCTAGAGCTGTTGGTCCTTTGGCAACACCTAGAGGTGATACTGGGAAACTATTGATAATTTGTTTTTTCATTCGTTCATTCATTCATTGTCTGAATCAATTAATCCTAATTAGTGTCACGTGGAAGCTGGCACCCATCTCAGCTGACTGTGGATGAGTTCAGAATACACCCTGGACATCCTACCAGGCCATGGCATTGCAGAAAAACATTGATGACGGTGTAGCCTACTCTTTACAAAAGTCATTGTGGATGATGTGAAAATAATTCATCCTCAGAGTGATGTGTACATAAGAGGCACATGAATAATTAACACATCCTCTTCTCTGCAGTTACATGATGAAAGAATGTGAACAGTGATGTAGCAAATGCCGTTAACAACAGTGGCTGCCTTATCAGTGTTAGAAGACATTGCGAATGGTACAGTAAGAGGAGAGTGAATATTCAGAGAAAGAGACTATTTACTGGGACATGATGACTGGTTTATTGGTTGTTTCAGGTTCCTGATGGCAATCCTCCTGGAACCATGCGCAGAGCTGTGGCCAGACTTCAAGTGTGACATGTCGAGGAGCCGTGAGCTGCACAGAGGTACTGACCACCATGGAGTTCCTAGCAACAGAGGCATTCCAGAGAGAACTGGCTGACCGACTGAGACCATGCCAGTCGACCCTGAGCCCAGCTGTGCCACTTGTGTGAGATGGAATTATCCAATTGTCAGCCATCATCATCATCATCATCTTCTTCCGCTTAGTCCAGGGTCGGATCGCGGGGGCAGCAACATTATCAAAGAGGTCCAGACGTCCCTCTCCCGGGCCACTTCCTCCAACTCTCCCGGGGGGACACCGAGGCGGTCCCAGACAAGCCGAGAGACATAGTCTCTCCAGCGTGTTCTAGGTCGACCCCGGGGTCTCTTCCCGGTTGGACATGCCCGAAACACCACACCAGGGAGGCGTCCGGGGGGCATCCTGACCAGATGCCCGAGCCACCTCAACTGGCCCCTCTCAATGCGGAGGAGCAGCGGATCTACTCCGAGCTCTCCCCGGATGGCGGAGCTTCTCACCTTATCTCTAAGGGAGAACCCCGCCACCCGGCGAAGGAAGCTCATTTCAGCCGCTTGTATCCGTGATCTTGTTCTTTCGATCATTACCCAAAGCTCGTGACCATAGGTGAGGGTTGGAACGTAGATCGACTGGTAAATTGAGAGCTTCGCCTTGCGGCTCAGCTCCTTCTTCACCACGACGGACCGGTACAGGCACCGCTTAACAGCAGAGGCTGCAGCGATCCGTCTGTCGATCTCTCGCTCCATCCTTCCCTCACTCGTAATCAAGATCCCAAGATACTTAAACTTCTCCACTTGGGGCAGAACCTCATTCCCGACCCGGAGGGTGCATTCCACCATTGTCCGACTGAGAACCATGGCCTCAGACTTGGAGGTACTGATCTTCATCCCGGCTGCTTCGCACTCAGCTGCGAATCGCTCCGATGGGAGCTGGAGGGCCCGACTTGATGAAGCCAAAAGGACAACATCATCCGCAAAAAGCAGAGACGATATCCAATGGCCACCAAACCAGAACCCCTCATCGCCTTGACTGCGCCTAGAAATTCTGTCCATAAAAATTATGAACAGAATCGGTGACAAAGGACAGCCTTGGCAGACTCCAACTCCCACTGGAAATGAATCCAATACGGACCAAACTCTGGCTCCGGTGATACAGCGACCGAATAGCTCGTAGCAATGGATCTGGAACGCCGTACTCTCGGAGCACGCCCCACAAGATCTTTCGTGGGACACGGTCAAAAGCCTTCTCCAAATCCACAAAGCACATGTGGACAGATTGGGCAAACTCCCATGCACCCTCCAGAATCCAATTGTCAGCCAGATATATCAAATTCCCACACAATGTAGTTGAACAGACCAACATTAAAGCTCAACTTGCAGTGAGAGCTGGCTTTCCGAATGTAATCAGTGCTATCAACTGCACACACATTTCTATAAGAGCATCATCATAGAATGAATTTGTTTATGCCAACAGAAAGCATTTTCATTTGATTATTGTCCAGATCACATGTGATGCACAAATAAAATTAATTAAAATTGTGGCAAGGTGGCCTGGTTCAACCCACGATTCATTCCTCCCGAGTAACAGCATGGTTGGGAACTGACTACAAGCTGGTACTGTGCATGGTGGGTGGTTGGTTGGTGAATAAATTTATTCTATTTCCTTCGGACACCCCCCTCCCCATGCACATCGAGCATGTGCCACAAATATAATCCTGTCTTCACCACATCAGTACTAGTTTGAGACTTTATGTACTGGTTAAATTGCAGCTTCAGAGCTTTCTGACAGGCCCCGTGATAGGGTAGGCAGCAGAAGTGCTTGGGGTACACAGAAAATAATGGGAAGGAAATGTTCCAACAGATGAGGATGAGATAGATGATCCAACTCAACCCCTTCCCGGTTTCAAAACTCTTAAACGAAAACACTGGGTAGTAACCAACAGACTCAGAACAAGACATGCAAAGACTGCTCGCACGATGCACAAATGGAAACTAAAGAACTCCCCTATATGTCCTCAGTGTACCAGCGCTCCTGGAACAAAAAGACCATATCAAAGTCCAATGACAAGACTGGAAGGCAGCTGTGCATCGGTTCAGAAAGCATATGATGAACTGACGGCCTGAATAGATAAACATAATATGGAGGTGTAGTCATACGACACTAACTAACTGATGCTGGCGATGCAAGGGAATGCTAGAATAATCCCCCAAGTCTGTGACAGGACAGTATATTTTTGTACACCTCCACTTCAGTGAAGACCAAAGAGCTAAGTCACATTCAGTGAAATGTTTGTTGTTGTTTTACTTGTTTTAAGGGTTTTCTGGTCCTATAGAAAGGGCAAGCTCAGACACAGGGTCATTTAAAAATGATTTGCATATTTAAATAAGGCTTGAGCAGTGAAAGGTTGGGTACAGCAACTTATGTGTTCAGTTCAATTTCAATTCGAATGTTCCACTGTGCTTGGAATTGCATGGTTGCACAGTTTTGTTCATTTGGATGTGTTAATATGTACAGTAGGCCCTTGACTATTCCTGATTTTGCATTCGCGCCTGCACATATTCGCGGATTGCTGAGCAACTGTCACTTCTTCTTCTTCTTCTTTTACTTTCGGCTGCTCCCTTCAGGGGTCGCCACAGCAAATCATCCGCCTCCACCTCACCCTGTCCTCCGCATCTTCTTTTTTGACTCCAACGACCTTCATGTCTTCCTTCACCACATCCATAAATCTCTTCTTCGGTCTTCCTCGAGGCCTTCTGCCTGGTAGTTCCAACCTCAGCATCCTACTGCCAATATACTCACTATCCCTCCTCTGTACATGTCCAAACCATCTCAATCTAGCCTCTCTGACTTTGTCTCCAAAACATCTTACGTGGGCTGTCCCTCTGATATACTCATTTCTGATCCTATCCATCCTCGTTACTCCCAGGGAGAACCTCAACCTTTTCATCTCCGCTACCTCCAGCTCTGCCTCCTGCCTTTTCCTCAGCGCCACTGTTTCTAAGCCATACAACATCGCTGGCCTCACCACCATCTTGTACACTTTTCCCTTCATTCTTGCTGACACTCTCCTATCGCACATCACACCGGATACTTTTCTCCAACCATTCCAGCCTGCCTGCACACGCTTCTTCACCTCTTTTCCACACTCTCCATTGCTCTGGATTGTTGAGCCTAAGTACTTAAAATCCTCCACCTTTGTTATCTCTGCTCCCTGTAACATCACCGTTCCTCCTGGGTCCTTCTCATTCACACACATGTATTCTGATTTTCTGAGGCTAACCTTCATTCCTCTCCTTTCCAGGGCATACCTCCACCTCTCTAGATTTTCCTGCACTTGTTCTCTGCTCTCACTACAGATCACGATGTCATCTGCAAACATCATAGTCCATGGAGATTCTTGTCTCACCTCGTCTGTCAGCCTGTCCATCACCATAGCAAACAAGAAGGGGCTCAGAGCTGACCCTTGATGCAGTCCCACCTCCACCTTGAATTAAATCGGTCACACCGACAGCACACCTCACCACTGTCTTACATCTCTCATACATGTCCTGCACCACTCTAACATACTTCTCTGCCACTCCAGACTTCCTCATGCAATACCACAGTTCTTCTCTTGGCACCCTGTCATATGCTTTTTCCAGATCCACAAAGGCACACTTCTCTATTAACATCCTCAAGGCAAACATTGCATCTGTGGTGCTCTTTTTTGGCATGAAACCAAACTGTTGTTCACAAATGCTGACCTCTGCCCTTAGTCTAGCTTCCACTATTCTTTCCCATAACTTCATCGTATGGCTCATCAACTTTATCCCTCTGTAGTTGCTGCAACTCTGCACGTCTCCCTTGTTCTTAAAAATGGGCACCAGCACACTTCTCCTCCACTCCTCCGGCATCTGCTCACTCTCTAGTACCTTGTTGAATGTTCTTGTCAGAAAATCTACTGCTACCTCTCCTAGACACTTCCATACCTCCACAGGTATATCATCAGGACCAACTGCCTTTCCATTCTTCATCCTCTTCAATGCCCTTCTCACTTCACCCTTACTGATCTTTGCTACATCCTGCTCCTCAATGGTTACCTCTTCTACTCTTTTTCTCTCTCATTTTCCTCATTCATCAGCTCTTCAAAGTACTCTTTCCATCTTCCCAGCACACTTCTGTCATTAGTCAATACAGTTCCCTCTCTGTCCTTTATCAATCTAACTTGCTGCACGTCCTTCCCATCTCTATTTCTCTGCTGTGCCAACCTGTGTATATCATTTTCTCCCTCTTTACTATCCAACCTATCATACAAGTCATCATACGCCCTCTGTTCGGCCTTAGCCACTGCTACTTTCGCCTTACGCTGTGTCTCCCTGTACTCCTGTTTACTCTCTTCGGTCCTCTCAATGTCCCACTTCTTCTTGGCTAACCTTTTCCTTTGTACACACTCCTGCACTTCCTCATTCCACCACCAAGTCTCCTTATCTACTTTCCTTCCAGAGGACACACCAAGTACTCCCCTACCTGTGTCCCTGATCACATTTGCTGTGGTTGTCCAGTCATTTGGAAGCACTTCCTGGCCACCCAAAGCCTGTTTCAACTCCTCCTTGAAGACAACACGACACTCTTCCTTTTTCAGCTTCCACCACTTTGTCTTCTGCTCTGCCTTCTCTTTTTCACCTTTCTCACCATCAGAGTCATCCTGCACACCACCATCCTATGCTGTTTGGCAACACTCTCACCCACGATGACTTTGCAGTCACTGACTTCCTTCAAATTACATCGCCTACACAAGATGTAGTCTACGTGTGTGCGCCTACCTCCGCTTTCATAAGTCACCCTATGCTCCTGTTTCTTCTCAAAGAAAGTATTCACCACAGCCATTTCCATCCTTTTTGCAAAATCTATCAACATCTGTCCTTCTGCGTTCCTGTCCTGGATACCAAACCTGCCCATCACTTCCTCGTCCCCTCTGTTGCCTGCCCCAACATGTCCATTGAAGTCTGCACCTATGACCACTCTTTCACCTCTGGGGGTACTCTGCATCACTTCATCTAAGTCACTCCAGAATCTCTCCTTCTCTTCTAGCTCACATCCTGCCTGTGGGGCATAAGCACTAACAACATTGAACATTCCACCTTCAATTTCTAACTTGAGATTCATCACTCTGTCTGACACTCTTTTCACTTTTAGAACATTCCTGACAAACTCCTCCTTCAAGATGACTCCTACTCCATTTCTCTTCCCATCCACACCGTGATAAAATAGCTTAAACCCTGCTCCTAAGCTTTTAGCTTTGCTACCTTTCCACCTGGTCTCCTGAACACACAGTATGTCCACCTTCCTCCTCTGCATCATGTCAACCAGCTCTCTACCTTTTCTGTGCATAGTTCCAACATTCAAAGTCCCCACTCTCAGTCCTAGACTCATGCCTTTCCTCTTCTCTCTCTGCCTACGGACACGCCTCCCACCTCTCCTTCTTCGACGTCTTCGACCAACAGTAGTCCAATTTCCATCAGCACCCTGTTGATTGACAGCACTGATGGCGGTCGTTGTTAACCCGGGCCTCGACCGATCCGGTATGGAGGTAATACTTTTGATTTGCATCATCAATAATTGGCATTGGTTTTACGTCGGATGCCCTTCCTGACACAACCCTCTGCATTTCTCCGGGCTTGGGACCGGCATGAGGGGGAGAGACACTGGTTAGTGCCCCCCCACCTCATGGCTGCATTTGCTGAGCAACTGTCACGTGATTCAAATTTAGCTAACCTCCTTCCTGCTGATTGGTTGAGATGATATATACTCATTCGTGCACACGTTGTCAATGAGCCTTTTTTTAGTGTGTTTTAATTATCAGTTAAGCTCTACGATGCCACTCAAACGTGGGCTTAGCGCCAGAAAAAGGTAATGACTGACTTTCTCCTGAAGAAATGACAGTTGCTTCTGAAGTGCCTGCAGAGGAATAATCATCTGAACTGTTGTGAAGTGCTGTAGTATTAAAGTCTTTTCCAATTATTATTCCACTAGAGTACCTAAGTTAATGTTTATGTGTTATCTTTTATGTACTGCGCTGTAGCATATTTATCCTTTTCTTTTGTTTATCCAATTTATTACACTTCATTTTCTTTTATGTTCCTTTGGTTATGTTCTGTGTTTTTGGGGGACTTTGATTTTGGTGGCTGTGCCTCTCACTCGTTTTCTCTCCGCTCCGGCTGAGGGGCGGGGCTGAGTTCTCGGTGGCTCACAGCTGAATTCACTCTTCTCATCTTCTCCCAATAAACACAAGCACACTCACCTCTGCGCCAGAGGATTAACTCACATCATGTCCCTGCTTCTTTGTACGTATTCTCTAACTCTGTTTCTCGCCTGCTCCGGCTGAGGGGTGTGACTGAGCTGCTCGGGCTGAATGCAGTTCACACCTGAATTCACTCTTCTCATCTACTCCCTATTAACACAAACTGCATGCTCACCTCTGTTAAAGCGCGCTGCTTAAGTGCTTACCCTATGAATAATAAATCCACTCTGCCATCTCACACTGCCTCCTGCATTCTGGGTCTGGCTGAAAGCTTATTATGTCATTACATCACACTTTTATGCATTTTTTTTTGTACAGTACAATGCAATGCCTCCCTCAAGTAGGTATCTGATAAGCATTTTTAACCATTAATGTGTTGTACACCTTTATGTATTTTATGTATGCTAGTATATATATATATATATATATATATATATATATATATATATATATATATATATATATATATATTTATATTTATGCTGTACAATGTTTATATATTTTATTAATGAGTATCACAGTACAAAATATCACAGTACAAAATTAAAAGTTTTTCTTAATCATTACTACATTTTATTACATTAATACTGTAGTAATAAGTAAGACTGTCTATAGAATGCGTTTAAGAAGCATATTTAGCACATGTAATAGATACATGGTGTTTTACTTCCGGTTGATCATTCTCGCATGTAATATGATAGATGGGGTTTTACTTCCGGGTACAGAACTCGCAGATTATTTTGATTCACGGGAGGGACCAAAACAGAACCCCAATTAATAACGAGGGCCTACTGTACAACGTTTTCTGGATTGAGGCGCATGGCATTTTTCAGTATGAAGTCCATGAAACAGCAACAGGAAAAAAAAACAAAAACAAACAAAAAGGAAACAAAAACACTTTCATAGTTTGGATTCCAGGATTTCCAGGTCACAGTACCTACAGACTGATCTCCTACGAAGGTGATGATCTCAAAATGTTCAAGGTCTGGTGGTAGGTAAAATATTATAAACAGACACTGTTGTAATATGACTCTACCAGCTTTGCACATCTAGAGACTAAAATATTTGCCTCTTTGCAAAGTAGCTCAAACTCAGTCAGATTAGATGGAGAGTATCTGTGAACAGCAATTTCAAGTCTTACCATAGATTCTTAATCGGATTTAGGTCTGCACTTTGATTGGTTTATTCTAACACATGAACATGGTTTGATCTAAACGATTCAATTGTAGCTTTGGCTGTATGTTTAGGATTGTTTTCCTGTTGCAAGGTGAACCTTTGGCCCAGTCTTTTGTAGACTCGAACAGATTCTTTTCTTCCAAGACTGCCTCTATTTAGCTTCATCCAAGCTTCATTCCATCAACTGACCAGCTTCCCTGTCTCTGTTGAAAAAATCACCCCCACAGAATGCTGCTGCTACCACCATGTTTCACTGTGGGGTGGCACGTTCAGGGTGATATGTCGTGCTAGTCTTTTGACATACTTAGCGTTTTGCATTTAGGCCAAAATGTTCAATTATGGTCTTATTTCACATTATAAAATGTCCAAGGGTTATGAATAGCTTTGCATAAACTTACTAACTTAATTTCCAGAAAGGTTGGTATTCAAACATTTTCAAAAATGTAATGTCTGCAACACACTCAGCACAAATGGATATAGTGATATGTTTATTATTGTGTAACACCACAATTCCTTTTCATTACATATTTTAAACATTTGGGAACTGGATAATAATTGATGTAGTTTTTCAAATGATTTTTTAAAATTATTGTTTAATTAAAAAACGTAGAAGCTCCACAGTCCATAGCCTTGTACAGGATGAGGCCCGTCATTGTCCTTCTGAAATAAATATGACCTTCCTGGGAAAAGATATTGCTTTGGTGAATGTATGTGTGTGTGCGTGTGTGTGTGTGTGTGTGTGTGTGTGTGTGTGTGTGTGTGTGTGTGTGTGTGTGTGTGTGTGTGCATGCATGTATGTATGTATATGTATATATGCATGTATGTGGGTGGGTGGACGGATGAATGGATGGATGGATGGATGGATGGACGGATAGATAGATAGATAGATAGATAGATAGATAGATAGATAGATAGATATGCACGATCACATTAATGGCACTTTCACAAATTTTGCTGATTGTACTTTAAAATCATCTAACTGTTGATAAATTATGACTCCGCAATCAGTCAGTGCAATGATATATCATGTGTAATAATTGAAAATCAGTGTATGATCTGTAAATCATGAACAGAACAGAAGCATGTGTCTTTCAATCACATAATAAAATATATTTTTAAAAATGTGAAGCCATTTGTAAAGCCAATGGACCTGCAATGCAAAAAGTTTTGTTTTTTTTCAAGGTGATGACAACATGTTTGACGTGTCCCAGCCGTCTCAGTTACTCTTCCACTTGATTTGCAAATAAACTCTTTGTGCGTAGAATAAGCAAAACATATAACTGATGATTTAGATGACATCTCTGCTGCCACAACTTTTGTCCCTTTATTTGTTTTTCTTGGCATGGAAGAGGCAACCAAGTATCATCTTTAAAACTTTCAAAGTAATATATGTTTTTGAGAAATGGAGTTTTACAGCAGCATAAAATGTTGTTAGTGCAGATGTGGTCATGATGAGCCTTGAATTGAAATTCTGACCAAATCAAGTCTGAGATAAAAGTGCAACCTTCAAAAAGTTTAGGCTTATCTCTTCCACTCCCGGAAACCTGCCACTGAGGGGTTTTTTAGTGACCCCAGTATCCTTATCCCAGAGGAGAATCCCCCTCTCCATCCATGTGGCTTGATAGTCTGATAAGTCATTTGCTTAGTATTTTGCATGGACACTGAACTGTTTTGTTTTGTTTTGTTTTGTTTTGTTTTGTTTTGCTTTGTTTTGTTTTGTTTTGTTTTTTGTGAGACTGGCTTATTCACGTCATATCATCTGTTTCTGCTCATAACCTCTGAATATCCTTTCATGCCTCTCAGGAAAACTGAATATCCTTCTTGTCTTTCTCATATATTATGATATCTTTCTTGGATCACCCCTGCTAAACATACCTGTCAACTAATTCATGTGCAAATGATTCCCTTTCACCATTGAACACAGCGCTAACTGGCGAATTGGCCGAACCCAGTTTCCTAAACTGCCTGAATTATTTTAAATTGTCTCTGTGTTTGCCTTGCAGTGAAATACTGAGCTGTTCAGGTTCAGGCTTCTCATGCAACATCTGATAAGACTGGATGCAGCTTCCTCATGACATCGATGGATAATCGACACAGTTTAATGAATTGATGGATGAAAGAAAACAGTGTAATGTAGCAATTGAGGTGAAAAAGGCGACGATTTTTAAAATAAAATATTTGTAAAGTAATTTGATACCTTTTAAAACATAAAAGAAAGAAAGAAAGAAAGAAATACATGATGATAGAAAGGCAGTGATGGTCAATGTGGTCAATGTGATGTATTACTAATCCAATGTTCACTGTCGCCACTGTGGGCTCTTAACCCTCAGTTACTCAGTTGTATAAAATTGATAATTGTAAGTTGCTTTGGCTGAAAGTATTTATTAAATGCTGTAAAAGTAAGAAAATAATATATAATATTTGGTAATATTCGGTAATATCGAGGCAGTGGTGGTCTAGTGGTATAAGGTGCCGGATCGCTAATCCAAAGGTTGGGGGTTCAAGTCCCACTCTCCACAAGGTTGTCACTGTTCCCCCCCAGTGCAGCTAACTGGGTTATCAAAGGCCGGCCATGTCTCTCTCACTGTCTATGGTGTGAGGCATGTGAAAGAACGATTGCTGACTTTTGTAAAAAGAGTAGGCTGCAAAGCCGTCAGCGTGTTTCTGCCCTGCGATGGCCTGGCGACCTGTCCAGGGTGTATTCTGCCCTCGCCCTGAGTTGGCTGGGATGGGCACCAGCCTCCTCACGACCCTAATTAGGATGAAGCGGTTACAGAAAATGAACAGAACTGATTTGGTAATATTATTATTAATAACAACAATAACCTTAATAATGAAATCTTTGTGTCAAATATTATATGTGCAAATGGGTATTGCATGCATAATTTTAAAGACGTACAATGCAAACTTTGGGTCGTCTGGTAGTCTAATAAGTAATTTGTTTAAGCCTTTGCAAGGACTTTGCAGGTCACCTTGACTGAGGAAAACTGTGACCTTACCGGGCCATTTTTAGGATTTACAATTCATCATCATGATCATCATCATCATCATCATCATCATCATCATCATCATCATCATCATCATTTTTGATGCTCGTCTACTTGTTCCCTAGAGAACCTGTTCCTTGGCACAAACATGTACTCACATAGACTCACTGTGGGAGGAAACCTGACGGAAAGTCACCAAGCATGTGAAGAACATGCAGACCACACACAGAAAGGCTGCTGCTGACCACAGGGCCCGAATCCAGGACTTTCCTGCTGGAAGGCGGAAGTGCAGACCACTACATCACTGTTCCTTCACCCACCTCATCAGGATACAAAACCTATCATTTATTAATTCATGTCAATATTTATCTAACTAATAAACATACACATTTTTTACAAATTATTTTAATTTGCTAAATATAAACAAGAACAAAACACTGATAACTGAAACTCAACAAAAGTTGGAACAGGTTTAATATCAGATGGAAAAATCGACAGAATATTCAAGTAACAGTCGTAAAGGAATCGGTAGCAGGTGAGGAGTCACGATTAGGTATAAAAGCAACATCCACCAAAGAGTCAGACCTTACACACAAGGACGTGTCCTGGCTCAACACTTTGTACTAAAATGCATGCAACATTGTGCAACGGAAAATTACAGGGAATTTAAGTCTTCCAGCAATAACCAAAATATGTCACTTGAAAAGTGTTTAAAAAAACAACGCAAACCTGAAGATACCAAGTGTGAACAGATCTTCTGATCCATCTCGTGTGTTCTTGTTTGCATTTTATGATTCCTATAAAGTTTCCTAAAAGGTTTATTAGAGGTTGAATTGGCCAGACAGGTGATTGGCAGAGAAGTGTTTTATCTGTGAACTTCCCGAAACACTCTGAAAGTTGGTCAAGTCCAAAACGTCCAGAGTATCACAGAACAGTTCATTTATTAATTAAAATTGTAATTTTAATGATTAAAACTAATTTAAATCCTGCTTCCTTTGATTAGTCACTAAATTTCAGAGTCACTTACGATTGTTCCTCCAGGCCCCAATCTCCTCCCCTTCTGACTGGGTGGGGCTAAAAGTAATTTCCATCCTTTAATCTTGGTTAGACTAGGCAAATACACTTGAGTAGTTTTCATATGATTTCTCGACTGATTCAACATAAATAGCCAGTTCAGGGTTTCATACAGTACGACGAGCTCTCAGAAGGACAGTGAGGAGTGTTTGAGCTGTAAAACTGATCGTCTGCCTCCTTCAGACTTCAGGTATTTTATTTATTGTTTTCTTGTCATACTTTACATTATTTTATATAAGTTAAACAAGAAATATTCATCATGCTTATTTAGGGATTACAGGGACTCCTTCACTTTCCGCAGTTAATTGGGACAGAGTAGTTTTGATGGGAGGTTTTGGGTTGTTTTGTTTTTGTTTGGAGTTTTTATTTTAATTTTATTTTTTTATTTAATTATTTATTTATTTTTGCATAATTGGCCTAGTTTTGTGGCATTATCTTTAACTTTTTCCCCTATTCTTCCTTAATTTCTTTCTTTTTAAATTCGATTATTATTATTTTTTTTTTAAAAACTTAAATGCGCTGAAGTCGTATGAATTGAAGCGCAAAGTAGCAAGCGATCACTGTATTTCTTTTTTCAATTATATTGGTTCTCAAGAATGTTTAAAAAACAATTAGAACAATAGAAAACACTAAAAATTATTTGTTCATTTAAACAAATTTGGAATTTTTTTTCTTTTTGATTTTAGCAATAAACACTGTGATGAATTAAAAATGAATAATTTACATCGAAAATATAACATCTAAATTTTCATCTCTAATCAGCATGACAACACACTGGTAAAGATCTTTCTTAAAATTATATCAAGTATGAATTGTTATAATGTGCTAACAAAGAAGTTTCTTTGGGTCATGGGAAAGCCGAAGTCTATCTCACCCAATACTGGGCGAAGGTGGACAATAGCTCAACATACCATTGCATAGGCCAATACATGCAACTATTCCCACTCGCACTCCAAGGCAATTTGGAAGTCAGTATGCTTATGCAGAATCAAAATCTACCTTTTGTTTTTTTTGTTTTTTTTAAGCATGACAGTGACAATGGTTACACATGTCCCATCAGACTGAGGCTCTTAGCCTCCAGAACCATCTACATGATTAAATAGCAAGTCCTATTTGCTTGATTTTTTTTGCCAAATAAACTGCAGTGAGGATCTATTTTTTCTTAGATTTTCTCTAAAGCCTAGAAATCTCCAGTTGTCTCAGCTTGATACAAGTTTTCTTATGCTTTTATTTTATTGCCTAAAAAACAAGTGAATTTATTTATTTATTTATTTATTTTTTGAAAGAAAATCACCAAACTTTCAGGAAAAGATGTTTGTAAAATGAAACCTTGAAAGATTTCATATTTTCTCATCTCATCTTCTTCCGCTAAGTCCAGGGTCGGGTCGCAGGGGCAGCAATCTAAGCAAAGAGGTCCAGACGTCCCTCTCCCCAGCCACTTCCTCCAACTCTTCCGGGAGGACACCGAGGCGGTCCCAGACAAGCTGAGAGACATAGTCCCTTCAACGTGTTCTAGGTTGACCCTGGGGTCTCTTCCCGGTTTGACATGCCGAAACACCACACCAGGGAGGCGTCCGGGAGGCATTCTGACCAGATGCCCGAGCCACCATAATTGGCCCCTCTCAATGCAGAGGAGCAGCGGATCTACTCTGAGCTCTCCCCAGATGGTAAAGCTTCTCACCTTATCTCTAAGGGAGAACCCCGCCACCCGGCGATGTAAGCTAATTTCAGCCACTTGTATCCGCGATCTTGTTCTTTCGGTCACTACCCAAAGCTCGTAACCATAGGTGAAGGTTGGAACATAGATCGACTGGTGAATTGAGAGCTTCGCCTTGTGGCTCAGCTCCTTCTTCACCAAGACAGACCAGTACAGGCTCTGTTTAACAGCAGAGGCTGCAGCGATCCGTCTGTCAACCTCCTGCTCCACTCATGAACAAGACCCCAAGATACTTAAACTCCTCCACTTGGGGCAGGACCTCATTTCCGACCCAGAGGGTGCATTCCACCCTTGTCTGACTGAGAACGATGGCCTCGGACTTGGAGTTACTGATCCTCATCCCGGCTGCTTCGCACTCAGCTGTGAATCGCTCCAATGAGAGTTGGAGGTCCTGACTCGATGAAACCAAAAGGACATCATCCACAAAAAGCAAAGACGAGATCCAATGGCTACCAAACCAGAACCCCTCAACGCCTCGACTGCACCTAGAAATTCTGTCCATAAAAATTATGAACAGAATCAGAGACTAAGGACAGCCTTGGCAGACTTCCACTCCCACCGGACACGAATTTGACCAGTTCTTACCAATACGGACCAAACTCCGGCTCCTGTGATACAGTGATCGAATGGCCCGTAGTCCAGAATGCCGTACTCCCGGAGCACGCCCCACAAGATTGTTCAAGGGACACGGTCGAATGCCTTATCCAAATCCACAAAACACATCTGGACAGATTGGGCAATCTCCCATGCCGCTTCCAAAATCCTGCAGAGCATATAGAGTTGGTCAAGAGTGCTACGGCCAGGATGAAAACCACATTGTTCGTCCTGAATCCGAGGTTTGACTATTGATCGGATCCTCCTCTCCCGTACCCCTGCATAGACTTTCTTGGGTAGGCTGAGGAGTGTGATTCCCTGATAATTGGAACACACCATCCGGTCCCCTTTCTTAAAAATCAGGACCACCACCCTGGTTTGCCAATCCAGAGGTTCAGCCCCCGATGACCACGTGATGTTGTAGAGACATGTCAATCAAGACAGGCCGACAGCATCCAGAGCCCTGAGATATTCTGGGTGGATCTCATCCACCGATCGACCACCGAAGAGCTTTTGGACAACCTCAGCGACTTCCACTCCAGTGATGGGCGGACCCCTAATCAAACCCCCAGGGTCTTCCTCCTCCACGGAGGGCGTGTTGGTGGGATTGAGGAAGTCCTCAAAGTATTTCCTCCACCTCTCGACGACATCCCCAGTCGAGGTAAGCAGCTCCCCACCTCCACTGTAAACAGAGTTTGTGGAGAACTGCTTCCCCCTCCTGAGGCATTGGATGCTGGTCCAGAACCTTTTTGAGGCCAACTGATAATCACTCTCCAGTCCTTCACCGAACTCTGACCACACCCGAGATTTTGCATCTGTGACAGCCTCAGCTGCAGCATGTTTGGCCTGCCTGTACCTGGGGAGTCCCACAGGCTAATAAAACCTGATAGGCCTCTTTTTTTAGCTGGACGGCCTCCTTCACCACAGGTGTTCACCACCGGGTTCGGTGGTTTACCGCCACGACAAGCACTGATGACCTTCCGGCCACAGCTATGGGCTGCTGCCTCAGCAATGTAGGCACGAACATGGCCCATTTGGATTCCATGTCACTCGCCTCCTCTGGGACCTGGTTGTAGCTCTGCCTGAGGTGAAAGTTAAAGGTCTCTTGGACAGGGGACTCCACCAAATGTTCCCAGCAGACCCTGATTACACGCTTGGGCCTGCCAGATCTTGAAGCCAGCCTCTCCGCACCACCGAAGCCAACTCACCACCAGGTTGTGATCGGTGGACAGCTCAGCTCCTCTCATCACCCGAGTGTCCAGAACATACGGCTGAAAGCCTGATGACACGACTACAAAGTCATTCATCAAACTGCAACCTCGGGTGTCCTGGTGCCAAGTGAACTTATGGGCACATTTTTGTTCGAACATGGTGTTCATGATAGACAAACTGTGACGAGCATAGAAGTCCAACAACGAAACACCATTCGGATTCAGAAGAGGCCGTACCTACCGATCACACCATTCCAGGTCATACTATCATTGCCCACATGGGCACTGAAATCTCTCAAGACAATGAATGAGTCTCCCGAGAGAGCATTCTCCAACACACTCCCTAAAGACTCCAAGAAGGGTTTGTACTCTAAACTGTCATTTGGTGCATAAGCACAAATAACAGTCAGGACCCATCCCCCCACCCGAAGACAGAGGGAAGCTACCCTTTCGTCAACTGGGCAGAACGCCAACATTTGGGCACCGAGACAGGGCAACAGGAATGCCCACACTGGCTCGCCACCTCTCCCCATGAGCAACTCCAGAATGGAATAAGGTCCAGCCTCTCTCGAGATGGGTGGTTCCAGAGCCCAAGCTATGCGTTGAGGTGAGCCCGACTATATCTAGTCGGTATCTCTCCACCTCAAGCACCAGATCAGGCTCCTTCCCCGCCAGAGAGGTGACATTCTATGTCCTGAGGGTCAGAGTCAGTAGCCGAGGATCGGTCCGACAGAACCCATGCCTTCGGCTGCCACCCAACTCACATCGCACCTGACCCCTAAAACTCCTCCGATCATTAAGAATGTAATACCAGATCGGTCGAGGCCTGGGTTAACAACGAATGCCATCAGTGCTGTTAACCAACAGGATGCAGGTGGAAACTGGGCTACTGTTGGTCAAAGAAGAAAAGGTGGGAGGCATGTCCATAGGCGGAGAGAGAAGAGGGATGGCATGAGTCTAGAACTGGGAGAAGGGACTTTGAATGTTGGAACTATGACAGGAAAAGATAGAGAGCTAGTGGACTATGATGCAGAGGAGGAAATGGACATACTGTGTATTCAGGAGACAAGGTGGAAAGGTAGCAAAGCTAAAAGCTTAGGAGCAGGGTTTAAGCTATTTTATCATAATGTGGATGGGACGAGAAATGGAGTAGGAGTCAACTTGAAGGAGGGTTTTGGCAGGAATGTTCTAGAAGTGAAAAGAGTGTCAGACAGAGTGATAAGTCTCAAATTAGAAATTGAAGGTGTGATGTTCAATGTTGTTGGTGCTTATGCCACACAGGCAGGATGTGAACTATAATAGAAGGAGAGATTGCGGAGTGAGTTAGATGAAGTGATGCAGAGTACCCCCAGAGGTGAAAGAGTGGTCATTGGGGCAGACTTCAATGGACATGTTGGTGCAGGAAACAGAGGGGACGAGGAAGTGATGGGCAGGTTTGGTATCCAGGACAGGAACACAGAAGGACAGATGTTGATCGATTTTGCAAAAAGGATGGAAATGGCTGTGGTGAATACTTTCTTCCAGAAGAGACAGGAGCATAGGGTGACTTATAAAAGCGGCGGTGGGAGCACACAGGTAGACTACATCTTGTGTAGAGGAGGTAATTTGAAGGAAGTCAGTGACTGCAAAGTAGTCGTGGGTGAGAGTGTTGCCAAACAGCATAGGATGGTGGTGTCCAAGATGACACTGATGGTGAGGAAGGTGAAGAAGGCAAAGGCAGAGCAGAAGACAAATTGTTGGAAGCTGAAAAAGGAAGAGTGTCGGGTTGTCTTCAAGGAGGAGTTGAAACAGGCTTTGTGTGTTCAGGAAGTGCTTCCAGATGACCGGACAACTGCAGCTAATGTGATCAGGGAGACAGGAAGGAGAGTACTTGGTATGTCCTCTGGAAGGAAGTTGATAAGGAGACTTGGTGGTGGAATGAGGAAGATCAGGAGTGGGTACAAAGGAAGAGGTTAGCTAAGAAAAAGTGGGACATTGAGAACACTGAAGAGAGTAAACAGTAGTACAGGGATACACGGCATAAGGCGAAGATAGCGGTGTCAAAGGCCAAACAGAGGGCGTATGATGACTTGTATGAAAGGTTGGACAGTAATGAAGGAGAAAATAATTTGTACAGTTTGGCACAGCAGAGAAAAAGAAATGGGAAGGCCATGCAGCAAGTTAGGGTGATTAAGGACAGAGAAGGGAAATGCATTGACTGATGACAGAAGTGTGGGTAGATGGAAAGAGTACTTTGAATGAGGAATGAGGAAAATGAGAGCGAAAAAAGAGTAGAAGAGGTGACTGTTGAGAACCAGGAAGTAGTAAAGATTAGTTAGAGTGAAGTGAGAAGGGCATTGAAGAGGATGAAGAGTGGAAAGGCAGTTCCTGATGACATACCGGTGGCAGTATGGAAGTGTTCAGGATAGATAGCAGTAGTTTTGCTGACAAGAACATTCACCAAGGTCTTAGACAGTGAGGAGATGCTAGAGGAATGGAGGAAAAGTGTGTTTGTGCCCATTTCAAAGAATAAGGGAGACATGCAGAGTTGTGGCAACTACAGAGGGATAATGTTGATGAGCCATACAATGAAGTTCTGGGAAAGAATAGTGGAAACGAGACTACATACAGAGGTTGCCATTTGTAAACAACAGTTTGGTTTCATGCCAAGAAAGAGCACCACAGATGCAGTGTTTGCTTTGAGGATTTTAATAGAGAAGTGCAGAGGAGGTCAGAGAGAGCTGCATTGTGCCTTTGTGGATCTGGAGAAAGCATATGACAGGGTGCCGAGAGAGGAACTGTGGTATTGCATGAGGAAGTCTGGAGTGGCAGAGAAGTATGTTCGAGTGGTGCAGGACATGTATGAAAGATGTAAGACAGTGGTGAAGTGTGCTGTCGGTGTGACAGAAGAGTTCAAGGTGGAGGTGGGACTGCATCGAGGGTCAGCTCTGAGCCCCTTCTTGTTTGCTATAGTAATGGACAGGCTGACAGACGAGGTTAGACAAGAATATCCATGGACTATAATGTTTGCAGATGACATTGTGATCTGTAGTGAAAGCAGAGAAGAAGTGAGAAATATCTAGAGAGGTGGAGGTATGCCCTGGAAAGGAGAGGAATGAAAATAAGACAGAATACATGTGTGTGAATGAGAAGGACCCAAGAGGAATGGTGAGGTTACAGGGAGCAGAGATAAAGAAGGTGTGGGATTTTAATACTTAAGCTCAACAATCCAGAGCAATGGAGAGTGTGGGAAAAATGTGATGAAGTGTGTACAGGCAGGTTGTAATGGTTGGAGAAAAGTGTCCGGTGTTATGTGTGATAGAAAGGTATCAGCAAGAATGAACGGAAAAGTATACAAGACGGTGATGGGGCCAGCGATGTTGTATGGTTTAGAAACAGTGGTACTAAGAAAAAGACTGGAGGCAGAGCTGGAGGTAGCTAGAGGTAGAAAATGTTGAGTTTTTTTTGGGAGTAACGAGGATGGATAGTATAAACAATGAGTACACCAGAGGGACAGCACATGTAAGAGGTTTTGGAGACAATTTCAGAGAGGCTAGATTGAAATGGTTTGGACATGTGCAGAAGAGGGATAGTGACTATACTGGTAATAGGATGCTGAGATTGGAACTACCAGGCAAAAGGCCTAGAGGAAGACCAAAGAGGAGATTTATGGATGTGGTGAAGGAGGACATGAAGGTAGTTTGAGTAAGAGAAGAAGATGCAGAGGACAGGCGAGATGGAGACAGATGATTGAGGTCAGACTCCTGTGGTGACCCCTGAAGGGAGCATCTGAAAGGAAAAAGAAAAAGAAGAAGAAAAAGAATAGGAAGAAGAAGAAGAAGAAGAAGACGAGTGGTCTGACATTATCATTGTCATCAAAAATTCAAGGTTTTCTCTGAAAGAGGAGACGTCTTGATGGGAGCATATGTTGTTCTAGGACCTGAATATAGCTTTCTGCATTGACGGTGCCTTTCCAGATGTGCAAGCTGCTCATGCCACATACACTCATGCAACCCCATACCTTCACAGATGCAGGCTTCTGAACTGAGCGCTGATAACAACTTGGGTCGTTCTCGTCCTGTTTAGTCCGGATGACATGTTGTCCCAATTTTCCATAAAGAACTTCGAAACGTGATTGTTCTTCCCACAGAACAGTTTTCTACTTTGCCACACTCCGTTTTAAATGGCTCAGAGAAAACACTTGTGCTTCTGGGTCTTGTTTAGAGATGGCTTCTTCTTTGTACTGTAGCGTTTCAGCTGGCATAGGCGGATGGCATGGTGGATTGTTTCACCGCCACTGGTTTCTGGAAATCCTGCTGAGCCTATTGTATGATTTCCCTTAGAGTCGCATTCCTGTTTGTGGTGCAGTGCCGTTTTTCATCCTTGAAGTTGTTACAGTTTCTCTGAATATTTGGAAGATGTTATGTACCGTAGATGATGATAACTTCAAACGCTTTGCAATTTTACACTTGAAAACACCTTTCTCATATTGCTCCACTATCTTTCTGCACAATATTGAGGGAATTGGTGATCCTCTACCCATTTTCGTTTCCGAGAGACACCCCACTCAGAGAAGCTCTTCTTATACTCAGTCATGTTGTCAATGGACCTCATTAATTTAATCAGTAATTGGTCTTCCAGCTGTTTGTTATAAGTGCAATTGACTTTTCCAGCATATTATTGTTACCTTTTCCAACTTTTTTGAAATTTGTTGACACCATGAAATTTAAAATCAACATATTGTTTCCCTGAAAATGATACATTTTCTCAGTTTAAACTTTTGACCTGTCATCTATGTTCTATTCGGAATAAAACAATGAAATTTGCCACTTCCACATCATTGCATTCCGTTTTTATTCACAATTTATATAGTGTGCCAACTTTTTTGGAATCCGGCGTGTCAGATCATAAACGACAAGAAGTTCACTAACTTAAGGTACAAGACCATAGGTTAAAAGTAGAAATTTATATTCGATGTGAAATGTAACTGGGAGCCAGTGTAGTGTAAATAAGCTCAGGGTGATATGCTCGTGTCTTATGGTTCTAGTAATGACTCTTGCTGCTGCATACTGAACTAACTGGAGCTTAGTTATGCTCCTATTAGAACATCCAGACAGTAACAAATTACAATGATCTAATCTCGAGGTAACAAAAGCATGAACAAGTTTTTCCACATCATGCAGTGACATCATATTTTTATTTTGGCAACATTCCTGAGATGAAAGAAGGCCACCTGAGTAATATTATCAACATGAGCTTCAAATGAAAGACCAGCGTCAATAATCACTCCATTTTCCTTTCCTGCTGCATATGATGAATCTGAAACACCATCCAAACTTACTACATCATCAGAAATCTTAATTTTAGCTCCCTCAGATTCAAGTACGAGTACTTCTGTCTTAACAGCATTTAAAAGGTGGAAGTTAGTAAGAATCCAGTGTAATGTCCTTTACACATTTCTCAACTTTATCAATTTGATGTCTCTCATCTGGCTTTGCTGAAATATATGTGTATCATCAGCATAACCGTAAAAGCAAATACCATGATCACGAATGAGATTACCCAAACAGAGCATGTATAGAGAGAAAAGCAATGGGCCTAGAGCAGAACCTTGTGAAACACCAAACGTAACATTAGAATGCACAGAGAAATTGCCATTAACATCTACAAACTGATAATGGTCAATTAAATAAGATTTAAACCAGGAGAGGGCAGTTCCCATAACTCCAACAATATTTTCTAATCTGTCAACAAGAATCGTGTGATCAATAGTGTTAAAAGCTGCACTAAGGTCATTTACCACCTTAAAGAGTGCTGTCTCTGTGCTATATTATGATAATGTAGCTCCTCTTAAAAAAAAGAAGAAAAAAAAAAGATTACACAGAGAGACAAAATTTGCCACCTGATATAATGATAAAACATTGACTCAGATTTCTGCAGGGTGTAATGATGATCCAATCATAGTTCATAATTTTGAAAGATTATTATCAAAACTCTGTACAGTCGTTGATGTAAAAGTGTCCCTGAATGCAATAACATGGTGAGGTGTCTTAGTACTAAGAGGCGTGTAAGAGAGATACGATAATAATCTGAAATATCATTGTGGAGAGGCTAGTGCCCATCTCAGCCAACTCTGGGTGAGGGCGGGGTACAGCCTGGATAGCTTGCCAGACCATTGCAGGGCAGAAACCACACAACAATTCATACTCACACTCACACCTAGGGGCAATTTGGTATGGCCAAGTAACCTACTGTGCCTTTTTTTTGGACTGTAAGAGGAAACTGGAGTACCCAGAGGAAACCCATGCAAGCATGGGCAGAACATACAAAGTACACACAGAAACGTTCAGGCTTGGAATCGAACACAGGTCCTTCTTGCTGTGAGGTGGATGTGCTGCCCGAGATTCAGTCTCAGCATAATTCTGCGCATAGAATTGTATACTCTGGAAAAAAGAACATTAAGTCTCATTTATGAATATTTTCTTAAGTTTTAATTTATTTATTTATTTATTTATATTTGGTAAACTTGCACTCGAGTCATGATGTATTATAAAAGATATGATTTATTTGCGTCTGGGCATGTTTTCAGATTGATGAATTCCATTATGTTCATAAATTGAAACCATGTGCCAATAGCTCTAATTAGCAGAGGTGAATTCCCCTAAATCCCAAGAAATAGATATAGGGGCGTTTGCACACAAATTTTCTTGAAGTTGGAAACATGATAATCTAACAGGAGGAAGAATTTTACTTCTTTCAAGGTAAAAATACTTTCGCAAGATGTAAATTCCAGACAAGACATTATATCCAGTGGTGTGAATAGGGGATCTAAGGTTGCAGATCAGAGTGAAGACTGGCCCACATCGAGCACCCAGAGAACACGCAGTGAACACGGTGAGGTGTGTAAGGAGACAGCAGGACTCGAGGCCTGTTGTCCTCACCACAACCAGCAGGGTATGACACACCAATACTGTTCTCCCGGGCAGAGGGGAAGAAGCATCACCTGACACGTTTTTTTAGAAGCCAGCACTGTTTAGAAGCTCCTGGGTCTTTGTGTGTAGAATCACATAACGGCATTTTAGGTGTTGTCTCCCTGGGTTCCTGAGTGGCTTTGTGCCAAAGTTTGTCCTGCCAATTAGGAAAAAGAAAAACCCACACCTCCCTGATGTGCTTCCCTTATTGTCTGCCAATTTGGTGACGCCGGTTCTCGCTCCCGTTTTTTTTTTTTTTTTTTACCCCTCCTCAAGCACTACTGATTGCATTTTTATTCACAATCTCACACAGCATTTTGGCCCGAATAAATAAACTAGGCAAGTGGCACTACGCTTCCCCTGCTGTCCTGTTACAGGGAGGCTGGCCCTGAGTAGTCCGAGCTGGTCTAGCACATATTAAAAAACTTAAACGTTTTATTTTATAGAGCGCCAATGTTTCTCTCTGCCTACAGACACGCCTCCCACCACTCTTTCGACTTCTTCGATGTCTTCGTCTAACAGTAGTCCAATTTCCACCAGCACCCTGTTGGTTAACAGCACTGATGGCAGTCGTTGTTAACCAGGGCCTCGACCGATCCGGTATGAATTTCTTTGTTTTGACTTGCATATTTTATTTGGCATTGGTTTTACGCCCGATGCCCTTCCTGATGCAAACCTCTGCATTTATCCGGGCTTGGGACTGGCATGAGTGGACACTGGCTTGTGCCCCCCCCTCACGGCTGCATTTAGTGCAGCTGTTGCGCTTGAATATTTGTCTGCCTGCAGTACAAGCTTGGCAGAAAAGTTCTGGATTCGCTGTAGCTTCTGCAGTTGCTTGTCCTGGAGGCCAATATAAACAGCGTGTGGGAAATGACTGTTGCCAGGACCAATGTCTGACACGCTTCCTGTGTAAGAACTTGTCTAATATTTCTTATGCATGCAAGACTGTACATCACCTTTTTGCACTTTGAAGTTACGTGCTCCGAGAAAGTGAGATTGTCATCCAGGATCAATCCAAGATACCGAATCTTGTGTGTTCTCTGAACATTTTCACCATTGATTGTTAATATCTGTCGCCTTGTACTTCCTAAGTCTTTGCTTGAAGCCGAAGTATATGAACTCGGTTTTAGCCAATTTCATAATGCCAGACCACATGCAGCAGTAATTATAACATCATGGCTGCATAGGAAAAGGATCTGGGTATTGAAATGGCCAGCCCACAGTCCAGATCTTTCACCTATAGAAAACATGGGACACTATTCCTTTTTCTAAACTTGAGAAACTTGTCTTCTCGGTCCGCAGACGTTTGCAGACTGTTTTAAGAAGAAGAGGGGATGCCTCACAGTGGTGAAAATGGCCTTGTCCCAACTTTTTTTGAGATTCGTTGACACCATGAAATTTAAAATCAACATAATTTCCCTTAAAATGATTCATTTTCGTGGTTTATACTTTTAACTCTGTCATCTATGTTCTTTTCAAAATATTTGTAGGCCTCCGTCAGTCCCGAAAGAACTATGACTGCGCTCTGGCTGATATCCTGGCTGCTGATACTCTCCAGTGCGCAGAGCCTGGATAGGGAGTAATGGAGGACAGACTGTTACCCAAGCAGCAAATCCCCCCCCCTCGGTGCCACCGGAAGGATCCAATGGAAGAGCAAGTGCCCATACGACTGGGTTCCAGTGCCGCTCTAGGAGTTCGCAGAACATTACTGTGAACTAACTGTTTTCTTCTTCTGTTCCTTTTGGCTGTTTTCTTCAGGAGTCGCCACAGAAAATCATCTGCCTCCATCTCACCCTATCCTCTACATCTTCTACTCCTACTCCAACTACTTTCATGTTCTCCTTCACCATATCCATAAATCTTCTCTTTCATCTTCCTCTAGGCCTTCTGCCTGGTAGTTCCAACCTCAGCATCCTACTACCAATGTACTCACTATCCCTCCTCTGTACATGTCCAAACCATCTCAATCTAGCCTCTCTGACTTTGTCTCCAAAACATCTTACATGTGCTGTCCCTCTGATGGACTCATTCCTGATCCTATCCATCCTTGTTAGTCCCAAAGAGAACCTCAACATTTTCATCTCTGCTACCTCCAGCTCTGCCTCCTGTCTTTTCCACAGGGCCACTGTTTCTAAACCATACAACTTCACTGGCCTTAACACCGTCTTGTGTCACTTTCGTGAACGAACTGTTTTTGAAATAAAATATTGAGATTTGACACTTCTACATCATTGCATTCAGTTTTTATTGAAGAAAACCAATATCATGGGTCAGGATGTCAGCACCCCCCCCCCCCCCCACAATCACCATTGGTGACCACACCTTGGGGGTGGTAGAGAAGTTGACTTACCTCAGATCTACCATCTGTAATAACCAATCCCCAGATGCTGAGCTCAATGTAAGGATAGGAAAAGCAGCAACCACCTAGCCAGAGGCACAAGGCCAACTGGATGACCCACCCTGCACTACAAGAATGTCTGCGAGAGAGACCTGAACTTGTGCAGCATCAACCCTGCAGATCTCGAGGAAGCAACCTTGGACCGTTCTAGCCGGCATCAAAGCATCAAAGCTGGTGTCAGATGGGCTGAGGAAAAAAGAGAGAGGCGTTGAGAAGACCTGCCAGCAGCAGAGACTTTATTCTGCCTGTGCTTCCTCCAATGTCGCCACTGCTGGCTACATCTGCAGCAAACGCAGTAGGAGCTGCAGCTCCCGCATCGGGTTGTATCGGGTATGTACAATTGGTGCTGCAGCGCAACAGCAAACTGACTGAATTTCAATAGTTGCAAACTCCATTCCACAGATGGATGCCAACAACAACAACAATAATTTGCAGATTTCGGGGATCAGTGGGGGCTGAACATAACCCTACAAATCACGAGGGCTTTTTGTATATTTTATATCTATATGTATAATCTGTACTGTATTCGACGTGGTAAGCGCCCAAGGCGCTTAAAAAATTGGAGTAGGTGGGCGCTTATTAAAATGTTACTAGCGGAGTGGAACGGTAAGTGCTTATTACCATAGAGGTGGAAACATGAATAATGACAGAACAATTAAAGAGTTTTACTGGCATTTGTGTTATTCATTTCCTGGTATCAACCAAATTACTTACATGAAAGCTGAAAATACACAGATAACAGCATAATTTTGTTTAAAAATAAGACCTTTTAATTTTCCCTCCCGGCACTGTTCCTTTACATATTTTTCACCAGACATAACATCGAGCCAATCAACATGAATGTCAACTTTAGCACATGGCACGATGAACCAATCAACACAAAATCAACTTTAGCATGGCACAAAAGCACATGGCCAGGAACTTGCTTAAATTTATGAAGTTAGTGAGCAGGAGAATCAGATGAAAATTACTTGTCATCACTTTCTGTTAAGTCCATTGCTCCATTCATTCAGAGCATCCCATATTTTTCCTCTAGCAGTTTGTAATGGTTCATCTTGTTGGACATTTACCAAGAGAACACAGCAAAATATTTTCCTGTTTTTTAAAGTGCGGCGGAACAATCAACCTGCCACTGGGGGGGGTCTTGAAATACCGTGTAAACTCACTTTTACAGGCAGTGAACGCCTCATTTTACCATTACAGACACTGATCGAATAAAGTTGGTAAGTTTGATCTAGGATTTTGCTCCCAGTATAAATGGGCGGTTTTAATAAAACACTGGGGGGGGGGCTTATTGGATCAGGAAGCTTATTAAGTTGAAAACGGTATATTAAATATTATGTGTATGCATAAAGACGTCACGTGGCAGGAAGTAGGTGATGCATAACAAAGGAAGAGTAGGAGTAGGAGGAGAATTTTGTGCATGTGCATGCTATGAATTCCAGCAAGGAAGGGCTCATGGTGAGCTCGCACAAGGCCAGTGATTCTCAAATAGTAGGGCGGTGTGATGCCAGTGGATGAATTAAATCTAATTCGCATCTTCTACAGTAGGTGGCAGTGGCGCTCTCATTGTCGTGCTATGGTGTCGGGAAAAAGCACTCAGAAAATGATATGAAGTGCAGTACCATTTATAGTCGTGTGCGGCGTGTTGGGGGGGGGGGGGGTTTCTTCCTAGAGGGGGTGTCACAAAAAATAATTAAGAAGCACTGCACATGGCATTCTTGGAGTGTGGAAGAATGCATGCAGAAGAATACAAAGCTCATCGGCCTGAAAATGCCATTTCCTCAGCAGAGCTTGTAAATCAAAATTTTGCTCATTGGATGGGGTGGATTTTTGATGAGATCAAAGCTTGTATCATGGACATTTCGTTATAAGGGACACTCGTAAGTCATGGTACCACTGCATATAGAATTTCAAATGCATTAAATTCATGTCTGGACTTTTGTATAAGTTCGAGATTCTTCTTTACCTTTCGGCTGTTCCCTTCAGGGGTCGCCACAGCAAATCATCTGCCTCCATCTCACCATGTCCTCTGCATCTTCTTCTCTTACACCAACTACCATCATGTCCTTCACCACATCCATAAAGCTCCTCTTTGGTCTTCCTCTAGGCCTTCTGTCTGGTAGTTCCAACATCAGCATCCTACTATCAATATACTCACTATCCCGCCACTGTACATGTCCAAACCATCTCAATCTAGCCTCTCTCACTTTGTCTCCAAAACGTCATACATGTGCTGTCCCTCTGATGTGCTCATTCCTGATCCTATCCATCCTCGTTACTCCCAAAGAGAATCTCAACATTTTCATCTCAATCTAAATGTAAAATTTTCATCTAATATTCAAAATAAGAAGATGATCATTTTAGATTATGTTAGATTAGATTAGATTAGGCTAGATAATCAGACACAAATGCATACCAGTAATTAAGGTAAGAACTGTAATGGTACTGTTACGGATATGATGATACGGTTGTGGGGGAAAAAGTCCATAAATTACGCTTCACTTTGAAAATATTATTGTAGTAAAGTGCAGTTTATATTTGTGAGTGTTAATGGAGGCACTGTATGTATTTGATGTTGATCTCTTATATCACAGTGACTTCTCCAGAAACACATCGGTGATGGAGCAACATCTGTTTGCGCTGCTGCTTTTCACAGGTAAGAAAATATAAAGTCACATAATATAAAATACTCTCAGCTACACATGCACAGACTATAATTCTTATTATTAAATTATGGCGATGGAGATTCATTACCACAAATACAGTTCATAATTTCTTCTGGCCAAGTACTGAAATAAAAAAATAAGTCCACAGTAAACTGCAGAGATTACACGCTCTAAACTTTAAAATCCTCCACTATAGGAGTCCTTCCCTCGTGCTGCCAGTCCCCCATAGGTACATTCTGATCCAGCACGGAAAAACATGGAGTGATGCTCAGGCGTTCTGCAGAGATATGTACGATGACCTCGCCACCATCGACAGTGATGACGACATGGTCAAATTTCAGGAAGAAGCTCAAGCACATCAGTTCAGTTCCAGTGCCTGGATTGGACTGTACACAAACATCAACAGGTGGTACTGGTCCTTTAACAATGAGACGCTGGGAAGTTTTACACCCTGGAAAGCTGGGGAACCTGATAACCTGTATGGAAATGAAGAGTGTGTTACTATAGTGTTGGACCAATGGATGGACACACCATGTAACTGGGCATTAACTTCTGTGTGTTTTGATGGTGAGCAGCATCATTTAATTTTACAAATACTAAATATAGAATATCTTCAATATAAACTTTATTTAGATTTCACTTTTTGTTCTGTGCACAAAATCTGTTATTTACAGATGAGAGTGACGACCTTGAGAGAAAATATTTTCTGTGTAACCTTAGTTCACTCATTCATTTACAGAACTGCTTAATCCTATTTATGGTCACAGGGAGCCTGGCGCCCATCTTAGCCGACTCTGGATGAGGGCAGAGTACACCATGGATATCACAGGGCAAAAACACACTGACACCTATGCAGCTCCTCTTTATGAAAGTCAGCAATGATTATTTTACATGAACCTCCACCGCAGACAGTGAGAGGCATGGACAGACTTTGATGACCAAGTTTGTTTCATTTGAGGGACAGAAGTGACAAAACAATGATAGGGCTTGAACCCCCAATTTTGGGAGCAATCATCCAGCACCTTACCACAGGGCCACCGCTGCCAGTATTAATAATAATAATAATAATAATAATAATAATAGCGTGGTTTTGCCCTGCCATGTCCAGTGTGTACTCAGCCCTGGAGCAGAGTGGGCTGATATGGCACAAACCACCCCATGACCCTAATTAGGATTAAACACAGCTGAAAATGGATGAATGGTTTATTTTTTTTTTCTGGGTTGTGCTATTACTTCTGTGTGTGTGTGTGTGTGTGTGTGTGTGTGTGTGTGTGTGTGTGTGTGTGTGTGTGTGTGTGTTTGTTTGTTTGTGGTGTGTGTGTGTGTGTGTGTGTATGTGTGTGGTGTAAGTGGTTTGTTTGTGTGTGTGTGTGTGTGTGTGTGTGTGTGTGTGTGTGAGGGTGGGTGGGTGTTTGTGGTGTGTGTGCATGGTGTTTGTGTGTGTTTGTATGTGTGTGTGTGTGTGAGAGAGTGATGTGGTCTGTGTATGTGCTTATGTGGTGTGTGACAATGTGGTGTGTGTGTGCGTGTGTGTGTGTGTGTGTGTGTGTACTTTTGTGTGGTGTCTGTATGTTTGTGTGGAGTGTGTGTCTGTGAAGTGTGTATGTCTGGTGTGTGTTTGTATATGTGTGTGTGTGTATGTGGTGTGTGTTGTTGGTGTAAGTGGTGTGTGTGTTTGTGTGTGCACTGCTTGTGGTTGTGTATATTTGTGTGTGGTGTGTGTCTGTGAAGTGTGCATGTCTGGTGTATGTGGTCTGTGTGTGTTTGTGTATATGTGTGTGTTTGTGTGAGTGTCTGCCTGTATGCTATAGTGGTATGAAAAAGTATCTGAACCTTTTGGAATTTCTCACATTTTTGCATAAAATCACCATCAAATGTGATCTGATCTTTGTCAAAATCACACAGATGAAAAAAACAGTGTCTGCTTTAACTAAAACCACCCAAACATTTATAGGTTTTCATATTTTAATGAGGATAGCATGCAAACAATGACAGAAGGGGGAGGAATAAGTAACTGAACCATCACATTTAATATTTTGTGGCCTCCCCTTTGGCAGCAATAACTTCAACCAGACGCTTCCTGTAGCTGCAGATCAGTCTGGCACATCGATCAGGACTAATTTTGGCCCATTCTTCTTTACAAAACTGCTGTAGTTCAGTCAGATTCCTGGGATGTCTGGCATGAATCGCTGTTTTGAGGTCATGCCACAGCATCTCAATGGGGTTCAAGTCTGGACTTTGACTTGGCCACTGCAGAACGTGTATTTTGTTCTTCTAAAACCATTCTGAAGTTGATTTACTTCTGTGTTTTGGATCATTGTCTTGTTGCAGCATCCATCCTCTTTTTAGCTTCAACTGTCTGACAGACGGCTTCAGGTTTTCCTACAAAACATCCTGATAAACTTTTGAATTCATTTTTCCATTAATGATTGCAAGTTGTCCAGGCCCCAAGGCAGTAAAATGGCCCCAAACCATGATGCACCCTCCACCATGCTTCACGGTGGGGATGAGGTGTTGCTGTTGGCGAGCTATTCCATTTTTCCTCCACACATGACATTGTGTTCCTCCCAAACAATTCAACTTTGGTTTTATCAGGCCACAAAATATTTTGCCAAAACTTCTGTGGAGTGTCCAAGTGCCTTTTTGCGAACAATAAACGAGCAACAATGTTTTTTTTGACAGCAGTGGCTTCCTCCTTGGAGTCCTCCCATGAACACCATTCTTGGCCATTGTTTTACATATAGTAGATGTGTGCACAGAGATATTGGACTGTGCCAGTGATTTCTGTAAGTCTTTAGCAGACACTCTAGGGTTTTTTTTTACCTCTCTATGTATTCTGCGCTCAACTCTTGGCTTCATCTTTGGTGGACGGCCACTCCTTGGGACAGAAGCAACAGTGCCAAACTCTCTCCATTTGTAGACAACTTCTCTGACTGTTGATTGATGAACATCCAGACTTTTAAAGATGGTTTTGTATCCTTTCCCAGCTTTATACAAATCAACAATTCTTGATCGCAGGTCTTCAGACAGCTCTTTTGAGCGAGCCATGGTGCACATCAGACAATGCTTCTCATCAAAGACAATTCTTACCAGGTGTGTGTTTTATAGTGGGCAGGGCAGCTTTAAGCCACTCATCAGTGATTGGGCACACACCTGACTTAAATTGTTTGGTAAAAATTGGTTTCAATTGCTCTTTAAGTCTCCTTAGGCAGAGGGTTCAGTTACTTACTCCTCCCCCTTCTGTCATTGTTTGCATGCTATCCTCATTAAAATATGAAAACCTATAAATGTTTGGATGGTTTTAGTTAAAGTCGACACTCATCTGTGTGATTTTGACAAAGATCAGATCACATTTGATGGTGATTTTATGCAGAAATGTGAGAAATTCCAAAAGGTTCAGATACTTTTTCATACCACTGTATATGTTGAGTGTGTGTGTGGTGTGTGTGTTGGGGGTGTCAGTGCGTGTGTGTGTGTGTGTGTGTGTGTGTGTGTGTGTGTGTGTGCGTGTTTGTGGTGCGTGTGTGTGGTGTGTATGTATGTGTAGTGTGTTTGTGTGTGATCTCTGGGTCTGTGTCTGTGTGTCTGTGTTTATGTGTTTTTTATATGTATATGGTATGTGTGGTGTGGGGTCTGTGTCTGTGGATGTGTGTGCTGTGTGTCTGGTGTGTGTTTGTGTGGTGTGTGGTGCATGTCTGTGGTGTGTTGTTTCTGTGTTTGTGATATGTGTGATGTATGTGGTGTGTGTATGTTTGTGTGTATGTGTGTGTATCTTTTTGTGCATGTGTGTGAATTGTGTGTGTGTGATCTGAGTGTGTGGTCCGAGTATGTGCCTGTTTTGTGTGTTTGTGTGTGTATGTGTGTGACTGGTTGTGTGTAATGCATGTGGTTGTGTATGTGTGTCTGTTGGTGTGTGTGTGTGTGTGTTTATGCATGTGTGTGGGTGTGTGGTGTGTGCAGTAGTGTGTCTGA
>CM045728.1:2542500-2552500 GCA_024760905.1 Plotosus lineatus | reverse complement strand
GCCGAAAGGAAGGAAGGAAGTATATATATATATATATATATATATATATATATATATATATATATATATATATATATATATATATATATATATATATATATATATATATATATATATAGAGGATTTTCTGAGTAGATCCTTCCGTAGGAGAGTGCTCAATACTTTTGGTAGAGCAAATAAACAAAGGACAGGACAAAGGCTTTCTATTGAAACTCCATTTATCACAGTGATAAATGGAGTTTCAATAGAAAGCCTTTGTCCTGTCCTTGTATATATATATATATATATATATATATATATATATATATATATATATATATATATATATATATATATATATACTAGTATATATATCTTATTTATTATATTACTTATCTCTGTGTATTAAGTTACATGCTTTCAAATATTATGATGTACTTGATCAGATATTACATCAGTAATGTACAAAAAAAGCATTAAAAACTAAAGCTTTAGCCTATCCTGTGACAGATACATATTCATTCATTTTCTGTAACCTCGCAATCCTAATTAGGGTCGCAGGGAGGTCGGCGCCCATCCCAGGTGACTCTGGGCAAGGGCAGAGTATATTCTTGACAGTTCGACAGGCCATTGCAGGGCAGAAACACGCTGATGGCTATGCAGCTACTCTAGTCAAAAGTTAGCAATGGTTCTTTTACATGAACCTCCACCATAGACAGTGAGAGGTATGGCCGGCCTTTGATGACCCAGTTAACTGCACTGGAGTGAGAACAGTGACAATCTGTTGAGAGTGGGGTTTGAGCCATCAACTTTAGGATCAGTGATCCAGCACCTTTACCACCAGGCCACCACTGCATACATAAGGGTGACACACAAAAAAAAAAAAAAAAGAAAAGAAAAAAAAAATAGGAACTTTTTAAGAATCCAATAAACGAAGAGTGCTGGAAGAAAATTTTTATTCATAGTAATTGAAACCTTAAAACGTGCCATTCAAGAAACAATGGTGGAATTTTCATTTTTAAAATTGACTTCCTGTAAATGGTGTCCTCCTGTACGAATGCATTCTTGAAATCTGCTGTTGAGATTCCTCATTGAGCGCTGCAACATCTTAGCTGGGATACTGTGAATTTCATCCTGAATTCGCTTTTTTACTCATCCAGAGTTCGTGGTCTTGTACACTTGACTCTTAAGATAAACTCTCCCGGGACATTTCAACCGCAGCTGCTTGCTTACGAATTGAACACCATGGGCTCTGGAAAACAGACTCGAGTACAACATCAATGTTCTATGGAGTACGAGCAGTTCTTTTTCATCCTGTTGGTTCCTTCTTTAAGGCAGATTCAGTATCTTCAAAGTTATTAATCCAGCATGTTTTGATAGGACAGCACCATGACTTCGCAAGTTGTAAAAACATCGGAACTCCGTTTGCGCAGCTGTCAAACTATCATCGTTTTGAGAACACATGTTTATGGCTAACGCACGCTGTTGCCAGTTCCACTGATCCATGGTTACTAAAATGGCTGAGGGTTTACTTGCTCAAGGTCACTGTACAATAATAAGAGAAGAACTGGATCCTGAATCTGTTCAGCTGATGGATTTAATGTCCGGTCAACCCAATCTGATGCAGAGAATTATTATTGTTCTACTTCAGGAAGCAGAATAGAAAAACTTCTGCAAGGTCACAGCAGAAAATTGTGACAATATCACCGCCATCCACACCTGGGATTCTGTGCTCGTACCCCCCCCTCCTGTCTGGTAATAAAAGGAGAATTAATTAGAAAATGGAAATAAATACAATATGGAGAAAAATGGAATTAAATTCTTGTTTCATTATTTAATTTAAAATTGCCTGCTGTACTGATGATTTTTTTTATTTTCTAAAACTTTTCTGGGTTCTATTTTACACTCGTGCAGGAAATGTCAAGCTTTATTCCAGTACACACAGTCTATATAAGTAAGCTGAACCTTCGACATGATTTAGACTGTTGATTTGGTTCGGCATCCTGAGACCATCAGAGGGATCCAATGTGATTTGTGCAATTCCTTCTGAGATTTATAAAGTATATCTATATCTTTTTATCGGTCACTCTACCATATATTAATCTAAGCAAGAAGAATTTATACAAATAATTTAGTGTTTCTAAACTTTTAAATGTCTGTAATTATCTTTGTACTCTCATAGATGATAAAAATGATGGAACATCATTTAAATAAAGGAAAATATAAATCTTATTCAACTCAATTCTTTTGAACACCTCATCAGTACAGAATTTATTTCACATCCACCTCACAGTAAGAAGGCCTGGGTCCGATTCAAGTGTTTCTGTGTGGGGTTTGCATGTTTTCTCTGTGTTTGTGTGGGTTTCCTCCAGTTGCTCAGGTTTCCCCCTACAGTCGAAAAATATGCAAAATAAGCTAATTGGCAGTACTGTGTTGACTTTGCAAGAGTCTGGCAAGCATTTTGAGATGGATGAGATAGGCGCCAGCCTCCCAGGCAACAGTTCGGAAAATTATTGATTGATTGATCCAATTGGCCAAAGTATAAAAAAGATTAAATTAATGTCAATATAAATACACTATCTGATCATTAATATCCATAGTCACGATTCTCAGCTCATTTTATTCAGATAAGAGCAGAAATCAAATAAAAATGTGGAGAATTTTAATTTATTTTGAATCCCACAAAAATAATTAACAAATAGAAAAATAAAGTTTTTGTATTTATTATTTTAGAATCTTTTGTATCTATCTCTTGATTAGATACAAAATAAATAATGCACATTGTTGTACACTACAGGTGTAATGCAGCCATAAGGCGGGGGGGCACTAACCAGTGTCTCTCCCCCTTATGCCAGTCCCAAGCCTGAAGAAATGCAGAGGGTTGCGACAGGAAGGGCATCCGGCGTAAAACTTTTGCCAAACTACAAAATGCAAACCATAAACACAAATCTCGTACCGGATTGGTCAAGGCCCGGGTTAACAACGACCGCCATCAGTGTTGTTATGGGACTTTGAATGTTGAAACTATGCAAGGAACAGATAGAGAGCTAGCTGACATGACAACTGTGTGTACAGGAGGCCAGCTGGAAAGGGAGCAAAGCTAGAAGCTTAGGAGCAGGGTTTAAGATGTTTTTTCATGGTGTGGATGGGAAGATAAATGGAGTAGGAGTCATCTTCTCAAGTTAGAAATTGAAGGTGTGTGTTCAATGTTGTTAGTGCTTATGCCCCACAGACAGGATGTGAGCTAAAAGAGAAGGAGAGATTCTGGAGTGACTTAGATGAAGTGATGCAGAGTACACCCAGAGGTGAAAGAGTGGTCATTGGTGCTGACTTCAATGGACATGATGGTGCAGGCAACAGAGGGGACGAATAAGTGATGGGCAGGTTTGGTATCCAGGACAGGAACACAGAAGGACAGATGTTGATCGATTTTGCAAAAAGGCTGTGGTAAATACTTTCTTTAAGAAGAAACAGGAGCATAGGGTGACTTATAGAAGCGGAGGCAGGAGCACACAGGTAGACTACATCTTGTGTAGGTGATGTAATTTGATGGAAGTCAATGACTGCAAAGTAGTAGTGGGTGAGAGTGTTGCCAAACAGCATAGGATGGTGGTATGCAGGATGACGCTGATGGTGAGGAAGGTGAAGAAGGCAAAGGCAGAGCAGAAGACAAAGTGGTGGAAGTTGTTGTGTTGTCTTCAAGGAAAAGTTGAAACAGGCTTTGGGTGGTCAGGAAGTTCTTCCAGATGACTGGACAACCACAGCAAATGTGATCAGGGACACAGGTAGGAGAATACTTGGTGTGTCCTCTGGAAGGAACGTAGATAAGGAGACTTGGTGGTGAAATGAGGAAGTGCAGGAGTGTGTACAATGGAAGAGGTTAGCTAAGAAGAAGTGGAACATTGAGAGGACCGAAGAGAGTAAACAGGAGTACAGGGAGACACAGCGTAAGGTGAAAGTAGCAGTGGCTAAGGCCAAACAGAGGGCGTATGATGACTTGTATGATAGGTTGGACAGTAAACAGGGAGAAAATGATCTGTACCGGTTGGCACAGAAAAGAAATAGAGATTGGAAGCAAGTAAGATTGATAAAGGACAGAGAGGGAAATGTATTGACTGATGACAGAAGTGTGCTGGGAAAATGGAAAGAGTACTATGAAGAGCTGATGAATGAGGAAAATGAGAGAGAAAAAAGAGTAGAAGAGGTGACCGTTGAGGAGCAGGAAGTAGCAAAGATTAGTAATGGTGAGGTGAGGAGGGCACTGAAGAGGATGAAGAATGGAAAGGCAGTTGGTCCTGATGATATACCTGTGGAGGTATGGAAGTGTCTAGGAGAGGTAGAGCAGTAGATTTTCAGACAAGAACATTCAACAAGGTCTTAGAGAGTGAGCAGATGCCGGAGGAATGGAGGAGAAGTGTGCTGGTGCCCATTTTTAAGAACAAGGGAGCTGTGCAGAGTTGTGGCAACTACAGAGGGATAAAGTTGATGAGCCATACGATGAAGTTATGGGAAAGAATAGTGGAAGCTAGACTAAGGGCAGAGGTCAGCATTTCTGAACAACAGTTTGGTTTCATGCCAAGAAAGAGCACCACAGATACAGTGTTTGCTTTGAGGATGTTAATAGAGAAGTACAGAGAAGGTCAAATTGAACTGCATTGTGCTTTTGTGGATCTGGAAAAAGCATATGACAGGGTGCCAAGAGAAGAACTGTGGTATTGCATGAGGAAGTCTGGAGTGGCAGAGAAGTATGGTAGAGTGCTGCAGGACATGTATGAGAGATGTAAGACAGTGGTGAGGTGTGCTATGGCGTGACCGATGAATTCAAGGTTGAGGTGAGACTGCATCAAGGGTCAGCTCTGAGCCCCTTCTTGTTTGCTATGGTGATGGACAGGCTGACAGACAAGGTGAGACAAGAATCTCCATGGACTATGATGTTTGCAGATGACATTGTGATCTGTAGTGAGAGCAGAGAACAAGTAGAGGAAAAGCTAGAGAGGTGGAGGTATGCCCTGGAAAGGAGAGGAATGAAGGTAAGCCTCAGTAAATCAGAATACACGTGTGTGAATGAGAAAGATCCAGGAGGAACGGTGATGTTACAGGAAGCAGAGATAAGGAAGGTGGAGGATTTTAAGTACCTATGCTCAACAGTCCAGAGCAATAGAGAGTGTGGAAAAGAGGTGAAGAAGCGTGTGTAGGCAGGCTGGAATGGTTGCAGAAAAGTTTCGGGTGTGATGTGCGATAGGAGAGTGTCAGCAAGAATGAAAGGAAAAGTGTACAAGAAAGTGGTGAGGCCGGCGATGTTGTATGGCTTAGAAACAGTGGTGCTGAAGAAAAGGCAGGAGACAGAGCTGGAGGTAGTAGAAATGAAAATGTTGAGGTTCTTTCTGGGAGTAACGAGGATGGATAGGATAAGAAATGAGTACATCAGAGGGACAGCCCATGTAAGATGTTTTGGAGACAAAGTCAGAGAGGCTAGATTGAGATGGTTTGGACATGTACAGAGGAGGGATAGTGAGTATATTGGTAGTAGGATGCTGAGGTTGGAACTACCAGGCAGAAGGCCTCGAGGAAGACCAAAGAAGAGATTTATGGATGTGGTGAAGGAGAACATGAAGGTCATTGGAGTAAGAGAAGAAGATGCAGAGGACAGGGTGAGATGGAGGTGGATGGTTTGCTGTGGTGACCCCTGAAGGGAACAGCCGAAAGGAAAAGAAGAAGAAGAAGAAGAAGAAGAAGAAGAAGAAGAAGAAGAAGAGTTGTACACTACAGGAGAACAGCACGATCTGATTACTGCCCACTCAGAAACCATGTTTGATTTGTGTTGAAATATTTCCTTGGATGGTCAGATCACCACATTCGGGAGGGTGTGACCTTCATATTTGGGGCAGGGGCATTCAGGACTACTCAGCTATTTCAGGGTAATTGATTGCAATTTGTTACACTTTCTAAAGGCTGCAAGAAGCTTATACTTTTCTCACAATTTACGCCAATAACTATGCAGATGTTTACCATCACTCTGGGTAACGGCGGTGTATATCACGTACTAACAAGAATGAGCAGCGTGAAGGGAAAGCGAAACAGCTGACATAGGGATGGCATGAAAAACATAACATGATTCACTAGTCATTTGCTTTGCAGTCCAGTTGGCAAACTGTCAGAAGGTGGTGTCGTGAAGATGAGCTCCACCAGGAGTTCCTGATGAAAGTAACACCAGCCAAATACTCAGGAAAATGATCTTCATTCTGGTTAGGATGCAGCAACAGTAACCAACGGTGACCCCTCTGTATCCTTTTCCAACACCGATGTCACAATCAGAGGTGCGAGCCTCCGAAGAACCAACAGAGAAGTCTCAAACGAGAGAGAGGAAGAACAGGAAGAATAGTTGACATACAAGCGGCCCACCTTCTCCCACTCAGGATAGATAAGATCACCGGTCCTGCACAGAGCTTATAGAGAGAAAACAAACAGACTATACAGTAGTTAAACATAGGCATAAGAGACATATTAATCAAGAACACATTTATCTGACTCAATTCCGCTCGGTGCCTTCTTGAGCCTGGTTGCATGGATCCGGTGTGGAAAAAGATCTGTTAATATGGCGGTTCAAGTAATGGCAACTCCGTCTGCTGGCCCACTATATTTTGTCTCAACCAATTGTCCAGATTGGCTAAAGAGTCGTACCAGCACCACATTTCACACCTGAAACGGGTGAGTAGGCACTGGAAGTGGTAACGGTGTGGACCGATATACGTCCGGCCACAACTCATGCAATTTATCGATTAGGGCAGCAGAGTATTCATCCATATGTTTTGGTAAATCAGATATTCCCAGAGCCGACTTACCTTTTCTCCATGGCAGAGGAAAAGGACGACCAAAAACGAGCTCATATGGTGAATATCCACCTATTGATTGATTAATTGATTCTATTTGATTTCATCATTCGCAAATAATACTCATACATATTGTGCAACATATCAGTCAATAATAATTTATACTATACAATAATTTATAATTTTGGCTATCTAAGATGGCATAAAAAGAAAAAATTATTTGTACAAAGCTTACACCAATATATTTCTAATTAAAAAAGTGAACTGATGAATTATTTGCATAAATGATATAAAATTAGGTATTCGAGTATAGAAAAACCACAATAATATACAAAGTATACAAAATAAAATAACAAGACTAAAATAGAAGCGCAAGTATAGATAATGTATTGAATAAAGGTTTGGTAACAACTAGTTATACAAATGTAGAATAACTTCTTTTCCTTTCAGATATTCCCTTCAGGGGTCGCCACAGCGAACCATCTGTCTACACCTCACCCTGTCAGAATCAGAATCATTTATTAATGACCACAAACCAAGTTGGTGGAATTTGCTGTCGGTACAGCACTCAGCTATGACAAAAGTTACAAGGGACATTAACAACACACGTCATACAACAAAGACAGCACACATGAAAACAAATGATTACAAACATTTCCATAACAACTACAAACATAACAGACAAAAAAAAAAAAAAAAAAAAAAAGACAGACAAGGCTGTAATGTACATTCAGTGCAAAGAGTTCAGAGTCCTTATGACTGTAGGGAAAAAACTGTTCTTGAAACGGGATGTTCTGGTGGGTAGAGATCGATATCGCCTCCTAGAGGGCAGCGGTTGAAACAAATGATGGGCAGGGTGAGCGGGATCAGAGGTGATTTTTTGTGCTCTTAAGATTGAGCGTTTATGATAAATTGATTGGACTGATGGAAGGGGGGAGCCAATGATCCTGGATGATTTATTGACAATGCGCTGTAGTTTTTTCTGTGAGTTGCTGTCTAGGCTGCCATACCAAACTGTTATGGATGAAGTGAGAGTGCTCTCAATGATGGCGGAGTAGAAACGGAGGAGGAGATTTGTTTTCACTCTGAATTTCTTGAGCTGTCTCAGGAAAAACAGTCTTTGGTGGACTTTTTTGTGAATGTAATCTGTGTTAGTGTTCCATTTTAGTGTATTGTTAATGTGAGTGCCGAGAAATTTGAAAGAGTCAGTTATGGCTATGGGTTCATTAGAGATGTGAATGGGAGTTTTGAGTGAGGCCGTGTGCCTGAAGTCAATTATTAGTTCTTGTGTTTTGGATGGGTTGAGCTGGAGATTGTTTTCTTGGCACCAGGAGACAGCTTGGGCTACTTGTTGGCGGTACTGGTGTTCATTATCCATAGTTATGAGTCCAATGATAGTAGTGTCGTCTGCATACTTAAAAATGGAAACTGAACTGTGATGGGATGTCATATGGTTTGTGTCCAGAGAAAAAAAGCCATTGTGAGAGGACGCAGCCCTGGGGGACACCTGTGCTGAGGGTCAGAGGTCGAGATGAGAGGTTACCCATCTTAACCCTTTGTTGCCTTTTCCAAAGGAAGCTCCATAACCAATGGCGTAGACAGGGGTCAATGTTCATGTCCGTCAGTTTATTGAAGAGGTTGACCAGGTTTATTGTGTTAAAAGCCGAACTGAAGTCAATGAAAAGGATACGGGCATAGCTGTTAGGAGACTCAAGGTGCTGTAATATGTGGTAGAGGGCCAGGTTGACGGCATCCTCAACAGACCTGTTGGCACGGTAAGCAAATTGATGGGGGTCAAGCAGGGGGGTAGTGGATGCCTTCAGATGATCGAAGATGATGCATTCAAATGACTTCATGACCACGGCTGTTAGGGCGATTGGTCTGTAGTCGTTGGGACATGAGATCTTCAGTGATTTTGGGACAGGGATTATGGATGTCCTCTGCATCTTCTCCTCTTACACCAACTACCTTCATGTCCTCCTTCACCATATCCACAAATCTTCTCTTTGGTCTTCCTCTAGGCCTTCTTCGTGGTAGTTCCAACCTCAGCATCCTACTACCAATATACTCACTATCCCTCCTCTGTACATGTCCAAACCACGTCAATCTAGCCTCTCTGACTTTATCTCCAAAACATCTTACATGTGCTGTCCCTCTGATGGACTCCTGGTCCTCAAGAGTAACCTCTTCTACTCTTTTTTCTCTCTCATTTTCCTCATTCATCAGCTCTTCCCAGCACACTTCTGTCATCAGTCAATACATTTCCCTATCTGTCCTTTATCAATCTAACGTGCTGCACGTTCTTCCCATCTCTATTTCTCTTCTGTGCCAACCTGTATAAATCATTTTCTCCCTCCTTACTGTCCAACCTAGCATACAAGTCATCATACGCCCTTTGTTTGGCCTGTCACAGTTCCAACACTCAAAGACCCTACTATCAGTCCTAGACTCATGCTTTTCCTCTTCTCTCTCTGCCTACAGACACGTCTCCCACCTCTCCTTCTTTGACCAACAGTAGTCCAATTTCCATCAGCATCCTATGGGTTAACAGCACTGATGGCGGTTGTTGTTAACCCGGGCCTCGACCGATCCGGTATGAAATTCATCTTTACGGTTTGCATTTTGTATTCTGGAAAAAGTTTTATGTCGGATGCCCTTCCTGTCGCAACCCTATGCATTTATCCGGGCTTGGGACCGGTGTGAGGGTGGGCACTTGTTTGTGCCCCCCCCCCACGGCTGCATTCTCTCATTCATGTTTATAATTTATCATATGTTTATAATGCACAATAAACTTAAAATTTAACATATGTTTGTAATTTACAATATCTGTATAATTTACAATATGTTTATAATGTACTATATGTTTATAATTTGTAATAGGTTTATAATGTATAATAAATTTTAAATTTAACATATGTTTGTAATTTACATTATGTTTATCACTATAATGTACTATATGTTTATATTTTACAACATGATTATAATGCACAATACATGTAAATTTTAATATGTTAATATGTTTAATATCAATAATGTCAATACGTTCCTTTTATTTGCACCTCAATAAATCATTCCAGAGTAAAAACCATGCACACAAGTCCAAACCACAGTGATTATAACTTTAAAACTTTATTACAGGAACAGAAAAACAGACAAAAACAAAGTGCATGAACTGGAATAATTTAATAAAT
>CM045728.1:2525000-2537500 GCA_024760905.1 Plotosus lineatus | reverse complement strand
TGGAGTGATATGTTCAGGGTGATGTGCAGAGTAAATTTCCAACCACACTTAATGTACTGCATTAGGCCAAAACATTTAATTTCAGTCTCATCTGACCAGAGCACCTTCTTCCACATGTTTGCTGTGCCCCTGCAAGGCTTGTGGCACACTGCAAAGAGGAATCGTTATGGCTTTCTTCTTGTCACTATTCCACTCTTACATCAGGACAGATTTGGGGAGTGCACAACTAATAGTTATCCTATGGACAGAGTCATGTGTGTGTGTGTGAGTGTGTGTGTGTGTGTGTGTGTGTGCGTGTGTGTGTGTGTGTGTGTATGTGTGTGTGTGTGTGTGTGTGTGTGTGTGTGTGTGTGTGTGTGTGTGTGTGTGTGTGTGTGTGTGTGTGTGTGTGCTACTTATCCCTGAAGTGATTGTGATATCTAAATGGATTTAAGTGATCACTTAAATGCTCCCCCAGGATGGCTCTTGTTATGGGTTCAGATAATGGTTCAGTGTGTGTGTGTGTGTGTGTGTGTGTGTGTGTGTGTGTGTGTGTGTGTGTGCACGCGCATGTGTTTGTCAAAGGAAATTTCATGGGAGAGGGAGTCTTTTAACACCTAATTAAAGTGAACTCGATATCTGTGCTTATCACATCTCACTGTGACTTTCAAGGACACATTGGTTTGTTGAGTGCTTGTGTATTTGCAAGGTCAGAGGTCACACTGATTGTATGATGGTTGGCAGCTGTGAATCATATTTCTTGATGATAATTAATTATTTATTTTCTTAGTAAAACACAAAGCCTATATTTTACTAAAAATGATGCTTTTAATCCACTCAACAAAAGCTGTAATGGATGCAGATTCATGATTTTCTTCCATCACTTTCATCACTTTCACAGAAATTACTGAAGAATTCATGCTCACAACATCAGATTCATGGACAGTTTTAATGGCTCAAAGGTGAACACCTGGTGGTCAAGCTTCTGCCTATGGAGCCCAGCCGGACCCAGCCTGAAAAGGAGACATTGGTTCACCCTCCCATGGATCCACCATCTGTGGGAGGGCTATAGGGGTCAGGTGTTTTGTGAGTTGACTGACAGCCGAAAGCATGGGTTCTGTTGGACCGATCCTCAACGACTGATTCTGACTCTTGTGATGAGGAATACCACATCTCTGGTGGGGAAGGAGCCTGGGCTTGTGTGTGAGTTTGAGAAATACCAACTAGATACAGTATAGTTAAACTCACCTCGATGCAAAGCTCGGGCTGAGGAACCACCCATCTTGAGAGGGGCTGGACCTTATCCCATACTGGAGCTGCTCATGGGAAGAGGTGGAAAGACAGTGTGGGCATCCTTGTCTCAGTGTCCACATGTTGAAGTTCTCCCCAGTTGATAAAAGGGTAGCTTCCCTCAACCTTTGGGTCTGGGGATGGGTCCTGAGACTCCGTTGAGAGACCATTCGGTCTCTGTTTCACTGGCGCCAGAGTTTGGTCTGCATTAGTAACAACTGTTAGATTGTTTTTTTTTTTCTGGTCAGGGTTGGAGTCTGGCAAGTCTGTCCTTTTTCACTGATTCTGTTCATATTTTTAATGTACAGAATTTCTAGGCATAGCCGTGGCATTGAGGATTTCTTGTTTGGTGGAAATACAATCTCATCTCTGCTTTTTGTGGATGGTGTATTCCTTTTAGCTTCATCAATCCAGGACCTTGGAACAATTCACAGCCAAGTGAAAAGCAGCTGGGATGAGAATGAGTACCTCCATGTCTGAAGCCATGGTTTTCTGCTGGAAAAGGGTGGAATACACCCTCTGAATTTTTATGGGGTCTGTCCCAAGTGGAGGAGTTCAGTTATCTCAGGGTCTTGTTTACAAGGCTGGAGCAAAAAAATAAACAGGTAGATTGCTGCAGCCTCTGCTGTAAATCGGTGCTTGTACTGGTCCATCATGGGGGAAGAGGGAGCTGAGCTGCCGGTCAAGATTGTGGATAAAAGTGGCTAAAATGAGCTCCTTCTGTAGGGTGGCTGTGCTCTTCCTTAGAGATCGTGTGAGAGGCTAAGCCATCTGGAAGCAGCTCAGAGTAGGACCGCTGCTCCTTCATGTTGAGAGGAGCAGGTTGAGGTGTCTCAGTCATCTGGTTAGAATGCTTCCCCAACTCCTCCCTGGTGTGGTGGTTCAGGCATGTCCAACCGGGAAGAGACACTGGGGTCAACCTAGAACACAATGAAGTGATTATCTCTTTTGGCTGAACTGGAAATGCCTCTGTGTCCCCCGAAAGAGCTGGGGGAAGAGATTGGGGAGAGGAATTTCTGGACCTCATTACTTCAACTGCTGCACCTGCCACTGACTCCGGATTAAGAGGAAAACAAAGATGATGATGATGATGATGATGATGATGATGATGATGATGATTCATTTAACCCATCTAAAGTGAAGACACACACACACACACACACACACACACACACACACACACACACACATACACACAAAGCTGTAGGCTGATACACACATTGGAGCACCCGGAGAGCAGTTTGGGTTAGGTGGCTTGCTAAAGGACACTTCAGCCGCTAATGTGGAAAGACGCAGCTCACTCCCCAACTGCCACACAGTTTTACTGCTGGTTCTCTAAATTTTAGACTATGGCTACCCCAAGTGTGTCTGCACTACAGTCTCAACAGAATTTATTTTCGTATTCTATGTTCATACTACTGCATGTTTACATAGTGTAATTTTTTAAAATTATTTTATTTATATCATCATCATTTTCTGTAACCGCTTAATCCTAACTTTGGGTGGCAGGGAGGCCGGTGCCCATCCCAGCCAACTTCGGGCGAGGGCAGAGTACACCCTGGACAGCTCGCCAGGCCATCGCAGGGCGGAAACACGCTGACGGCTTTGCAGCCTACTCTTTACGAAAGTCAGCAATGGTTCTTTTACATGCCTCACACCATAGACAGTGAGAGACATGGCCAGCCTTTGCGAACCCAGTTAGCTGCACTGGGGACGACAGTGACAACCTTGTGAAGAGTGGGACTCAAACCCCCAACCTTTGGATCAGCGATCCTGTGCCCTATACCACTAGACCACCACTACCCCGCATTTTATTTATGTTTTTTTATTTATTTATATTTTGCCTAAATGTAATTTTTACATGCAACATATTTTTTTCTTATGGGCAATATTGAGTGGGCTTTGAGCTCAAGAATTTCATTGCTGGTAGTGATGTTAGATTTCTACATGTACATAACAATAAAACCTGAAATGTGAAACTTGATTTCCGTCTTGTGTAATACAGATTCTGATTGCATTTCTTCAGAAAGCACTAGACTGTTTTAAGTGATTACCATTTCCTGAGGTGATGTGACAATAAATGTTACAGTAGCATGACCATTTCTTCAGCACTGTCACCTAATACTCCCAACAGTGATTTATACTGTCATCTGTTCGAAATTCACCATGTTGTGTAATGCAACTGTTGAAAAACTGAAATTCTCTGCACTCTTTTGAAGTGAGTAACGATGCTCATCTGAATTATTGAACTCCAAGTCATCCTTGCGTACAAAGCTTGTCTTTGGTGGATTTCATTTGTCAATTTTATAAAGAATCATGATCCCTCTCTTGAAACAAAACTTTTTGAACTATTACTGGAATGTTCTATAAATTTCCTGTCTCTGTTTCTGTAACTTCTTGCATGAGAAAATGGAAAAGGAAATGGAAAATATACCTTCAGTTTCCTAATTCAAGGCACTTGTCACACCCTGCACTGCACCGTGTTCTCTCAGATCCTCCAGCACTGCTAGACCGGTCCCTCCCTCTGGATGCTCGGACAGCTCAGGTACTGGGTATTTCAAACGATAGCTGGAAATACTTGATTGGCAAATTCAATAAAAAATAACTAATAATAACAATACTACTACTACTACTACTACTAATAATAATAAAAACCTCAAACTCTACCCACGGGGTTTTGATTGATAGTATACGGAGCCTGTGTCCTCCTGAGACTGGATAAGAATATATTCACCGAAAGTGACTTTAGAGCGCTATGAAAGTCACTCTGGATAAGGGAGTCTGCCAAATGCTGCAAATGAAAACGCTTTAAATTTATTTAAAACGCCAAACTTTTGTTCAATGTGTTGTGGACATCAAATTTAAACTTTATTTATTCTTAATTAAGTTAATATTTTCCGTATTTTATATTGGTTAAATAAAGGTTTATGTGAATTAACATATAATACATTTTTTGTTTTTATTCCATCCAACTTATTATTATTATTATTATTATTTTTATTATTATTATTATTATTATTAGTAGTAGTAGTAGTGGTAGTAGTAGTAGTAGTAGTAGTAGTAGTAGTAGTAGTAGTAGTAATGGTAGCTGTAAGAATTTTCTCAGGAGAAGTTCCTAGTTAAACCTGCACGATCTGGATTCCTGTATCTCAACGTCTGAGAGCGCTCCGGGAACAGAGGACAACAAACCACACGAGTGAAATCAGTCTGGTTTATTCATCTGCTGCTCAGTGTGTGTCACTGGGCATAAAGCTTTTATACAGTGGAGGTGTGTGCGTGAAAAAGTGGGTACAGAGTCACATGTTTCTTTGTTCACAGCTTAAAAGTTGTACCATAAATCACAGTGCTTGATAAGAAACCGTCCATCACATTCCTTTGCCTTAGGGGTGACATTTACGACTCCGTGAACTTTTGACCTCAGGAAGAATGCTGCCTTGTAAAGCATCACAACAGCAATAAAAGTCCACGGTTTAAAGCACAGGAATGCTGCTAATTATACAATGGTTAAAGATAAGTCAAAATGTGACCTTACAGTTCCCCTCTTTTATACTGAAATGCAATTAAAGTATAACAACATGAACAGAGTCTTTTCTTGATATAAGATAGAGTCGTGTTGGCGTGCAAGCTGACAGGATCTAGGGACATCGGAGGACCGCGGTTGACCGGGACCGGTGCTTGAAGGGCAGGCGGGGCCTCATCGCCCTTCGCCCACTATCTCGGGATCCTCGTAACATCCTTCCACCCTAGTCAAGCTCTACACACGTGACATGGCCCAATAGATGTCATCCTTTCTGGTAGGCAGCTGGGTGTATCTGGGTTCGCTGAAGGAGCTCGCCAGGATCCAAACACGATCCATCAGGCACCTGAAAATACAGGGTCCGAACACGCAAACCAACAACAAACATTTATATGTCTATGTCAGGTCTGATCCGTTGGGAGGTGCTTTTCACCTCTTAAGTGATATATATCTCCGGACCTGGAGCAGAGGTAATAAAAATGGACAACATCATATTCACACAATACAAATAATACTTCATTGCGGGCTTTTCTTCAGTCTGGTAGCATGGATCCACTGTGGAAAGAGGTCAGTTAGTACGGCGGTACGAGTAACAGCGAGTATCTCCGTGGGCTCACTGTAAGGAGTGTCTCCCAAAGAGGAATTTAGTTTCGCAAATTTCTTAACCAGCACCTTGTCTCCTACCTTGAAGGCATGAGTGCTTGCATAGGCCGGGACCGAAGTATTTTGATTAGTGCATTCCCAATAGTCATTTAGGACCTTAACAAGGCCCACAGCATACTCGCTCATGTGTATATCTAAATCTTCCGTCCCCAAAGCCTGTTTTCCCTTCCTCCAAGGTGCGGGAAAGGGTCTCCCCATTACCACTTCGTAAGGGGATAAATTCCCTAAGGCCACCTGCGAGGTCATCCGCAGATCAGCTAGGACCACAGGCAGCACCGAAACCCAATTCCTGGATCCGGTGGCGTGCATTGCTTTTCGTAATTTCCCTTTAATTGTTCTGTTTGTTCGTTCCACGATTCCGGAGGACTGAGGGTGATATGGGACATGGAAACGGCAATTGATCTTTAGCTCTTGGGCCAACAGTTGAGTGACTTTTGAGGTGAATGGTGTGCCTTTGTCCGAATCAATACCCAACGGGAGGCCATATCTGGGAATAATTTCCTGTGATAACTTTTGAACCACTACTCGGGCGTTTTCGTTCCCACACGGGAAAGCTTCAACCCATCGAGAGAATTTATCCACGATAACCAGTAGATATTTAAAGGGACCCTGCCGGGGCATGTGGGTAAAATCTATCTGCCACTCCTGAAAGGGAGTATCTGGTTTCGGCAGATGCTGATGTGATGCATGTGGTTTGGACACATTGTTCTGTGCACAAATCAGGCATTTGTCCAGAATGCTGTGTACCGTAGAGGCTAGTTGTCGTATACAAAAATCTTTTTCCATATCTGTCACCACCCCTCTTCGACCGCGATGTGTAGGCCCGTGAAACTCGCGGACGAGGAAAGGAAGGCAGTGCGTTGGCAGACATAAGCGACCGGTCGAATCGAGTAGAATGCCGTCCCCCAAAAGTTGAGAGCCATGCAAAGACCAAAAATCAGTGTCTTCTGTGGACGCCGAGGACTGAAGGGATTTCAGATCCAAGTCAGGGAGGAGGGCACTAAGCATGTGTGAGGTTGATACTAGCGCGGGCTGCAGGAATGGTGGCATGGAGCCGAGCAAGGCAGCCTGTTTAGCTGTGCGGTCAGCCAAAGAGTTACCTCGTGCCTCATCAGTGTGGTCAGAGGAATGACCGCGGGTCTTTACGATCGCTAAACGGAACGGGAGATTGCAGGACACAATAAGATCCTGGACTAAGGTGGAATGTGAAATGGGCTTACCGTCAGCAGCAGTGAAACCACGAGATTGCCAGATACGACCGAAATCATGCGCCACCCCAAAAGCGTAACGAGAGTCAGTGTATATAGTAACATCCTGGTCGGAAGCGAGAGTGCATGCCCGAGTGAGCGCATATAACTCTGCTGCTTGAACGGAATTAAAGGGGAGCGAGTACGCTTCCAAAACTTGGTCCGGTAAGGAACATACCGCGTAGCCACAGAGGAACACTCCGTCGGAGGGTTTCGAGCATGACCCATCTACAAACAGGGAGAGACCTGTCGAGAGAGGCGTGGATAATAAGTCGGACCTAATACTGGTGTCATGGACAATGGTGTCCATGCAGTCATGTTCCAACGGTTCACAGTCATCTTGAACATTAAGCAGGCGCTGTAGGGCCTGGGCCACGTTATCTAGGGAGAAGGAACAAGAGATGGTTAGATTATCAGTAGCACAAAGGATGGCCTCATAACCTAAACGACGTTGAGAAGACATGTGTTGTGTAGACAGAGTATTAAGGATATGCCTAACCTGATGGCTGGTGTGTAAAACGAGTGGATGAGAGAGCACTATTTTTTCTGCTTCGAGAACTAACACCGCACTGGCAGCGACGGCACGGAGACAGGCAGGTAAACCCTGAGCCACAGTATCTAGAGTTTTAGAGAGGAAAGCACAAGGCCTAAGTCCCCCCCCGTGGTCCTGCGCCAAGACTCCAGAAGCCGTGCCGGCCTGGTGAGCGACGTAGAGATGAAAGGGTTTGTTGTAATCCGGGAGCCGAGAGCGGCGCGGAGCATAGGGCCGACTTCAGGGCTTTGAATGCGTCCAGCATGTCCTCAGTCCAGACCAAGGGTTGATGGAGAGGGTCAGTGTGAGCCACGGCAGAGCGTAAACGTTTGTCATAAAAGGAACAGTCCGGGATCCATTGTCGGCAGTAGTTAATGAGGCCCAGGAAAGCCAGGAGCGCTTGTTTAGTGGCAGGCTTCTGAGTGTCCACTATGAGCTTGACGCGATCCTGAGTAAGGCATTTTATCCCGTGAGAGAGTTCATAGCCCAGATATATCACAGTGGGGAGACAGAACTGTAACTTGGGCTTGGAGACCTTGAAACCCTTCTTTTCCAGTAAGAGGAGCAGTTGAACGGTTGCATCGAAACACAGTTCATAAGTTAGGCCGGACACCAGGAGGTCATCAGCATAAGAGTGAATGCAGGAACCTACGGGAACGTCAAGAGACCCCAGTGCATCCCTAACTGCAGCCGAAAAAACGGCAGGAGAGTCAATAAATCCTTGAGGTAATCTAGTCCACGTGTACTGTCGCTGCCGGTGTGTGAAAGCGAAGAGAGGTTGTGTGCTTGGCTCAACAGGGATACTAAAAAACACCAAGCACACGTCAATCACGGAGAAATGGGTATGATCGCAAGGAATGGAAGCCATAATAGAGGGCACGTCCGGAACGACCGGCGAAACTGGGATGATGAGCTCGTTAATTTTTCTGAGGTCCTGTGTCAGACGCCAGGAACCGTCCGGCTTGGGAACTGGGTTCACAGGAGTGTTATAAGGGCTTGTGCACGGCACGATGATACCCTGTTCCAAAAGAGCGGCCAAAATAGTGTCGATACCCAACATTTTTTGAGGCGATAAGGGGTATTGTCGGATGTACACGGGCGAAATGTGCTTCACGGTAGCTTCATATGGGACGCAGTCCACACAACCCACGTCATTCTTATGTTCTGCCCAAAGATTGGTGGGCAGTGTGTCGAGTACAGGGGGCGAGGTGGAACTCGCCACGCACGCCGAATTAACATTAAAGGGCAAGGGCTGCGCTTGCAATGATAACAGAGAAACGGAGGAGGTGTCGCACGTTTGGATGGTCATGCTCGAACCTTGGAAAGAGATTTGGAACCCCAGAATGCTCATGAGGTCACGGCCTAACAAATTAAAAGGGCATTCGGACATATATACAAAGGAGTAGGATATTTGCACTTTATCAAGCGTAGGGTCATCAGGAAAACATAAAAGAAGGGGCGGCGTATATGGGGAGGAGAAAGGAACCCCATCTATACCCACAGAGCTGGTAGACCTGGAGGAGACAGCACCCTGATAGTCCCTGCCTAGGGAGGATAGGGTCGCACCGCTATCGATAACAAAAAGATATTCTACCCCTTCTAGAACAATAGGAAGGAGGGGCAGATTCTCATTGCAGGGTGAATTAAACACTAGGTGCATTAAGCTACAGGTCGCGGGGTCCTTACTCCGCGGGCATCCCTATTCGTGCTCCCGCGGGTACGGCCGTGTTGGCGATGCGCCTGCGGAATCTGAGTGGGGGCGAGACAAATTATCTCCTTGGTGGGTCCGAGAGGCAGAATTACATTCGTCTCTCTGTTTCTTTCTACACTCTTTTTTCCAGTGCCCTTCCTTACCACAATAATGACACTTTCCGGTCTTTCTATACGAATCCCTTCTCCTATTCTTATCACGAGGGCCCTGGGGGGCCACCGCCAGCAGAACCTTATTCTTCACATTCAATAGTCCATCTGATTCTAACATACGAACCCTTTCTCCAGCAGTTCTAACGATGAGACATTGACGATCTGTGAAATGCGGTTTAAGTGCGCTCTGGACTTCTGGGAGACAATTACTTAAAAAACTGGACATGAACATAGAGTTTGCCGCGTCGGTATCAAGAGGAAACCCTCCTACATGACGCCAAGTTTCAGTAAAGCGATTCCAAAATACCGAAGTTAGTTCGCCTCGCTTCTGCTTGCAATTGGTCACGTGTGAAAGATCACAAGCTCCCTCCCGTCGGGAGACTAGATAAGCCGTAAGTTGCGTGCGCAGTTGAGTCAATGCCTCGGGATCATCCCGCCAAAAGAGGGTGGACCGATAGGTGGTGTTACGACGACCCTTGACTTCCCCTTCTTCTTCCACTTTAACATTAGTCACTACGTCATTCTCAGGGGCCAAACAGGGGACGTTCTGAAGGACCACAGCCTCATTGTAAGCTTCCTTGAGGGTGTGTTGCAGGATAAAGCGATAATCCTCTCCCGTTAGCTGGCAATATCTGGTGGACCGTATAAGCATATCTACGTAGGCTAGGGGTGTGTCCAAGCCGGGGAGCATGGAGATAATGTCCTTAAGTGCGGCCACGGATGGTGGCTCCACGACAATACCTCTTCCACGTTTCTGCCATATACAAGCTACATTCTCCACGGCCCTAGGTTTAGGTGGCTTCGGGAGAGGAGGGGAATCGGGCTGAGAGCCCGCGTCGGGACCAATGTCCGCCGGGTTTTCCCAATCCAAATCCTCATTCCCTTCCGTATCTTCGGAATCCTCCTCATTTACTGGTGGAGGCGGGGAGGGAATCACAACCTTGGGTCTTTGTTTCGATTTAATTTTAGGTCGCGCTCCGGCTCCGGGGGTTCCTCCTTCAGCAGCGAGCAGGGTTGGGTATAAGGCGAGGACCTCCGCTGGCTTAGGGTCAGCGGGGAGTAGCGGGACTATCTCCCCCGATCCTACTGGATAGGGTGGGGGAGCCGACGGGGGAGTTACGGGGGACACAGTTTGCACACAGCAAGTTGGACTTTTGGTATTTTTCCCTTTTCCCTTTTCTTTACTCATTAATATAGGTTTGGGGACACTCCGAGTCACCTTCTTGGGCTCGAAGAGCTTTTTAAGTTGTAACCAGTACGAGCGCATTTCATACCATTTTTCATAAGCCTCCTTCATGTATTCATGAGCCCAGGAGGGGTTGCCCAATCCATCATAAATCATGCGATGCGCGGATGTCAGAAATCCTGCATCAAAAGTCCCATTTCTAGGAAAGTTTGGCACTTGGTCAAGTCCCTCCGTCCATCCGGCTAAATTACTAAGCCATGGTTCAGTATAATAAGCAAGACCACATCTATTCATCCATTCCTTGGGGGTTTCCCCGGGATTAGGCTTTGGGTAGGAATTTCCCATTGTTTACCCTCTAACAACAAAACAACAGAAAAAATACGTTGGCATACAGGAATGCAGGGGCACCTTCTTTTTTCTTTCTTTCGTTTTTAGTTTTTTTTTTTTTTTTGTATTTGTATAGCACTCTTCCCAGTTATAGCAACTGAGGATAAACCGTCCAGTTATAGCAACTGAGGATAAACCGTCCCAGTTATAGCAACTGAGGATAACCGTCCCAGTTATAGCAACTGAGGATAACCGTCCCTTCTAGAGAAGGGCATAAACCGTCCCTTATAAAAAGGGGATAACAGACGCTCAAATACTGCTAACCAGGTAGTCAACCAAATCTTGTCTTACCTGATCAGGAGTATCATGCCGGGGTCACCAAATTGTAAGAATTTTCTCAGGAGAAGTTCCTAGTTAAACCTGCACGATCTGGATTCCTGTATCTCAACGTCTGAGAGCGCTCCGGGAACAGAGGACAACAAACCACACGAGTGAAATCAGTCTGGTTTATTCATCTGCTGCTCAGTGTGTGTCACTGGGCATAAAGCTTTTATACAGTGGAGGTGTGTGCGTGAAAAAGTGGGTACAGAGTCACATGTTTCTTTGTTCACAGCTTAAAAGTTGTACCATAAATCACAGTGCTTGATAAGAAACCGTCCATCACATTCCTTTGCCTTAGGGGTGACATTTACGACTCCGTGAACTTTTGACCTCAGGAAGAATGCTGCCTTGTAAAGCATCACAACAGCAATAAAAGTCCACGGTTAAAAGCACAGGAATGCTGCTAATTATACAATGGTTAAAGATAAGTCAGAATGTGACCTTACAGTAGCAGAAGTAGTAGTAGTGGTAGTAGTAGTAGTAGCAGTAGAAGTAGTAGTGGTAGTAGTAGTAGTAGCAGTAGAAGTAGTAGTGGTAGCAGTAGTAGTAGTAAAAGTAGTAGTAGTGGTAGTAGTAGTAGTAGTAGTATTAGTAGTAGTAGTGGTAGTAGTAGTGGTGGTAGTAGTAGTAGTAGTAGTAGCAAAAGTAATAGCAGTAGTAGTAGTAGTAATGCAGCCGTGGGGGGGGGGGAAACAAACCAGTGTCTCTCCCTAACGCCGGTCCCAAGCCCGGATAAATGCAGAGGATTGCGTCAGGAAGGGCATCCGGCGTAAGACAAATGCCAAATAAACTATGCGAATCACAAGAAAGAATGACATACCGGATCGGTCGGGCCCGGGTTAACAACGACCGCCATCAGTGCCGTCAACCAACAGGGTGCTGATGGAAATTGGACTACTGTTGGTCGAAGACGTCGAAGAAGGAGAGGCGGGAGGCGTGTCCGTTGCCAGAGAGAGAAGAGGAAAGGCATGAGTCTAGGACTGAAAGTAGGGACTTTGAATGTTGGAACTATGGCAGGAAAAGGTAGAGAGCTGGCTGACATGATGCAGAGGAGGAAGGTGGACATACTGTGTGTTCAGGAGACCAGGTGGAAAGGTCGCAAGGCTAGAAGCATAGGAGCAGGGTTTAAGCTGTTTTATCATGGTGTGGATGGGAAGAGAAATGGAGTCGGAGTCATCTTGAACGAGGAGTTTGTCAGGAATGTTCTAGAAGTGAAAAGAGTGTCAGACAGAGTGATGAGTCTCAAGTTAGAACTTGAAGGTATGATGGTCAATGTTGTTAGTGCTTATGCCCCACAGACAGGATGTGAGCGAGAAGACAAGGAGAGATTTTGGAGTGAGTTAGATGAAGTGATGCAGAGTACCCCCAGAGGTGAAAGAGTGGTCATTGGGCAGACTTCAATGGACATGTTGGTGCAGGAAAAAGAGGGGACGAGGAAGTGATGGGTAGGTTTGGTATCCAGGACAGGAACGCAGAAGGACAGATGTTGATCGATTTTGCAAAAAGGATGGAAAT
>CM045728.1:2435000-2507500 GCA_024760905.1 Plotosus lineatus | reverse complement strand
GATCATGCAGCGTTATATTTTGTTATCCCGAAATCCCTCTACAATCGGGATGATATTGAAGCAGAAGGAAACCTTAAAGCGGAAATACAGTGATGGAGGTGATTATTTCGGCATGATATTGAAACAGAAGGAGCATGAAAACAGAGTGCTCTGTGGGACAAGACCTCCAATCTCAGAAGGAAGCAATATTGAATCAGGACCTCTGATCTTTCAAACAGATACTGTAATTCCACTTTAAATGCAGCATCCCGTCCATTTAAATATTTAAATACAATTGCTCTGTTGGCTGCGCATTGCATGTGGGCAGAACCCGCATTCGGCAAAACACACTTGACTGAGTTTTGTGTGTGTGTGTGTGTGTGTGTGTGTGTGTGTGTGTGTGTGACACTGTGGATATGCTTAAGGCCGCTATCGAAGCATCCTGGGCCTCCATAACACCTCAGCAGTGCCACAGGCTGATTGCCTCCATGCCACGCCGCATTGAAGCAGTCATTTCTGCAAAGGATTCCCGACCAAGTATTAGATAGATAGATAGATAGATACAGCTTTATTAATCTCACAATGGAGAAATTCACTGTTACAGGCTCTTGAGGTACCATCAGTAGGGGGTGCAAAAATAGATACATATACAAACATACACACATACATATATATTATATAAGTAAATAAATAAATAGATACATAAATATTATAAATTAATAAACAATAAAAGAAAAAAAGGGAACGACTTTACAGACTGGCCTATATTAAAGTGTACATGTATCTGAGGGCAGAGTAGATGGGTTGATATGGTTGACAGTCAGTGGGGTAGATGTGGTTGATTAAAGTGCACAGGGTTTTTATTGCACATAACCGGTATTTTCACAGACAGTTACAAGGTGGCATTGTACAGCCTGACAGCGGTGGGAATGAACGACCTGCGGTAGCGCTCCTTCCTGCACTGAGGATGTCTCAGTCGTCCACTGAAGGAGCTACTCAGCTTCTCTACAGTCTGGTGAAGTGGGTGAGAGCTGTTGGCCATGATGGATGTGAGCTTTGCTACCATCCTCCTCTCACTCACCTCCTCCACAGAGTCCAGTGGGCAGCCTAGGACAGAGCTGGCCCTCCTGACCAGCTTGTTCAGTCTTTTTCTGTCCCGCTCTGTGCTGCCCGGTGCCCAGCAGATAGCAGCGTAGAGGATTGCAGAGGCTACCACAGAGTCATTCTACTCCGATGTTGGGCCTGTAGGCAAACTGCAGTGGATCTAGGGTGGGGCTCACCATAGAGCGGAGGTGTATGAGGAGGAGCCTTTCCATGGTCTTCATAAGGTTGGAGGTCAGGGCAACGGGTCTGTAGTGGGCCGGTTCCTTCGCTTGTGCTGTTTTGGGAACCAGAACCACACAGGAGGTCTTCCACAGGATGGGAACCTTCTCCAGGCTGAGGCTCAGGTTGTACAGGTAGCATAGTACCTCACAGAGCTGGTCTGCACAGGTCCTCAGCAGCCTGGGACTGATGCCATCTGGTCCTTCAGATTTCCTCTGATTTAGTCGCCTCAGCTGTCTCCTCACCTGGTCTGATGTGAGGGAGAGGGGGCTGGGGTGGGCTGCAGAGGGAGGGGATGTGTCTGTCAGGCTGTAGCAGTCAAGTGAAGTTGGCCTGGGGAGGGGGGAGGTGTCTGCTGGTCTGGAGGCGTGTGAAGAGAGGGGGAACGGGGAGGGGGCAGAGGGGGAGGGAAGAATCAAACCTGTTGAAGTAACAGTTTAGTTCATCCGCCCAGCGCTGGTCACCATCAGCTGTCCCTCTGACACCCTGCCCAAATCCAGACATGGTTTTAGTCCTCTCCAGGCGTCCATACGTTGTTCTGAGCCAGCTTCTCCTCCAGCTTCTTCCCATAGTCCTTCTTTGCCCTCCTGATCCTCCACTGGAGCTCACGTTGGACCTTCTTCTGCTCCTCTCTATCCCCCGAGATGAAAGCCCTCTTTTTCTGGTTCAGGAGGACTTTAAGCTCAGGGGTGACCCACAGGTGATTGTTTGAGAAGCACCGTACCCTCCGTGTTGGCACAGTGCTGTCCACGCAGAAGTTCATGTAATCAGTGATACAGTGTGTGAGGCCGTCGATGTTATCACCAAAGGAGTCACAGAGCATGCTCCAGTCTGTGGTCTGGAAACAGTCCCTAAGCCTCTCATTGGTCTCCTCGGTCCACACTTTCACAGACCTCTTCTGCACAGGTTCCTTTCGCACCCTGGGTGTGTATTGGGGGAGCAGGTAGACCAGGTTGTGGTCTGAGCGTCCCAGTGGGGGGAGTGGGGGGAGCTGTAAGCATCCTTGACATTAGCATACAGCAAGTCCAGAGTTTTATTGTCTCTTGTGGTGCACTTCACGTACTGCGTGAACGTCGGGAGAGAGGCGGAGAGAGGGGCGTGGTTAAAGTCCCCGCTGATCAGAATCATGGCGCGGGGGTGACGAGTCTGTGTCTGATTAACGGCGCTGTGGAGACGCTCAAACGCGGCCGCCGCATCAGCCGAGGGCGGACTGTACACGCAAAACACAATCACGTGTGAAAACTCCCTCGGTAGATAATATGGCCGCGCGCTCACCGCGAGCAGTTCCAGGTCCCGCGTGCATAGCTGCTCTTTCACATGCACGTTGGCCTGGTGGCACCATTGTTCATTCACATAGACCGCCACACCCCCTCCTTTCTTCTTACCGCTCTCCGCCGCGCTCCGATCTGCTCGCGCGAGTGTAAATCCGTTAAGAGAAACCACAGAGTCCGGTGTGAGTTCATTCAGCCACGTCTCTGAGAAACACATGAGGCTGCAGTCCCGGTATTGCCTCTGCTGCCGGGTCAGCGCCGCCAGCTCCTCCGTCTTGTTGGCGATCGCGCGGACATTTCACATGATGACAGAGGGAACATGTTAGAAGTCTCTTTCCGTGGAAGCTCTTAGTTAAATCTGCATGACCTGGATTCCTGTATCTCAACGTCTGGGAGTACTCCGAGAGCAACAGACGAGCAACCACACGAGTGAAATCAGTCTGGTTTATTCTTCGGAAGCTCATCGAACACATGCAGTGTCCGCTTATTTATACAGAGGGATATGCGTGCAAAGTTGTAATTGCGTTGTCACAAAGCATTTCCATATACATGTCTGTGCCCTGAGGCGCTTAACACTTGGCTAATTACATTTCAAAGCATTTCCTCATTGTTATACATTGTTACTTTCTGAATCCCACACCTGAACCGAAACACGACACAGGAACACCCACCCAACAGTTTCATGTGTCTAGCGCACATGTCACCATTACAAGTAGAACAGGAAGCTTTAGATACACAGAGGTTACAATACACACATAGTTGCGTCTCATTTCCAATACACACATAATTGCGTCTCCTTTACAATACACACATAGTTGCGTCTCATTTCCAATACACACATAGTTGCGTCTCATTTCCAATACACACATAGTTGCGTCTCCTTTATCCTATCAATTTATTCCTTCAATCCCCTCTTTTTATACTATGAAATATGTATAAATTCTGTAGTGGCACGCCGGATCCCTCTCTTTCTTGTGGCATTCCAGAGGTGGGTTTTTTCTTCGTGTGGAATGTTGGACACCGTAGGGAAGAAACCAGGCCATGGTTGCGCCGAGGCTGGTGCTTGAAGGGCAGGCGGGGCCCCATCGCCCTTTGCCCACGTACCTCAGGGCTTCGGTAGCCTTCCCATCCGGATGTATCCCAGCATTACACACGCACATGACGTATTCTTGGGTCTGTAGTCATCGCCGGATGTATCCACACGACGCACTCCCGGGTCCACAGTCATCGACAGAGGCGGAGGGCAGGTGGGCACATCGGGGTTCGCTGAAGGAACTGGCCAGGACCCAGATTCGAGTCATCAAACACCTAAAAATACAGGGTCCAAACACACAAACCAACAACAAACACATACATACGGGAACAAGCATGGTTAAATACGGGGTAAACATGCCGAAAAGAGAGTGGAGGAATCCCCAGCCATAGTTTGGACTTTCGTCGCGTCGCAGTTGGTCCGCTACGTCACGCATTTTTTGTAAAGCCTGAGATATCGCCGGATGTATCCACACGACGCACTCCCAAGTCCACAGTCATCGACAGAGGCGGAGGGCAGGCGGGCACATCGGGGTTCGCTGAAGGAACTGGCCAGGACCCAGATTCGAGTCATCAAACACCTAAAAATACAGGGTCCAAACACACAAACCAACAACAAACACATACATACGGGAACAAGCATGGTTAAATACGGGGTAAACATGCCGAAAAGAGAGTGGAGGAATCCCCAACCATAGTTTGGACTTTCGTCGCGTCGCAGTTGGTCCGCTACGTCACACATTTTTTGTAAAGCCTGAGATATATTGCCCCCAGGTGAGTCATTCGGTGGGATGTAGGTACAGCAGTATTCGCTTATAAGAACGCAGACCCCACCTTCCTTTGCGAGCAGTGCGTCAAGTGCCATACGATTCTGGGTGTCCATAAGTCTCAGGGCCGTCAGTTCCTGTTTGATTCCGTCGACGGCTAGGATGGTGTTGTTTACAAACACAGCGAGCCTATAGTGAACCTTATTCAGTTGTCGGCGAATATTACCCACACCGAAGTTTGGGAACAGGATTTCCGCAAATCTCGTGCCCTCACTTACCAATTGGTGCTCTCCGGGCACCTCAAGATCACTAAGGGCCGACGTGGAGCATTTCCGACGAGCTAAGGAAGGAAACTGTTTGGAGAAAAGGGTGAGGGATGTTTCAATCCGGACGAGTGCACACCTACCTCGCTGTAGTTTCGGAAGATACAACCACAGTTGACCATTGCCACAATCCCAATACCAATCAGGAATCCATAAAGGTCGTTCCTGATTGAACGTTATCCTCCCTGTACTGTCAATTGCTAAATTAATGGTGTGATTACATCTAGCCGGATCTTGTTCCCAGTGAGATGTTTGATTGCCTTGTAATTCAACGCATTGTTCTGCACCATCTGTGTCCGTTGTACAGTCATTCTGTGCCTCCCGATCAGGTTCTGTGCCATTGCCTGAGTATCGCCAAAAACATATGGGATACTGCATCCTTACGTCCCAATGCACGGAAAAGCCTGAATTTGGGTCGAGGTGGCGCCTCAGAAATACTTTCGCTTGATTAAATGTTCCCCACTCACCCCGTACCCATGTCATGTTGATAGTGGTGTAATTGTCACGTGCTGGGGTATATACATACGGGGTTCCTCCATCATGGGGAAAGAGAGAGCAAACAATACATTCTTCCTGGGTCACATCTCGTTTTACCGTGAAATTTAAATACTGCCAGAACATGTTATTTTCTGGATGACGGTAATGTGTGCACCAACCCGGGACCATGCATAGTAGCCCGATTAAGAGCAGGGCATAAGAGGTATACATAAGTTGGGTTTTAAGTGGGCGTTATCCGACCCGTGTGCGAGAGGATGTGGTGGTGATACTTAGGTATCTGGATCAGGTCAAGACGAGTAAGTCATTCACCCCAGAAGGGCTGGTATCTCGAGACCTGAAAGATAAGTGAATGAGAGCAAAAAAAATTTTGCAAATACAAAGTGCACTTAATACGTCATTGCGGACTTTTCTTCAGTCTGGTAGCATGGATCCACTGTGGAAAGAGGTCAGTTAGTACGGCGGTATGAGTAACAGCGAGTATCTCCGTGGGCTCACTGTAAGGAGAGTCTCCCAAAGAGGAATTTAGTTTTGCAAATTTCTTGACCAGCACCTTGTCTCCTACCTTGAAGGCATGAGTGCTTGCATCGGCCGGGACCGAAGTATTCTGATTAGTGCATTCCCAATAGTCGTTTAGGACCTTAACAAGGCCCACGGCATACTCGCTCATGTGTATATCTAAATCTTCCGTCCCCAAAGCCTGCTTTCCCTTCCTCCAAGGAGCGGGAAAGGGTCTTCCCATTATTACTTTGTAAGGGGATAGATTCCCTAAGGCCACCTGCGAGGTCATTCGCAGATCCGCCAAAACCACGGGTAGTACTGAAACCCAATTTCTTGATCCAGTAGCGTGCATTGCCTTCCGTAATTTCCCTTTAATTGTTCTGTTTGTTCGTTCCACTATTCCGGAGGACTGAGGGTGATATGGGACATGGAAACGCCAATTGATCTTTAGTTCTTGGGCCAACAGTTGAGTGACTTTTGAGGTGAATGGTGTGCCTTTGTCCGAATCAATTCCCAACGGAAATATCTGGGAATAATTTCCTGTGATAACTTTTGAACCACTACTCGGGCGTTTTCGTTCCCACATGGGAAAGCTTCGACCCACCGGGAAAATTTATCCACGATAACCAATAGATATTTAAAGGGGCCCTGCCGGGGCATGTGAGTAAAATCTATCTGCCACTCCTGAAAGGGAGTATCTGGTTTCGGCAGATGCTGATGTGATGCGTGTGGTTTGGATACATTGTTCTGTGCACAAATCAGGCATTTGTCCAGAATGCTGTGTACCGTAGAGGCTAGTTGTCGTATACAAAAATCTTTTTCCATATCTGTCACCACCCCTCTTCGACCGCGATGTGTAGGCCCGTGAAACTCGCGGACGAGGAAAGGAAGACAGTGCGGGGGCAGACATAAGCGACCAGTCGAATCGAGTAGAATACCGTCCCCTGAGGGCTGAGAGCCATGCGAAGACCAAAAATCAGTGTCTTCTCTGGATGCTGAGGACTGAAGGGATTTCAGATCCAAGTCAGGGAGGAGGGCGCTAAGCATGTGTGAGGTGGACACCAGCGCGGGCTGCAAGAACGGCGGCATGGAGCCGAGCAAGGCAGCCTGTTTAGCTGTGCGGTCAGCCAAAGAGTTACCTCGTGCCTCATCAGTGTGGTCAGAGGAATGACCGCGGGTCTTTACGATTGCTAAACGGAGCGGGAGATTGCAGGACACAATAAGATCCTGGACTAAGGTGGAATGTGAAATGTGCTTACCGTCAGCAGCAGTGAAACCACGAGATTGCCAGATACGGCCGAAATCGTGCGCCACCCCGAAAGCGTAACGAGAGTCAGTGTATATAGTAACATCCTGGTCGGAAGCGAGAATGTATGCCCGAGTGAGCGCGTATAACTCCGCTGCTTGGGCGGAATTAAAGGGGAGTGAGTACGCTTCCAAAACTTGGTCCGGTAAGGAACATACTGCGTAGCCGCAGAGGAAAACTCTGTCGGAGGGTTTCGAGCATGACCCATCTACAAACAGGGAGAGACCTGTGGAGAGAGGCGTGGATAATAAGTCGGACCTAATACTGGTGTCATGGACAATGGTGTCCATGCAGTCATGTTCCAACGGTTCGCAGTCATCCTGAGTATTAAGCAGGCGCTGTAGGGCCTGGGCCACGTTATCTAGGGAAGAGGAACAAGAGATGGTTAGATTATCAGTAGCACAAAGGATGGCCTCGTAACCTGAGCGACGTTGAGAAGACATGTGTTGTGTGGACAGAGTATTAAGGATATGCCTAACCTGATGGCTGGTGTGTAAAACGAGTGGATGGGAGAGCACTATTTTTTCTGTTTCGAGAACTAACACCGCACTGGCAGCGACAGCGCGAAGGCAAGCAGGTAAACCCTGAGCTACAGTATCTAAAGTTTTGGAGAGGAAAGCACAGGGTCTCAGTCCCCCCCCCGTGGTTCTGAGCCAAAACCCCAGAAGCCGTGCCGGCCTGGTGCGCGACATAGAGGTGAAAGGGTTTGGTGTAGTCCGGGAGCCCAAGAGCCGGCGCGGAGCATAGGGCCGACTTCAGGGCTTTGAACGCGTCCAGCATGTCCTCAGTCCAGACCAAGGGTTGGTGGAGAGGGTCAGTGTGAGCCACGGCAGAGCGTAAACGTTTGTCATAAAAGGAACAGTCCGGGATCCATTGGCGGCAGTAGTTAATGAGGCCCAGGAAAGCAAGGAGCGCCTGATTCGTGGCAGGCTTCTGAGTGTCCACTATGATCTTGACGCGATCCTGAGTAAGGCGTTTTGTCCCGTGAGAGAGTTCGTAGCCCAGGTATATGACAGTCAGTAGGCAAAATTGTAGCTTGGGCTTTGAAACCTTGAAACCCTTCTTTTCCAGTAAGAGGAGCAGTTTAACGGTCGCATCAAGACACAGTTCATAAGTTAGGCCGGACACCAGGAGGTCGTCGGCGTAGGAGTGGACACAGGAACCCACGGGAACGTCGAGAGACCCCAGTGCATCCCTAACCACAGCCGAGAAAACAGCAGGAGAGTCGATGAACCCTTGAGGTAATCTAGTCCACGTGTACTGTCGCTGCCGGTGTGTGAAAGCAAAGAGGGGTTGTGTGTTGGGCTCAACAGGGATACTAAAAAACGCCGAGCACAGGTCAATCACGGAGAAATGGGTATGATCGCAAGGAATGGAAGCCATAATAGAGGGCACGTCTGGGACGACCGGCGAGACTGGGATGATGAGCTCATTAATTTTTCTGAGGTCCTGGGTTAGGTGCCAAGAACCGTTCGGCTTGGGAACCGGGTTCACAGGAGTGTTATAAGGGCTTGTGCACGGCACGATGATACCCTGTTCCAGAAGAGCGGCCAAAATGGTGTCGATACCCAACATTTTTTGAGGCGATAAGGGGTATTGTCGGATGTACACGGGCGAAATGTGCTTCACGGTAGCTTCATACGGGACGCAGTCCACACAACCCACGTCATTCTTATGTTCTGCCCAAAGATTGGTGGGCCGTGTGTTGGAACTCGCCACGCACACCGAATTAACGTTAAAAGGCAAGGGCTGCGCTTGCAATGACAACAGAGAAGCAGAGGAGGTGTCGCACGTTTGAATGGTCATGCTCGAGCCCTGGAAAGAGATTTGAAACCCCAGAATGCTCATGAGATCGCGGCCCAGCAAATTAAAAGGGCATTCGGACATATATACAAATGAGTAAGATATTTGCAATGTATCAAGCGTAGGGTCATCAGGAAAACATAAAGGAAGGGGCGGCGTATATGGGGAGGAGAAGGGAACCCCATCTATACCCACAGAGCTGGTAGACCTGGAGGAGACAGCACCCTGCCTAGGGAGGATAGGGTCGCACCGGTATCGATAACAAAAAGATATTCTACCCCTTCTCGAACAACAGGAAGGAGGGGCAGATTCTCATTGCAGGGCGAGTTAAACACTAGATGCATTAAGCTACAGGTCACGGGGTCCCTACTCTGCGGGCAGCCCTATTCTTGCTCCCGCGGGTATGGCCGTGTTGGCGATGCGCCTGCAGAATCTGAGTGGGGGCGAGACGGGTTGTCTCCCTGGTAGGTCCGAGAGGCAGAATTACATTCGTCTCTCTGTCTCTTTCTACACTCTTTTTTCCAATGCCCTTCTATACCACAATAATGACACTTTCCGTTCTTTCTATACGAATCCCTTCCTCTATTCTTATCACGAGGGCCCTGGAGGGCCATCGCCAGCAGAACCCTATTCTTCACATTCAATAGTCCATCTGATTCTAACATACGAACCCTTTCTCCGGCAGTTCTAACGATGAGACGTTGACGATCTGTGAAATGCGGTTTAAGTGCGCTCTGGACCTCTGGGAGACAATTACTTAAAAAACTGGACACGAACATAGAATTTGGCTCTTCGGTACGAAGATCAAATCCTCCTACATGACGCCAAGTTTCAGTAAAGCGATTCCAAAATACCGAAGTTAGTTCGCCCCGCTTCTGCTTACAATTAGTTACGTGTGAAAGATCGCAAGCTCCCTCCCGTCGGGAGACTAGATAAGCCGTAAGTTGCGCGCGCAAGGTTTTTAATTTGTCGGGATTATCTCTCCAATAGAGCGAGGAATGATAACGAGTCTGACGACGCCCCTCTTCCCCCCTGTCCTCTTTTATTTTTTCGTTAGTCACCTCATTGTTTCTGGGGTCCAAGCAGGGAACATTCTGAAGGACCACAGCCTCATTGTATGCTTCCTTTAGGGTAGACTGCAGGATAAAGCGATAGTCCCCTCCCGTTAGTTGGCAATACCTAGTGGACCGTATAAGCATATCTACGTAGGCCAGGGGTGTGTCCAAGCCAGGGAGCATGGAGATAATGTCTTTGAGTGCAGCCACGGACGGTGGTTCCACAACGATACCCCTTCCCCTATTTTGCCATATACAAGCTACATTCTTCACTGCTCTAGGTTTAAGTTGCTTCGAGAGAGGAGGAGGATCGGGCTGAGAGTTTTCCCAGTCCGAATCCTCATCCCCCGATGTATCTTCAGAGTCCTCCTCATTCACTGGCGGAGGCGGGGAGGGAATCACAACCTTGGGTCTTTGTTTTGATTTAATTTTAGGTCGCGCTCCGGCTCCGGGGGTTCCTCCTTCGGCAGCGAGCAGGGTTGGGTATAAGGCGGGAACCTCCGCTGGCTTAGGGTCAGCAGGGGTTAGCGGGACTGTATCCCCCGATCCTACTGGATAGGGTGGGGGAGCTGACGGGGGAGTTACGGGGGACACAGTTTGTACACAGCAAGCTGGACTTTTGGTATTTTTTCCTTTTTCCTTTTCTTTACTCATTAATATAGGTTTGGGGACACTCTGAGTCACCTTCTTGGGCTCAAAGAGCTTTTTAAGTTTTAACCAATATGAACGCATCTCATACCATTTTACATAAGCCTCCTTCATGTATTCATAATCCCAGGAGGGGTTGCCCAATGCATCATAAATCATGCGATGCGCGGATGTCAGAAATCCTGCATCAAAAGTCCCATTTCTAGGAAAGTTTGGCACTTGGTCTAGTCCCTCCGTCCATCCGGCTAGATTACTAAGCCATGGTTCAGTATAATAAGCAAGACCACATCTATTCATCCATTCCTTGGGGGTTTTCCCGGGATTAGGCTTTGGGTAGGAATTTCCCATTGTTTACCCTCTAACAACAAAACAACAGAAAAAATACGTTGGCATACAGGAATACAGGCGCTCCTTATTTTTTCTGTCTTTCGTTTTTTAGTTTTTGTATTTTTTTTTTTTTTTTGTATTTGTATAGCGCTCTTCCCAGTTATAGCAACTGAGGATAACCGTCCCAGTTATAGCAACTGAGGATAACCGTCCCTTCGAGAGAAGGGGATAAACCATCCCAGTTATAGCAACTGAGGATAACCATCCCTTCTAGAGAAGGGGATAACAGACGCTCAAATACTGCTAACCAGGTAGTCAAACAAATCTTGTCTTACCTGATCAGGAGTATCACGTCGGGGTCACCAAATTGTTAGAACTCTCTTTCCGTGGAAGCTCTTAGTTAAATCTGCACGACCTGGATTCCTGTATCTCAACGTCTGGGAGTACTCCGGGAGCAACAGACGAGCAACCACACGAGTGAAATCAGTCTGGTTTATTCTTCGGAAGCTCATCGAACACATGCAGTGTCCGCTTATTTATACAGAGGGATATGCGTGCAAAGTTGTAATTGCGTTGTCACAAAGCATTTCCATATACATGTCTGTGCCCTGAGGCGCTTAACACTTGGCTAATTACATTTCAAAGCATTTCCTCATTGTTATACATTGTTACTTTCTGAATCCCACACCCGAACCGAAACACGACACAGGAACACCCACCCAACAGTTTCATGTGTCTAGCGCACATGTCACCATTACAAGTAGAACAGGAAGCTTTAGATACACAGAGGTTACACATAGTTGCGTCTCATTTCCAATACACACATAATTGCGTCTCCTTTACAATACACACATAGTTGCGTCTCATTTCCAATACACACATAGTTGCGTCTCATTTCCAATACACACATAGTTGCGTCTCCTTTATCCTATCAATTTATTCCTTCAGAACACATGTCCTCCGCGTCTTTCGTCCCCCTCTGCAGCCTCTCCTTTTCCTCCGTATTTCCACAGGAACAACAGCCTTTTCCGCGTGAAGGAGGGCGGGGCTGCGCAGGCCGAGGAGGGACTCACGTGTGTAAGACCTGCATTGCTCAGAGCAGTCGGTGAATGAGTTTCCTGACGCTGATCCAAAAAGTGAAAGTAAAAGTGCACAGAAAAACAAAAGCATCATAAATGTGGGTTTCCCAGATGCAGTATTGAAGAAAGAAAGAGAAAATTTGAAAAAAGATAAAGAAACACGCCTATATACAATAGAAAAGAGAAAAAAAAGGAAAATAAACTGAAGAGCTCCTGTAACTGGCTGCAGGTCACCCGGCGCCATCTTGACTGACAATTGAGTGCATAACTGAACATATTTGAAGGTTGACTTTTTTAGTATTAAAAACACTTTTTTTTATTGGTCAGATGAAATATGATAATTTTTTGAGATAGGAATTTTTGTTTATTCTTTACTTTTTTGCCCAAATTATCAATATTAAAACAATAAAAGGCTTGAACTACTTCAGTTGTGTGTAATGAAGTTAAAATATATGAAAGTCTAATGTTTATCAGTACATTACAGAAAATAATGAACTTTATCACAATATGCTAATTTTTTGAGAACGACGAGTATATATATATATATATATATATATATATATATATATATATATATATATATATATATATATATATATATAGAATAGGACAAAGACTTCTATTGAAACTTCATTTATCACAACAGATATGTTTCGAGAGGTGGCAAAACCGTCCTCTCTCTTCAGGTGATTACGTAATTTATCACTACAGAGGGATAAAGTTGATGAGCCATACAATGAAGTTATGGGAAAGAACAGTGAAAGCTAGACTAAGGGCAGAGGTCAGCATTTGTGAACAACAGTTTGCTTTCATGCCAAGAAAGAGCACCACAGATACAGTGTTTGCTTTGAGGATGTTAATAGAGAAGTACAGAGAAGGTCAGAAGGAGCTGCATTGTGCCTTTGTGAAAGCATATGACAGGGTGCCGAGAGAAGAACTGTGGTATTGTATGAGGAAGTCTGGAGTGGCAGAGAAGGAAGTTAGAGTGGTGCAGGACATGTATGAGAGATGTAAGACAGTGGTGAGGTGTGCTGTCGGTGTGACAGAAGAGTTCAAGGTGGAGGTGGGACTGCATCAAGGGTCAGCTCTCAGCCCCTTCTTGTTTGCTATGGTGATGGACAGGCTGACAGATGAGGTTAGATGGACTATGATGTTTGCAGATGACATCGTGATCTGTAGTGAAAGCAGAAAACAAGTGGAGGAAAATCTAGAGAGGTGGAGGTATGCCCTGGAAAGGAGGGGAATGAAGGTTAGTCTCAGTAAGACAGACATGTGTGTGAACGACAAGGACCCAAGAGGAACAGTGAGGTTACAGGGGGCAGAGATAAAGAAGGTGGAGGATTTTAAGTACTTAGGCTCAACAATCCAGAGCAATGGAGAGTGTGGGAAAAGAGGTAAAGAAGCACGTGCAGGCAGGTTGGAATGGATGGAGAAAAGTGTCCGGTGTGATGTGTGATAGGAGAGTATTGGCAAGAATGAAGGGAAAAGTGTACAAGATGGTGATGAGGCCAGTGATGTTGTATGGTTTAGAGACAGTGGCCCTGGGGAAAAGACCGGAGTCAGAGTTGGAGGGAGCAGAGATGAAAATGTTGAGGTTCTCTTTGGGAGTAACGAGGATGGATAGGATCAGAAATGAGTACGTCAGCGGGACAGCCCATGTAAGATGTTTTGGAGACAAAGTCAGAGAGGCTAGATTGATGGTTTGGACATGTACATAGGAGGGATAGTGAGTATATTGGTAGTAGGATGCTGAGGTTGGAACTACCAGGCAGAAGACCAAGAGGAAGACCAAAGAGAAGATTTATGGATGTGGTGCAGGGGTACATGAAGGTCGTTGGAGTAAGAGTAGAAGATGCAGAGGATAGGGTGAGATGGAGGCAGATCATTTCCTGTGGCGACCCCTGAAGGGAACAGCCGAAAGGAAAGAAGGAAAACTGAGATGTGTATGTATATTATATATATATATATATATATATATATATATATATATATATATATATATATATATAATAAAACGCTGCACAACCAGAAGAGCTGACGGGACCCTGAGGAAGACTGTGGAGAAGGGCCGATTCCAGACCTTGGGGGACCTGTGGAAGCAGTGGACTGGGCTACAGGTGCCACATTCCCCAGGTCAGGCTACTTTTGAACCAGAAACAGTGGCAGAAGCGCCTGACCTGGTCTACAGAGAAGCAGCACTGGACTGTTGGTCAGTGGTCCAAAGTACTTTTTTCGGATGAAAGCAAATTTTGCATGTCATACGGAAATCAAGGTGCCAGAGTCTGGAGGAAGACTGGGGAGAAGGAAATGCCAAAATGCCTGAAATCCAGTGTGAAGTACCCACAGTCAGTGATGGTCTGGGGTGCCATGTCAGCTGCTGGTGTTGGTCCACTGTGTTTTATCAAGGGCAGGGTCAATGCAGCTAGCTATCAGGAGATTTTGGAGCACTTCATGCTTCCATCTGCTGAAAAGCTTTATGGAGATGAAGATTTCATTTTTCAGCACGACCTGGCACCTGCTCACAGTGCCGAAACCACTGCGAAATGGTTTACTGACCATGGTATTACTGTGCTCAATTGGCCTGCCAACTCTCCTGACCTGAAGCCCATAGAGAATCTGTGGGATATTGTGAAGAGGAAATTGAGAGACACCAGACCCAACACTGTGGATGACTGAGTTTTGTGTGTGTGTGTGTGTGTGTGTGTGTGTGTGTGTGTGTGTGTGTGTGTGTGTGTGACACTGTGGATGAGCTTAAGGCCGCTATCGAAGCATCCTGGCCCTCCATAACACCTCAGCAGTGCCACAGGCTGATTGCCTCCATGCCACGCCCCATTGAAGCAGTTATTTCTGCAAAAGGATTCCCGACCAAGTATTGAGTGCAGAACTGAACATAATTATTTGAAGGTTGACTTTTTTCGTATTAAAAACACTTTTTTTTATTGGTCGGATGAAATATGCTAATTCTTTGAGAGAGATTTTTGGTTTTCATGAGCTGTATGCCAAAATCATCAGTATTAAAACAATAAAAGACCTGAAATATTTCAGTTGGATTACAATGAATCTAAAATATATGAAAGTTTAATTTTTATCAGTACATTACAGAAAATAATGAACTTAATCACAATATGCTAATTTTTTGAGAAGGACTAGTATGTATGTATATATATATATATATATATATATATATATATATATATTAGTAGTTAAGATTGGCAATTATTAACATTTGATGATTTTATAATGTAATAAAGAGCTTTAAAGTAAAGATAAAGCAGTTTCAGGTTTTTAACAAGAGATCATGTGTCACTCACTCATACCCCATGTGTGTGTGTGTGTGTGTGTGTGTGTGTGTGTGTGTGTGTGTGTGTGTGTGTGTTTGTTCTGGATAACAAAGACGTCAGGCTACTATTGTGTGTAGGTTGTAAGATTTTAATATTTGATGATATCATCGTGTTACTTTGGAGCACTGACCTCCTGCCCTCAGATCAGACTAGGGAAAGAACGTCATTCTTAATCACGCTCTCTCTGTTGCGCTCTCTCTCTCTTTCTCTCTCTCTCTTTCTCTCTCCCTCTCATTCTCTCGATCTCTCTCTCTCTTGCTCTCGCTCTCTCACTCTCTGTCTGTGTTGTGTGTGCGTGTGTTGTGTGTGTGTGTGTGAGTGATCTTTCTTTTCCTTTCGGCTGTTCCCTTCAAGAGTCGCCACAGAAAATCATCTGTCTCCATCTCGCCCTGTCCTCTGCATCTTCTGCTCTTACACCATCTCCCTTCATGTCCTCCTTCACCACATCCATAAATCTTTTCTTTGGTCTTCCTCTAGGCCTTCTGCCTGGTAGTTCCAATCTCAGCATCCTACTGCCAATATACTCACTATCCTTCCTCTGTCCATGTCCAAACCATCTCAATCTAGCCTCTCTGACTTTGACTCCAAAACCTCTTACAAGTGGAGGTACCTTCTTTATCTCTTTATCATTTTGTGCAAAGGATGAAAATCATCCAGTATTTTTCCTCTGCTCTGTTCTCTCCTATTCAGCTCACTCCACAGGTTCTCAATGGGGTTGAGGTCTGGGGACTGAGATGGCCATGGGAGAAGCTTGATTCTGTCTGGTGAACCATTTCTGTGTAGATTTGGCCACGTGTGTGTGTGTGTGTGTGTGTGTGTGTGTGTGTGTGTGTGTGTGTGTGTGTGTGTGTAATGGAAAACTCATTAATGATTTGTTAAATATTTGATGATTGGTTTGGTTTACGGATGGAGTTGGTTGCTGCAGAGAGGCAGAGAGAAGTGAAAGTGAGGAAAGAAGGAGGGATGAGAGAGAGAGAGGGATGAAAGAAGGAGTATTTTGATTAGGGAAAATGGAAAAGGTCTTTAGCAGCCAGAATTCACTGTATGGGTGTGTGGGGGTATATTCCATCCTTATGTACATACACATGGCATCCTAGTTGTTTTATTTACATGGTTTGACCATATTTGTAAATGAAATTATTTAATAATTCCATAAATTGTTCCCATCATATTTCTGTCCATTTAAGGTTGAGAAGAGTCAGAGAAAACCTGCAGAACATTAAAGTTTCCTATTCAGTTCCAGTTTATTAAATAAAGAGGGAATACAGTGGTGCCTGTTGGAAATAAAATGGAATTGGATGCAGAATGTCTTTCTGAAGCCGTTAGTTTCTTCTTGTATGTGAGTGTCAGGAGCCCTGCAGCTTCCACCATGCCCAGAGTTGGCTGAGATAGGCACCAGCCTCACTGCAATTCTAATTAGGATTATGAAGTTATGAAATGCATGAATGAGTTATAATCTAACCAACTACACTTTATGTTAAGCTCTAGTGAGATGTCTGCTACATGGTTTGTATTTTATCAGGGTTCACTTCACCCAAAAGAGGACATGCTAACATTGTGAGAGTTTTTCCTTTTACTATCTCCATGAGTTTCTTCTTTGAAAATGTTCAGGGTCGATCGACACTGTAACTCACTGCAATAAGATAGTGGGGGCATTGGAATTCATTGAAATTTGAAAATGAATGATGACGTTAAAGCAGTAAATAGAGTGAAATAAGTGATTGATCGACCACTGGAACAAGTTAAAAAGGTACATTACATCTGGTCTCTATTAATTTAAGTGATACCTCTGTATCTATTCCATCCCCGTGGAAACAGCCTCTGTAGGTAAAGGCTGTATTTATGCCACAGACATTTTAAAAAACAAATAAGAACAATATATGTAATTAAAACATGTCTTTCTCTCTCACACACACTTCCGCTCCCTCACTCTTTCTCACACACTCTTACTCTCATGTTCTTTCGCACACACACACACACACACACACACACACACACACACACACACACACACACACAGCCTAATTATGGATATATAAACAATGTCTGCAGTGTTTCAATCTCGTTAAAGGATTCATCTGCTCATTAGAATTTTTATTCAAACCTAAATCAGAACATCCTTTTATTTTGGAAGATAAAGTAAAAGGAGCCTAATGTTTGATCGCTAGTTGTAGAGAGTGTGGTGTTTCAGAAAGGGTACAACAATCAGCTGTTCCATTGTGACATTTGATTGAACAAACAAATAAACATTTCCCTAAACACAATGAAATAAAAATCCACTCATGCACTCATCCGTTTGCTGATCCACTTAATCTTTTTATTGGGATGGCGGGAAGGCTGGTGCCTATTCCTGCAGACTCTGGGCAAAGGCGGGATGCACCCTGGGCAGCTCATCAGTTCATCGTAGGGCCAATTCGCACAACAATTTGCACTTGCTCTTGCATCTAGGGGTAGTTTCAAACCATCAGTTAGCCTACTGTGCATGTCTTCCAACTGTGGGAGGAAACCAGAGTACTCAGAGGAAACCCGCACAAGCATGGGGAAAACAGGAAAACTCCACAGAGAAACACCCTCACTGCACCCGAGTATCGAATCAATGGCTTTCTGGCTATAAAGCTGACATGCTGCCTCAGGTAATAAAAAATAAATAAATCATTTCACAAAATTAAATATTTTCAGTGAAGTAGTTATATTGTGATTATCTTCCTTTTAGATACATGCCCCTACTTGATTTGTGATTGGATAAACTACAACAGAGGATTTATCACCCTGGCTGTAGACCAATACGCTACTTATAAAGATGTGGTAAATGTCTCACCTTACTCTGTTCATCTGAATTAATATAACTAGCTGCAGCTTTTAGATCATTAATCACACCCATTTATCTTTGATGTGTGTGCGTGCGTGTGTATGTGTATGTGTGTGTGTGTGTGTGTGTGTGTGTGTGTGTGTGTGTGAGTGAGAGCGACAGAGAGAAAGAGAGAGAGAGAGAGAGAGAGAGATTGGGACCCTAGATCCATGGATGGATTAATAAATAATAAATGAATAGTTAAATAAATGACTAAATTAATTAAGTAAGTAAATAATAGATGAATTAATGAATGGATGCATGACTCAAAAGAATGGATGAATGGATAAATGGAAAAATTAATAGATATATGAATTGATGAGTAGATGATTGGGTAAAAAATGGATTAATGCATGTTTGGAAAGATAAATAAATGAATGAATGAATGCACGAATAAATAGATGAATGAATAACTGGTGAGGCAGATGAATTGAGGGATATATGAACAAACAAGTGAACGGATGAATGAATAGATGAACAAATAAATGAAAATATAAATGAATAAATTAAGTTAATGGATGAAGGAGTGGATGAATGAATGGGTAAAAATATGGGATGAGGGGATGAATGAGTGGTTGAGGGGATGAATGAGTGGTTGAGTGGATGAATGAATGGTAAGAGTTAGAACATAGATCGATTGGTAAATTGGAAAGCTGAGCCAGAAGGCAAAGCTCATGCTCCACCCGTCCTTTACTTGTGAACAAGACTGCAACATACTTGAACTCCGCCACTTGGGGCAGGATATCATTCCAGACCTGGAGGGTGCATTCCACTCTTTTCCAGCTGAGAACCATGGCCTCAGACTTGAAGGTGCTGATTCTCATCCCGGCCGCTTTGCACTTGGTTGCGAATTGCTGCATTGAGAGCTGGAGGTTGTGGATTGATGAAGCTAAAAGGATAACGTCATCCACAAAAAAGCAGAAACGAGATCCAATGACCTCAGTGCCTCGGCTGCACCTAGAAATTCTGTCCATAGAAAGTATGAACAGAATTGGTGGCAAAGTACAGCCTTGTTGGACCCGAACCCTCACCAGAAACAAATTCGATCTGTTGTTCCCAATGTGGACCAAGCTCCAGCTCCAGTGAAACAGAGACTGAATGGCCCATAACAACGTGTCCAGTACACCATGCACCCAGAGCACACCCTCTAAGACAGCCCGAATCCACAAACACATGTGGACAGATTGAGCAAACTCCCATGCTCCCTCCAGGATCCTGTAGAGCATATAGGGTTGGTTGAAAGTGCTGCACCCGTAACAAAAACTACATTGTTCCTCCTGAAACTGAGGTTCAACTATCGGTCAGATCCATCTCTCCAGTTCCCCTGCATAGACTTTCCCGGGTAGGCTGGGGAGTGTGATCCCACGATAATGGGCACACACCCTCCTGTTACCCTTTTTAAAAAAGATTCACCCCAGTTTTCAAATCCAGGGGTGTGACCCCCAATGACCATGCAATGTTGCACAAAATTTACAAAGTCCTTAGCCCTGAAATAATCAGGGCGGATCTCATCCATCCCTGAGCATGACCACCAAGGAGCTTTGAGACTACCTCAGTGACCTCCACTCCAGTGATGGGTGGACCCCCACCCAAACCCTCAATGTCTTCCTTCTCCACAGAGGGCATGTTGGTGGTATTCAGGAGGTCCTCAAAGTATTCCTTCCACCTCCCGACAACATCTCCAGTCGAGGTAAGCAGTTCCCCACTGCCGCTGTACACAGTATGTTTTCCCCTCCTGAGACATTGGATAGTGGTCCAGAACCTTTTTGAGGCCAACTGATAGTCACTCTCCAGGCCACCATCAAACTCCTACCATGCCCAAGATTTTGCATCAACGACAGCTCAGGCTGCAGCATGTTTGGCCTGCCAGTATCTGCCTGATGCCTCGGGAGTCCCACAGGCCAATAAGACCCGATAGGCCTCCTTTTTCAGCTGGGCGGTCCCCTTTACCATAGGTGTCCAGCACCGGGTTTGAGGGCTACCTGTAACCTTCCAGCCACAGATATGGGCTGCCACCTCAACATTGGATGCACAAACATGGCCCATTTGGATTCCACGTCACCTGCCTCCTTTGGGACGTGCTTGTAGATCTGTTGGAGGTGAAGATATGGCAAAGTTAAAGGCCTTTCTGACAGGAGACTCTGCCAAATGTTCCCAGGAGACCCTAACTACATGGTCGGGTGGCCACCCTTACCATCGGAGCAAGCTCACCACCAGGTGGTGATCAGTTGACAGCTCAGCTTATCTATTCACCCAAATGTACAGAATATACAGCCACAAGTCTGGACATGAAGGCAGTTGGTGTAAGAGAAAAAGATGCAGAGGATAGGGTGAGATGGAGGCAGCTGATTCGCTGTGGTGACCCCTGAAGGGAAAAGCTGAAAGGACAAGAAGAAGAAGTCTGGTGACATGACTGTAAAGTTTATCATCGAACTGTGGCTTAGGGTCTTCTAGTGCCAAGTGCACTTATGGTAACTCTTATGTTCAAACATGGCGTTTGTAATGGACAAACTGTGAAGAGCACAGAACTCCAACAACAAAACACCTTTCAAGTTCAGAATGGAAAGGTCATACCTACCGATCACGCCCTTCCAGGTCACACTGTTGTTGTTGTTTAGCAGTCTATCGTGTTCGACAATGATCTAGAAGAGATTGTCCGATACTGGTGACTTTGGTGTGAGAACAGCCATGAATTGGCTCAGATGTCACATGCAACAGGCCGCCTTATTCGTCATTGTTGGCTGGCTCATTTGCACCCTCTTGTCTCTCCAGGATTTTACATTTCTTGCTCGGATTGCATCTGCAGCATCGCCCACAACTGTTCTCCATGCTTTCCTGTCTTCAACAGCTTGTCTCCAGTTGGTGAATTTGTCAATGTTCTTGAGGCACTTCTTGAACGTGTCTTTGCACCTCAACCTCGGCGCTCCTGTCTTTCTGGTGCCTTGTCGCAGTTCACCATACAGAACAGCCTTCGGAAGTCTGTTTTCTGACATGCGTGCGATGTGCCCAGTCCACCTTAGCTGGAAGGTGGTGATAAGCTCCTCTATGCTCGGAATATCAGCTCTTCACAGAACCTCAAGTTTGATACATGATCTTTCCACGAGATGTTTATGAGCTGATAGAGATGTCTTTGCTGGAAGGTGTCCGATTGCTTCAAATGATGTCGATAGAGAGTTCAGGTCTCACATCCGTACAGGAGCGTTGGAAGCACAATCGCTCTGTAGGCCTTAATCTTGGTCTTCAGGCAAATGTCCTATTGGTCCCAAATTCAGTTTTGAAGTTTACCAAAAGCCATTGCGGCAGCTTGAGTTCTTGCAATCTCAGGGTCGACAGTTCCATTGTTAGATATGGTACTGCTCAGGTACGTAAACATTTCAACTTCTGCAAGTGGTGCACCGTCAAATAGAACCTCCCTGGGGGTCACTGCATTGATGTGAGTGTCCTGGATCAGCACTTCGGTCTTCTTTCAGTTGATCATTAGTCCAAATCTCTTTAAGGCATCAGCGAATGCAGTCACCAAGCTTTGCATTGCTTGCAGACTGTGCATCATGAGCGCCAAGTCGTCTGCGAAGAGGAGCTCACAGATAAGTACATCGTACGTCTTGCTTATTGTTTGTAGATGTCTGAGGTTGAATATATCGCCATCACTTCTTGTTCGTACATATAAATCTCCGAGTTTTTCTGGCATGCTTCATAGAACTGTGGCTAGGAAGATCGTGAAGAGTCTTCTTCTTCTTTTCCTTTTGGCTGTTCCCTTCAGGGGTCGCCACAGCAAATGATCTGCCTCCATCTCTCCCTATACTCTGCATCTTCTACTCTTACTCCAACGACCTTCATGTCCGCCTTCACCACATCCATAAATCTTCTCTTTGGTCTTCTTCTGGGCCTTTTGCCTGGTAGTTCCAACCTCAGCATCCTACTACCAATATACTCACTATGCCTCCTCTGTACAACTGAAAACCATCTTAATCGAGCCTCTCTGACTTTGTCTCCAATACCTATAACATGTGCTGTACCTCTGATGTACTCATTCCTGATCCTATCCATCCTCGTTACTCCCAAAGAGAACCTCAACATTTTCATCTCTCCAACTCTGACTCCTGTCTTTTCCCCAGGGCCACTGTCTCTAAACCATACAACATTGCTGGCCTCATCACCGTCCTGTACACTTTTCCCTTCATTCTTGCTGATACTCTCCTATCACATACATGCTCCTGCAGCATTTCCGTTTCTCATCTTCTTGATGGCTAATTCCAGCTCTTCTGCAGTCAGTGGTCCATCCATGCCTTGCTTAATAGGCAGCGGCAGCATTTCACCAGCACTCTCAACGGCACTGGCCTCTGGATTCAGCAGATGCTCCAAGTGTTCCTTCCATCTCTCCATTATGTTGTTCTTCTGTGTATGAAGCACTGCACCGTCCATGCTCTTCACAGGTTCGATACAGGCATCCTGTGGCCTGTAGACTACTTTCAGAGATGCAAAGAATGCTTTGGAGTTATTTTTGTCTGCTCGTCGCTGGATTTCGCTTGCCTTCATCGCTCGCAGCTTCCGTTAAAGTTCTGCTCTTGCCATCTTGTACTGGTTTTTCAAAGCTCTCATGCAATGGCTGCCCAGAGTCTGCTGGAACAGAGGCTTTTTCCTTGCGATGAGAGTTGTGATCTCTTCGTCAGATGCATGACTGCGTGTCTCCTGCTGGGTTTGCCAAGGACCTCTGTGGCAGTGCTGTAGACTGCATCTTTCAAGGCCTTCCACGGTTCCTTTTACGGTACTGATTGCTATGGGCAGAAGGTTACCGGTGATCTCAGAGTCCAGCTTGTCTCTTTCACCATCACTTGTCACCTTAGCGACATTCAACTTTCTTGGAGGTTTTGACCCTCGCTTTTTGTGTTGTGGATTCAGCTTGATATTGCATTTCACGTGGCTCATATAGTGATCAGTGTTGCACTCAGCTCCATGCATCACTCTGGTCCTACGGAAGTCTTTCAGGTTGGTTCTCTTTGTGATAATGTAGTCTGGCAGAGATGTTACAATTGCGAGTGCTTCCATGTATAGTACCATTTGTCTGGAAGATTGAAGAAGGTGTTACTGATCACCAGTTGATGCTCTGAAAACTTCAGTAGGAGCATTTTGTTGTTGGAGTTCAGTCGACCCCTTCCAAACTTCTCGAGACATTGAGTCCAAGTGTTGTGGTCACTTCCGACCCTTGCATTAAATCACCAAGAATGATTACTTTGTTAGATAGAGGGATTTACACAAGTACACAAAGTACCTTTCATCTGCTCCCTTCAGGGGTCGCCACAGCAAATCATCCGCCTCCATCTCACCCTGTCCTCTGCATCTTCTTTTCTGACTCCAACGACCTTCATGTCTTCTTTCACCACATCCATAAATCTCTTCTTGGGCTTCCTCTAGGCTTTCTGCCTGGTAGTTCCAACCTCAGCATCCTACTGCCAATATACTCACTATCCCTCCTCTGTACATGTCCAAACCATCTCAATCTAGCCTCTCTGACTTTGTCTCCAAAACATCTTACATGGGCTGTCCCTCTGATATACTCATTTCTGATCCTATCCATCCTCGTTACTCCCAGATAGAAACTCAACATTTTCATCTCCGCTACCTCCAGCTCTGCCTCCTGCCTTTTTCTCAGCGCCACTGTTTCTAAGCCATACAACATCGCTGGCCTCACCACTGTCTTGTACACTTTTCCCTTCATTCTTGCTGACACTCTCCTATCGCACATCACACCGGACACTTTTCTCCATCCATATCAACCTGCCTGCACGCGCTTCTTCACCTCTTTTCCACACTCTCCATTGCTCTGCATTGTTGAGCCTAAGTACTTAAAATCCTCCACCTTCGTTATCTCTGCTCCCTGTAACATCACCGTTCCTCCTGGGTTCTTCTCATTCACACACATGTATTCTGATTTTCTGAGGCTAACCTTCATTCCTCTCCTTTCTTGGGCATACCTCCACCTCTCTCGACTTTCCTGCACTTGTTCTCTGCTCTCACTACAGATCACAATGTTATCTGCAAACATCATAGTCCATGGAGATTCTTGTCTCACCTCGTCTGTCAGCCTGTCCATCACCAAAGCAAACAAGAAGGGGCTGAGAGCTGACCCTTGATGCAGTCCCACCTCCACCTTGAATTCATCTGTCACACCGACAGCACACCTCACCATTGTCTTACATCTCTCATACATGTCCTGCACCACTCTTAAATACTTCTCTGCCACTCCAGACTTCCTCATGCAATACCACAGTTCTTCTCTTGGCACCCTGTCATATGCTTTTTTCAGCTCCACAAAGGCACAATACAGCTCCTTCTGACCTTCTCTGTACTTCTCTATTAACACCCTCAAGGCAAACATTGCATCTGTGGTTCTCTTTCTTGGCATGAAACCAAACTGTTGTTCACAAATGCTGACCTTTGCCCTTAGTCTAGCTTCCACTATTCTTTCCCATAACTTCATCGTATGGCTCATCAACTTCATCCCTCTGTAGTTGCCACAACTATGCACGTCTCCCTTGTTCTTAAAAATGGGCACCAGCACACTTCTCCTGCACTCCTCCGGCATCTGCTCACTCTCTAGGACCTTGTTGAATGTTCTTGTCAGAAAATCTACTGCTACCTCTCCTAGACACTTCCATACCTCCACAGGAATATCATTAGGACCAACTGGCTTTCCATTCTTCATCCTCTTCAATGCCCTCCTCACTTCACCCTTACTGATCTTTGCTACATCCTGCTCCTCAATGGTCACCTCTTCTCCTCTTTTTTTCGCTCTCATTTTCCTCATTCATCAGCTCTTCAAAGTACTCTTTCCATCTTCCCAGCACACTTCTGTCATCAGTCAATACATTTCCCTCTCTGTCCTTTATCAATCTAACTTGCTGCACATCCTTCCCATGTCTATTTCTCTACTGTGCCAACCTGTATAGATCATTTTCTCCCTCTTTACTGTCCAACGTATCATACACCCTCTGTTTGGCCTTAGCCACTGCTACTTTTGCCTTACTCTGTGTCTCCCTGTACTCCTGTTTACTCTCTTTGGTCCTCTCAATGTCCCACTTCTTCTTAGCTAATCTCTTCCTTTGTACACACTCCTGCACTTCCTCATGCCATCACCAAGTCTCCTTATCTACTTTCCTTCCAGAGGACACACCAAGTATTCTCCTACCTGTGTCCCTAATCACATTTGCTGTGGTTGTCCAGTCATTTGGAAGCACTTCCTGGCCACCCAAAGCCTGTTTCAACTCCTCTTTGAAGACAACACGACACTCTTCCTTTTTCAACTTCCAACACTTTGTCTTCTGCTCTGCCTTTGCCTTCTTCACCTTCCTCACCATCAGCGTCATCCTACATACCACCATCCTATGCTGTTTGGCAACACTCTCACCCACTACTACTTTGCAGTCACTGACTTCCTTCAAATTACATCACCTACACAAGATATAGTCTACCTGTGTGCTCTTACCTCCGCTTTCATAAGTCACCCTATGCTCCTGTTTCTTCTGGAAGAAAGTATTCACCACAGCCATTTCCATCCATTTTGCAAAATCGACCAACATCTGTCCTTCTGTGTTCCTGTCCTGGATACCAAGCCTGCCCATCACGTCTGCACCAATGACCACTCTTTCACCTCTGGGGGTACTCTGCATCACTTCATCTAAGTCACTCCAGAATCTCTCCTTCTCTTTTAGCTCACATCCTGCCTGTGGGGCATAAGCACTGACAACATTGAGCATCACACCTTCAATTTCTAACTTGAGACTCATCACTGTGTCTGACACTCTTTTCACTTCTAGAACAAGTACTCTCTCCAGTAAAAGATAGAACTGTTCCTTTGTTTCATCGTCATTGGTCATGGTTGGCCAGTAGGCTGAGATCATCGTCAGATACCTCTGTTTACCAATATGAATGCAGAGATATTAACCAATCTGATATTCCAGTTGGTAGAGATTCTGACTGCCTAACCAAGTTGTTTGAAATTGCTAAAGCAACTCCAGCTTCTCTCCGTTCGCCCTTCGGCTTCCCAGACCAGAAGAATGTGTGACTATTCTCCTTGAGTTGTCTGACATCAGAAAATCTGGTTTCCTGCAGCACAGCAATGCCGACCTTGTAGCGAACTAGTTCTTTAGAGATGAGTGCAGTTCTTCTTTCTGGCCACTGACTATCATTATCAAGTAGAGTTCTGACATTCCATAAAGCCAGTATCAGTTCAGTATTACTTTTTTCTTTGTTTTCAATCCGCCGTAGTGGGTGCCATTGACCACAGTTTGCCAGCCACGAAATGTTGAACGAGCAATTTTTAGTCTACATTTTCTAGGACCATCCCCAGATTGGGACAGGCAGTGCATCCATAAAAAAGGCTGCCTGGTCGTCGGGGCAGCTGCCTTGCAATGCTGTCATTTGTCAGCGAAAGCATCACACCTCGACTGGCTATGTGCAGAGATCTGCAGCTTCCAGTTCATCATACCTGCAGGTTCAACTTCACTCCATTGCCATAGGACTCTCCCCAAATACCCTCCAAAGCTTGGGCAAATGGTAGGAACTAGCAGCTTGCCCAGTAGTCTGCCCTCCCAAGCCAGACCGCAGTATCTGCAAAATCATGAAACTGAGAAACTTGAGCCCAAAGTTTTTAAAATATCCCTCGACAGGGATATATATACACACACATACATATATAAATACACATAAATATATATATATATATATATATATATATATATATATATATATATATATATATATATATATATATATCACTTAGTCAGAAAAACATAAAAGGCCAATTTGGCTAAAATTGCAGATACTGCGGTCTGGCTTGGGAGGGCAGTAGTGATCGCACCCTTGCCATTGGTAGCCGAAGTGTAGAGGCAAGGTAAGGCAGTCTGCGCAGAACAGCCAATCGCATCCGATGACCGGTGCCAGAAAATCACATCCAGCATCGCCCTTGTTGACCGCGTTGGCACTGCGGTGTTGATTTCTAAACCACACTTAATCTGGACCTTCACCCAGGACCTGCTTGCCTTGGGTGACCCTTCCAGGGGAATTATGCCCCTGACAACATAGCCCCTATGATCATTAGGTCACGCAAACCCCTCCAGCAGGATGAGGTGGCGATTCAAGGAGGGGGTTATACTATCATTGTACAAATTGGCATTTGGCAGGACAATGGGGGAGTCCACAGAGAGAGCGTTCTCCAACACACCCCTAAAGACTCCAGGAAGGGTGGGTACTCTGAAATATCATTTGGTGCACAAGCACAAAGAACAGTCAGGACCCGTCTCCCCACTCGAAGGCGAGTTTTGCTGTAATCAACTGGATATAACCCCAGTGTTTGGACACCAAAACGGGGTGAAACAAGGATGCCAACACTGACTTGCCACCTCTTCGCATGAGCAACTACAGAATTGAATAAGGTCCAACCCCTCTCAAAATGTGTGGTTCCAGAACCCAAGCTATGCGTTGAGGGGAATCTGACTATATCTAGTCAGTATCTCTCCACCTCACACACCAGCTCAGGCTCCTTGTCCACCAGAGAGGTTATATTCCATGTCCCAGGGGTCAGAGTCAGTAGCCGAGGATCAATCCGACAGAACCCATGCCTTCGGCTGCCACCCAACTCACACTGCACCTGACCCCTAAAGCCCCTTCCACAGGTCGTGGGTCCATGAGAGGACGGATCCGTGTCTCCTTTTCATGCTGGGAAAAGCTGAGCTACCTGCTCAGAAGCTCACTCACCTTGTGAAGCCTGTCCACCAGGCACTCCCCTCCCCGGCCTGGTTCCAGGGGGGACCCAGTGATCCAGTCCAGGCAAGGGAGACTGTGTTCTTTTATATTTCTCCATAGAGGGTTTTGAAGGTTTCCTGACCTTCACCTAGGAACTGTTTGCCTTGGCTGCCCCACCAGGGGCTTAATGTCCCTGACAACATAGCTGATAGGATCATTAGGACACATAAACCCCTCCACCATGATAAGGTGGCAATTCAAGGAGGGGAATTTACATTTACATTACACTATAAAAAAATATTAACAGAAACCCTCGAGCTTGGGAATCAAACCCAGGACTTTCTTGCTTTGAGGAAAGATTATTATTATTATTATTATTATTATTATTATTATTATTATTATTTTGTTGTTGTTGTTTTTTTTTGTTATTATTTTTGTTGTTTTGTAATTATTTATTAATTTATATATGTTTAAAAAATATATATTTATAATGTGCTATTGTCGTCCAAACCCATCAAACAGCAAAAATATTATACATGCAACATTCATTTAGCTGGTTATAAAAATAGTAAAGACAAGTACAAGAATGAAACTTGCTGTTCACAGCGTTCTCCTTCCGATCTGACGAATCTTTAGATATTTAAATATGTAAAAAAAAAAATGTGGAAAGACATATGACTACTGTTTCAAGCCACTATGTAATGTAAATAAGCATCAATAAATTATTTCACAGAAGTAAATAAATAAATTAATTCTATAATAATCAGTTACTCTGTAAAATTCTCTGTGTCTGTGAGTATAATTTGTTTATTTTGTTTAACGCCAAGAGAATTAGTGTGGAATCCTGATGAGCAACACCAGCTCACTCTGTCTGTGTGTGTGTGTGTGTGTGTGTGTGTGTGTGTGTGTGTGTGTGTGTGTGTGTGTGTGTGTGTGTGTGTGTAAGCGCTGAGCTGGTCTCAGTAAATCCATCAGTCCGGTTTGGATAAAGTAAAACAGAGAGAGGAAGAGACAGATCGAACATGAGGACTTACAGCAAAGCTGGAATGGAGATGACGTGGTAACACAACTATGAACCTCCACCCCCCCAACACACACACACACACACACACACACACACACACACACACACACACACACACACACACACAGACACAGTTTAAAGTAGGAAGTGATAACTGAACAGAACCAGTGTCACCAGGTTTTAGAAATCTTCCCAAAGCATTTACTTGGTTTCTGGTGTACTATCATTAAACTCTGAGGTTCACTGTTACCATGTGGTTCCTCCTAATCCCCCTTTCACAAAATAATTATCTCTCTCTTTCTCTCTCTGTTATTTAATCCTATTAGGGACACAGACAGGCTACAGCTTGTCTCAGCTGATACTGAGAGAAGACAGATTGCACCTTGATCCGCTCACCAGACCATCACAGGGAAAACACACACAACTATTTACACTCACACTCACACCTAATAACAATTTATAACAAATTATACCAACTTATAACAGACAGTTGGCTTCATTCATTCATTCATTTTCTAAGCCTCTTCATTCTAATTAAGGTTGCAGGGACACACATCCCCAGGGGGCACCAGTGCTGAGCCTCAGTGTGGAGGACATCACACAATGCCGATCTGCACCACCTCTGGTCTGCCCATCATAAAGTCCAGAATACAGTTTCATAAGGAGACATTAATGTGAAAATACCAGAACTTCATGGAAGCCTGGATGGGATTATGGTGTTGAAAATGGAGCTGTAGTCAATAAACAGCATCTGTACATAAATGTTCTGGTGGTCCAAGTGTGAGAAAGAAGTGTGCGGAGTCAGCACTATTGCATTATCTGTGGATCTGTTTGGCGAATTACAAAAAAATTGAATTTAGAAGGCAGTGAAGATGTGATGTGAGCTTTCACTATACGTTCAAAGCACTTTGTGATGATGGAGGTGATTGCTCGTAGATGACAGTCATTGAGGCAGCTCACATTAGGTTTCTTAGGGACATGGTTGATGGTGGTCTACAGACAAGAGCAGGGGACAGAAATGTCTGTGAAGACATCTGCCAGTTCCTGAGTGCATGCTTTGATAACATTACCATAGATGTTGTCCAGTTTAGGGGTTTTCTTTGTGTTTATTTTTTAAAAAGTATTTATACACATCTGCCTGAGGGATCTGGAAAGAACCACTGTCCTCCTCTGACAGAAACTCCAGCTTGCTGTGGTTCTCAAAGTTGCCATAGAAGGTGTTCAGCTCCTCATGTAGAGAAGCAGTCACCTCCCTCATGCTGTAGCTCTTCCCCTGGAAGTCTGTGATAGTTTTTAGTTCACACCACATGTGAATCCACTGTAACAGGATTCCACCTTTTCTCTGTACTGTCCCTTGTCCATTATTATTGCGTTCCTGAGATCATACCAGGGTTTCCTGTACTCACACGAATCTCTGGATTTAAATGCAGCTTTCAACACGCACCTCTCCATTAGTCCACGGCTTCTGGTTGGGATAAGTCTGTACGGTAACTTACAGTACAATGTCAATGCATTTATGAATGTATCTGTTAATGTATTCAGCATAGTCTTTCACATTATTGTTGTTGTCAGTTCAGGAATTTCCCAATCTGTACTGCGGAAACAGTGATGCAAGACAATGTCTGACTGGTTGGTCCAGCGTTGAGCCGAGCATGACACTGGCTGCTCGTGTGTAAGTCTCTGTCTATAGACTGGGAACAGCAGAACCGTGAAGTGATTTGACTCGAGAGGGCTGGTCAGGTGAAGGCTTTATAGGCATGTGCAAGCGGAGTCTCATCAATATCCAAAAAGTATTGACCATGTGTGGAAAGTCTGTGTTGGTAGTACTTAGGCAGAACTTTCCTCAGGTTTGCTACCTGAATGATGATCCACTACTGGAGCTTCTTCTTCTTTTTCTTTCGGCTGTTCCCTTCAGGGGTCGCCACAGCAAATGATCTGCCTCCATCTCTCCCTATCCTCTGCATCTTCTACTCTTACTCCAACGACCTTCATGTCCGCCTTCACCACATCCATAAATCTTCTCTTTGGTCTTCCTCTGGGCCTTCTGCATGGTAGTTCCAACCTCAGCATCCTACTACCAATATACTCACTATCCCTCCTCTGTACATGTCCAAACCATCTCAATCTAGCCTCTCTGACTTTGTCTCCAAAACATCTAACATGTGCTGTCCCTCTGATGTACTCGTTTCTGATCCTATCCATCCTCGTTACTCCCAAAGAGAACCTCAACATTTTCATCTCTGCTACTTCCAACTCTGACTCCTGTCTTTTCCCCAGGGCCACTGTCTCAAAACCATACAACATTGCTGGCCTCATCACCGTCCTGTACAATTTTCCCTTCATTCTTGCTGATACTCTTTTATCACACATTACACTGGACACTTTTCTCCATCCATTCCAACCTCCCTACAGGCACTTCTTCACCTCTTTTCCACACTCTCCATTGCTCTGGATTGTTGAGCCGAAGTACTTAAAATCCTCCACCTTCTTTATCCCTGCCCCCTGTAACCTCACTGTTCCTCTTGGGTCCTTGTCGTTCACACACATGTATTCAGTCTTACTGAGACTAACCTTCATTCCCCTCCTTTCCAGGGCATACCTCCACCTCTCTACAATTTCCTCCACCTGTTCTCTGCTCTCACTACAGATCACGATGTCATCTGCAAACATCATAGTCCATGGAGATTCTTGTCTAACCTCACCTGTCTGCCTGTCCATCACCATAGCAAACAAGAAGGGGCTGAGAGCTGACCCTTGATGCAAACTGTTAGAATATATCTCTGACCTACTACGTACATGTTTATTGAATCATGAAGCAAGAAGTTCTCATTATCCTGTTGTACCCCGATGTCCTAAGTTTTGTGTAAAACATCAACCAGACCTAACTGGATGTTCAAGGCTGTCCCTCTTATGTCACCACATACCTACGCATTTAATGCAAACAGTTACGTAACCAACATACCAACATGATATGGTGCTATCCACACACACATACACCCACACACACACATACACACATACACACACACACACACACCCACCCTATGTTATGACGAATGTACTTTGACCAAGGACAAGGACATATGACAAGGACAAGGACATATGACTCTGTGATTATCTACTTGCAAAAACAAAGAAACTGCATAAAAAGCTTGTGCTCAGGAACACCCTCTGAGCAGTTGATGAATAAACCAGATTGATTTTACTCGTGTGGTTTGTTGTCTTCTGTTCCCGGAGTACTCTAAGACGTTGAGATACAGGAATCCAGATCGTGCAGGTTTACATAAGAGCTTCTACAGAGAGAGTTCTTACAATTTGGTGACCCCGACGTGATACTCCTGATCAGGTAAGACAAGATTTGTTTGACTACCTGGTTAGCAGTATCTGAGCGTCTGTTATCCCCTTTTTATAAGGGACGGTTTATCCCCTTCTCTAGAAGGGACGGGTTATCCTCAGTTGCTATAACTGGGACGGTTATCCTCAGTTGCTATAACTGGGACGGTTTATCCTCAGTTGCTATAACTGGGAAGAGCGCTATACAAAAGGTGCACGTGTATTCCTGTATGCCAACGTATTTTTTGTTTTTGTTAGAAGATAGACAATGGGAAATTCCTACCCAAAGCCTAAGGTCCGGGAAACTCCGAAGGAGTGGATGAATAGATGTGGTCTAGCTTATTATACTGAGCCATGGCTCAGCAATTTGGCGGGATGGACTGAGGGACTCGACCAAGTACCAAACTTTCCTCGAAATGGGACTTTTGATGCAGGATTTCTGACATCCGCGCATCGCATGATTTATGATGGATTGGGCAACCCCTCCTAGGATTATGAATACATGAAGGAGGCTTATGTAAAATGGTATGAAATGCGCTCGTACTGGTTGCAACTTAAAAAGCTCTTCGAGATAAGAATCGAAGGAAGGATTCGTATAAAAAAACCGGGAAATGTCATTACTGTGGAATGGAAGGACACTGGAAGAAGGAATGTAGAAAGAGACAGAGAGATGAGGAGAATTCTGCAGCACGCCGTAATGCTGGCTCTAGTTCGCCCCCACCACCCTCGGATCCCACTGAAGTGACGACAACCCGCCCATATTCGCGAGGACGTGATTAGGGATGCCCGCGGAGTAGGGACCCTGAGACCTGTAGCTTAATACATCTAGTGTTTAATTCACCCTGCAATGAGAATCTGCCGCTCCTTCCTATTGTTCTAGAGGGGGTGGAATATCTTTTTGTTATCGATAGCGGGGCGACCCTATCTTCTTTAGGCAGGGACTATCAGGGTGCTGTATCTTCCAGGTCTATTAGCTCTGTGGGAATAGATGGGGTTCCCTTCTCCTCCCCATATACGCCACCCCTTCTCCTACATTTTCCTGATGATCATACGCTTGATAAATTGCAAATATCCTACTCCTTTGTACATATGTCCGATTGCCCCTTTAATTTGTTAGGCCGTGACCTCATGAGTGTTCTGGGGTTCCAAATCTCTTTCCAAGGTTCGAGCATGACCATCCAAACGTGCGACACCTCCTCCGTTTCTCTGTTATCATTGCAAGCGCAGCCCTTGCCTTTTAATGTTAATTCAGCGTGCGTGGCGAGTTCCACCTCGCCCCCTGTACTCGACACACTGCCCACCAATCTTTGGGCAGAGCATAAGAATGACGTGGGTTGTGTGGACTGCGTCCCATATGAAGCTACCGTGAAGCACATTTCGCCCGTGTACATCCGACAATACCCCTTGTCGCCTAAAAAATGTTGGGTATCGACACTATTTTGGCCGCTCTTTTGGAACAGGGTGTCATTGTGCCGTGCACAAGCCCTTATAACACGCCTGTGAACCCGGTTCCTAAGCCAGACGGTTCCTGGCGTCTGACACAAGACCTCAGAAAAATTAACGAGCTCATCGTTCCAGTTTCACCGGTTGTTCCGGATGTGCCCTCTATTATGGCTTCTATTCCTTGCGATCACACGCATTTTTCCGTAATCAATCTGTGCTCGGCGTTTTTTAGTATCCCTGTTGAGCCAAGCACACAACCTCTCTTCGCTTTCACACACCGGCAGCGACAGTACACGTGGACTAGATTACCTCAAGGATTTATTGACTCTCCTGCCGTGTTTTCGGCTGCAGTTAGGGATGCGTTGGGTTCTTTGGACGTCCCCGTTGGTTCCTGCGTACACTCTTATGCTGATGACCTCCTGGTGTCCGGCCTAACCTATGAACTATGCCTCGACGCCACTGTCCAGTTGCTCCTCTTACTGAAAAAAAAGGGTTTCAAGGTCTCCAAGCCCAAGTTACAGTTCTGCCTCACCACTGTGATATATCTGGGCTATGAACTCTCTCACGGGATAAAACGCCTTACTCAGGATCGCGTCAAGATCATAGTGGACACTCAGAAGCCTGCCACTAAACAAGCGCTCCTGGCTTTCCTGGGGCTCATTAACTACTGCCGCCAATGGATCCCGGACTGTTCCTTTTATGACAAACGTTTACGCTCTGCCGTGGCTCACACTGACCCTCTCCATCAACCCTTGGTCTGGACTGAGGACATGCTGGACGCATTCAAAGCCCTGAAGTCGGCCCTATGCTCCGCGCCGGCTCTCGGGCTCCCGGATTACAACAAACCCTTTCATCTCTACGTCGCTCACCAGGCCGGCACGGCTTCTGGAGTCTTGGCGCAGGACCACGGGGGGGGACTTAGGCCTTGTGCTTTCCTCTCCAAAACACTAGATACTGTGGCTCAGGGTTTACCTGCCTGTCTCCGCGCTGTCGCTGCCAGTGCGGTGTTAGTTCTCGAAGCAGAAAAAATAGTGCTCTCTCATCCACTCGTTTTTTACACACCAGCCATCAGGTTAGGCATATCCTTAATACTCTGTCTACACAACACATGTCTTCTCAACGTCGTTCAGGTTACGAGGCCATCCTTTGTGCTACTGACAACCTAACTATATCCTGTTCCTCTTCCCTAGATAACGTGGCGCAGGCTCTACAGCGCCTGCTTAATGCTCATGACGACTGCGAACCATTGGAACATGACTGCATGGACACCATTGTTCATGACACCAGCATTAGATCCGACTTAATGTCTACTCCTCTCTCCACAGGTCTCTCCCTGTTTGTAGACGGGTCATGCTCCGAACCCCCCGACGGAGTGTTCCTCTGCGACTACGCAGTATGTTCCTTACGGACCAAGTTTTGGAAGCGTACTCGCTTCCCTTTAATTCCGCTCAAGCAGCAGAGTTATATGCGCTCACTCGGGCATGCACTCTCGCTTCCGACCAGGATGTTACTATATACACTGACTCTCGTTACGCTTTTGGGGTGGCGCATGATTTCGGCCGTATCTGGCAATCTCGTGGTTTCACTGCTGCTGACGGTAAGCCCATTTCACATTCCACCTTAGTCCAGGATCTTATTGTGTCCTGCAATCTCCCGCTCCGTTTAGCGATCGTAAAGACCCGCGGTCATTCCTCTGACCACACTGATGAGGCACGAGGTAACTCTTTGGCTGACCGCGCGGCTAAACAGGCTGCCTCGCTCGGCTCCATGCCGCCGTTCCTGCAGCCCGCGCTGGTGTCAACTTCACACATGCTTAGCGCCCTAATCCCTGACTTGGATCTGAAATCACTTCAGTCCTCGGCGTCCACAGAAGACACTGATTTTTGGTCCTCGCAGGGTTCTCAGCCCTCGGGTGACGGCATTCTACTCGATTCGACCGGTCGCTTATGTCTGCCCACGCGCTGCCTTCCTTTCCTCGTCCGCTTCACGGGCCTACACATCGCGGTTGAAGAGGGGTGGTGACAGATATGGAAAAAGATTTTTGTATACGACAACTAGCCTCTACGGTGCACAGCATTCTGGACAAATGCCTGATTTGTGCACAGAACAATGTGTCCAAACCACATGCATCACATCAGCATCTGCCGAAACCAGATACTCCCTTCCAGGAGTGGCAGATAGATTTTACTCACATGCCCCGGCAGGGCCCCTTTAAATATCTATTGGTTATCGTGGATAAATTCTCTCGATGGGTTGAAGCTTTCCCGTGTGGGAACGAAAACGCCCGAGTAGTGGTTCAAAAGTTATCACAGGAAATTATTCCCACATATGGCCTCCCGTTGGGTATTGATTCGGACAAAGGCACACCATTCACCTCAAAGGTCACTCAACTGTTGGCACAAGAGCTAAAGATCAATTGGCGTTTCCATGTCCCATATCACCCTCAGTCCTCCGGAATCGTGGAACGAACAAACAGAACCATTAAAGGAAAATTACGAAAAGCAATGCACGCCACCGGATCCAGGAATTGGGTTTCGGTGCTGCCTGTGGTCCTAGCGGATCTGCGGATGACCTCGCAGGTGGCCTTAGGGAATCTATCCCCTTATGAAGTGGTAATGGGGAGACCCTTTCCTGCTCCTTGGAGGAAGGGAAAACAGGCTTTGGGGACGGAAGATTTAGATATACACATGAGCGAGTATGCCGTGGGCCTTGTTAAGGTCCTAAATGACTATTGGGAACGCACTAATCAGAATACTTCGGTCCCGGCCGATGCAAGCACTCATGCCTTCAAGGTAGGAGACAAGGTGCTGGTCAAGAAATTTGTGAAACTAAATTCATCTTTGGGAGACTCTCCTTACAGTGAGCCCACGGAGATACTCGCTGTAACTCGTACCGCCGTACTAACTGACCTCTTTCCACAGTGGATCCATGCTACCAGACTGAAGAAAACTCTACAATGAAGTATTGTTTGTTTTTGTGTGACCATGATGTTGTCTATCTTTATTACCTCTGTTCCAGGTCTTAAGACACAAGAAGAAGGGAGAAGTGTTTTCTAACGGATTCGGCTCAACATAAGCTTACGAGTACCACCTTTACTGGGAACGGATAACCAAAAATATCCTGTGTGATGTATTTAGAAGAATGATTCACTCCATATTTAACCATGTTTGTGCCTGTATGCATTTGTCTGCTGTTGTTGTGTGTGTTCGGACCTTGCATCCTTAGGTGTCTGCTGAATCGTGTGTGGGCCCTGATGGACGCTTTTAGTGGACCAAAGTATACGCAACTGGATGCGCAGTCCGACGGCACCTCTTACCCTTCGTCCCGGGTGTAGTGAGGGGTCGGGATCTTGAGGGGACCCGAGTATCTCGAGGCAGTGGGCGAAGGGCGTCGCAGCTCAAGCTGCCCTTCAAGCACAGACCCCGATCAACCGCGGTCCCTGGTCTCCTGAAAGATCCCGACCTTCGACACCCGCTGAACCTTTGTGTATTCTGCAACGATTTATTAACGAATGATTTATACTTCATGAACATTAAAGTATAAAAGAGGGGAACTGTTAGAATATATCTCTGACCTACTACGTACATGTTTATTGAATCATGAAGCAAGAAGTTCTCATTATCCTGTTGTACCCCGATGTCCTAAGTTTTGTGTAAAACATCAACCAGACCTAACTGGATGTTCAAGGCTGTCCCCCTTATGTCACCACATACCTACGTACGAATGCAAACAGTTACGTAACCAACATACCAACATGATATGGTGCTATCCACACACACATACACCCACACACACACATACACACATACACACACACACACCCCCACCCTATGTTATGACGAATGTACTTTGACCAAGGACAAGGACATATGACAAGGACAAGGACATATGACTCTGTGATTATCTACTTGCAAAAACAAAGAAACTGCATAAAAAGCTTGTGCTCAGGAACACCCTCTGAGCAGTTGATGAATAAACCAGATTGATTTTACTCGTGTGGTTTGTTGTCTTCTGTTCCCGGAGTACTCTAAGACGTTGAGATACAGGAATCCAGATCGTGCAGGTTTACATAAGAGCTTCTACAGAGAGAGTTCTTACACAATCCCACCTCCACCTTGAACTCTTCTGTCACACCGACACCATCATACCCAGATCATCACACTTCCACCACTATGTTTTACTGTTGGCACAAGACTTTTAATCAAGTGCAGTGTTCCTTTTGCGCCAGATGTAACGGGATGCATTTCTCCCAAAAAGTTCAACTTTAGTTTCATCAGTCCAGAGTACATTTTCCCAGAAGCTTTGGGGATGATCAAGATGATTCTTGGCAAAAGTGAGTCGTGCCTTGATATTCTTCTTTGTAAACAGAGGCTTTCGCCTTGGAACTCTTTCATGGATGCCATTTTTGCCTCGTGTCTTTCTGATGGTGGAGTCATGAACATTGACATGAACTCAGGCAAGTGAGGTTTGTAGTTGTTAAGAACTGTTTTTGGATCTTTTGTGACTTCTTTGGTTAGTCTGTATCATGCTCTTGGAGTAATTTTGGTAGCTCAGCCACTCCTGGGAAGGGTCACTGTTATGGTTTGTGCTTTCTGGCGGTGTTAACTCTCTCTCTCCATTCACTGCAGGCGCTGGCGAGGGGAGTGGCTGTTACCTGTAGGCGAGGTCCAGAGTGCGCACCTGTATTCACACAGCAATCAACAAGCTATAAATAGGAGTGGCGCACTCCCCTCTGGCATTAGAAAATTGTCCTTCTATGTGATTTCGTTTAACTGTGATCTCTCTGACTCCTGGGATCCTGCCTTGTGCTCGAACAGTTCCGTTAAAATATTATTTCCAGTGATTCTAGTTTCCCCTGTGTTAAAATAAAGTTGTTGAATCTTCGTACATGGTCTACTGCATCTTTGGGTTCAACTCATATACTCCCGCCATCACAGTCACCACTGTATCATGCCTTCTCCATTCTCTGTTGAAGTGCTAAAGTTTTACCAATGACTTTGTACCCTTTCCCAGACTGAGACATCTCTATAATATTCGTTCTTGTTTGCTCTTGAAGCTAACTGGATCACGGCATGATGATGTGTGTTCAGTATGGCCTACCTCACCTTGTCATACAGATTTTATGTTAGGGATCTTCTGATTGGAAATATTGGAAATATCTGGCAGCAATCAAACCTGGGTATGAAATTGAAATGGAACAATAATTGGATTGCAGTATTTTCCTGACTATAAGTCACAATTTTTTCATACTTTGGCTGGAGGTGTGACTTATACTAAAGAGCGACTTATATGTGCAACTATTACATAGAATTCTGTTCATCATAATAATAAGACAGAATTTCAGGTGTTTGTTATTTTTACACTCACAACCACAAGAGGGCACTCTAAGCCTGGGTACCAGTACCTGCTCATCCATCACTGAAGAAATGCCCCAAAAAGAAAATCCTATTCTGCGGATGACAAACTGCAAGTAGTGAAATATGCAGCAGAAATGGTAATGCAGCAGCAGAAAGAAAGTTTGGAATGAACGAGAAACTTGGAATGAACGACAGACTGGAGATAAGCGGAGATTACTACGACTGAAATGAAGAAAACATCATCATCATCATCATTTTCTGTAACCGCTTCATCCTCACGGGGAGGCTGGTGCCCATCCCAGCCAACTCCAGGTGAGGGCAGAGTACACCCAGGACAGCTCGCCAGGCCATCGCAGTGCGGAAACACGCCGACGGCTTTGCAGCCTACTCTTGTCGAAAGTCGGCAATGGTTTTTTTATATGCCTCACACCATAGACGGTGAGAGACATGGCCGGCCTTTGATAACCCAGTTAGATGCACTGGGGGGGACAGTGACAACCTTGTGGAGAATGGGACTCAAACCCCCAAGCTTTGGATCAGCGATCCAGCGCCTTATACCACTTCCCCTTGAAGAAAAAAAAAGAGGCTAATCATGGGCTTTCACATGGCCACAAATAGAGGAACAAGCTCACACATAGGAGGTGCTTGAGCAACGTGCTGCAGGGAGAGGCTTGGCTCCACGTCCAGGTATTAAAATTTTTACATATATTTATATTCGCCATAATAATAACAAACATAATTTCACATGTTTATTTTTTACACTCACAACCCCAAGAAGGCAACAAGAGGGCAGGAAAATGGAGATAATTATTACTGCAATGAAGAAAACAAAAAAAGCTAATCGCAGGCTTAAAGCTGTAGAGAGAAACCAGTTCACACATGAGGGTTTGAGCAATGCGCCTCAGGGAGAGGCTTGTCAACTGTGCAGTTGAGTCCCCATGTCCAGCTAGTTGTCAAGGAGATGAATATAAATAACTTTAAGTGAGGGCTTTCTTGGTGTTACTGCTTCATGCAATGCAACCACCTCTCTACTAAAGTGAGGACCACAACCGTCACAAAAAGTCTGTCTGTCTTCCCTTCGGCTTTTTTCCCTTTTACTCGGGAGTCGCCACAGCGAATCATCTGATTCGCACGTTTGATTTGCCAAAGGATTTTACATTGGATGCCCTTCCTGACACAACCCTTTTTAGCAAGGGACAGAAACACGCTGATGACTTTGCAGCTACTCTTTACGAAAGTCAGCAATGGTTCTTTTACATGCCTCTCACCATAGACAGTGAGAGACATGGCCCGACTTTGATAACCCAGTTAGCTGCATTGGGGGGGGACAGTGACAACCTTGTGGAGAGTGGGACTCGAACCCCCAACCTTTGGATCAGCGATCCAGCGCCCTATGCCACTAGACCACCACTGCCCCACAACTGTCACAAAAAGTGACAGCAGATTTCCAAAATAAGGTAGACAGTTCATTTTCTGTAACTGCTTAAACCTAATTAGGGTCACGGGGAGGCTCGTGCCCAACCTAGCCAATTCCGAGCAAGGGCAGAGAACACTCTGGACAGCTCGTCAGGCCATCGCAGGGCGGAAACACGCTGACGGCTTTGCAGCTTATATATATATATATATATATATATATATAGAGAGAGAGAGAGAGAGAGACACTCCCCGACTTACGTTCATCCATTTTATGTTTTTTTTGCTTTTACGTTTTATTTCCCAAAAAAAGTTAAATTTTGAGTTTAGATGTACCTACGTAGTATGCTGACGTAATAACGCTGCGTCCATTGTTTACAAATGAGACTAAACTTGCCCATTCTTCCCAGTCCAGTTTTTTATAAATATAAATAAATAAATAAATATATATATATATATATATATATATATATATATATATATATATATGATTTTCTGAGTAGATCCTTCCGTAGGAGAGTGCTCAATACTTTTTGGTAGAGCAAATAACAAAAATAAAAGGACAGGACAAAGACTTTCTATTGAAACTCCATTTATCACTACAGATCTGTTTCGAGGGGTGGTGAAACCATCCTCTCTCTTCAGGTGATTATAGAAGAATATAGAGTTCTTCTATAATCACCTGAATAGAGAGGATGGTTTCACCACCCTCAAACAGATCTGTAGTGATAAATGGAGTTTCAATAGAAAGTTTATATATATATATATATATATATATATATATATATATATATATATATATATATATATATATATATATATATATATATATATATATATAGTCAGCCCCCCAACTTACAAAAATAATCTGTCACAGAGCCCTTCTCGTAACGCGGGGATTTCGTAAGTAGGGGTCGTATCTTACATATTAAACGCCTAATTCGTCCCAAGGCTCCAGACTAGATAAACCCCATAAACCCTTCAAAAATGTTAAAATACACCAATTTTGCATGAAATATGTGTTAAACGTAAAAGAAAATTATTTATTAAACCATTTAAACATTTTATGAACATATTAAACGATTTTATGAACATATTTATTAATTAAACCATGAGTAAACATTTTTTATTAACACACACACACACTCACACACACACACACACACACACACACACACACACACACACACACACACATCTCTCTCCCTCTCTCTATCTCGCTTGCACGCGCTGCAGGCCATGCCCACAAGACGTGGAATTCAAAGCGGATTCTCTACTTGACAAACTCAACTTTAATTTGATTCCTTGTGGGATCGGAATTCCAGATAAGCTCAAATGCGCCCACATTTATTAAACAACTTTAAATTAAACAACTTAAAAAAACTAAAAACGAAAGTGTTATTCCTTCTCTCTCTCTCTCTCTCTCTCTCTCTCTCTCTCTCTCTCTCTCTCTCTCTGTCTGGAGGTATCGGAATTCCGGATGAGCTCAAATGCACCCACATTTATTAAACATTTACTGAATTAAAACAACTTAAAAAACTAAAAACTAAAGAGTTAAGCTTCCTTCTGTCTCTATCTGGGAGGCCAGTGGGGCGGGATGTTGAGAAACAGCCAGTGAGAGAGCAACTCGCGCATCGTGTGAAATTTTGATTGGCATGTTTGAATTTCTTTTCGTAAGAGGGGGTTGTTTCATATTTCGGGGATGGAAACTCAGGAAAATGGTTTTCGTAACCCGGGGATTTCATGCACAGGGGTCTTCGTAAGTTGGGGGCCGACTATATATATATATATATATCTTCTTCTTCTTCTTTTACTTTCGGCTGCTCCCTTCAGGGGTCACCACAGCAAATCATCCGCCTCCATCTCATCCTGTCCTCTGCATCTTCTTTTCTGACTCCAACGACCTTCATGTCTTCCTTCACCACATCCATAAATCTCTTCTTTGGTCTTCCTCGAGGCCTTCTGCCTGGTAGTTCCAACCTCAGCATCCTACTGCCAATATACTCACTATCCCTCCTCTGTACATGTCCAAACCATCTCAATCTAGCCTCTCTGACTTTGTCTACAAAACATCTTACATGGTGCTCTTTCTTGGCATGAAACCAAACTGTTGCTCACAAATGCTGACATCTGCCCTTAGTCTAGCTTCCACTATTCTTTCCCATAACTTCATCGTATGGCTCATCAACTTTATCCTGATATACTTTAGAGTTGCTGCAACTCTGCACGTCTCCCTTGTTCTTAAAAATGGGCACCAGCACACTTCTCCTCCACTCATCTGGCATCAGCTCACTCTCTAGGACCTGATTGAATGTTCTTGTCAGAAAATCTACTGCTACCTCTCCTAGACACTTCCATACCTCCACAGGTATGTCATCAGGACCAACTGCCTTTCCATTCTTCATCCTCTTCAATGCCCTTCTCACTTCGCCCTTACTGATCTTTGCTACATCCTGCTCCTCAATGGTCACCTCTTCCACTCTTTTTTCTCTCTCATTTTCCTCATTCATCAGCTCTTCAAAGTATTCTTTCCAACTTCCCAGCACACTTCTGTCATCAGTCAATACATTTCCCTCTCTGTCCTTTATCAATCTAACTTGCTGCACATCCTTCCCATCTCTATTTCTCTGCTGTGCCAACCTGTATAAATCATTTTCTCCCTCTTTACTGTCCAACCTATCATACAAGTCATCATACGCCCTCTGTTTGGCCTTAGCCACTGCTACTTCGCCTTACGCTGTGTCTCCCTGTACTCCTGTTTACTCTCTTCGGTCCTCTCTATGTCCCACTTTTTCTTAGCTAACCTCTTCCTTTGTACACACTCCTGCACTTCCTCATTCCACCACCAAGTCTCCTTATCTACTTTCCTTCCAGAGGACACACCAAGTACTCTCCTACCTGTGTCCCTGATCACATTTGCTGTGGTTGTCCAATCATTTGGAAGCACTTCCTGGCCACCCAAAGCCTGTTTCAACTCCTCTTTGAAGACAACACGACACTCTTCCTTTTTCAACTTCCACCACTTTGTCTTCTGCTCTGCCTTTGCCTTCTTCACCTTCCTCACCATCACCGTCATCCTGCATACCACCATCCTATGCTGTTTGGCAACCCCTGCTACTACTTTGCAGTGACTGACTTCCTTCAAATTACATCGCCTACACAAGATGTTGTCTGCCTGTGTGCTCCAACCTCCGCTTTTATAAGTCACCCTATGCTCCTGTTTCTTCTGGAAGAAAGTATTCACCACAGCCATTTCCATCCTTTTTGCAAAATCTATCAACATCTGTCCTTCTGCGTTCCTGTCCTGGATACCAAACCTGCCCATCACTTCCTCGTCCCCTCTGTTGCCCGCACCAACATGTCCATTGAAGTCTGCACCAATGACCACTCTTTCACCTCTGGGGGTACTCTGCATCACTTTATCCAACTCACTCCAGAATCTCTCCTTTTCTTCTAGCTCACATCCTGCCTGTGGGGCATAAGCACTAACAACATTGAGCATTACACCTTCAATTTCGAACTTGAGACTCATCAGTCTGTCTGACACTATTTTCACATTTAGAACATTCCTGACAAACCCCTCCTTCAAGATGACTCCGACTCCATTTCTCTTCCCATCCACACCATGATAAAATAGCTTAAACCCTGCTCCTAAGCTTTTAGCTTTGCTACCTTTCCACCTGGTCTCCTGAAAACACAGTATGTCCACCTTCCTCCTCTGCATCATGTCAGCCAGCTCTCTACCTTTTCTTTGCATAGTTCCAACATTCAAAGTCCCTACTTTCAGACCTAGACTCATGCCTTTCCTCTTCTCTCTCTGCCTACGGACACGCCTCCCACCTCTCCTTCTTCGACGTCTTCGACCAACAGTAGTCCAATTTCCATCAGCACCCTGTTGATTGACAGCACTGATGGCGGTCTTTGTTAACCCGGGCCTCGACCGATCCGGTATGGGGGTAATACTTCTGATTTGCATCATAAAAGTTTGGCATTGGTTTTACGTCGGATGCCCTTCCTGACACAACCCTCTGCATTTCTCCGGGCTTGGGGCCGGCATGAGGGGGAGAGACACTGGTTAATCCCCCCCCACCTCATGGCTGCATTATATATATATATATATATAGTTATATAGCCTGTTACTCTTGTGGTAAGACATCGTCTCTTTGATCTTTGTCTTTACACTGTTTTGCTGACTTTTGTAACCTTAAGCAAATATGGTTGGTCAGAAGCATAGGCCTACTAGCATGGGTGCAAGTCTCATACACAGAGATGAATTAACTATCTGCTCAGATCAGCACAATCTCATGCATAGTCAGTTAAGCAAAGCAGTGATTCACATCAGTGATTCACATCAGTGCAGGCTGAGTACTAAACGAGTTCAACGGCGTCCTTGCGCACTTAAAAGGCCAGAAGTCTGTATAACCAGTGCTTTGTTTCAAGCAAGTAAACTATTTCCTCAAGTACACTACTTTAGGTATTGAGCGCCTCGCATATTGTAAGCATTGATTGGCTGTTTTAAGCTTGATGTAAAGTGAGTCGGCTCAGCTTCATGTTATGTGACCATCCGTTGACCATCGGAACTATTTACAAGCAGAAAGCTTGCATCATAGAGAATGTTAAAAGTTATATTTGATACTGTATATGATATTTGATTAGTGAATTTGATTAAAATTTAACAAATTGAAATTATTTTTGCTTGAATTTAATTTATTTGAAATAAATTTATTTGAAATTTGATATATTTGATATTATTTTACCATGTTATGTTTATAATAATTGATTTAGCGATGTTTTATGAGATACCGTAATGGTATTTATGCATGTATATGTCATACGTCACTGTAACAACTTACGTTCACTTTCAACTTACGTTCGGCCATCCAGAACCAACAAAAAACATAAGTTGGTGAGCGTCTGTATATATATATATATATATATATATATATATATATATATATATATATATATATATTTACTGAAGTAACCCGGCCTGGTCGGTGGCTGACGAGGACCAGAATCACTATCAGTCCATATCTGCCTTTGAAGAAACTGGGCCACCATGAGAGCATTCGTTTGGCCCAGGTAGGTTAGGTCAACTAACTTTATTATTCCTTGCATAGCTATACGCAGCAATATAAGACAGCTGGGAAAGACTAGCACAACCGAGGTCGATTGGCCTCAAACAAGGGACCAGGCAATAAGCTAAGAAGGGTCAGCAACCCACCGGGGAACCTTGAATTTTTTGCTACAACAACTAGAGAAGATATACCCCCAGAACCCTGCGAGAGTGGGAGCGAAAGAAGGGTTCAATTGGATGGATCTAGACGGATTAAAGACTTGGAGCGGAATAAGGATAACGATTCAATGGAACAGTGTGTTGTATGCAAGAAATTCTATAAGAAAGGTAGAGGACTGAAAATCCACCAGAAGAAGGCGGGATGCTTTAAGAGGATTCCAGACCCACAACGCAAATTGGATAAGTCGGCGGCAGCAGTCATCCAGGAGCAAAACCACAGTGACGACGGCAGCCGGGTGGATCTGGGAACTCTGATACAGAAGGCAACCAATGGAGTAAAGGCTGAAAAAGAGATAGTGGAAGACAAAAGGTACCAGCAAGTCAGCGAAACAGTGAAGTTAGGAGGAGAAGAGTCAAAGAAGGAAGAGGAGGCTGAGATCCAGGTGGGAAAGGCATTGTACAAAGAGGCAAAGAGAAGGCCGCATGGAGAAAGGGAGGGTGGTGAAAAGGAAGAAAGAAAGAAGAAAGAACAACAATACATAAGGAACTGGGTAACAAATAGGTTACAGGAGAAAAAGGATGGAAGCAAAAAGCAAAAACGAGCAACCAAGGGTACAGGATCACCTGAAAAGGGGCAGAGGATGATGAGGGATAAGATAAGGACACAAAAGAAAGAAAATGGACAGAGAGAGAGTGCAGACATAGGGAATTGGCTAGAGACAAAATGAACACAGGTAACGGATGAGAACAAAGAGAAGAAGAAAGGGAGAGAGAATACAAGGAGAGAAGAAACATTGGACAGTACTGTCAAAGCAGAACCAAGGACAATATTAGGAAAGGGCAATGAGCAGAGAGAAAGAACAAATATAATGGAGGGCCCATCTAAGGAGATCCTCGCAAAGCATGGACTGCACCTAACTCGAGGCGACTTCAGATCGCTTAAGGATCATCAGGGAAGTTACAATTGCCTTTCACTGAGCTAACAGAAGAGGTGAAGGCTGCAAAGGCAAGATTCTTGACAACATTGGAGGAAGCAGAGGATCCATGTGTCCAAAGAGCAAGGGTGGCAGTGGATGGGGGAAGGAAAGCCACCACACAAGAAAACATAAGGGAGGCAAAAACTAGACTGAGGACAGAAGAGATAACTGGGATTCCCAACAGGGGGAGAGAGGGTTTGGGATTAAATCCCAAAAGATATTACAGCACCAGTTCCAAGAAAGAAAGGAGAACTATGGTGGTGGAGAAAGTGAGGGAGGCGGAAGAGGACAGGAGAAGGGAGAAAATGATGGGACTGATCAAGCAGGGGGCACATATGAGATGGGAGGTACCGGAGAGAAAGTTGAATCACAGGGATGTGGTCAATATGCCAGAAAACAGATTCAAGTTTCTGGTAAAGGCAGTGTACGACCTGCTACCGACACCACAGAATAAAAAGACCTGGTTCGGCACAGAGGGAACGTGCGATTTATGTGGAGAAAAGGGGACTCTCTCCCACATATTAAGTGGATGCAAGGTGGCGTTGGCACAAGGGAGATACCAGTGGCGCCACGATCAAGTCCTGAGAGAGATAGCCCAGTGTGTCGAAGAAAGAAGAAACAACAACGCATCCCCAAGGACAAGGGAGAGTGGTGGGATCACCTTTGTGAAGCAAGGAGAAAAACCCAAAGCAAAGATCCAACAATCAGCAGGTAATTATTTGGATGGGGCAGCAGACTGGCACCTCTTAGTTGACCTGGATAAGAAACTCAAGGTCCCAGAGAAAGTGGCAAGAGACAAACCTCAGACCGGATATGCTGCTGTTGTCAAATAGCATTAAGAGGATGGCGGTTATTGAGCTGACAGTGCCAAGTGAGGAGAGGGTGGAGATCTCAGGGGAGTAGAAAAGAAACAAGTATATAACGCTGGAGACTGAGGGAAAAAGAAATGGCTGGGCGGTCCAGGTCTGGACAGTAGTTGGCTGCCGGGGCTTCCCGGCTGCTTCCATGGCGGCCTTCCTCAAGGCAATTGGAATAGGAGGAGGAGAGAGAAGTAGAGCCCTGAGGAGAATTGGAGAAGCAGCAGAAAAAGCAAGCAAAGCCATATGGACCTGGAGCTGCATACCAGTATGGGGGAAGGAGTGATTATCTGGTCTGGTGGCAATAGCTGCTGGCGGCGCCAGGCCGGGGGGTACCACCGGAAGCCGCCGAAACCCATACTTACTGAAGTAACCCGGCCTGGTCGGTGGCTGACGAGGACCAGAATCACTATCAGTCCACATCTGCCTTTGAAGAAACTGGGCCACCATGAGAGCATTCGGTTGGCCCAGGTAGGTTAGGTCAACTAACTTTATTATCCCTTATATATATACACACACATATATCTATTTATATATATACTAGTCCTTCTCAAAAGATGAGCATATTGTGATAAAGTTCATTATTTTCTGTAATGTACTGATAAAAATTAAACTTTCATATATTTAGATTCATTGCACACCAACTGAAATATTTCAGGTCTTTTATAGCTCGAATACTGATGATTTTGGCATACAGCTCATGAAAACCCAAAATTCCTATCTCAAAATATTAGCATATTTCATCCGACCAATTAAAAAAAAGTGTTTTTAATACAAAAAAAGTCAACCTTCAAATAATTATCTTCAATTATGCACTCAATACTTGGTCGGGAATCCTTTTGCAGAAATGACTGCTTCAATGCATCGTGGCATGGAGGCAATCAGCCTGTGGCACTGCTGAGGTGTTATGGAGGCCCAGGATGCTTCGATAGCGGCCTTAAGCTAATCTACAGTGTTGCGTCTGGTGTCTCTCAACTTTCTCTTCACAATATCCCACAGATTCTCTATGGGCTTCAGGTCAGGAGAGTTGGCAGGCCAATTGAGAACAGTAATATCATGGTCAGTAAACCATTTACCAGTGGTTTTGGCACTGTGAGCAGGTGCCAGGTCATGCTAAAAAATGAAATCTTCATCTCCATAATGCTTTTCAGCAGATGGAAGCATGAAGTGCTCCAAAATCTCCTGATAGCTAGCTGCATTGACCCTGCCCTTGATAAAACACAGTGGACCAACATCAGCAGCTGACAGGGCACCCCAGACCATCACTGACTGTGGGTACTTGACACTGGACTTCAGGCATTTTGGCATTTCCTTCTCCCCAGTCTTCCTCCAGACTCTGGCACCATGATTTCCGAATTACATGCAAAATTTGCTTTCATCCGAAAAAAGTACTTTGGACCACTGAGTCCAGTACTGCATCTCTGTAGCCCAGGTCAGGCGCTTCTGCCGCTGTTTCTGATTCAAAAGTGGCTTGACCTGAGGAACGCGGCACCTGTAGCCCAGTCCACTGCTTCCACAGGTTCCCCAAGGTCTGGAATCGGCCCTTCTCCACAAGCTTTCTCGGGGTCCGGTCACCTCTTCTGGTTGTGCAGCGTTTTCTGCCACACTTTTTCCTTCCCACAGACGTCCCACTGAGGTGCCTTGATACAACACTCTGGGAACAGCCTATTCGCTCAGAGATTTCTTTCTGTGTCTTATCCTCTTGCTTGAGGGTGTCAATGATGGCCTTCTGGACAGCAGTCAGGTTAGCAGTCTTACCCATGGTTGTGATTTTGAGTAATGAACCAGGCTGGGAGTTTTTAAAAGCCTCAGGAATATTTTGCAGGTGTTTTGAGTTAATTGGTTGATTCAGATGATTAGGTTAATAGCTCATTTAGAGTACCTTTTCATGATATGCTAATTTTTTGAGATAGGAATTTTGGATTTTCATGAGCTGTATGCCAAAATCATCAGTATTAAAACAATAAAGGTCAGGTCAGGTATGAGGGCATGCGCCGGGATGACACTTCGCTGCGTCCACCAGCCGCCTCCACTCATCCGGCCATCTCCTGGCGATCGACCACTCCTGCGGAGGGCCCATACCCCCCTGCAGGGTAGCCCTCAGCTGCAACAACCACGTCGCACACGGTCGTCCCCGTGATCGGCTCCAGCCCCTAGGATCCCGAATGGACAGGATCCAGTGTGCTGGGTCCGAAGGCGGGAAACGCGCTAAGTGCCCATAGTAGCCCAGCTGACGGTCACGGATCAAGCAGGTTACTCTTACCATCCACGCATCCCGAGCACCTTCTGGTTGGTAACAAAGTCCCACCAGCAGTATCCGAAGATGCGGCGAAGGGAAGTCGTAACAAAGGAGTCCAGTCGTCGTCCAAGCTCAACCGTGAGCGTGCATGTCTCGCTTGAGTAGGCAAAGTCAAGAAGCATTAAGGCGCTTTCATCGCGGCGTCCAGAGCCGTGGGGACCGACACATGCTTCGTAGCCATCCCGGTTAGTTCCAGTGGTCGCATTGAAGTCCCCCAGTACGATCAAGGTGTCCCTTTCCGGAACCCCCGACACCACCGAGTTGAGCTGGTCGGAGAAGGTTTCCTTCATAGATCGATCACTTACCCCGGTCGGCGCGTAAACTGCGATTTTAGAGAGCATCCCCACTGTGTGAGTCACCCTCAGTCGCATAACACGCTCGTTGCCCAGGACCACCTCTGATACCAAAGGAGCCAATCGATCAGCAACGGCGACGGAAACTCCCTGAGTGTGAAGACCGTCCGCCCGGCCAGACCAGTAGTAGGTGTACCCACCGACACCTGTCTCGCCGGACCCAGGCCTCCGCACATCAGAGAGGGCCGCAATGCCGACGCCAAGCAGATTAAGCTCCCTTGATACCAGAGGCAGGTGAGAGTCGTCCCGCAGGGAAGTCACGTTCCACGCGCCGACCGACTGCCTCAGATTCAACCGAGGCGACCAAAAGCAGCTGGTGTCCGACACCTTTGCACCGCCCATGTCAATCACCCCATCACGCCCGACCTGGTTGCTCCAGGATTTCACCCGCATAATGGAATGGGGATCCCAGAGGCTTTTCCCCACCCCACTCATATGACGCCGCCAAAGGCAGGCGTCGGGGTTACTCCCCCGGAACAAACTCCAGCGTTTAGTAGTGCGTTTTGCTGGCGTTTTTTAAGAGGGAGTATTAAAACAATAAAGGACCTGAAATATTTCAGTTGGTGTGCAATGAATCCAAAATATATGAAAGTTTAAGTAAAAAGTTTTCTAGAACATTCCTGACAAACTCCTCCTTCAAGATGACTCCGACTCCATTTCTCTTCCCATCCACACCATGATAAAACAGCTTAAACCCTGCTCCTAAGCTTCTAGCCTTGCTACCTTTCCACCTGGTCTCCTGAACACACAGTATGTCCACCTTCCTCCTCTGCATCATGACAGCCAGCTCTCTACCTTTTCCTGTCATAGTTCCAACATTCAAAGTCCCTACTTTCAGTTCTAGACTTATGCCTTTCCTTTTCTCTCTCTGCTTCTTCTTCGACGTCTTCGACCAACAGTAGTCCAATTTCCACCAGCACCCTGTTGGTTAACAGCACTGATGGCGGTCCTTGTTAACCCGGGCCTCGACCGATTCGGTATGAATTTTCTTGATATGACGCGCATGTTTTATTTGGCATTTGTTTTACGCCGGATGCCCTTCCTGACGCAACCCTCTGCATTTATCCGGGCTTGGGACCGGCATGAGTGAGAGACACTGGCTTGTGCCCCTCCCTCACGGCTGCATTAACCAGTCATCTTTCACCAATCCTCTTTTTCTAGTTCACCTTTCACCAGTCCTATTTCACTAATTATTTCCCACAAGTTATTACTAACTAGTCGCCTCTCGGCAGTCACCTCTCCCCTGTATCTCTCACCAGTCATCTCCCACAGAGAGAGAACCAACTATTGTGTCTCCTTCACGAAAAACAAAGCTATTGCTTTTATCAGTGATAAAGAAGGAAGCAGCAAGGGGTTAATTTAGGGCACCAGGATACAGAGAGGAATGAGATCTTGTATTTTTCTGACTGTGTGGTGAACATTTCTTTATTACATCATTCAGGAGTCCTCGTACTGCTTCCTATCTTCTGCTGGCTCCTGCTGCTGTTCTGAGGCTCACACTGCCAATTCTCTTGGTAGTTGACATTTATGAGTGTTGCCTTGTATCATGTAAGAGTATGATTCCCCACACACCCTCCCTCCTGCTACCCTGCACTCACATTGTTCCAAGTCCAAGTGCACGTTATCAGGTTATTATATTTTGGGCTTGGGGACACAGGCTTCTCATACGCTGCAGCTAAGAGATTTATTGCAACATCATTTTCATTCATTCATTTCCTGAACCGCTTAATACGAATTTGGGTCGCTGGGAGGCTGGCACCCATCTCATCCAACTTCAGCTGAGGGCAAGGTACACCCTTGACAGCTTGTCAAGCCATTGCATGGCCAGCACTCACACAATCATGCAAACTCACACTCACACCTAGAGGTGATTTGGATCAGGTAATTAGCCCACTGTGCATGTTTTTGGACTGTAAAAGGAAACCGGAGTATATGGAGGAAACTCATGCAAGCACGAGGAGAACATGCAAACTCCACACAGCTGAGAATCGAACCAAGAAATAATTAATGCAGAGGGTTGCAACAGGAAGGGCATCCGGCGTAAAACTTCTGCCACATAAAAATGCAAATGGTCAAAACAAAACTCATAACGGATCGGTCAAGGCCCGGGTTAACAACGATCGCCATCAGTGCTGTCAACCAACAGGGTGCTGATGGAAATTAGACTACTGTTGGTCGAAGACATCGAAGAAGGAGAGGCGGGAGGCGTGTCCGTAGGCAGAGAGAGAGGAGGAAAGGCGTGAGCCTAGGACTGAGACTAGGGACTTTGAATGTTGGAACTATGCAAAGAAAAGGTAGAGAGCTGGCTGACATGATGCAGAGGAGGAAGGTGGACATACTGTGTATTCAGGAGACCAGGTGGAAAGGTAGCAAAGCTAAAAGCTTAGGAGCAGGGTTTAAGCTGTTTTATCACGGTGTGGATGGGAAGAGAAATGGAGTAGGAGTCATCTTGAAGGAGGAGTTTGTCAGGAATGTTCTAGAAGTGAAAAGAGTGTCAGACAGAGTGATGAGTCTTAAGTTAGAAATTGAAGGCGTGATGGACAATGTTGTTAGTGCTTATGCCCCACAGGCAGGATGTAAGCTAGAAGAAAAGGAGAGATTCTGGAGTGACTTAGATGAAGTGATGCAGTGTACCCCCAGAGATGAAAGAGTGGTCATTGGGGCAGACTTCAATGGACATGTTGGTGCAGGCAACAGAGGGGACGAGGAAGTGATGGGCAGGTTTGGTATCTAGGACAGGAACACAGAAGGAATACTTTCTTCCAGAAGAAACAGGAGCATAGGGTGACACAGCCAATATGATCAGGGAGACCGGTAGGAGAGTATATGGTGTGTCCTCTGGAAGGAAAGTAGATAAGGAAACTTGGTGGTGGAATGAAGAAGTGCAGGAGTGTGTACAAAAGAAGAGGTGAGCCAAGAAGAAGTGGGACACAGAGAGGACCAAAGAGAGTAAACAGGAGTACAGGGAGACAGCGTAAGGCTAAGGTAGCGGTGTCAAAGGCCAAACAGAGGGCGTATGATGACTTGTATGATAGGTTGGACAGTAAGGAGGGAGAAAATGATTTATACAGTTTAGCACAGCAGAGAAATAGAGATGGGAAAGAAATGCAGCAAGTTCGAGTGATAAAGGACAGAGAGGGAAATGTATTGACTGATGACAGAAGTGTGCTGGGAAGATGGAAAGAGTACTTTGAAGAGCTGATGAATGAGGAAAATGAGAGAGAAAAAAGAGTAGAAGGGGTGACCGTTGAGGACCAGGAAGTAGCAAAGATTAGTAAGGGAGAAGTGAGGAAGGCATTGAAGAGGATGAAGAGTGGAAAGGCAGTTGGCCCTGATGACATTCCAGTTGAGGTATGGAAGTGTCTAGGGGAGGTAGCAGTAGATTTTCTGACAAGAATATTCAACAAGGTTTTAGAAAGTGAGCAGATGCCGGAGGAATGGAGAAGTGTTCTTGAGCCCATTTTTAAGAACAAGGGAGATGTACAGAGTTGTGGCAACTACAGAGGGATAAAGTTGATGAGCCATACAATGAAGTTATGGGAAAGAATAGTAGAAGCTAGACTAAGGGCAGAGGTCAGCATTTGTGAACAACAGTTCATCTGTGGTGCAGTGTTTGCTTTGAGGATGTTAATAGAGAAGTACAGAGAAGGTCAGAAGGAGCTGCATTGTGCCTTTGTGGATCTGGAGAAAGCATATGACAGGGTGCCGAGAGAAGAACTGTGGTATTGTATGAGGAAATCTGGAGTGGCAGAGAAGTATGTTAGAGTAGTGCAGAACATGTATGAGAGATGTAAAACAGTGGTGAGGTGTGCTGTCGGTGTGACAGAAGAGTTCAAGGTGGAGGTGGGACTGCATCAAGGGTCAGCTCTCAGCCACTTCTTGTTTGCTCTGGTGATGGACAGGCTGACAGACGAGGTTAGACAAGAATCTCCATGGACTATGATGTTTGCAGATGACATCGTGATCTGTAGTGAGAGCAGAGAACAAGTGGAGGAAAATCTAGAGAGGTGGCGGTATGCCCTGGAAAGGAGGGGAATGAAGGTTAGTCTCAGTAAGACAGAATACATGTGTGTGAACGATAAGGACCCAGGAGGAACGGTGATGTTACAGGGAGCAGAGATAAAGAAGGTGGAGGATTTTAAGTACTTAGGCTCAACAATCCAGAGCAATGGAGAGTGTGGAAAAGAGGTGAAGAAGTGTGTGCAGGCAGGTTGGAATGGATGGAGAAAAGTGTCCGGTGTGATGTGTGATAGGAGAGTATTGGCAAGAATGAAGGGAAAAGTGTACAAGACGATGATGAGGCCAGCGATGTTGTATGGTTTAGAGACAGTGCCACTGGGGAAAAGACAGGAGTCAGAGTTGGAGATAGCAGAGATGAAAATGTTGAGGTTCTCTTTGGGAGTAACGAGGATGGATAGGATCAGAAACGAGTACATCAGAGGGACAGCACATGTTAGATGTTTTGGAGACAAAGTCAGAGAGGCTAGATTGAGATGGTTTGGACATGTACAGAGGAGGGATAGTAAGTATATTGGTCGTAGGATGCTGAGGTTGGAACTACCAGGCAGAAGGCCCAGAGGAAGACCAAAGAGAAGATTTATGGATGTGGTGAAGGCGGACATGAAGGTCATTGGAGTAAGAGTAGAAGATGCAGAGGATAGGGAGAGATGGAGGCAGATCATTTGCTGTGGCAGATATATATATATATATATATTCTTAAATCCAGGACGTTCTTGTTGTGAAGCCAACGTGCTAACCACTACAGCACCATGAAACTCTATATTTATATTTATATTTATATTTACAGCATTTGACAGACACTCTTATCTAGACAAACTTATAATTATAATTTTTCTGCAAATGAGCAATTGAGGGTAAAGGGCTTTGCTCAAACGCCGAAAAATGGTGATAGCAGGGATTGAACTACTGACCTTCAGATTAATAACCGATCACCTTAATCACTAAGCCACTACTGCCCTCTAACCTAGTTAATGGATTTAATTTCACTGGGGTAATGATGATGCATATGATGGCAGTGATAAAATCTATGCTCTCTCTCTCTCTCTCTCTCTCTCTCTCTCTCTCTCTCTCTCTCTCTCTTCCTTTACATGTCTTCATACTCTAAATTCATACACATACCAACGCTTTCAGTACTCACAGTACACTGTACTTACAGTACAGGCACAGTACAAACAGATGGTACAATAGTTCCAAAATAGAGCACACTGGACTATTATTTTTTGTCCACAATGCTTTGGGGCTGGCACAGAGTCAGAACCCTCACACTGAAACCCACTGAGAGTGAGCCAATGATGGCACAAATCAGCCACATGAGCTGTCCAATCACAACAGACCTGAAACCTGTCGGACACAGCATGGTGTCAGACTACAATGGTGTTGGGTGTGGTATAGGGGGTCATGACCTCATACATTTATTTCGGTTTACAAATGAAATGTATAGTGAAGAATGATTGAGGGAATAAAATGAAAAAAGCAATGAGAAAAGTAGAACAGGAGAGAGAGAGAGAGAGAGAGAGAGAGAGAGAGAGAGAGAGAGAGAGAGAGAGAGAGAGAGAGAGAGAGAGAGAGAGAGAGAGAGGGGTTAAAGGTAATGGAGAGTGGAGTGAGTGGAGAGAGATAAAGTGATAGTGTGGTGAGAGAATGAGTAGAAATGTGAGCCAGACAGACTACAAGGTGATAGGGTCGGTCGTCTGGGGGGGTGATAGTTTTTCACACCCACAGAGCCACACTGATAGAAGCTTTTAACACACACTTTGAACCCCCCAATACACACACACACACACACACACACACACACACACACACACACACACACACACATATATTTCCACAAACAGGGTTCACGTACATACACCCGAGCCAACACTGACACTTTAAAACTCTATGGAGGATTTATGCAGGAAGAAACCGGTTCTAAAATTGGGCAGTTCATTGACCAAGACATTGTCAGTTTACTTTCATTAAATCTTCACAGGAACTGAATGTTGCTAATGGGTACAGGCAGCTGATAACCTCAGGTTTTGGATGGTGCAGTAAATGTGACTGTATAAACCCTCACACTGCCTGTTTTCCACCAAGATGAGCCAGAAGATAGCCCTGGGCTGGTGCTGGTCAGATATATATCTTCTTTCTTCTTTTCCTTTCGGCTGTTCCCTTCAGGGGTCGCCAGAGCAAATCATCCGCCTCCATCTCACCCTATCTTCTGCATTTTCTACTCTTATTCCAACTACCTTCATGTCCTCCTTCACCTCTTCCTCTCGGCCTTCTGCCTGGTAGTTTCAACCTCAGCATCCTACGACTAATATACTCACTATCCCTCCTCTGTACATGTGAAAACCATCTTAATCGAGCCTCTCTGACTTTGTCTCCAATACCTATAACATGTGCTGTACCTCTGATGTACTCATTCCTGATCCTATCCATCCTCATTACTCCCAAAGAGAACCTCAACATTTTCATCTCTGCTACCTCCAGCTCTGCCTCCTGTCTTTTCCTCAGTGCCACCGTTTCTAAACCATACAACATCACTGGCCTCAACATTGTCTTGTACACTTTTCCTTTCATTCTTGCCGATACCCTCCTTTCACACATCACACTGGACACTTTTCTCCAGCCATTCCAACCTGCCTGCACAAGCTACTTCACCTCTTTTCCACTCTCTCCATTGCTCTGGATTGTTGAGCCTAAGTACTTAAAATCCTTCACCTTCTTTATCTCTGCCCCCTGTAACCTCACCGTTCTTCTTGGGTCTTCGTCGTTCACACACATGCATTCAATCTTACTGAGGTCAACTTTCATTCCTCTCCTTTCCAGGGCATACCTCCACCTCTCTAGATTTTCCTCCACTTGTTCTCTGCTCTCACTACAGATCACGATGTCATCTGCAAACATCATAGTCCATGGAGGTTCTTGTCTAACCTCGTCTGTCAGCCTGTCCATCACCATAGCAAACAAGAAGGGGCTGAGAGCTGACCCTTGATGCAGTCCCACCTCCACCTTGAACTCTTCTGTCACACCGACAGCATACCTCACCACTGTCTTACATCTCTCATACATGTCCTGCACCACTCTAACATGCTTCTCTGCCACTCCAGACTTCCTCATACAATACCACAGTTGTTCTCTCGGCACCCTGTCATATGCTTTCTCCAGATCCACAAAAGCACAATGCAGCTCCTTCTGACCTTCTCTGTACTTCTCTATTAACATCCTCAAAGCAAACACTGCATCTGTGGTGCTCTTTCTTGGCATGAAACCAAACTGTTGTTCACAAATACTGACCTCTGCTCTTAGTCGAGCTTCCACTATTCTTTCCCATAACTTCATCATATGGCTCATCAACTTTATCCCTCCGTAGTTGCCACAACTGTGCTCATCTCCCTTGTTCTTAAAAATGGGCACCAGCACACTTCTCCTCTTGCCTTGCCTGGAACTACCTTTCCATTCTTCATCCTCACACACAGTGGTATCTCACCCTACGAAATTAATCCATTCCAGAGCCTTTTTCGGAACCTGCCGCAACTCTGCACGTCTCCGTTGTTCTTAAAAATGGGCACCAGCACACTTCTCCTCCATTCCTCTGGCATCCTCTCACTCTCTAAGACCTTGTTGAATATTTTTGTCAGAAAATCGACTGCTACCTCTCTTAGACACTTCCATACCTACATCTGTATGTCATCAGGACCAACGGCTTTTCCACTCTTCATCCTCTTCAATGCCCTCCTCACTTCTCCCTTTCTAATCTTTGCTTCCTTGTTCTCAACAGTCACCTCTTCTACTCTTTTCTCTCTCTCATTTTCCTCATTCATCAGCTCTTCAAAGCACACTTCTGTCATCAGTCAAGACATTTCCCTCTCTGTCATTAATCACTATAAATTGCTGCATGTCCTTCCCATCTCTATTTCTTCGCTGTGCCACCCTGTAAAAATAATTTTTTCCCTCCTTACTGTCCAGCCTCTGTTTGAGCTTCGACAATGTTTCCTTTCACCTTATGCTGCATCTCCCTGAACTCCTATTTACTCTCTTCGGTCCTCTCAATGTCCCACTTCTTCTTAGCTAACCTCTTCCTTTGTACACACTCTTGCACTTCCTCATGCCACCACCAAGTCTCCTTATCTACTGTCCTTTCAGAGGACACACCAAGTACTTTCCTATTTGTCTCCCTGATCACATTAGCTGTAGTTGTCCAGTCATTTGGAAGCACTTCCTGATCACCCAAAGTCTTTTTCAACTCCTCCTTGAAGACAACATGACACTCTTCCTTTTTCAGCTTCCATCACTTTGTCTTCTGCTCTGCCGTTGACTTCCTCACCTTTCTTACCATCAGCATCATCACGCACTCAACCATCCTATGCTGTTTGGCAACACTCTCACCCACTACTACTTTGCAGTGACTGACTTCCTTCAAACTACATCGCCTGCACAAGATGTAGTTTACCTGTGTGCTCCTACCTCCGCTTTAATAAGTCAGTCTATGCTCCTGTCTCTTCTGGAACAAAGTATTCACCACAGCCATTTCCATCCTTTTTGCAAAATCTATCAACATCTGTTCTGCTGTGTTCCTGTCCTGGATAGCAAACCTGTCCATCACTTCCTCATCCCCTCTGTTGCCTGCACCAACATGTCCATTGAAGTCTGCACCATTGACCACTCTTTCACTTCTGGGGTACTCTGCATCACTTCATCTAATTCACTCCAGAATCTCTCCTTCTCTTCTAGCTCACATCCTGCCTGTGGGGCATAGGCACTAACAACATTGAACATCACACCTTCAATTTCTAACTTGAGATTCATCATTCTGTCTGACACTCTTTTCACTTCTTGAACATTCCTGACAAACTTCTCCTTCAAGATGACTCCGACTCCATTTCTCTTCCCATCCACACCATGAAAAAAACAGCTTCAACCCTGCTCCTAAGCTTATAGCCTTTCTCCCTTCCCACCTGGTCTCCTGAACACACAGTATGTCCACCTTCTTCCTCTGCATCATGTCAGCCAGTTCTCTACCTTTTACTGTCATAGTTCCAACATTTCATAATTCCAACATTTCAGACATCATGTCCATTTGTCTATTTTTCCTTTTTGTTGTTCTGTCTCTTATCATCTTGTCATGATGTTCTCCCAGTGTGTCACCTGACCTACACACTGCACTACATTACATTATCGCCTTCTGAATGAAATACTCGAAGGAGGCACATCATTTTGTTACAGGATCTCCTCCTAATTGAGCCACACACTGTGACAACTACCCTGGGACAGCCAACCATTATACACACATTCAAGTTGGTCACTTTTTGTTAATTCATTCAAAAGTGTACCTTTGTGTATTTTGTTCAGACAGTATTGGATTGTGTTTTCTGTTTCAGTTGAAATTTTGTTCATGTTTTTTTTTTCTTCCATAAACGGAATGATTGTTTAGGTTTTGTCCCTCCAGACACTCTGCCTTGTTTCACCCTTATGTTTTTTACATTCCACTTGAATACATCTGGAGTAATGCATCTTTTCAACCTACCTAGTATATCAAGATGGCGCCGGGTGACCTGCAGCCAGTTACAGGAGCTCTTCAGTTTATTTTCCTTTTTTTCTCTTTTCTATTGTACATAGGCGTGTTTCTTTAGCTTTTTTCAAATTTTCTTTTTCTTTCTTCAATACTGCATCTGGGAAACCCACTTTTATGATGCTTTTATTTTTCTGTGCACTTTTACTCTCACTTTTTGGATCGGCATCAGGAAACTCATTCACCAACGGCTTTGAGCAACGCAGGTCTTACACACGTGAGACCCTCCTCGGCCTGCGCCCCCGCCCTCCTTCATGCGGAAAAGCCTGTTGTTCCTGTGGAAATACGGAGGAAAAGGAGAGGCTGCAGAGGGGGACGAAAGACACGGAGGACATGTGTTCCCTCTGTCATCATGGGAAATGTCCGCGCGATCACCAACAAGACGGAGGAGCTGGCGGCGCTGACCCGGCAGCAGAGGCAGTACCGGGACTGCAGCATCATGTGTTTCTCAGAGACGTGGCTGAATGAACTCACACCGGACTCTGTAGTTTCTCTGAACGGATTTACACTCGCGCTTGCAAATCGGAGTGCAACGGAGAGCGGTAAGAAGAAAGGAGGGGGCGTGGCGGTCTATGTGAATGAACGATGGTGCCACCCGGCCAACGTGCACGTGAAGGAGCAGCTATGCACACGGGACCGGTGAGCGCGCGGCCATATTATCTACCGAGGGAGTTTTCACACGTGATTGTGTTTTGCGTGTACATTCCGCCCTCGGCTGATGCGGCGGCCGCGTGTGAGCGTCTACACAGCGCCGTTAATCAGACACAGACTCGTCACCCCCGCGCCATGATTCTGATCAGTGGGGACTTTAACCACGCCCCTCTCTCCGCCTCTCTCCCGACGTTCACGCAATACGTGAAGTGCGCCACAAGAGACAATAAAACTCTGGACTTGCTGGATGCAAATGTGAAGGACGCTTACAGCTCCACCCCCTCCCCCCACTGGGACGCTCAGACCACAACCTGGTCTACCTGCTCCCCCAATACACACCCAGGGTGCGAAAGGAACCTGTGCAGAAGAGGACTGTGAAAGTGTGGACCGAGGAGACCAATGAGAGGCTTCGGGACTGTTTCCAGACCACAGACTGGAGCATGCTCTGTGACTCCTTTGGTGATGACATCGACGGCCTCACACACTGTATCACTGATTACATGAACTTCTGCGTGGACAGCACTGTGCCAACACGGAGGGTACGGTGCTTCTCCAACAATCACCCGTGGGTCACCCCTGAGCTTAAAGTCCTCCTGAACCAGAAAAAGAGGGCTTTCATCTCGGGGGATAGAGAGGAGCAGAAGAAGGTCCAGCGTGAGCTCCAATGGAGAATCAGGAGGGCAAAGAAGGACTATGGGAAGAAGCTGGAGGAGAAGCTGGCTCAGAACAACGTGTGGGACGTCTGGAGAGGACTAAAAACCATGTCTGGATTTGGGCAGGGAGTCAGAGGGACAGCTGATGGTGACCAGCGATGGGCTGATGAACTAAACTGTTACTTCAACAGGTTTGATTCTCCCCCCTCCCCCTCTGCCCCTCTCCCCGTTCCCCCCCTCTCTTCACACGTCTCCAGACCAGCAGACACCTCCCCCCTCCCCAGGCCAACTTCACTTGACTGCTTCAGCCCGACAAACACATCCCCTCCCTCTGCAGCCCACTCCCAGCCCCCTCTCCCTCACATCAGACCAGGTGAGGAGACAGCTGAGGCGACTAAATCAGAGGAAATCTGAAGGACCAGATGGCATCAGTCCCAGGCTGCTGAGGACCTGCGCAGACCAGCTCTGTGAGGTACTATGCTACTTGTACAACCTGAGCCTCAGCCTGGAGAAGGTTCCCCTCCTGTGTGGTTCCGGTTCCCAAAACAGCACAAGCGAAGGAACCGGCCCACGACAGACCTGTTGCCCTGACCTCCCACCTTATGAAGACCATGGAAAGGCTCCTCCTCATACACCTCCGCTCTATGGTGAGCCCCACCCTAGATCCGCTGCAGTTTGCCTACAGGCCCAACATCGGAGTAGAAGACGCCGTCATCTACCTTCTGCAGCGGGCACTCACCCACCTGGAGATCGCCGGCAGCGCTGTGAGGGTCATGTTCTTTGACTTCTCCAGCGCCTTCAACACCATCAGGCCAGCGCTTCTGCGGGGGAAGCTGGAGGACGTGGGAGTGTACGGGCATCTTGCTGCATGGATCACTGACTACCTTACTAACCATCCACAGTACGTGCGGCTGCGCGGCTGTAAGTCAAAGGTGGCAGTCTGCAGCACGGGGGCACCGCAGGGCACCGTCCTCTCACCCTTCCTTTTCAGCATTTATACCTCGGACTTTAGCTATAGCACAGACATGCAGCCGTGAGGGGGGAAATGCAGCCGTGAGGGGGGGGCACAAACCAGTGTCTCTCCCTCACGCCGGTCCCAAGCCCGGATAAATGCAGAGGGTTGCGTCAGGAAGGCATCCGGCGTAAAACAAATGCCAAATAAACTATGCGAATCACAAGAAAGGATGACATACCGGATCGGTCGAGGCCCGGGTTAACAACGACCGCCATCAGTGCCGTCAACCAACAGGGTGCTGATGGAAATTGGACTACTGTTGGTCGAAGACGCCGAAGAAGGAGAGGCGGGAGGCGTGTCCGTTGCCAGAGAGAGAAGAGGAAAGGCATGAGTCTAGGACTGAAAGTAGGGACTTTGAATATTGGAACTATGACAGGAAAAGGTAGAGAGCTGGCTGACATGATGCAGAGGAGGAAGGTGGACATACTGTGCGTTCAGGAGACCAGGTGGAAAGGTCGCAAGGCTAGAAGCATAGGAGCAGGGTTTAAGCTGTTTTATCACGGTGTGGATGGGAAGAGAAATGGAGTAGGAGTCATCTTGAAGGAGGAGTTTGCCAGGAATGTTCTAGAAGTGAAAAGAGTGTCAGACAGAGTGATGAGTCTCAAGTTAGAAATTAAAGGTGTGATGGTCAATGTTGTTAGTGCTTATGCCCCACAGACAGGATGTGAGCGAGAAGAGAAGGAGAGATTCTGGAGGGAGTTAGATGAAGTGATGCAGAGTACCCCAGAGGTGAAAGAGTGGTCATTGGGGCAGACTTCAATGGACATGTTGGTGCAGGAAACAGAGGGGACGAGGAAGTGATGGGTAGGTTTGGTATCCAGGACAGGAACGCAGAAGGACAGATGTTGGTAGATTTTGCAAAAATGATGGAAATGGCTGTGGTGAATACTTTGTTCCAGAAGAGAGAGGAGCATAGGGTGACTTATAAAAGTGGAGGTAGGAGCACACAGGTAGACTACATCTTGTGCAGGCGATGTAATTTAAAGGAAGTCAGTGACTGCAAAGTAGTAGCGGGTGAGAGTGTTGCCAAACAGCATAGGATGGTGGTGTGCAGGATGATGCTGATGGTGAGGAAGGTGAAGAAGGCAAAGGCAGAGCAGAAGACAAAGTGGTGGAAGCTGAAAAGGAAGAGTGTCGGGTTGTCGGCAAGGAGGAGTTGAACCAGGCTTTGGGGGGTCAGGAAGTGCGGCCAGATGACTGGACAACTACAGCGAATGTGAGGAGGGAGCCAGGTAGGAGACTACTTGGTGTGTCATCTGGAAGGAAAGTAGATAAGGAGACTTGGTGGTGGAATGAGGAAGTGCAGGAGTGTGTACAAAGGAAGAGATTAGCTAAGAAGAAGTGGGACATTGACAAAACCGAAGAGAGTAAACAGGAGTACAGGGAGACACAGCGTAAGGCAAAGGTAGCAGTGTCAAAGGCCAAACAGAGCGCGTTTGATGACTTGTATGCTCGGTTGGAAAGTAAGGAGGGAGAAAATGATTTATACAGATTGGCACAGCAGAGAAATAGAGATGGGAAGGACGTGCAGCAAGTTAGATTGATAAAGGACAGAGAGGGAAATGTATTGACTGATGACAGAAGTGTGCTGGGAAGATGGAAAGAGTACTTTGAAGAGCTGATGAATGAGGAAAATGAGAGAGAAAAAAGAGTAGAAGAGGTGACTGTTGAGGACCAGGAAGTAGCAAAGATTAGTAAGGGTGAAGTGAGGAGGGCATTGAAGAGGATGAAGAATGGAAAGGCAGTTGGTTCTGATGACATACCGGTGGAGGTATGGAAGTGTCTCGGAGAGGTAGCAGTAGATTTTCTGACAAGAACATTTAACAAGGTCTTAGAGAGTGAGAGGATGCCAGAGGAATGGAGGAGAAGTGTGCTGGTGCCCATTTTTAAGAACAAGGGAGACGTGCAGAGTTGTGGCAACTACAGAGGGATAAAGTTGATGAGCCATACGATGAAGTTATGGGAAAGAATAGTGGAAGCAAGACTAAGGGCAGAAGTCAGCATTTGTGAACAACAGTTTGGTTTCATGCCCAGAAAGAGCACCACAGATGCAGTGTTTGCCTTGAGGATGTTAATGGAGAAGTACAGAGAAGGTCAGACGGAGCTGCATTGTGCCTTTGTGGATCTGGAGAAAGCATATGACAGGGTGCCGAGAGAAGAACTGTGGTATTGCATGAGGAAGTCTGGAGTGGCAGAGAAGTATGTTAGAGTGGTGCAGGACATGTATGAGAGATGTAAGACAGTGGTGAGGTGTGCTGTCGGTGTGACGGAAGAGTTCAAGGTGGAGGTGGGACTGCATCAAGGGTCAGCTCTCAGCCCTTCTTGTTCGCTATGGTGATGGACAGGCTGACAGACGAGGTTAGACAAGATTCCCCATGGACTATGATGTTTGCAGATGACATTGTAATCTGTAGTGAGAGCAGAGAACAAGTGCAGGAAAATCTAGAGAGGTGGAGGTATGCCCTGGAAAGGAGGGGAATGAAGATTAGCCTCAGTAAGACAGAATACATGTGCATGAATGCCAAGGACCAAAGAGGAACGGTGAGATTACAGGGAGCAGAGATAAGAAAGGTTGAGGATTTTAAGTACTTAGGCTCAACAATCCAGAGCAATGGAGAGTGTGGAAAAGAGGTGAAGAAGCGTGTGCAGGCAGGTTGGAATGGTTGGAGAAAAGTGTCCGGTGTGATGTGTGATAGGAGGGTATCGGCAAAAATGAAAGGAAAAGTGTACAAGACGGTGTTGAGGCCAACGATGCTGTATGGGTTAGAAACAGTGGCCCTGGGGAAAAGACAGGAGGCAGAGTTGGAGGTAGCAGAGATGAAAATGTTGAGGTTCTCTTTGGGAGTAACGAGGATGGATAGGATTAGGAATGAGCACGTCAGAGGGACAGCACATGTAAGACGTTTTGGAGACAAAGTCAGAGAGGCGAGATTGAGATGGTTTGGACATGTACAGAGGAGGGATAGTGAGTATATTGGTAATAGGATGCTGAGGCTGGAACTACCAGGCAAAAGGCCTAGAGGAAGACCAAAGAGACGATTCATGGATGTGGTGAAGGAGGACTTGAAGGTCGTTGGTGTAAGAGAAGAAGATGCAAAGGATAGGGTGAGATGGAGGCAGATGATTCGCTGTGGCGACCCCTGAAGGGAAAAGCCGAAAGGAAAAGAAGAAGAAGACAGACAGCTGCCACCTCCAGAAGTTCTCGGACGACTCCGCCATCGTGGGCCGTGTGTCAGAGGGGAACGAGCTGGAGTACCGGTCGGTCATCGTTGACTTCGTGGACTGGTGTGAGCGCAACCACTTGTGCTTGAACACCAGGAAGACGAAGGAGATGGTGGTCGACTTCAGAAGAAGCACACTAACACACACACACACACAATCACTAGTGAACATCCAGGGACAGGACATTGAGACAGTGGACAGTTTCAAGTACCTGGGTGTTCACCTTAACAATAAACTGGACTGGTCCCACAACACCAACACCCTGTACAAGAAGGGCCAGAGTCGCCTCCACCTTCTGAGGAGACTCAGGTCCTTTGGAGTATGCAGACCTCTGCTCAGAACTTTTTATGACTCTGTGGTAGCCTCTGCAATCCTCTACGCTGCCATCTGCTGGGCCCCGGGCAGCACAGAGCGGGACAGAAAAAGACTGAACAAGCTGGTCAGGAGGGCCAGCTCTGTCCTCGGCTGCCCACTGGACTCTGTGGAGGAGGTGAGTGAGAGGAGGATGGTAGCAAAGCTCACATCCATCTTAGTCAACAGCTCTCACCCACTTCACCAGACTGTAGAGAAGCTGAGTAGCTCCTTCAGTGGACGACTGAGACATCCTCAGTGCAGGAAGGAGCGCTACCGCAGGTCGTTCATTCCCACCGCTGTCAGACTGTACAACGCCACTTTGTAACTGTCTGTGAAAATACCGGTTATGTGCAATAAAAACCCCGCGCACTTTAATCAACCACATCTACCCCACTGACTGTCAACCATATCAACCCATCTACTCTGCCCTCAGATACATATACACTTTAATATAGGCCAGTCTATAAAGTCGTTCCCTTCTTTTCTTTTATTGTTTATTAATTTATACTATTTATGTATCTATTTATTTATTGACTTATATAATATATATGTATGTGTGTATGTTGTATATGTATCTATTTTTGCACCCCCTACTGATGGTACCTCAAGAGCCTGTAACAGTGAATTTCTCCATTGTGAGATTAATAAAGCTGTATCTTATCTTATCTTATCATAGCTCCCTGATGTGGTAACTACGGGTCCTGATTGCCATCTAACTGGTTGTTAGCTGGGATTTTCAATTCTTCATGGATCTTCATGGTTATATAAGGGTTAAAACAGAGAGGGTAAAAACAGACTCCAAATGATTCTCATCTCCAGCATCGAACTGACGACTCACTCAGTCTCTCTGAGTAAGTCTTTCTTTGAAAGAACAGCAGAGATGCCCGGATTCATTACAAATCACCATGGTAAACCTGATTCTCTCTCGCTCACACACACACACACAAACACCCACACACACACACACACACACACACACACACACACACACACACACACCCACATACACACACACGGTACTTTGAGATGACAAGCTAGATACAAAAATAGTGGAAGCTGAAGGCTTCATGATGAAGAACTCAAATGTTCAGAAAGAAATGTGAGCCTATTTGTGTGTGTGTGTGTGTGTGTGTGTGTGTGTGTGTGTGTGTGCACGAGAGAGAGAGAGAGAGAGAGAGAGAGAGAGAGAGAGAGAATTGTGAGTGAAGCTGAAAGCTGATGATTCATTGTGATGCAGAGAGGTCCTGTTTAGAGAATGAAATGAGGAAAATAGCACACTTCATCGTCAGTTGAGTGTGTGAGTGTGTATAGAGTGTGTATGTGTGAAAGAAAGAGAAAGTGAGAGAGAAAGAGAGACTCTGTGAGAGAGAAAGAGAGAGACAGGGAGAGAGAGGGAGAGAAAAAGTGAGAAAGCGAGAGAGAGAGCGAGAGAGAGAGACTAATGTACAGACCTTCTCACCTGTTCTGTCCCTCATGTGTCAAAGGACCACATTCCCCTCCAGGATTCAGTTTCCTTAAGAGAATTACAAAAGGTATTAAAGTGTAAACAGAGCCAGCGCTGCCTATTCAGAGATGTAGAAGGTTCCACAGCATCTGACAGCCATCATTGGGTTCGCTAACAAACGGAAGGTTATGATTGTTTTTGTTCATGAAAATTTTCAATGTGAAAGACACTGTCTTAAAAAAATAGGACTTCTTCTTCTTTTCCTTTTGGCTGTTCCCTTCAGGGGTCGCCACAGCAAATCATCCGCCTCCATCTCACCCTATCTTCTGCATTTTCAACACTTACTCCAACGACCTTCATGTCCTCCTTCACCACATCCATAAATCTCCTCTTTGGTCTTCTTCTCGGCCTTCTGCCTGGTAGTTTCAACCTCAGCATCCTACTACTAATATACTCACTATCCCTCCTCTGCACAAGTGAAAACCATCTTAATCGAGCCTCTCTGACTTTGTCTCCAATACCTATAACATGTGCTGTCCCTCTGATGTACTCATTCCTGATCCTATCCATCCTCGTTACGCCCAAAGAGAACCTCAACATTTTCATCTCTGCTACCTCCAACTCTGACTCCTGTCTTTTCCCCAGGGCCACTGTTTCTAAACCATACAACATCGCTGGCCTCAACACCGTCTTGTACACTTTTCCCTTCATTCTTGCCGATACTCTCCTATCACACATCCTATTGGACACTTTTCTCCATCCATTCCAATCTGCCTGCACACGCTTCTTCACCTCTTATCCACACTCTCCATTACTCTGGATTGTTGAGCCTAAGTACTTAAAATCCTCCACCTTCTTTATCTCTGCCCCAGTAACCTCACCGTTCCTCTTTGTCCTTGTCGTTCACACACATGTATTCTGTCTTACTGAGACTAACCTTCATTCCCCTCCTTTCCAGGGCATACCTCCACCTCTCTAGATTTTCCTCCACTTGTTCTCTGCTCTCACTACAGATCACGATGTCATCTGCAAACATCATAGTCCATGGAGATTCTTGTCTCACCTCGTCTGTTAGCCTGTCCATCACCATAGCAAACAAGAAGGGGCTGAGAGCTGACCCTTGATGCAGTCCCACCTCCACCTTGAACTCTTCTGTCACACCGACAGCACACCTCACCACTGTCTTACATCTCTCATACATGTCCTGCACCACTCTAACATACTTCTCTGCCACTGCAGACTTCCTCATACAATACCACAGTTCTTCTCTCAGCACCCTGTCATATGCTTTCTCCAGATCCACAAAAGCACAATGCAGCTCCTTCTGACCTTCTCTGTACTTCTCTATTAACATCCTCAAAGCAAACACTGCATCTGTGGTGCTCTTTCTTGGCATGAAACCAAACTGTTGTTCACAAATGCTGACCTCTGCCCTTAGTCTAGCTTCCACTATTCTTTCCCATAACTTCATTGTATGGCTCATCAACTTTATCCCTCTGTACTTGCCACAACTCTGCACGTCTCCCATGTTCTTAAAAATGGGCACAAGCACACTTCTCCTCCATTCCTCCGGCATCTGCTCACTTTCTAAGACCTTGTTGAATATTCTTGTCAGAAAATCTACTGCTACCTCTCCTAGACACTTCCATACCTCCACAGGAATATCATTAGGACCAACTGGCTTTCCATTCTTCATCCTCTTCAATGCCCTCCTCACTTCACCCTTACTGATCTTTGCTACATCCTGCTCCTCAATGGTCACCTCTTCTCCTCTTTTTTTCGCTCTCATTTTCCTCATTCATCAGCTCTTCAAAGTACTCTTTCCATCTTCCCAGCACACTTCTGTCATCAGTCAATACATTTCCCTCTCTGTCCTTTATCACTCGAACTTGCTGCACGTCTTTCCCATCTCTATTTCTCTGCTGTGCTAACCTGTATAAATCATTTTCTCCCTCTTTACTGTCCAACCTATCATACAAGTCATCATACGCCCTCTGTTTGGCCTTTGACACCGCTACCTTAGCCTTACGCTGTCTCCCTGTACTCCTGTTTACTCTCTTCAGTCCTCTCTGTGTCCCACTTCTTCTTGGCTAACCTCTTCTTTTGTACACACTCCTGCACTTCCTCATTCCACCACCAAGTTTCCTTATCTACTTTCCTTCCAGAGGACACACCAAGTACTCTCCTACCGGTCTCCGTGATCACATTGGCTGTGGTTATCCAGTCATCTGGAAGCCCTTCCTGACTACCCAAAGCCTGTTTCAACTCCTCCTTGAAGACAACACAACACTCTTCCTTTTTCAGCTTCCACCACTTTGTCTTCTGCTCTGCCTTTGCCTTTTTCACCTTTCTCACCATCAGCATCATCCTGCACACCACTATCTTCTGCTGTTTGGCAACACTCTCACCCACTACTACTTTGCAGTCACTGACTTCCTTCAAATTACATCGCCTGCACAAGATGTCGTCTACCTGTGTGCTCTTACCTCCGCTTTCATAAGTCACCCTATGCTCCTGTTTCTTTTTGAAGAAAGTATTCACCACAGCCATTTCCATTCTTTTTGCAAAATCGATCAACATCTGTCCTTCTGTGTTCCTCTCCTGGATACCAAACCTGCCCATCACGTCCTCGTCCCTTCTGTTGCCTGCACCAACATGTCCATTGAAGTCTGCCCCAATGACCACTCTTTCATCTCTGGGGGTACGCTGCATCACTTCATCTAAGTCACTCCAGAATCTCTCCTTTTCTTCTAGCTTACATCCTGCCTGTGGGGCATAAGCACTAACAACATTGACCATCACGCCTTCAATTTCTAACTTAAGACTCATCACTCTGTCTGACACTCTTTTCACTTCTAGAACATTCCTGACAAACTCCTCCTTCAAGATGACTCCTACTCCATTTCTCTTCCCATCCACACCGTGATAAAACAGCTTAAACCCTGCTCCTAAGCTTTTAGCTTTGCTACCTTTCCACCTGGTCTCCTGAACACACAGTATGTCCACCTTCCTCCTCTGCATCATGTCAGCCAGCTCTCTGCCTTTTCCTGGCATAGTTCCAACATTCAAAGTCCCTACTCTCAGTCCTAAGCTCACGCGTTTCTTCTTTTCTCTCTGCCTACGGACACGCCTCCCGCTTCTCCTTCTTCGACGTCTTCGACCAACAGTAGTCCGATTTCCATCAGCACCCTGTTGGTTGACAGCACTGATGACGGTCGTTGTTAACGCTGTGCTAACCTGTATAAATTATTTTCTCCCGCCTTACTGTCCAACCTATCATACAAGTCATCATACGCCCTCTGTTAGGCTTTTGACACCGCTACCTTCGCCTTACGCTGTGTCTCCCTGTACTCCTGATTACTCTCTTCGGTCCTCTCAATGTCCCACTTCTTCTTGGGGAGCCTCTTCTTTTGTACACACTCCTGCACTTCCTCATTCCACCACCAAGTTTCTTTGTCTACTTTCCTTCCAGAGGACACACCAAGTACTCTCCTACCGGTCTCCCTGATCACATTTGCTGTGGTTGTCCAATCATTTGGAAGCACTTCCTGGCCACCCAAAGCCTGTTTCAACTCCTCTTTGAAGACAACACGACACTCTTCCTTTTTCAACTTCCACCACTTTGTCTTCTGCTCTGCCTTTGCCTTCTTCACCTTCCTCACCATCACCGTCATCCTGCATACCACCATCCTATGCTGTTTGGCAACCCCTGCTACTACTTTGCAGTGACTGACTTCCTTCAAATTACATCGCCTACACAAGATGTTGTCTGCCTGTGTGCTCCAACCTCCGCTTTTATAAGTCACCCTATGCTCCTGTTTCTTCTGGAAGAAAGTATTCACCACAGCCATTTCCATTCTTTTTGCAAAATCGATCAACATCTGTCCTTCTGTTTTCCTGTCCTGGATACCAAACCTGCCCATCATTCCTCGTCCCCTCTGTTGCCTACACCAACACGTCCATTGAAGTCTGCCCCAATGACCACTCTTTCACCTCTGGGGGTACTCTGCATCACTTCATCTAACTCCCTCCAGAATCTCTCCTTCTCTTCTCGCTCACATCCTGTCTGTGGGGCATAAGCACTAACAACATTGACCATCACACCTTTAATTTCTAACTTGAGACTCATCACTCTGTCTGACACTCTTTTCACTTCTAGAACATTCCTGGCAAACTCCTCCTTCAAGATGACTCCGACTCCATTTCTCTTCCCATCCACACCGTGATAAAACAGCTTAAACCCTGCTCCTAAGCTTCTAGCCTTGCTACCTTTCCACCTGGTCTCCTGAACACACAGTATGTCCACCTTCCTCCTCTGCATCATGTCAGCCAGCTCCCTATCTTTTCCTTGCATAGTTCCAACATTCAAAGTCCCTACTCTCAGTCCTAGGCTCACGCATTTCCTCTTCTCTCTCTGCCTATGGACACGCCTCCCGCCTCTACTTCTTCGACCAACAGTAGTCCAATTTCCATCAGCACCCTGTTGGTTGACAGCACTTATGGCAGTCGGAACCTGGGCCTCGACCGATCCGGTATGAATTTTGTTTTGACCATTTGCATTTTTAATGTGGCAGAAGTTTTACGCTGGATGCCCTTCCTGTCACAACCCTCTGCATTTATCCGGGCTTGGGACTGGCATAAGGGGGAGAGAGACACTGGTTAGTGACCCCCCTTCCCTCCCGCCTCATGGCTGCATTGTCTTAAAAAAATAAGACAAACATCTAAAACATTTCAAAATATGTTTATTCCTTTTATTTTCTAAGTCACATCATATGAATTAGGGTTGAGGAGAGGCTCATCTATCCAACTCTGGGTGAGAGTGGAGTACACCCCGGACAGCCCACCAGGCCATCGTCGGCCAACACACACACACACACACACACACACACACACACACACACACACACACACACACACACACACAGACACACAGACACACACACACAAACGAACTCACCATCATCTCACACCTGGGGGCAATGTGGAGCAGTCAGTCAGCCTGTTGTGCCTGTTTTTTGGATTGTGGGAGAAAGCCGATGCTAGCATGAGGAGATCATAGAAGCTCCACACAGAAATGCCACAATCCCAGGATGGGGATATTCTGCATCACTTCATCTAAGTCACTCCAGAATCTCTCCTTCTCTTTTAGCTCACATCCTGCCTGTAGGTCATAAGCACTAACAACATTGAACATCACGCCTTCAATTTCTAACTTGAGACTCATCACTCTGTCTGACACTCTTTTCACTTCTAGAACATTCCTGACAAACTCCTCCTTCAAGATGACTCCTACTCCATTTCTCTTCCCATCCACACCATGATAAAACAGCTTAAATCCTGCTCCTAAGCTTCTAGCCTTGCTACCTTTCCACCTGGTCTCCTGAACACACAGTATGTCCACCTTCCTCCTCTGCATCATGTCAGCCAGCTCTCTATCTTTTCCTTGCATAGTC
>CM045728.1:2405000-2427500 GCA_024760905.1 Plotosus lineatus | reverse complement strand
TGTGTGTTTGTGTGCGTGAGAGTGTCTGTGTGTTTGTGTGTGTATGTGGTGTGTGTATGTGTGTATTTGGGTATGTGTGTGAATGTGTGTTTGAGTGTGTGAATGTGTGGTTTTGTATGTGTGTGTATTTGTGTGTGAATATGTGTATGTGGTATATGTGTCTTTTGTGTATGTATGGTTGTGTATGTGTTTGTGTGTGTGTGTGTGTGTGTGTGTGTGTGTGTGGTATGTGTGTTGTGTGTGGATTCGTTGTGTATGTGGTGTTTGTGTGTGTGTCTGTCTGTCTGTATGTGTGTGTGTTTGTGTGTATGTGTGTTTGTGTCCATATGTTTATGAATGTGTGTTTGTATGTATATGTGTGTGGTGTGTGATGTGTGTGAGTTTGTCTTTTAGTATGTGTGTGTGTATATGTGTTTATGCGTTCATGTGTGCATGTGGTGTGTATTTACATTTTTATGTGTCGATATGTATGTGTGTGTGTCTGTGGGTGTTTGTGTGTGGATATGTCTGTTTGTTTTCTGTGTGTATGTGGTGTTTATGTGTGTTTGTATATATGTGTGTGTGATATGTATGCATGTGTGTGCTTGTGGTGTGTATTTGCATGTTTATGTGGTGGACTGAAGGGATACCCCTAAAGCAGGGGTGCTCAATCCTGCTCCTGGAGATCTACCTTCCAGAAGACATTCACTCCAACCCTAATCATGACCACCTAACCATCCAATCATCTAATCAAGACCTGACTGGATCTTGCATGTCACATGGGCCACATTAGGGTTGGAGATAAAGTCATGTGGAAGGTAGATCTCCAGGAGCAGGATTGAGCACCCCTGCCCTAAAGGGAACAGCAGAAAGGAAAACAAGGAGTGACTTCAGCTCCAGTGATAGGCGTACCTCCACCCAAACCCCCAGGGTCTTCCTCCGATACAGTGGTACCTCAATTTACAAAATTAATCCATTCCGGAAGGGGTTTCGTAACCTGGATTTTTCATAAATTGAACCGCATTTTACATGTAAAACGTGTAATTCGTTCCAAGGCTCTCAATACTACCCCCTAAATCCTTTAAAAATTATAAAAGCATACCTTTTAAGGCCTCCTTCTGATTCAATATTGTACAGATGATAGACAGGTTTGGCCATATTCCTTTGCGATAGCACTCAACTGCATGCCACGAGCCCGCTTCTTCTTTTCACTCGCACCAGGAATCACACATGCGTGTGTGTGTGTGTGTGTGTGTGTGTGTGTGTGTGTGTGCGTGCGTGCGTGTGTGCGCGCGCATGCGCGTGTCTGGTGACCATGTCTTCTTAGCAGAGTTATAATCTTACAAATGTTTATGCAAAGTTAAAAACCTGAGCCAAAAAATAAAGTTGCAATGAGCACACTTGAAAAACTCATGAGACAACAGTAACTCTGTCCTTTTCACGAAAAGCATTATGGGTATTATGGAGATGCAGCTCCATAATAGCCAATGGGAGGGAGCTGCATGTTCCTCCTCGCCAATGGGAGGCCAGTGGGGTGGGATGTTGGGAGATAGCCAATGGGAGGGAGCTGTATCATCCCTCCTAGCCAATGTGAGGTTAGCGGGGCGGGATGTTGAGAGCAGACTTGTGCAAAATTCAGAATTGAATTGAGAATGACCCTCAAATTCCAATTCAATTCTTGAAATTCAATATGAATTTGAATTGAAATTCAAATCAGGAAATAGAATTGTAATTCAAATTTGACTTGCAGGAAGTAGAATTGGAATTCCATGAAATTCAGAGAAATTCATGATAATGAAAGTACAGTTAACAATGATTCTGTACAGACTTATATGATTGCAATATGTATTTAATTGGTACAGTGTATTAATATAGGGCCTTACCTTATGTCCATAGCACAATTTTTTTTGTTAACAGAAAATAGGCCCATTTGTACCACAATTTTCACTACAGATATATACATATTCATAAAACTGATCCTTAAAATGGTAAACATTGAAATGGTGTAAAATTAGAGAAAAACAAGGCTTCATTTCCAAGAATGCTTTAGCTTATCCTAGTCTTCAAAGTGGTTGTCCAAACATTTCGGACATTTTGTTAGGGTAGACTATTACAGTAGCTGGCTTGTATTTTTTAGTTTTCTTTTTCCAGCAATATGCAAAATGATGACGCAACTAAAAGGACATATGTGCTCATTCATTTTGGTGAGCCAATTCCCACAACAAATGGAAACCACAAAGCAATCTGCAATCACTGTAATACTCCGGTCTGTGGTTCCATAAAGGCAACCTCAAATTTCAAACGACACCTCCAGGTAAAGTAACAGATTTGTAATTTTTAATGTATGTATGTACGGATGGATGGATGGATGGATGGATAATTATGGCAACCATTGTGTGCAGCCTATATACAAAGCAGTTATGTGAACAGAATGTACTCAGGAGAATGGAGGAAAGAAGTTTAAATTAGTATGATCAACAGATGGCACTATACATATAGGCCCTATATATGGAATTACAGTTGAACTCAAAATTATTAGCACCCCCCCCCCCCCCTTGTGAAATTGAACATAATTCTTGATTTCTCCATGAAAATGACTATTGACAACAAATGTTTGTTATTCTAGAAACAAATGCACTATAAAGACATTGTCCAACAGGTTTCATTAGGCTAGTTTATTGTCACACTGAGTTTGGGTGCATGGCACCATGAAAAGAGAAGACTACCTTGAAATTCTGAAGGAAAACATGCAGAAGTCTGCTTGTACTTTATACTGAGGTCGTCGTTGGGTTTTCCAGCAAGATTATGACCTGAAGCATACATCTAAATTAGTCAAGTAATACCTTAAGGATACCAAGACAAATGTTATAGAGTGGCCTACACAGACCCCAGATCTCAATCCCATAGAAAACCTGTGACAAGTGCTGAAAAAGAACGTCCATGCACAAAAAACATGCAATTTGGGCCAGTTGGAACAGTTTGAAGGAATAGGCCAAAATTCATCCGGAGACCTGTGCAGGGAGCTAATAATTTTGAACATCTCATTTTTGCTATTTTTTGTTAAAACTCAGTGTGACAATAAAATATCCAAATTAAACTTTTTGGACAATGTCTTAGTAGTGCATCTGTTTCTAGAATAACAAACATTTGTTGTCAATTGTCATTTTCATTGAGAAATCAAGAATTATGTTAAATTTCACAAGAGGGGCTAACAATTTTGAGTTCAACCATATCTGTGTACAGATTACAATCGACAGTATATAGTAGATACATTTGATCAGATTGCACAGAATTGTACATAATATACAGATCCAAAGAATGAAAAGTCTTAAACATTGATTGGCTTTTCTGCTTACAGAAGGAACACCCTGCAGTCTTGGAGATGTGGTCTGCATCCAGCAGTGGCAGTCAAACACACCAAGACCAACTGTCGACATCTACATGGTCCTCAACCAATACAAATCAAATGGCTCTGACAGATAGCATTGTTAGTCTGATTTCCAACGGTTTCCTTCCCCTCTCTACAGTTGAACATAAGGACTTCATTGGCATGTTCCAGCTTGCACAACCAGCATTTACAGTTCCTAATCGAAAATCTCTCAGAGATAGCCTCATACCACAGAGTGCAAAAGCTGTAAAAGACCATCGGACAAATGCCATGACAAATGCTGGCCATATTTGCCTAACAATTGACTTATGGTCTAACAGATCAATGAGATTTGAGGAATTAGGAATGACTGGCCATTTCATGCATGATTACAACCTGCAGAGTGTGATGTTGAGCTGTCAGTGTTTTAAAGGTAGACACACGGCGGAAAATATTTGCCAGGTTTATGACCAAGTACGGTGCAGTTACAACATTCAGAGAAAAGTGTCTTTCATCATAACGGATGCCTCCAACATGATAAAGGCCTTCACTCTTTTTCCACCAGTGCATGTGAGTGACAGTGAGAGTGATGGCGAACATGAGGAGGCTGATGATGCCAGTGTAGAGGTGGTCAGTGTAGATGAGAAAATGATGTACTTTCCACCTGAGAGACTACCATGTTTTACCCACACTCTCCAACTGGTGCTGCGTGACGCTTTGGATGATGCTGCCTCCATAAAAAGCCTCCTAGGCAAGGTTCAGAAGCTAGTTGCATTTTGTCACAAATCCACTCATGCTGCAAAGGTCCTGGAGGGAATAAACAAACTTCAACCTGCCAATGCCACACGCTGGAATAGCCAAATGAAGATGCTTAGGTCAGTTCTTAAAGTTCCAAATGATGTCCCTGCTGAGCTCCACTGCCCAATTCAGCTATCACCATACGAACTCAAAATCATTCAGGAACTTTGTGAGGTTTTAGAACCCTTTGAGGAGGTCACAGACCGCTGTCAGGCAGAGAAAGCTGTAACATCAAGCTATGTCATTCCTTATGTGAGAGGACTGAGACATGCCATTAAAGATACCAAAATGACTGGGAACAAGAAGTTTCTGTCCACCTTACGAACTGCACTCGAGAGGCGACTTCTAAAATTTGAAGATATGGAGTGCTTCCAGATGGCTGCAACTCTTCATCCAAGATTTAAGCTAGACTGGTGTAACGGTGAAGAACAGAACACAATCAGAAACCTCCTCGCTGCAAAAGTTGATTCTATACATCCAGAAGCCACTTCTGCCATTAATATCCAACCACACAAACGCCCCAGACTCTTTTCCTGCATGGATACCCAAACAACTTCTGTGCCAATTGATGCATCCTCACATGAGCTCCCAGTTTACTTTAGTGATTGGCAGAGGTTTGGCATGTTTGGCAGAGGGCACCAACCCTTTGTTGTTCTGGAAAGAAAACCAAAATCGCTTCCCAAACCTTGCTGTACTTGCATGCAAATATCTGGCCATACCTGCTTCCTCTGCACCTGTTGAGAGGATATTTAGTGTTGGTGGAAAGATATTCCGACCAGAGCCATGCCGCCTCAATGATAAAACGTTTGAAGAGCTGATGATCATTAAATGCACCAGTGTTACCCCGTAAAGTAAATAAAGTAATAATTGCATTCATCACATCTTTGTGTTATTTGATTACTTTAAAATGGAACTGTTGCTTTTGAATATAAGAATGTATGCTTAATAATAGTCTCTGTATTGCATTTATTGTGTTTCAGATACAATTATTACAATCTGTGAGAAAAATACATGCTAAGTATCACATTCTCACTGATATGTGATTAGAATGAATTTCTCTGAATTGCAATGAGTTTGAAATTCCACTTCCTGGAATTCCAATTCATATTCAATTAAACATCCTCTGGGGGTGGAGCCAACTCAAATTCAATTCAAATTCACTTCCTGAATTGAATTGAATTCTGAAATTCTGAATTTTTCCCAAGTCTGGTTGTGATGTATATCTATATATATATATATATATATATATATATATATACACAGTGATCCCTTGCTACTTCGCGCTTCAATCTATGTGGCTTCAGTGCATCGCGTTTTTTTAATATATATTTATTGAATTAAACAATAAGGGAATTAAGGAAGAATAGGGGAAAAGTTAAGTTAAATGCCGCAAAACATAAACTAATCGGATGCCCTCCCTGACACAACCCTTTAGCAAGGGACAGAAACAAGCTGACGGCTTTGCAGCCTACTCTTTACGAAAGTCAGCAATGGTTCTTTTATATGAACCTCTCACCATAGACATTGAAAGACATGGCCCGTCTTTGATAACCCAGTTAGCTGCACTGGAGGGAGTGGGGGGGCAGTGACAACCTTGTGGAGAGTGGGACTCGATGTAAGTAAAATATAAATACAAACACATACAGATGTGCACTCACGCACGCAGTTGTGCGTGCACAGCCTCAGATGCGCACCTCACAAAAAGGTAACTAGTTTTGATGAGAGGTTTTTTTTTTTTTTTTTTTTTTGCATAATTGGACTAGTTTCCACAAACTTATGCGAATCATTCACTGTGGTGACCCCTGTAAAGGGAAAAGAGTGAAAGGAAATCTCTCATGCATTATTTTTTAATGTTTAAGTGCTATTAACCACAGACACACACATATAGACATATACACAGAGACATATATACAGGGATCGCTCACTTTCCAAGGTTAATTTGGATCAAGATCCCCCCGCGACCATCGAATTTCGCGAAGTAGGATCACCCCCCAACCCCCTCCTAACTGACATAGACTTACATGTGTACATAATATCAACAAATGCATATTCAATGCTACAAATGCTTACTATGTGTATGTGCACGTGTGTTTTTGTGGGTGAATTTGTGGGTAGGTATGCGTGTGTGTCTGTGTGTGTTTTTTTCTGTGTGCAGGGATCCTTCACTTTTTGAGGTTAATGGGAACCGAGACCCCCCACGACCACTGGTTTCCGCAAAGTAGGATTGACCACCCTTATACGTACATGTACATGTGTCTCGAATATAATGCAGCTGTGAGGGGGGGGCACAAGCTATTGTTCATCCTCACGCTGGTCCCAAGCCCAAAAAAACGCAGAGGGTTGTGTCAGGAAGGGCATCCCACATAAAACATGTGCCAAATTTGATATGCAAATCATCATCGGACTTCCATATCGGATCGGTCGAGGCCCGGGTTAACAATGACCGACATCAATGCTGTGAACAAACAGGGAGCTGGTGGAAACTGGACTACTTTTGGTTGAAGAAGGAGAGGCAGGAGGCGTGTCTATAGGTGGAGAGAGAAGAGGAAAGGCATGAGTCTAGGAAATGATGTGCAGGTTTGGTATCCAAGACAGGAACACAGAAGGACAGATGTTGATAAATTTTGTTAAAAGGATGGAAATGGCTGTGGTGAATACTTTCTTCCAGAAGAGAGAGGAGCATAGGGTGACTTATAAAAGTGGAGGTAGTAGAACACAGGTAGACAACATCGTGTGTAGACGATGCAATTTGAACAAAGTCAGTGACTTCAAAGTAGTAGTGGGTGAAAGTGTTGCCAGACAGCAGAGGACAGTGGTGTGCAGGATGACGCTGATGGTGAAAAAGGTAAATAAGGTGAAGACAAAGTGGTGGAAGCTGAAAAAGTAAAAGTATTGTGTTGTCTTCAAGGAGGAGTTGAAACAGGCTTTGGGTGGTCAGGAAGTGCTTCCAGATGACTGGACAACCACAGCAAATGTGATCAGGGAGACAGGTATGAGAATACTTGGTGTGTTGTCTGGAAGGACAGTAGATAAGGAGACTTGGTGGTGGAATAAGGAAGTGCAGGAGTGTGTACAAAGGAAGAGCTTAGCTAAGAAGAAGTGGGACATTGAGAGGACTGAAGCGAGTAAACAGGAGTTCAGGGAGACGCAGTGTAAGGCAAAGGCCAAACAAAGAGGGAAATGTATTGACTGATGACAGAAGTGTGCTGGGAAGATGGAAATAGTTTTTTTTGAAGTGCTGATAATCATTAATTCTGGTCAGTCAACATGCATTATTATAACTCATTCATACAATGTAATTATATCCGAAGAGCCCTTTACATTCGCAATTATTATTTATTACGTCTTACTTTTCGCTAGGAAGATGGAAAGAGTAATTTGAAGAGCTGATGAATGAGGAAAATGAGAGAGAAAAAAGTATAAGAGGAGACTGTTGAGAACGAGGAAGTAGCAATGAATAGTAAGGGTGAAGTGAGGAAGTCATTGAAGAGGATGAAGAGTGGAAAGGCAGATTCTCCTGATGATATACCTGTGGAGGTATGGAAGTGTCTAGGAGAGGTAGCAGTAGATTTTCTGACAAGGACATTCAACAAGGTGTTAGAGAGTAAGAGGATGCCAGAGGAATGGAGGAGAATTATGCTGGTACCCATTTTTAAGAACAAGAGAGACGTGTAGACTTGTGGCAACTACTGAGGGATAAAGTTGATGAGCCATACGAAGAAGTTATGGGAAAGAATAGTGGAAGCTAGACAAAGGGCAGAGGTCAGCATTTGTGAACAACAGTTTGGTTTCTTGCCAAGAAAGAGCACCACAGATGCAGTGTTTGCTTTGAGGATATTAATAGAGAAGTACAGAGAAGGTCAGAGGGACTTGCATTGTGTCTTTGTGGATCTGGAGAAAGCATACGATAGGGTGTCGAGAGAGGAACTGTGGTATTGGCACATGAGGTTAGGCAAGAATCTCCATGGACTATGATGTTTGCAGATAACATTGTGATCTGTAGTGAGAGCAGAGAACAAGTGGAGAAAAATGTTAGCGAGGTGGAGGTATGCACTGGAAAGGAGAGCATTGAAGGTTAACCTCAGTAAGACAGAATACATGTGTGTGAACGACAAGTACCTAAGAGGAACGGTGAGGTTAAAAAAGCCGAAATAAAAAAAAAGGTGGAGGATTTTAAGTACTTAGGCTCAACAATCCAGAGCAATGGAGACTGTGGAAAAGAGGTGAAGAAGCGTGTGCAGGCAGGTTGGAATGGTTGGAGAAAAGTGTCCGGTGTGATGTGTGATAGGAAGGTATCGGCAAGAATGAAGGGAAAAGTAGAGTAAAGAAAAAGAGTAAAGTAAAGACGTAGAGTAAAGTAAAGACAGTGTTGAGGCCAGCGATGTTGTATGGTTTAGAAACAGTGGCCCTGGGGAAAAGACAGGAGGCAGAGTTGGAGGCTGCAGAGATGAAAATGTTGAGGTTCTCTTTGGGAGTAACGAGGATGGATAGGATCAGGAATGAGCACATCAGAGGGACAGCACATGTAACAGGTTTTGGAGAGAAAGTCAGAGAGGCTAGATTGAGATGGTTTGGACATGTACAGAGGAGGGATAGTAAGTATATTAGCAGTAGGATGCTGAGGTTGGAACTACCAGGCAGAAGGCCTAGAGGAAGCCCAAAGAGAAGATTTATGGATGTGGTGAAGGAGGACATGAAGGTAGTTGAAGTAAGAGTAGAAGATGCAGAAGATAGGGTGAGATGGAGGCAGATGATTCGCTGTGGCGGCCCCTGAAGGGAATAGCTAAAAGGAAAAGAAGAAGAAGAAGAAGAAGAGTAGTGTTTGTGGATGACACACATTTTCTTTCTACTGATGCAAATTTCCCTTTGACTCCTTAATCCCTGCCTTCTCCATTTAAACATGGAATTAAAGTTTAATCAAGGATTCAGGGACAGATTGATCACCTGCCCTTCCAGTCCTTTTCTCAGCCTTTAACTGTGTTGGTCATGAGTATTTATTTTTTATCCTACATTGACTATCAGACCATTTCACTTGGATGTACTGATGCTCCTCTCTTTTCCCACAGACGTTTCTGGATTACCCCTCTTCTCTTACTGGGGCTGCTCCAAAACTACCTTATCCTTCCCCTCCACTGACACCCCAGGACTGAACCATTGCCACAAAAGGGTGGAGGAGTCAGTGAAGGGGGAAACACTTGCTGGTCCATACTCTTATCCCAATTAATGAGGTGGCAAAAACCCTAGGATAAAAGATGAGTGTGAGCCGCATGAGCCGATACAGCATTGTGTCATCGGAGGAAGACGCTTTGCGCCTAACCACGATCCACAGCAGCAGTGGAATGAATGGATATGGCAACGAAAATGGAAAGATACATACACGCAGAAAATGCCGTAACCGTTTTGTGAAAAAGAACGGACAGTGCAACATTCACTTCACCAACATGGAGCAAAAATCGCAGCGCTACCTGGCTGATATTTTCACCACCTGCGTAGACATCCGTTGGCGTTACATTCTGATCATGTTCACACTTGTGTTTGTGCTGTCGTGGCTAGTATTTGGCTTGGCATTTTGGGTAATCGCACTGCTCCATGGTGACCTGGATAATCCAGCGGGAGATGACAGCTTTACACCGTGTGTCCTACATGTAAATGGCTTCTTAGCAGCATTTCTGTTTTCCATTGAGACTCAGACAACCATCGGATACGGTTTCCGATGTGTGACAGAGGAGTGTCCGGTTGCCATCTTCCTTGTAGTCTTCCAGTCCATTGTGGGCAGTATCATTGAGTGTTTCATGATTGGTGCCATAATGGCAAAAATGGCACGGCCCAAAAAGCGAACTCAGACTCTTCTATTTTCCAAAAATGCAGTCATCGCCATGAGGGATGGGAAGCTTTGTCTCATGTGGCGTGTTGGGAACCTCCGTAGGAGTCACATTGTTGAGGCTCATGTCAGAGCACTGCTAATTAAGCCACATTTGACTGCTGAGGGAGAGTACATCCCACTAGACCAGCTGGATATCAATGTGGGCTTTGATCAAGGGCTTGACAGGATCTTCTTGGTGTCACCGATCACTATCTTGCATGAGATTGATGAGGAAAGTCCACTTTATGAAATCAACAAGCGGGATCTGGAGACAGCAGATTTTGAGATTGTGGTAATCCTCGAAGGTATGGTGGAGGCCACGGCCATGACAGCCCAGGCTAGGAGCTCGTACTTGCCAAGTGAGATACTCTGGGGCCACCGGTTTGAGCCGGTGCTTTTTGAGGAGAAGAACGAGTACAAGGTGGACTACTCACACTTTCACAAGACGTATGAGGTTCCGTCTACGCCGTGCTGCAGCGCTAAAGACATGCATGAGAGCAACTGTGTGTCTGCTGCTGACAACGCCTCTACATTCTGCTACGAGAATGAGCTGGCACTGCTTAACCGTGATGAGGAAGATGATGCACAATGCACCCAAAGAGAACGGCAAGACTTTGATCAGATGCCTCGGAGTCTCGAGCAAAGGTCATACCGGCGCGAGTCAGAGATTTAACATCCACTGACCTTTTGATGCATCTTGGAACAATGCAGAACAATGCAAAAGTGCCATAATGAGAGGCATGGAACTGCACATTAATGTGTGTGTGTGTGTGTGTGTGTGTGTGTGTGTGTGTGTGTGTGTGTGTGTGTGTGTGTGTGTGTGTGTGTCCCAGAATGTGAGTGAAATGCTGTAAGAGAAATGATGTACAGTTCAGGCCACAGACTTTTTTAAAATCTTGCACAGAAAACTTGAATTGTTTCCCTTCTTGTTTTATTTTGTTCATAAATCTTGTTCAGTTAAAATGTGATATGCTGATTTTTTTTTTTTATGGATAAGTTATGAATTTATGTGGATTACTGCTTTTGTTCTAGAAGCAGAAAGAGAGAAAGATGAAGCGGTTTCTTTTTTTTTTTCTTTAATTTTTAGTGTAATGCTACTTATTCACTGTAGAGTGAAAATCTCTGAAATTATTTACAAAAAACAACTAAATATTCTCTATTGCAGAGCATGAAAAATAAGTATGGGGCGGGACTTATATACAACTTGACCTGTCACTGGCTGAGCTGATTATCACATGATGTTTTTTTTTCTCATCACCTAACCTTCCAAAGCTAACAAACATTATGTAAAAGAAATGAATGCAAAAAGTAGTCTGGTGATGATGTCACATGATAAGATCTTCCAGATCTTAATCAAATTTTAATTCCTAAAGCGGCACCTCTTTTCCTGCAGAGCCAGCTGCCAGTTGACCAATCAGAATGTACAATAAATTATGACCCATAAATAACAGTAATAATAAACCAGTCGACAAAATGGCTTATTTAACTTATTTAGCTGTGTACCTGAGACTCCACCCCTGGTCGCCCCTCAACAAATATCAGCATTTGCCGTTTTATGTAAGCTTAATTTTAATGCTTATAATATTTTTAAGTGTTTTCTGTATTACTGTTTTTGTTTTATCCCCCTTTAACATTTAAACCTCAGGGCCAGAATGAGGCTGCTGCTGCACGTGTGTGTGTGTGTGTGTGTGTGTGTGTGTGTGTGTGTGTGTGTGTGTGTGTGTGTGTGTGTGTGTGTGTGTGTGAGTGTTGTTGTTGATTGCACAGCCTCCTTGATGACCATCTTTTTGAAAGCAATAATAGTTTATTTAGCAATAATGATGAGAACAAAAACAATAATTTTTTAATACAAATGTAATTTATTTAAAATTATGGAACATTGCAACTCAATAAAAGCTTTAATGAAGACACGAGAGAATCTGAACATCAGAGACCACTAAACATAAGGAATGATGGGATGTTAAGTAATTCCTGGATATGAAGAGGCACAGGGAACGAGGGGACATCAGAAACAAATGGACACTTTGAATGAAAGGATAATGGAAATGAGGGGTCACTGGGAATGAAGATAGACAGAGAATGAGAAGACACTAAGAGAAGACGTGAATGAAGGGACACTAGAAAAGAGAATTACACTGTAGATTAAGGGACACTGGGAATGAGGGGACCTTGGTATTAAAAGGACACTGGGAATCAGGGACAGTGGGAATTGGGAGACATTAGTAATGACGAGAGACAGTGAATAAAAAGAAATGGACAGGAATGAGGGGACACCAGGAATGGGGTGCATGGAATGAGAGACACTGTGAAAAAAGGACATGTGGAATAAGGGGACATTGGGACATGGACACAGAGGTCAGTTTATACTCGGGGATGGTGTGATACTGGGAACTTGGGAAGGGTGAGCAAGGCCCTTAACTCTCAATTGCTCCGTGTATAAAAATGATAATTTTAAGTCGGTCTGGATAAGAGGTGTAAATGTACTGTAATTGTGAAAAGAGAAGAAGAGAACAAATAAAGGAAAAATAAATAGAATATCAGATCAAAACTTCAATCACCAAGAGGAGAAGTCAAAAATCCGGTTGAAGCCTCCAGACTCATAAAAAAATCCTACAACCTGCTATAAAGTTTGAGACTGAAACTAATTGCCTTGTATGTTATAGAACGATCAACAGATCGATTCTAGAAAGTTCAGTTCAGTTTAAGAGCATTTCATTCTCAGCACAGCTACATACTGGTGAAAATGATATGCTCTAGAATTGTACTGAACTTTCTAGAATCAGAACATATGGTCTACACTTGGCCTTTAACATCTGGAACCCAGCTCAACCATTTACACTCCAGAACTGGTCCAATCACATTAGCCTCACGCTGAATATTCTGCAGACGTGTTAAGTATCGAACATTGGCAATGTTCTCCAGAACACCATTGAATGTTCTGGAGTGACTCTGCTAAGAGTGTAACAGAGTCTTTCTTTCTTTATCAGAGAGATAATCACTTCAGCATAGTCGATTAGTATTCAGATAAGAACGTGCTCAATGACCTCACTCTTCTGTTACACTTTAGCCTAAATGACATCTTCGGCATCGCAACAGACTCCAAGCCTCAGTAATTAGAACAGCAAGTGCAGCAGTTGTTTCTCCTGATATCCCGCTGTCTGTGGTTCTGGATGCTGTAACATGGACTGGACTGTAATCTCTCCAGTTGGAGGCAGATGGCTGCTGTGTGACAATGTCGGTTAATCTAACTTTACAGAGTGATGATGGAGAACTATAGCGTCTGAGAACATGATCCTGAACTTCAGATCCTCAACATTGTCACATCAGACAGATTCACACTATAGTTTTGAAGAAAACATTAAAGTCTTTGATTATGAGTGAGATTTTGTTCCAATCTAAAGAAATTAATTTTTTTTTTCTTTTCATGGATTGCAATGAAAATATTATTCTGAACATGAGCACGAAGCAAAGTTGGAGGTTTATGCAAGTCTTCCGAAGCCCAGGAAATCTCTCTCTCTCTCACACACACACACACACACACACACACACACACACACACACACACACACACACACAAACATACACACACCACACTCCACACACAAACAAGCACACAAGCACACACAGAGACACACACCATACATATATCTCAGAAACACAAAACACACACATACGCACACCACAGACACAGACCCACACACACCACACACAAACACAACACAGAGAGACAAACACACACCACACAGATGCATTACAAAACCACACACACAACACATACCACACACATCTCAAGCTACACAAGAACACATAAAACCGACACACCACACACACACACACCCCACACACTCACACACACCACACAGACACACACACACACACACAACACATGCACACACATACAGCCACAGACCAATACAATATACACATGTACAAACAAACAAAAATATGCCCACCACGCCACACACACCATGCACAAACACACACACACACACATATGTACACCACACAAACACACACCACAAACACACAAACATACGCATATGTACACCCCACATCACACACACGACAAACACACAAACATACACATATGTACACCCCACATCACACACAAACATACACACAAATGCGCACACCACACCACAAACATACACACACACACACATACACTCACATACCCCACACACCATACCACACAGAGAGAGAGAGAGAGAGAAAGAGAGAGAGACATACACACACACACACACACACACACACACACACACACACACACACACAAACACAACACACTCCCACAAACACACATAAACACAAACACACACAAAACACAGCCCACACAAACACCCAGACAGTACAGACACAGCCAGACACAAACACACACCCTACAGACATACAGACAAACAAACACCACACACCACACACACCACATGCACCTCACACCACACACAAAACACACACAAACCAGACACATTCACACACATCACTCACACAACACAACCACACACACCACAGACCACAAAACACCCACCATACAAACACACCTCAAGACCACACACATAAGCAAATACTCTCACATTCACACAACCACAACACAAACACCTCACATCACACACACAAACACACACACAAACACACACATATGCACACACACCACAGACACAGACGCACACTACAGAGACACACCACAAAACCACACACACACACACACACACACACACACACACACAAACACACACACACACAAACACACATACATCACAGACCATACACCACACATAACAGTTACACACACAATACAGAACCACACACTGCACACACCACACAAACAGACACACAACATGCGCGCATACACAAACGAACACATGCGCACACACACCATACTCCACACACAGAGACACACCACACAACACAGACATACACACAGACAAACACAAACACCATACACAACCACAAACACCACACACTCTCACATACACACACAAGATTAGCATACACCAAACACAGACACACCACACAACTAGACACACACCATACACACACACAAAACACAGACACATACATCACAAACACACACACACACACACACACACACACAGAGAGACACACATACAACACAGAACTACACACACCACACACACACACCACAAGACCACACAAACACATGCACACACACACACCATACACCACACACAGAGACACACACCATACAGAGAGACATACACACACAAATACAAACACCACATACTCACACATAGACACACCCTCACACACACACACACACACACACACACACATACACACACACACACACACACACACCTTACACACACACAAACAAAACACAGACATGCACAAACAAGAGACACACACCCCACACAAACACACACCACTAAGACACACCACAAAACCACACACAGAGACAAACACACACCACATGCAAAGATCACACACCCCACACATACACCACACACGACACACGCAAACACAAACACCACATCCACTACACACACTCACACACACCTCACACCACACACACTATACACCACACACACACACACACAGAGAGAGAGACACACACCACAGACAAACACATATAAACACAAACACAACACTATCATACACCACACAACACACACACAGACAGACCAGACACAGACATACACACAATACACGCACAACACACACACAGACAGACCATACACAGACATACACACAATACACGCACAACACACCATACACACAGAGACGCACACACAACACAACAAACACAACACACCAACACACGCACACACACAACACACACAGAAACACATATCAAAGCACCAGGCACAAATCGAACACACCAAACATGCACCACACACACACACACACACACACACACACACACACACACACACACACATACACACACAAACACAACACACACACAAACACAATCAGCACACCACACATACACCCCACACACACCACACACAGTCATGCACACAATAAACACAAACTCCACACACACACTCACACAAATAGACACACACTATACACACAAACAAAGCACAGACACACACATCACACACACGCATACACACAAGACACACACCACACACAACCAGACACACACACACAAACACACCACAGAAACACACCACAAAAGCACACACATACATCACACATAGACAAACACATACACCATATGGACACACACATTACACCCCCCCACACACACACACACACCATACATACACCATACACCACAAACACACAGAGACACACATATACCAAACCTGAGAGACACACACAAACACAAACACACCTCACCCCAAACACAGAAACACCACACAACACACATACACAGACAGACCAGACACACGTACACACCACACACCCAAGACACACCACACACACACAAACACACACTACAGAGAAACACCACAAAACTACACACACCACACAAACACACACCACACAGACACACTACAAGACCACACACACAAACAAACACATGCACACACATACAGCCACAGACCAATACAATATACACATGTACAAACAAACAAAAATATGCCCACCACGCCACACACACCATGCACAAACACACACACACACACACACACACACACACACACACACACACACGTACACCACACAAACACACACGACAAACACACAAACATACACATATGTACACCCCACATCACACACAAACATACACACAAATGCGCACACCACACCACAAACATACACACACACACATACACTCACATACCCCACACACCATACCACACACAGAGAGAGAGAGAGAGAAAGAGAGAGACATACACCACACACACACACACACACACACACACACACACACACACACACCACACACACAACCACATACACCACACAAACACACATCACACCGACACCACAAGACTACATACACAAACAAGCACACACACACACACACACACACACACACACACACACACAGAGAGACACACACCACAGATACACACATAAACACAAACACACACAAAACACAGCCCACACAAACACCCAGACAGTACAGACACAGCCAGACACAAACACACACCCTACAGACATACAGACACACAAACACCACACACACCACACACCACACATGCACCTCACACCACACACAAAACACACACGAACCAGACACATTCACACACATCACTCACACAACACAACCACACACACCACAGACCACAAAAACACCCACCACACAGACACACCTCAAGACCACACACATAAGCAAATACTCTCACATTCACACAACCACAACACAAACACCTCACATCACACACACAAACACACACACAAACACACACATATGCACACACACCACAGACACAGACACACACTACAGAGACACACCACAAAACCACACACACACGCACACACACAAACACACAGACAAACACACATACATCACAGACCATACACCACACATAACAGTTACACACACAATACAGAACCACACACTGCACACACCACACAAACAGACACACAACATGCGCGCATACACAAACGAACACATGCGCACACACACCATACCCCACACACAGAGACACACCACACAACACAGACATACACACAGACAAACACAAACACCATACACAACCTCAAACACCACACACTCTCACATACACACACAAGATTAGCATACACCAAACACAGACACACCACACAACTAGACACACACCATACACACACACAAAACACAGACACATACATCACAAACACACACACACACACACACACACACACACACACGTACAACACAGAACTACACACACCACACAGACACACCACAAGACCACACAAACACATGCACACACACCATACACCACACACAGAGACACACACCATACAGAGAGACATACACACACAAATACAAACACCACATACTCACACATCAACACACCCTCACACACACACACACACACACACACATACACACACACACACACACACACACCTTACACACACACAAACAAAACACAGACATGCACAAACAAGAGACACACACCCCACACAAACACACACCACTAAGACACACCACAAAACCACACACAGAGACAAACACACACCACATGCAAAGATCACACACCCCACACATACACCACACACGACACACGCAAACACAAGCACCACATCCACAACACACACTCACACACACCTCACACCACACACACTATACACCACATACACACACACAGAGAGAGACACACACCACAGACAAACACATATAAACACAAACACAATACTATCATACACCACACAACACACACACAGACAGACCAGACACAGACATACACACAATACACGCACAACACACACACAGACAGACCATACACAGACATACACACAATACACGCACAACACACCATACACACAGAGACGCACACTACACAGACACACTACAAGACCACACACACAAACAAACACATGCACACACCACACACACATAGACATACAAACACAAACACCACACACTCACACATACATACACACAAACACACATGACACACACAAGCACAATCCACACACCACACACGCACCCCCCACACACACCACACACAGACATACACACACAACCACAAACACAACACACTCACACACACACAAACACACGCCATACACAACTTTTTTCACAACCTTTAGTTTTTAAGTGCGCGTATGTATCTGATTTTACGGTAAAGGATCCCGCAGCCAGAAGCAGAAAGAGAAGCTGTATGTTTATGTAAAAGACATAGCCAATGGCATTTGCTCGCGGAAATTACATCCTTAAAAAATTAAAATAAATAATAAAATTGGGAAATAATTGTATTAATGCATGAGATTTTAGACACCTTGCGTGAGAGATTGAGGAGATGAAATGCTTGAGTCTCACGCTTGATGCGTGAGAGTTGATTATGGTCCCAAGGCAATCAGCCAGTCTGCAGGTTAAAGTTTTTTTCATTCTGTCCATTTGTGTTTTGCTTTCCAGCTCTGCTTGGCTTCTTACACATGAGCTGATCAAAACGCAGGCGACTCATGTTGTCCCTGTGGGCGACTTTGTGTTCGCTGGCACCATGACCCCTGTTCTAGTCCATAATCACTAACATGCTGCCCTGTGCAAGTCAAATGAAACTTGAAGCAGCATGTTTAGAGTTACTGATACGTTCACACTTTTCCAGTAAATTTTGAGGTTCTAGAAAGTGCTAGGTATGAAGTGACGTTTGGGTTTCATGTACCAACCACAATCTCAAGAGTTAGTTGAACAACAAATGGTATGCAAAATGAGAAAGTAGCTAAATATCTGTGACCACCAAATTAAACTGGGTGCAATCATTAGCACGCTTCAAGCCCTCACAAGCTAACAGAAACACTCATTTATTGTTACTTCTCACTTGAAGGCCATTGCCAGTGGCATTTATTTGGGGACCTTATGAAGGCCCATCCTTAGAGCAGCTAGAAAATGAAATATTGAGTTTAATATGAAACTTCTAATCCGGATACAAAGAATTTTGTATTCACAAGTCAAAGAAGCTACACAAGGTAGGAAAGTAGAAAAAGAGGAACTTGCAAAACACTCACAAACAGTCATTCATTCGTTTCACCACCACATCGGAGGGTTGCGACAGGAAGGGCATCCGGCGTAAAACTTCTGCCACATTTAAAAATGCAAATGATCAATACAGAATTCATACCGGATCGGTCGAGGCCCGGGTTAACAACGACCGCCATCAGTGCTGTCAACCAACAGGGTGCTGATGGAAATTGGACTACTGTTGGTCGAAGACGTCGAAGGAGAGGCGGCAGGCGTGTCTGTAGGCAGATAGAGAAGAGGAAATGCGTGAGCCTAGGACTGAGAGTAGGGACTTTGAATGTTGGAACTATGCAAGGAAAAGACAGGGAGCTGGCTGACATGATGCAGAGGAGGAAGGTGGACATACTGTGTGTTCAGGAGACAAGGTGGAAAGGTAGAAAGGCGAGAAGCTTAGGAGCAGGGTTTAAACTGTTTTATAATGGTGTGGATGGGAAGAGAAATGGAGTAGGAGTCATCTTGAAGGAGGGATTTGTCAGGAATGTTCTAGAAGTGAAAAGAGTGTCAGACAGAGTGATGAGTCTCAAGTAAGAAATTGAAGGCGTGATGGTCAATGCTTATGCCCCACAGGCAGGATGTAAGCTAGAAGAGAAGGAGAGATTCTGGAGTGAGTTAGATGAAGTGATGCAGAGTACCCCCAGAGGTGAAAGAGTGGTCAATGGAGCAGATTTCAACGGACATGTTGGTGCCGGCAACAGAGGGGACGAGGAAGTGATGGGCAGGTTTGGTATCCAGGACAGGAACACAGAAGGACAGATGTTGATCGATTTTGCAAAAAGGATGGAAATGGCTGTGGTGAATACTTTCTTCAAGAAGAAACAGAAGCATAGGGTGACTTATGAAAGCGGAGGTAAGAGCACACAGGTAGACGACATCTTGTGTAGGCGATGTAATTTGAAGGAAGTCAGTGACTGCAAAGTAGTAGTGGGTGAGAGTGTTGCCAAACACCATAGGATGGTGGTGTGCGTCGTGTTGTTTTCAAGGAGGAGTTGAAACAGGCTTTGGGTAGTCAGGAAGTGCTTCCAGAGGACTGGACAACCACAGCCAATGTGATCAGGGAGACCGGTAGGAGAGTACTTGGTGTGTCCTCTGGAAGGAAAGTAGATAAGGAAACTTGGTGGTGGAATGAGGAAGTGCAGGAGTGTGTACAAAAGAAGAGGTTAGCCAAGAAGAAGTGGGACATTGAGAGGACCGAAGAGAGTAAACAGGAGTACAGGGAGACACAGCGTAAGGCGAAGGTAGCAGTGTCAAAGGCCAAACAGAGGGCGTATGATGACTTGTATGATAGGTTGAACAGTAAGGAGGGAGAAAATGATCTATTCAGGTTAGCACAGCAGAGAAATAGAGATGGTAAAGACGTGCAGCAAGTTAGAGTGATAAAGGACAGAGAGGGAAATGTATTGACTGATGACAGAAGTGTGTTGGGAAGATGGAAAGAGTACTTTGAAGAGCTGATGAATGAGGAAAATTAGAGAGAAAAAAGAGTAGAAGGGGTGACCGTTGAGGAGCAGGAAGTAGCAAAGATTAGTAAGGGAGAAGTGAGGAGGGCATTGAAGAGGATGAAGAGTGGAAAGGCAGTTGGCCCTGATGACATACCAGTTGAGGTATGGAAGTGTCTAGGGGAGGTAGCAGTAGATTTTCTGACAAGAATATTCAACAAGGTCTTAGAAAGTGAGCAGATGCCAGAGGAATGGAGGAGAAGTGTGCTTGTGCCCATTTTTAAGAACAAGGGCGATGTACAGAGTTGTGGCAACTACAGAGGGATAAAGTTGATGAGCCATACAATGAAGCTATGGGAAAGAATAGTGGAAGCAAGACTAAGGGCAGAGGTCAGCATTTGTGAGCAACAGTTTGGTTTCATGCCAAGAAAGAGCACCACAGATGCAGTGTTTGCTTTGAGGATGTTAATAGAGAAGTACAGAGAAGGTCAGAAGGAGCTGCATTGTGCCTTTGTGGATCTGGAGAAAGCATATGACAGGGTGCCGAGAGAAGAACTGTGGTATTGTATGAGGAAGTCTGGAGTGACAGAGAAGTATGTTAGAGTGGTGCAGGACATGTATGAAAGATGTAAGACAGTGGTGAGGTGTGCTGTCGGTGTGACAGAAGAGTTCAAGGTGGAGGTGGGACTGCATCAAGGGTCAGCTCTCAGCCCCTTCTTGTTTGCTATGGTGATGGACAGGCTAACAGACGAGGTGAGACAAGAATCTCCATGGACTATGATGTTTGCAGATGACATAGTGATCTGTAGTGAGAGCAGAGACCAAGTGGAGAAAAATCTAGAGAGGTGGAGATATGCCCTGGAAAGGAGGGGATTGAAGGTTAGTCTTAGTAAGACAGAATACATGTGTGTGAACGACAAGGACCCAAGAGGAACTTTGAGGTTACAGGGGGCAGAGATAAAGAAGGTGGAGGATTTTAAGTACTTAGGCTCAACAATCCAGAGCAATGGAGAGTGTGGAAAAGAGGTGAAGAAGCGCGTGCAGGCAGGTTGGAATGGATGGAGAAAAGTGTCCGGTGTGATGTGTGATAGGAGAATATCGGCAAGAATGAAGGGAAAAGTGTACAAGACGGTGATGAGGCCAGCGATGTTGTATGGTTTAGAGACAGTGGCCCTGGGGAAAAGACAGGAGGCAGAGCTGGAGATAGCAGAGATGAAAATGTTGAGGTTCTCTTTGGGAGTAACGAGGATGGATAGGATCAGAAATGAGTACATCAGAGGGTCAGCACATGTTAGATGTTTTGGAGACAAAGTCAGAGAGGCTAGATTGAGATGGTTTGGACATGTACAGAGGAGGGATAGTGAGTATATTGGTCGTAGGATGCTGAGGTTGGAACTACCAGGCAAAAGGCCCAGAGGAAGACCAAAGAGAAGATTTATGGATGCGGTGAAGGCGGACATGAAGG
>CM045728.1:2342500-2400000 GCA_024760905.1 Plotosus lineatus | reverse complement strand
ATTTTATTTACCCACAGAGCCCAATCACTGAGGAGCTTTTTGACTACTGTACTTTCCGCTCCAGTGATGGGCGGAGCCACACCCAAACACCCAGGGTCTTCCTCATCTATGGAGGGCATGTCAGTGGGATTGAGGAGGTCCTCAAAGTATTCCTTCCACCTCTTGAAGACATACCCAGTTGAGGTGAGTAGCTCACAACTTTTACTGTAAACGGTATTTGTAGAAACAGATTTTCCCAAAATGCCTTTTAATTATCAATAATGTGGTGAATTGTCACCTTATCATGGTGGAGGGGTTTGTGTGCCCTAAAGATCCTAGGAGCTATGTTGTCTGGCATGATGCCCCTGGTAGGCTCAACAGGTCAACAAGGCAAACAGGTCTTAGGTGAAGCTCCAGATGAGGCATGATTCAAAAGACCACAATGGCGAAGGAAAAAGCAAGAACACAGGTTCCGGTTTGTTCGCCATAGGATCTCGTCTTTGTTTTTTGCATATGACATTATGTTTCGCCTGCTGGTACCTGTCTGCTGCCTCAGGAGTCATATGGGCCAATAAGACTCAATAGGCTTCCTTTTTCAGCATTACATCATGGCCCCCTTCACCACAAATGTCCAGCACTGGGTTTGGAAGTTACTGCCACGACAGACATCGATGATCTTCCGGCCACAGCCATGGGCTGCTGCCTCAACAATGGAGACACAAAACATGTCCTATTCGGATTCCATGTCACCCGCCTCCTTTGGGACGTAGTTATAGCTCTGCCAGTGGTGGGAATTAAAGGCCTCTCTAACAGGAGTTTCCTCCAGACATTCCCAGGAGACCCTAACTAACACGCTTGGGCCTGCCGTGTCTGGAGGGCGGCTTCCCCGCCATCAGAGCCTGCTCACCACCAGGTGGTGATAGGTTGACAGTTCAGCTCCTTTCTTCACCCAAGTTTCCAGAACATGCGGCTGCAAATCAGGTGACACATCTACAAAGTCAATCATTGAACTGCGGCCTAGGGTGTGCTGGTGCCAAATGCACTTATGGACCACTTATGTTTGAACATGGTGTTCATGATGTGATGAGCACAGAAGTCCAACAATGAAACATCAGCAATGCATGTGGAGTACATAATTCACTAATAAGTAAACACACTAAAGATTTCATATACACACCGTCCACATCGACTACATCACTTTTTTTCTGAACCATCTTATCCTACTAGGGTCAAGGGGAGGCTGGATCCTATTTTACCTTCCACTCAGCAAAGGTTGGTACATTGTGTACAGCTTGCCAGTTCATTTCAGGGCTGACACACACAACCATTACATCATGGGGCAATTTTAATGATGCCTTTTGCTTTAGGTAAAGTCCCAGGACATGACTCCATGCATACTGGTAAAGTGCAAGGCTTTATCAGCATACAAGCAGCATTCATGCAAGAGAAATCTTCAAGCCCCAAGAGCTGCAAGAAACAAAGCCCAGAAGAGAAGATGGGTTGAGTACTATTCAGCACTGTACTTCAGGAAATTGTGGTGACTACGGAGGACCTTGAGGCCGTGGGCTGCCTACCCATCATGGATGAGTTAGACACTGAACCTACCATCAATACACTCAACAAAGCTAGGCTGAGCCAAAGCTTGGTCTCAGGCAAGGTTCTCAGAGAAGATGGGATTCCACCAGATCAAATAGAGCAAAACCTCACTACTGCTACCCTTTCATGAGATTCTTAATCAATGTTGGCATGAACGCACCATACCTCAATACATGAGAGACACAAAGATTATATCACTCTACTAAAGCAAAGGTGACAAAAGTGACTGCAACAACTACAGAGGAATTTCCCTCCCCGGTATTGTTGGGAAGGTGTATGCTAAAATCATTCTCTCATGGCTACAGCTGCTTGTCAGCCGAGTTTATCCAGAATCTCAAAGCGGATTCCGTGTAAAGTGTTCCACAGTTGACATGGTATTCTCCCTACGACAGCTGCAGGAGAAATGTTGAGAACAACACAAGCCACTTTACATGGCCTTGATTGATCTCACCAAGATTTTCGACCTTGTCAGCAGAAATGGCCTTTTCCAGATGATTGATTGCCTACCAAAGCTCCTGAAGCTCATAGCATTCCATTCCAAGACTATGAGCACAGTACAGTTTGATGGTAGAATATCAGAACAGTTCAAGATCAAAAGTGGTGTTAAACAAGGCTGTGTGCTTGCTCCTACACTCTTCAGAATCTTTGTCTTACTGCTGTTAAAGCATGCCTTTGAAGATGCTACTGAAGGCATCTACCTGTGCACCTGAACTGTTCAATTCATTTTCTGTAACCGCTTTATCCTAATTAGGGTCATGGGGAGGCTGGTACCCATCCCAGCCAACTCCGGGCGAGGGCTCACCAGGCCATCGCAGGGCAGAAACATGCCAATGGCTTTGCAGTTTACTCTTGTCGAAAGTAAGAAATGGTTCTTTTACATGCCTCTCACCATAGACATTGACATGGCCGGCCTTTGATAACCCAGTTAGCCGCACTGGGGGGGGCAGTGACAACCTTGTGGAGAGTGGGATTTGAACCCCCGACCTTTGGATCAGCGATCCAGTGCCCTATACCACTAGACCACCACTACTCACATGCACCTGAACTGACAGCAAGCTATTCAATCCAGTCTGCCAATATGCCAGGACTAAAACCTGGATCAGATTGATCTGAGACCTACTTCTTCTTCTTCTTCTTCTGTTCGCAGATTATGCAGCAATGGTGACCCACACAGAAGATCTCCAAACATTAATTCACCGCTTCTCTGAGCCATGCAAGTTGTTTTTATCTGACCATAAGTATCAAAATGACTAACATCTTGGCACAAGAAACCACATCACCAACAACAATTAGGATTGATGATACCACAAGTTCACGTACTGTGGCTATACAATCTCTAACAACTTATCTCTTGATGCTGAGAATGACAAGAGATTGGAAAGGCTGCATCACCACTTGCAAGGCTGAGGATAAGGGCATAGTAAACTAAGTTGATGACTGTTAAAACCAAGATGTCTGTCTACAACTCTTTCATCTTCAGCACATTACTGTATGGCACTGAGTCCTGGACAACATACTTCCTGCAGAAAAAACGGCTAAACACCTTCCATCTTAGAAGCCTCCGACGTCTCCTGGGCATAAAATGACAGGAAAAGGTGAAAACGTTGAAATTCTGTTTCGTGCAGGCCTACCCAGCATGTACACCCACCTGCAGCAACATAGATGGCTTGGCCATGTCCATCACATGGAAGACGGTCGCATTCCCACGGACATCTTATATGGGGCGCGTTCCTCAGTGCAAAGATCTGTTTGCTGAACAAAGCTGTGGTACAAACGTCTGTAAGAGAAACATGAAAGCTTTTTGCCATGGATACAGGGTCCTGGGAACAGGTAGCAGTAGAACGAACAAGATGGTGGAACACAGTACACCAGGCACGGTCAAAAATAGAAGCCGACCTCATTGACAGTAATGCAAGGCGAGCCAAGAGAAAATGTTTTGACCACTAAGCCCCCATTGCCGTGCTCTTTAATCTCAGAGATTTTAAAATATATCTTCATCTACTCATCTCTGTAAAGTTGTGAAGAGGCCAGAGACAACCTGTACAGAGTTAGCTCCTTCAGTGGACAACTGAGACATCCTCAGTGCAGGAAGGAGCGCGACCGGAGGTCGTTCATTCCCACCGCTGTCAGACTGTACAACGCCACTTTGTAACTGTCGGTGAAAATACCGGTTATGTGCAATAAAAACCCCGTGCACTTTAATCAACCACATCTACCCCACTGACTGTCAACCACATCAACCCATCTACTCTGCACTCAGATACATTACACTTTAATATAGGCCAGTCTATAAAGTTGTTCCCTTCTTTTCTTTTATTGTTTATTAATTTATACTATTTATGTATCTATTTATTTATTTACTTATATAATATATATGTATGTGTGTATGTCTGTATATGTATCTATTTTTACTCCCCCTATTGATGGTACCTCAAGAGCCTGTAACAGTGAATTTCTCCATTGTGAGATTAATAAAGCTGTATCTTATCTTATCTTATCTTATTATACAGGACTGCTGTCGCTATCATTCCTTCTAGTCCAATTCGACTTCATTTCTATAAAACATAAGATTGCAGTCATGTTTCTTGAACTCTTTCAAAAGATGAAAATGTGAAAAGCTTCATGATTTTTATCCACAGGAAATTCCATTGTTTAAATCATTTGTTACCAATTTTCAGGACTTCAGTGGACTCACTCAGAGCTTCACACTCCATCAATAACAGGCTTAGGTTCCACAGTGTCACATGACAGGAAACATGACATGTTTCTGACTCTGAGCAATGCCATCTCTGTGTCCCCTGGAGGCATACTCATCATAAAGGAATAAATATTTGGATGAAATAGTTATGTACATTTTTCCATATACATATAGAAAAAATAAAACGACTGAAGTTGGCTTGGCAATCAAGTAGTAGCGCATAAAGATTCACAGGTGGAATGTTCGCAAAAAAAATTAAAAATAAAATAAAATAAATCAGTAGGTGATGATGTCACAGACTGTGTAGGTGTGCTTTTATCATGAAATACTCTCATGGCCATTTCTGTTCATTCTTCTGTGATGATAATGAGGTCACTGTATATGAGCTGATAGACTCAGCAGAGTCAGTCAGAGTGCAGAAGTGATTATTTCTCATGTCCTGAAAAGAATAAGGAGATAAACAGTGGAAATAAAGAGAGATATACGCGCTCTTTTCCTTTCGGCTTTTTCCCTTTTTCAGGGGTCGCCACAGCGAATGATTCGCACGTTTGATTTGGCATAGGTTTTTACGTCGGATGCCGTTCCTGACACAACCCTTTTAGCAAGGGACAGAAAACACTCTCAAGTCTCTCATACACTCTTTTCTCGGCACGGTAACATAGTGTTTAGCATGTCCGCCTCACAGGAAGAAGGTTGTGGGTTTGATTCCGGGCTCGGGCGTTTCTGTGTGGAGTTTGCATGTTCTCCTTGTGCTTACATGGGTTTCCTCCCACATTCCAAAAGCATTCACTGTAGGTTAATCAGCTGTTCCAAATCACCACTAGGTGTGAGTATGAATGGTTGTGTGAGTGTTGACCATATGATTGCCTGGTGAACTCTCCAGGGCTGAGATGGGTGATAGCCTCCCCGCGACCCTAATTAGGATGAAGCAGTTCAGAAAATGAATGAAGGAACGAATATCACTCTCTCACTCTCTTTCTCTCTCCCTCAGAGTTAAACACAGATATAAGTTCCAGGGTAATAAGAACAAACTCAAGAATGTGTTTTAAATACAGTGGCGCTCATCTTATTCCACAACAATAAATCCCATCATTCTATTAAACTCCAGTATTAGTCTACACCTGTGTAACACAGGTTCTATTAGAATGTGAGTTCTGCCTGGGTTCTGAGTCCGGTGTGTAATCCCAGAGCAGTACAGCTCTTTTTTTTTCGGAAGGAAGGACGGAAGGAAGGAAGGAAATCACAGTGTAACATTTTTCCTACTTGAGAACTGATGCATCACATCCTGTTCGTTTGTGTGGTTTTTGAGCGCACGTGTGCTCAGTAGATAAACATGGCACGTGATAGTGTTGATGGTGTTGACAAAGACTCTGACGCTCTCCAGGTCTCCGCTCAACTTGTCACACCGGTTTATCCCTCAGAAAGAAAGAGAAACAGAGAGAGAGCGAGAGAGAGAGAGAGAGAGAGAGAGAGAGAAAGAGCGAGTCAGACAGATGCCCCTCCCCTCTGGGCCTGGATTCAGGGCAATTCCCCAGTTTCATCAGCAGTGCTATAAGAGTCAGGGTCAGTTTCCTCTATCTTCACAACATATCACAGTGCTCTCACTCCCAGACTTCAGCTTCACTCTCAGGTAAGCACATTACATTCTCTCGGACTGGAACTTGGTTATGATTCTGATGACAGCACGCACTTGTTCAGTATTTTTATTCGTATGAATTTATTCGTGTGTTTATATGTAAATGTCAAAAAGCTAATGCCTCATAAAAACAGTAGCATACAGTGTGCCTTTAATATTTACACATTTCTAAGCCCCCCCCCACACACACACACACACACACACACACACACACACACACACAGTAAACAACAACAGGCTGGCGTCAGTGTAGAAATGAGGGGATGAGTGAGATGAAGTTTAAGTCTTTATCTCATCATGATTCATGAGATGATGATAAACTTGAGTTCTGAACCCAGCTAAAAGTTTTAATCCCATAAGAACAGAAACCACATTATATAAAAATCATTAAACGTGAGAACTTAACTTTGGGTATTTTAAGTCATATCTGAAATTAAAACAATATTATGATTATTATTATTATGACGACGACGACAATTATTATTATTATTATTATTATTATTATTATTATTATTATGGGTCAAATGGGTGTTGTGATGCACAAAGTGTGGTAGGTGTGGTCATAGTAGTAGTGCTTGTCACCTCTCGCTTTCAATGAACACCGCTGGCTAGCAGCTTGCCTGTGAAAAGGGGAGCCCAGTGAGTAAGTCTCTCCCTGTCAGTACATAGCCTCTCCACCATCAAGCCCCATGTAGTGCCTCCTCGCGGCGACACATGGTAACTGAGTACCTTCCGGACTCAGGCTGAACTACAGGGGACTCGGAGGAGGTTTGGCCCCCAGACATGCGGCATGCAGGCCCACCGACGTGTGGACACACCCTGATGCCCATGACCCAAACCCCTAACTATGGGTTAAATAGTCCCACTGCCTTGTGGACTCCCTTGGTTGGGAGAAGGCTAAGGAGTAAACCCTAAAGAAATCCGGAGTGGCACCCCTAAGGCAGTTGGTCTGAGGATTCCCCTACCTCCTAGCAACTCCTGCAGCTGCGCTGGTACCAAATTGTACTGGATCTTCCTTTCCTTTGGATGCTATCAGCAAAGCCGAGAGGGGGGACTTAACGTCTGGGCAGTGGAGAAGACACTGGAGAGGACACTCCAGCGTTGATGCAAGACTTCAGCTCAACACTGGAAGTAGCAGTTACCGGTTAAAAGCTCATTCCGATTGGCGTATACGGGTGCCTGAGGCTACTTCCGACAGTGGGAGAGACCATTGTGTCTCACTGGACAGCTACCGCCCGCTCCAAGCTGGGCAGCCCCCAGCCAGTAAGGTACTGTCCCGCCACAGCTCGCCTGCCTTGCTGGGTGCGTAGGGCTTAGGGACTGACCATCCCGACAAGCAAGCTGTAAATTCTGCACCAGGCAGACAAAAATGGATAAATACGAAGACTCCAGCTCTTCGAATAGCAAGCTGGAACGTACAGACTATGTGTCCTGGACTGACAAGTGATCTTCAGCAAATTGACGATGCCCGCAAGACTGCGGTCATCGACCATGAACTGACACGTCTGAATATCGACATTGCTTGTCTATAGGAAACACACCTGGCTGACAGTGGGACTATCAAAGAGGCCAACTACAGCTTCTACTGGCAGGGCCTGCCACAAGGCGACCCGAGACTGCATGGTGTAGGTTTCGCTGTGAAGAACTCGCTGACTATGGCAATTGAACCTCCTACCAGTGGATCAGAGAGAATCCTCGCTTTACGCCTCTCTGCAACTGCAGGCTTTGTAAATCTCCTCAGCATCTATGCACCAACACTCAGTTCCACCCCAGAGGCCAAGAACCAGTTTTATGAGGCTCTGGATGATGCAATTTCCAGGATCCCCAGCCCTGAAGGACTTTACCTACTAGGAGACTTCAATGCTAGAGTGGGCGCCGACTGTGACAGCTGGCCTTCCTGCCTTGGTCACCACGGCAGGGGCAGGATAAATGAGAATGGACAGAGGTTGTTGGAACTGTGCTGCCATCATGGCCTGTGTGTAACAAATACATACTTCAAGTGCAAAGACCACCGCAAAGTATCCTGGAGACACCCCAGATCTTGCCACTGGCACCAGCTAGACCTTATCCTCACCAGGCGTACGGATCTGAACAGCATTCTCCACACTAGAAGTTTCCATAGCGCAGACTGCGACACAGACTACACCCTCGTTGGAAGCAGGATAAGGCTGACAACAAAGAGGATCCATCATTCCAAAACTAAAGGCCTCCCATGCATCAACACCTGCTCCTCAAGGGATCCCCAGCAAATCCAACTGTTTCATGACACAGTCAAGGAGAAGTTGGCTTTGCAGACTCCTGGCAAAGACATCAACAGCAAGTGGCGCTTCCTGAGAGATACTATCTACACAACAGCCCTCACCGCATTTGGGAAAAAGGAGCGTCAGAGTGTAGACTGGTACAAGGCTCACTGGGAGGAGATGCAGCCTGTGACAGAGGCCAAGAGGGAAGCCCTCCTAGCCTACAAGCAAAACCCCAGCACCAGTACTTGGGACACCCTCAAAGCTGCACGAAACAAGGCCCAGCAGACAGCCCACCACTGTGCAAATGACTTCTGGCTGAACCTCTGCAGCAAGATCCAGATGGCAGCTGACACTGGCAATGGAATGGCCATGTACAATGGCATCAAGACAGCTACTGGCCCAACCACAATTAAGACTGCACCCCTCAAGACCAAGACCGGGGAGGTGATCACGGACCATGGCAAGCAGCTTGAACGCTGGGTGGAACATTGGAGCTGTATGCAACCAAGAATGTGGTGACCGATGCAGCATTAAATGCCCTGCCAAACTTACCTGTCATGGAGGATCTGGCTTACCTGCCTTTAGTGGATGAACTGGGCAAAGCCATTGATTGTCTGGCCTGTGGAAAAGCCCCTGGAAAGGATGGCATCCCCCCTGAAGTCTTGAAGAGTGGCAAGCCAGCACTCCTGCAGCACCTTCATGAGCTGCTGTGCTTATGCTGGAAGGAAGGGTTCATCCCCCAGGACATGCGCAATGCAAACATTGTAACCCTCTACAAAAAAAGGGTGACTGCAGTGACTGTAACAGCTACCGTGGTATCTCCCTCCTTAGCATCATAGGGAAAGTCTTTGCTTGTGTTGTCCTTACTCGCCTTCAGATTCTTGTTTCCCGGGTGTATCCAGAATCGCAGTGTGGTTTCAGGGCAGGCTGATCCACAGTTGATATGATCTTCTCACTTCGTCAACTGCAAGAGAAGTGTCAGGAGCAACAGGAGCCCCTGTACATGGCTTTCATAGACCTGACTAAAGCATTCGACCTGGTCAGCAGAAGCGGACTCTTCAGCCTCCTGCAGATTGGATGTCCTCAAAGGTTACTTCAAATCGTGACCTCCTTTCATGAGGACATGCACAGCACAGTCTGCTTCAATGGTGGGACTTCTGAAGCCTTCCCAGTGAGCAGTGGTGTGAAGCAAGGCTGCGTCCTCGTTCCAACACTCTTTGGGATATTCTTCTCGATGCTTCTTCAGTATGCCTTCTCTGACAGTAAGGAAGGAACCCATATCCACACCAGATGAGATGGAAAATTGTTTAACATAGCTCAACTGCGCGCTAAGATGAAGGTGAGGCAGGTCCTCATCCGCGAGATGCTGTTCGCGGATGATGCTGCACTGACGTCCCACACTGAGGCTGGTCTTCAAGAGCTAGTCAATCGCCTGTCCCATGCCTGTAATGAATTCGGACTGACCATCAGCCTGAAGAAGACAAACATCCCGGCCCAGGGCACAAACACAGTCCCAAACATTAACATAAATAACACGCAGCTTGAAGTCGTGGACTCCTTCACCTACCTGGAATCCACTATCACCAACACTCTCTCTTGACACAGAGATCACATACAGAATCGGGAAAGCCGCTGCAGTGATGTCCAAACTGAACAAGTGTGTATGGAGTAATACCCAGCTAACAGAGAACACCAAGCTACGTGTCTACCAGGTCTGTGTACTCAACACACTCCTTTATGGCAGTGAGGCCTGGTTCACGTACGCTGGTCAGGAAAAGCGGCTCAACAGCTTCAACCTTCGCTGTCTCAGGCGTCTGCTCCATATAAAATGGCAAGACAAAGTAACCAACACCGAGGTACTACAGCATACTGGCATGCCAAGTCTGCTCGCACTGCTGAGCCAGAGATGACTTAGGTGGTTGGGTCACGTACGGCGAATGGACGAGGGGCGCATCCCTAAAGACATGTTGTATGGAGAGCTGAGTGAGGGCTCCCGCCGCACAGGAAGACCACAGCTTCGGTACAAGGACGTGTGCAAGCGGGACATGAAATTATCTGGCATCGACATCAACACCTGGGAAGGCACTGCTGAAACACGCCAGCTCTGGAAGACCACTGTCAACGAGGGGGTCAACAAAGCTGAAACTAACAGAATAAACAAGCTAGCTGAGAAAAGAGCAAAGAGGAAAGAAAGGGCAGCCCCCATGGCACCTCATGCAATAATTGTTTAAGAAACTGTCACTCTAGGGTGGGCCTTTACAGTCACTACTGCAAATGCCTACCATAGCGCTACACCATCGTCTCTTGAGACATACGGCTGCCGACAACAACGACAACGATGATGATGATGATTATTATTATTATTATTATCATCATCATCATCATCTTCTTCCGCTTAGTCCAGGGTCGGGTCGCGGGGGCAGCAACCTTAGCAAAAAGGTCCAGACATCCCTCTCCCGAGCTACTTCCTCCAACTCTCCCGGGGGGACACCAAGGCGGTCCCAGACAAGCCGAGAGACATAGTCCCTCCAGCGTGTTCTAGGTCGACCCCGGGGTCTCTTCCCGGTTGGACATGCCCGAAACACCACACCAGGGAGGCGTCTGGGGGGCATTCTGACCAGATGCCCGAGCCACCTCAACTGGCCCCTCTCAATGCGGAGGAGCAGCGGATCTACTCCGAGCTCTCCCCGGATGGCGGAGCTTCTCACCCTATCTCTAAGGGAGAACCCCACCACCCGGCGAAGAAAGCTCATTTCAGCTGCTTGTATCCGTGATCTTGTTCTTTCGGTCATTACCCAAAGCTCGTGACCATAGGTGAGGGTTGGAACGTAGATCGACTGGTAAATTGAGAGCTGAGCCGCTGAGCCTTTTTCACCACAACGGACCGGTACAGGCACCGCTTAATAGCAGAGGCTGCAGCGATCCGTCTGTCGATCTCTCGCTCCATCCTTCCCTCACTCGTAAACAAGACCCCAAGATACTTAAACTCCTCCACTTGGGGCAGGACCTCATAGAAATTCTGTCCATAAAAATTATGAACAGAATCGGTGACAAAGGACAGCCTTGGCGGACTCCAACTCCCACTGGAAACGAATCCGACCTGCTGTTACCAATACGGACCAAACTCTGGCTCCGGTGATACAGCGACCGAATCGCTCGTAGCAACGGATCCGGAACGCCGTATTCTCGGAGCACGCCCCACAAGATCTTTCGAGGGACACGGTCGAAAGCCTTCTCCAAATCCACAAAGCACATGTGGACAGATTGGGCAAACTCCCAAGCCCCTCTCAGAATCCTCTGGAGCGTATAGAGTTGGTCAAGAGTGCTGCGGCCAGGACGAAAACCACATTGTTCCTCCTGAATCCGAGGTTCGACTATCGGTCGGATCCTCCTCTCTAGTACCCCTGCATAGACTTTCCCAGGTAGGCTGAGGAGTGTAATTCCCGATAATTGGAACACACCCTCCGGTCCCCTTCTTAAAGTGGGACCACCACCCCAGTTTGCCAATCCAGAGGTACAGCCCCCGATGACCACGCGATGTTGCAGAGACGTGTCAACCAAGACAGTCCTACAACATCCAGAGCCCTGAGATATTCCGGGCGGATCTCGTCCAACCCCGGAGTTCGACCACCGAGGAGCTTTTTTACAACCTCAGTGACCTCCACTCCAGTGATGGGCGGACCCTCACCCGAACCCCCAGGGTCTTCCTCTTCCACGGAGGGCGTGTTGGTGGGATTGAGAAGGTCCTCAAAGTATTCCCTCCACCTCTCAACAACATCCCCAGTCAAGGTAAGCAGCTCCCCACCTCCACCGTAAACAGTGTTTGTGAAGAACTGCTTCCCCCTCCTGAGGCGTCGGATGGTGGCCCAGAACCTTTTTGAGGCCAACCGATAATCACTCTCCAGGCCCTCACCGAACTCCTCCCACGCCCGAGTACCCGATACCTGCCGGTACCCGTTTGCTGCCTCAGGAGTCCCACAGGCTAATAAAACCTGATAGGCCTCCTTCTTCAGCTGGACGGCCCCCTTCACCGCAGGTGTCCACCACCGGGTTCGGGGATTACCGCCACGACAAGCACCGACGACCTTACGGCCACAGCTATGGGCTCCCGCCTCAGCAATGGAGGCACGAAACATGGCCCATTCGGATTCCATGTCCCCCGCCTCCTCCGGAACGTGGTTGTAGCTCTGCCGGAGGTGGGAGTTAAAGGCCTCTCGGACAGGGGGCTCCGCCAAACGCGTTCCCAGCAGACCCTGATTCCAGGCTTGGGCCTGCCAGGCCTGGAAGGCAACCTCCCACACCAGCGAAGCCAACTCACCACCAGGTAGTGATCGGTAGACAGCTCAGCTCCTCTCTTCACCCGAGTGTCCAGAACATATGGTCGCAAGTCCGATGACACGACTACAAAGTCAATCATCGAACTGCGACCTAGGGTGTCCTGGTGCCAAGTGCACTTATGGACACCCTTATGTTTGAACATGGTGTTCGTGATAGACAAACTATGACGAGCACAGAAGTCCAACAACGACACACCATTCGATTCAGACTGGAGAGGCCGTACCTACCGATCACACCCTTCCAGGTCACACTATCGTTGCCCACATGGGCGTTGAAGTCTCCCAAGACAACGAGCGAGTCTCCCGAGGAGCGTTCTCCAACACCCCCAAAGACTCCAAAAGGGTGGGTACTCTGAACTGTCATTTGGTGCATAAGCACAAATAACAGTCAGGACCCGCCCCACCCGAAGACGGAGGGAAGCTACCCTTTCGTCAACCGGGAGAACCCCAACATTTGGGCACCGAGACGGGGGCAACAAGAATACCCACACCGGCTCGCCGCCTCTCCCCATGAGCAACTCCAGAATAGAAGAAGGTCCAGCCTCTTTCGAGATGGATGGTTCCAGAGCCCAAGCTATGCGTTGAGGTGAGCCCGACTATATCTAGTCGGTATCTCTCCACCTCACGCACCAAATCAGGCTCCTTTCCGCCAGAGAGGTGACATTCCATGTCCCGAAGGTCAGAGTAAGCAGCCGAGGATCAGTCCGACAGAACCCATGCCTTTGGCTGCCACCCAACTCACACTGCACCCGACCCTAAAACTCCTCCCACGGGTGGTGGGTCCATGGGAGGCGGACCCATGTCTCCTTTTCGGGCTGGGCCCGGCCAGGCTCCATGGGCATAAGCCCGACCACCAGGCGCCGCTGAGCCCCTCCTGGGCCTGGCTCCAGGAGGGAACCCGGTGACCAGCGTCCGGGCAAGGGAGACTGCTTCTTTTGTTGTCTCGTGTCTTTAGGGGTTTGTTTTGAATCGCACTTTGTCTGGACCTTCACCCCGGACCTGTTTGCCTTGGGTGACCCTACCAGGGGCATTTGCCCCCGACAACATAGCTCCTCGGATCATTAGGTCACGCAAACCCCTCCACCACGATAAGGTGGCGATTCAAGGAGGGGCTTGTTATGATTATTATTATTATTATTATCAATTATGTGCCCCTATAAAAAAGTGCCCCTAACTGGGTTATCAAAGGCCGGTGGTGTTTTTCACAAGATTGCCTGCCCTGCCAAGTCTGGCCAGCCTGCCACAGCTTGCAGAGCATCCCTCTAAGCAGTTGAAACAATAAAAAATGTAAAAAGAAGCTCATACTAGGGGCATAGAACATCTGTACCTTAATGGACAAAGTTGACAGACCACAAAGAAGAACAGCCCTGTGGTTGCCAAGGAATTGTCCTGCTATAACATAGACATAGCTGCTCTTAGTGAGACAAGACTAGTGGACGAAGGATCTCTTGTTGAACCATCTGATGGCTACACTTTCTTCTTTAAAGGCAAATCAGAAAACAAAGACAGGATCCATGGAATTGGCTTAGCCATAAAGTCATGTCTGTTGAAACAGCTCCCAGACCTTCCAGTTGGTATCACGGAAAGACTAATGAAACTTCGTCTTCCACTTGACCAATAATGACATCTCACAATCATCAGTGCCTATGCACCAATTTTGACGAGCACAGAAGATACCACAGAACAGCTGACCTCCATTCCCTTCTGAGCTCTGTGTCTTCCAGCGATAAACTCCTACTGCTGGGTGTCTTTAATGTCCGAGTAGGTTGTGACCACTATCGATGCGAAGGTGTACTTGGCAGACACGGTGTCGGCAAGATGAACAACAATGGTCATCTTCTGCTGAGCAAATGTGCGGAGCACAATCTAGCTGCCAGTAACACCACATTCAGGATGGCTGATAACCATAAGACCACATGGATGCACCCACACTCCAGACAATGGCACCTCATTGACTATGTTATTATTCGCCAGCATGACATTAAAGACATCCTAATTTGCAGACTGTTGGACGGATCATAGGCTTGTGCACACAATTCTTTGATTGCACATAGTTCGTCACTTCCCAAGGAAGTCTTGAAGCACAAAAGCATTCGTTTCATCACAAAACTCAAGGTCTATAATGCTGTGGTCATTACGTCCTTGTTGTGTGGTTGCAAGACATGGACTGTGTCCTGAAGACACATCAAAAAGCTTGAGCAGCTTCACCAATGCTCCCTTTGCTCTATCATAAAGATACCGTGGCAGGACTGTGTCAAGGAGGTATTAGACAGAGCCCACACCACCAGCATCGAAGCCAAGCTCATCAAAGCCCAACTTCGGTGGTCAGGACATGTCATCAGGATGGAGAAGTCCAGAATCCCACGATTCTCTTCTATGGAGAACTGGTTAAAGGAAACCGCAACCAAGATTGACCAAAGAAGAGATACAAGGACAAGCTCAAGACAAACCTCAAATGGGCAGATATCAAGCCTGGCCAACACAAGCTGACAGCTAATGACAGACAGCTCTGGCGCAGCTTGATCCAACGCACAGCTGTAGCCTTTGAGGCTGACCGCTGCTTGCACCTTGAAACAGCCTGCAAACAGAGATACCAAATGTTGTCGACTGTCATCTCTACAACAAGCGTGCCTTGCCCAACCTGCAACAGAGTGTGCGCTTCAACTGTTAGACTCCGAAGTCACATGCATAATCACTGTTGAGAGCACAACCAATCGTCTTCCTCGATTCAAAAGACAAGCAAGAAGATGTTGTTGTAGTTGTTGTTGTTGTTGTTGATATTGTAATTAATATGACACTGCCATGTTCTAATGCAGCAGTAAGGGAGAGGCACAAGTCAGTGTTCTTTCTCACTCCAGTCTCAAGCCCAGATAAATGCAGACGGTTGTGTCAGGAAGGGCTACCGACATAAAACCTGTGCCAGATCAATCATACCAATCATCAATATGACTTCCAAACTGGATTGGTTGAGGCCCGGGTTAACAACGGCCACCATCAGTGCTTTTAACCAACAGGGTGCTGGTGGAAACTGGACTACTGTTGGTCAAAGAAGGAGAAGTGGGAGGCGTGTCCATAAGCAGAAAGAGAAGAGGTAAGGCATGAGTCTAGGACTGAGAATAGGGACTTTGAATGCTGGAACTATGACAGGAAAAAGTAGAGAGTTGGCTGACGTGATGCAGAGGAGGAGGATGGACATACTGTGTATTGAGGAGACCAGGTGGAAAGGTAGCAAAGCTAGAAGCTTAGATGCAGGGTTTAAGCTGTTTTTTCATGGTGTGGATGGGAAGAGAAATGGTGTAGAAGTCATATTGAAGGAGGGATTTGTTAGGAATGTTCTAGAAGTGAAAAGAGTGTCAGACAGAGTGATGAGTCTCAAGTTGGAAATTGAATGCATGATGTTCAATGTTGTTAGTGCTTATGCTCCACAGGCAGGATGTGAGCTAGAAGACAAGAAGAGATTCTGGAGTGAGTTAGATGAAGTGTTGCAGAGTACCCCCAGAGGTGAAAGAGTGGTCATTGGTGCAAACTTCAATGGACATGTTGGTGCAGGAAACAGAGGGGACGAGGAAGTAATGGGCAGGTTTTGTATCCAGGACAGGAACACAAAAGGACAGATGTTGATAGATTATGCAAAACAGATGGAAATGGCTGAGGTGAATACTTTCTTCCAGAAGAGAGAGGAGCACAGACTGACTTATTAAGGCGGAGGTAGGGGCACACAGGTTGACTACATCTTGTGTAGGTGATGTAATTTGAAGGAAGTCAGTGACTGAAAAGTAGTAGTGGGTGAGAGTGTTGCCAAACAGCATAGGATGGTGGTGTGCAAGATGACGCTGATGGTGAGGAAGGTGAAGAAGGCAAAGGCAGAGCAGAAGACAAAGTTGTGGAAGCTGAAAAAGGAAGAAGGTTGTGTTGTCTTCAAGGAGGAGTTGAAACAGGCTTTGTGTGGTCAGGAAGTGCTTCGAAATGGCTGGACAACCACAGCAAATGTGATCAGGGAGACGGGGAGAAGAGTGCTTGGTGTGTCCTCTGGAAGGAAATTGATAAGCAGACCTGGTGGTGGAATGAGGCAGTGTAGGAGTGTGTACAAAGGAAGAGGCTAGCTAAGACGAAGTGGGACATTAAGATGACTGACGAGAGTAAACAGAAGTACAGGGAGAAGCAGATTAAGACAAAGGTAGCGGTGTCAAAAGCCAAAAAAAGGGCGTATGATGACTTGTATGCTAGGTTGGACAGTAAAAGGGAGAAAATAATTTATACAGGTTGGCACAGCATGGAAATAGACATTGAAAAGACGTGCAGCAAGTTAGAGTGATTAAGAACAGAGAAAGAAATGTATTGACTAATCACAGAAGTGTGCTGAAAAGATGGAAATAGTACTTCGAAGAGCTGATGAATGAGGAAAATCAGAGCGAAAAAAAGAGTAGCCATTTCATGGCTGGTGACCGTTGAGGACGAGGAAGTAGCAAAGATTAGTAAGGGTGAAGTGAGGAGGGCAGTGAAGAGGATGAAGAGTGGAAAGGCAGTTGGTCCCGATGATATACCTGTGGAGGTATGGAAGTGTCTAGGAGAGGAAGCAGTTATGGAGGAGAAGTGTGCTGGTTCCCATTTTTAAGAATAAGGAAAACATGCAGAGTTGTGGCAACTATAGAGGAATAAAGTTGATGAGCCATACAATGAAGTTATGGGAAAGAATAGTGGATGCGAGACAAAGGGCAGAGGTCAGCATTTGTGAACAACAGTTTGGTTTCATGCCAAGAAAGAGCACCACATATGCAGTGTTTGCTTTGAGGATGTTAATAGAGAAGTACAGAGAAGGTCAGAAGGAGCTGCATTGTACATTTGTGGATCTGGAGAAAGCATATGACAGGTTGTCGAGAAAGGAACTGTGGTATTGCATGACTAAGTCTGGAGTGGCAGAGAAGTATGTTAGAGTAGTGCAGGGCATGTATGAGAGATGTAAGATAGTGGTGAGATGTGACAGAAGAGTTCAAGGTGGAGGTGGGACTGCATCAAGGATCAGCTCTGAGCTCCTTCTTGTTTGTTATGGTGATGGACAGGCTGACAGACAAGGTTAGACAAGAATCTCCATGTACTATGATGTTTGCAGATGACATTGTGATCTGTAGTGAGAGCAGAGAACAAGTGGAGGAAAATCTAGAGAGGTGGAGGTATTACCTGGAAAGGAGAGGAATAGCCTCAGTAAGACAGAATACATGTGTATGAACTAGAAGGACCCAAGAGGAACGGTGAGGTTACAGAGAGCAGAGATAAAGAAGGTGGATGATTTTCAGTACTTAGGCTCAACAATCCAGAGCAATGGCGAGTGTGGAAAAGAGGTGTGAAGAAGCGTGTGCAGTGCAGTACAATGGCACTGGGGAAAAGACAGAAGGCAGAACTGAATGTAGAATAGATGAAAATGTTGAGGTTCTCTTTGGGAGTAATGAGGATGGATAGGATCAGAAATGAGTACATCAGAGGGACAGCATATGTAAGAGGTTTTGGAGACAAAGTCAGAGAGGCTAGATTGAGATGGTTTGGACATGTACAGAGGAGGGATAGTGAATATATTGGTAGTAGGATGCTGAGGTTGGAACTACCAGGCAGAAGGCCTAGAGGAAGACCAAAGAGGAGATTTATGGATGTGGTGAAGGAGGACATGAAGGTAGTTGGTGTAAGAGAAGAAGATGCAGAGGATAGAGTGAGATGGAGGCAGATGATTCGCTGTGGCAAGCCCTGAAGGAAACAACTGAAAGTAAAAGAAGAAAGGACAGACATTACTTCTGTTCTGATCTTATCTTAAGTAGTTTATGTGACTTCTCTGTCCTCCTCACTGTAATACTGCATTAAATTCTATATATCATCTGGTCTTTAAAATATTACTGCAATAATCGGGTTTATGTCCAAACCTTATACAGTAAAACCTCCGCTGACGAACGCTTAAGCTCACGAACTTTTCGCCTCAAGAACATTAAATTTGCGAGCATATTGTCTCTGCTGACGAATTGTCTCGGCGGACGAATCAAACCACGCGGTCGAACAGTGCCACGGTGGCGGCCACGAGAAGCTGACGCACGCTCACGGCGTCACAGTTCGTCACCCCCTTTCTTTGAATGCGGAAGTGGTTTGTGTTTGATAGACATTTTGGACCATATTGAGTGTACTTTTGCTATTATGGGACCGAAAAAGACCCCACCACAGGCGGAGATCATTGAAAAACACGAACGAGGTGTGCGTTTGTGTGACTCAGCGTCCCAGTACCAGTACGCTAAGTCTACCACCATCCTTAAGAACAAGGAAGCTATTAAGGGTGCGTGTGTGGCTCAGGGTGTTTCCAAACAGTAGGCGTTTCCAAACACTCCTTCCAAACAGTAAGTCCCTCCCTCCCTCCTCCTCCCACTCCATTCCATCAAGCCATCAACTACCATCACAAAGGTAAATAAAACCACTTTATTATACAGTACAGTTTATTTCTTTAATTACAATACAATAGACATTTATTATACATAAAATAAGGTATATTTTTGTGTAGTTTTAAGGCTTATTTAGTAGAAAATTATGTTTTATGGGGACCTGGGAACGGATTATTCTCATTTTAATGGTTTCTTATGGGAAATAAATGTTCGGAAGACGAACTTTTCGCCTCACACACACTTTCTGGGAACCAATTATGTTCATGAGCTGAGGTATCACTGTAATTAATAATGTGTTTTCTATTTAGGAGTAAATACCCGTTTTATAGATATATGATCAGTTAGCATTTTATTTATTAAAGTATTAATTTATTTCGTGCATTTTATTGTAAATCATCTAAAGGACTGCTCGTGTTAAACATTGGTCATATTCCACTAAACCATAAATAAGAACAACTTTCTTCCACTGAATGCTCATTCCCAGGCAGTGGTGGACCGGTAGTGGATTGTGGATTTCAAGGTCAGGGGGTTAAAGCCATATTGTCAACAGTTGTCACTGCTGTTGCCCCAGTGCAGCTAACTGGGTTATTATAAAGAGTAACTATAGTTGTCAGCATGTTTCTGTACTGCGATTTCTTCCCTCCCCCTGAGTCGGCTGAGATGAGTGCCAAATTAGATGACCCTAATTAGGATTAAATGACTCAGAAAATGAATGAATTCTCATCTCAGGTCACTTTGCATCTTCATTTGTGTAATGACAAAGAACAACAACAACAACAACAACAACAAATTGTCATCAGCAACTTCTGCAATAAAGCAGTACTGGTCATATTCATTATATTTATATTTATATTTATAAAGTGCTTAACATGAATGAAGAGCTTGAAGAGAATGCTTTAATGTTAACCTAAATGTACACTCATAATATTAATAATAACTTTCTCCCCAAATCTCCAGATTTTCCATAATGCCTCATGGTTTCGAGAGAGCGCCCAATCAGAACTGGAGAAATGCAGTGGGCTCTCGCTCCAACCCTGAGAGATTTATGGGACAGAATTATGAAGAACTTCACAAACATTTCATTGATCATAAAGCAAGATTCCTCGATGATAAATTTCCCCCAATTGAGAGCTCCATTGGCGAAGGTCTGCTGTCTGATTGTGACATGCAAAGAGTGCGATGGATAAGACCAACGGTGGGTTCCATTTAAACATAAGTTTTATAAGCAGGACAAATATATTATTAATAAAAATTATTATTAAAATTGGGCATCACAGAGGTTGGCACATCCACCTCACAGTAGGAAGGCCTGGGTTTGATTCCTCGGCTAAGGGTGTTCCTGTTCTCCCCGTGTCTGCATGAGGTTTCCTCCAGGGGCTCTGATTTCCTCCAACAGTCCAAAATCATACAGAGCAAGCGAACTGGCTGTTCCAAACCGTCCCAAGTGGGTGTGAGTGTGAAAGTAAATACGTAGTTTTTATGTGCATTGGTGTAGCAAGCTGTCAGGGGTGTACCCTGACTCTGACCAGACTCTGCTGAGATGGGCACCGGCCTCCACGAGACCCTAATAAGGATTAAGCATGATGATGATACAGATAAATTCAGATGTTAGATATCTGTTAATTAAAAGCCATTATTCTGAGTAAATAATTATTCGCTTAAAATAATGGACACTCAGACTTAGTCATAATCAGCTGGAGCAGGAAGCATCATTGTTATCAAACTATAAAATAAGTACATTTCAAAAAAAAAAAAATGTTTGAGTTAACTTTTTTTTGTTGTGGCTCAATGTAGTATTAATTAAATCCCACTACATTGTTTTAGACACGGTGAGCTACACATCGTTTATTTCTGTAAGTCACCTGACCTGCCCCTGTCATGGTTAAAATAGGTAAAAATAGACTACAACAATGTGTTCAATGATATCCACCTCACCTTCAGGGTATAACTCTTCATTACAATCTGTGTAGTGGAAACTATCTGTTTTCTGGGTTTAATCCTCCGGTTAATTCTCTGCAAGAAAACATAGTAGTGTGAATCATTTTAAATGCTGTAGCAATGTTGGAGCACTACGAGGCCAAACCGCAGGACTGAAGCCTGTGCAAGTGCCTGAGTCCGATAGACAGGATCTGGTGCTTCTCAGGTGATCTGGAGCTGCAGATTTCACTTCAAGCTTTTTCATTACTTCCTGTAAATGGTTATAGGTTTAACATCAACAACCACAAAAATATATCATATTACTTCCTTAACACACTTCATAGACCACGCCTACTTACAGATTGACAGGAGTGAATACTTCTTTCCTTCCCTGAGGGCAACTGTACACACGTACCTAGCCAGGCCTCGTTTTTAAAACGATTCTGAAAGCTTTAAAGTCACTTACTTCAGAAAATGAATGAATGAATGAAAAAAAAATAATAATAAAATACTAATAATACTACTACTACTACTACTACTACTACTACTAATAATAATAATAACGACAGTGGTGGCCCGGTGGGTAGGTGCTGGATTACCGATTCTAAGGTTGGAGGTTCAAGCCCCACTCTTAACGGCTGTCACTTCTGTCCCCCCAGTGCACTAACTGGGTTATCAACAGCCGGCCGTGTCTTTCAATGTTTCCGGTGTGAGGTTCATGTAAAAGAACCATTGCTGACTTTCATCAAGAGGAGCTGCATAGCCGTCAGCGTGTTTCTGTACTGTGATGGCCTGGAGAGCTGTTCAGGGTGTTCTCTGCCCTTGCCTGGAATCAGCTGAGCTGGCCACCAGCCTCCCTGCAACCCTAATTATGTTTCAGCGGTTACAGAAAATGAATATTAATAATAATTCTTATCCACACCTGTGATGTTTTTCATCTCAGATTTTGATGGATTGTTCATCTTCATGAATTTTCATTTCCCACTTTACAGAACATGGTGTCGGATCCTGAGCTTATTGTCGAAGGAAAGTCGAGGTTTGATCTTGCGCAGGGAGAGCTTGGTGAGTCGCCGTTGTTTGTTCTTTCCTTTTAAGTTAAAAAATACAAACTCAGCTTACCTTGCTCCTGAGAAACCTGTAATAAACGAAACTTCCAGGAAGTGTTACAATGCACTAACTCCACACACGCCTTCCATAAACATCCCACAACACACATTATATCTACTGCACCCGATTACCATCCACCGCCTGCTCACAGCTCAGTCTTATACATCACGTGGTCACATGGTTGTTCGTTCTGCATATGTGAGACCCCTCGGTAATTCATGGAGTACCTGCTCATATCTAATCTTGCAGATTGTCCTGGTTCTGGTTTCATCCATGCGCACTGTGGCCATGTTTAATCGGAAAACTGAAGTCTGTGGCGTGTGTGATTACAATCAGCATGCCTGTTTTCACCTTCTACAGAATTCATTGGTTATGTATTTGTTTATTTATTTGTTTGTTTTAGGAAACTGCTGGTTTCTGGCTGCAATCGGTGCGATTACATTTCGCCAAGACATCATGACTGAGATCGTCCCTTCACTCCAGTCATTCAAATGGAAATATGCTGGAATATTTCATTTTAAGGTGTATATTAACCCGTTCGCACGCAATAATTATTAGACAGATTAAAAGCACCACCCCTACGAAATCGTCCACTTCCTTGTGCATGGCCTGGACTTCTGCCGTCTCTCTGTGTGATATCGATGTCCATCATGATGCAGAACGGCTCCATTTTAACAGCACTGCCTAAAGTCCTAAGATATTTTGCACAAAGAATGAAACCTGTGTTTAAATCTATTTTACTTTCTGTATTTAATCTGATGTATAACACTTTTTCATAAGTGAGTCATAGCAAATTACAAGTAGCTGCAATCTATTTTCTAGAAGAGAAGAGCACATCCGTCTCACAGGAGTAGGTCCTGGGTCCGAGCCCCAGGCTCGGTGAGGCCATTTGTGTGTCAAATTTATATGGTTCTTCCTTTGCTTGTGTGGGTTTCCTCTGGATACTCAGGTTTACTTCCATACTATAAACATTAGGCCAACTGGCTTTTCCCAATTGCCCCTAGCTATGAGTGTGAGTGGTCATGTGTGTGTTGGCCCTTCGATGATCTTGCGAGCTGTTTGGGGAAGTAGCCTGCATGAGAGAACAGTAAAGAGGGGTGAGAGTAGTAACTGATGGTCCGGAAAATATTTAAAAATAAATGTTCTCACTGTTTTATTTTCAGTCTACAGGTTATTTTTGCTTAAAGAGACATAACACCACTAAATACACCATGTAGAAATACAGCATTTAACCCCCATCCGAATGGTGGATTTTAGTCTGTAAAGGCCCGTGGTGTGAGGTTATCGTCCAGCCTTGTGTTTGTATCTATGATCACAGTAAATCAGAAGCCTCGCACAGTCAGACACACCTGTATTTATTGTATGATTCTTAATACCTGATGTGTGAGTGTGGACAGAGTGTTTCATATTATTAACACGATTTTATCTTTATACAATAAACAAGTCATTACCAAGAGGCTTATTTAATAGGAATTTTATATCATATACCATCAGGTACTAATTACAGCCCCACTGATTAAGGGCTGTGATATTATTAGCCAAAGTGAGGTGTTTGCCGATTGACTGGTGTTTATGATGGCTGTTGAAGTGACAAGAAAACAGAGATACAGGAAATGGATTCTTTAACCCAGGAGTCTCCAGCCCTGTTCCTGGAGATCCACCTCCCTGCAAGTTTTATCTCCAACTGAAATCCAACACACCTTTTTCAGCTGTTCAGGAACTTCTTCAGACACTAATTACATGGTCAGGTGTGCATGATTATGGTTGGAGCCAAATTCTTCAGGAATGTATCTCTCCAGGAACCACAGCCCCAACTGATCCTCACAGAGCCAAGCAGAGGAGTCTGTGGGTTTTTTCCTTTTGTTAAGGGTACGATTCATGATTATAATGAAAAAGAAAATGTTTATAATAAAATATAACATCTAAAAAATCTAACAATAAAAATAGAATAAATATTATTATCAAGAAGCAACGGCCTGGCGATCTGTACAGAGTGTACTCCACCCTCACCTAGAGTCAGCTGAGATGGGTGCCAGCCTCCCCGCAACGCTAAGTAGGATAATGTGGCTCAGAGAATTAATGAAAAAGGATTATTGTCAGGTTTTTAAAGCATGAAAATATTAAAAATCAGTATTGATCGTTAAAAATCAATCTCAGTCATTTTCTGCGAGCAGCAGCGTTATGACTGATTCATCTGTGTCTTTAACATCTGATTTTTAGAAGTAAAGGGAAAGTGAAAAGTTTGAGTTTAAAGTGTGATGAATGGAACATTATATTTAAATATATTTCAGAGCGAGTGCAGACTGTCCATCATGCATAGTATTATCCATTAGTTCTGTAATAAATGATCATCTTAATGTTGTTCTCAGTTCTGGAGGTTCGGGAGATGGGTGGATGTGGTGATAGATGATAAATTACCTACAATCAATGGACACCTGATCTTCGTTAACTGCAAAACTCGCAATGAGTTCTGGCCAGCTCTACTGGAAAAAGCATACGCCAAGTACATCACCTGGATTATTCCCATTGACTTCTTTCAGAGCTGTTACGTGCTGGCTATCCTTCCTTCATATGTTTGTGTGTGTGTGTGTGTGTGTGTGTGTGTGTGTGTGTGTGTAGAGTATGTGGCTCCTATGCAGATCTTCATGGTGGTTTAATATCGGAGGCTCTGTGTGATTTCACTGGAGGAGTGCATATCACCCTCGGACTGAGGGCAGATCGTCCAGAGCACTGGGCTCTAATGTACCGGGCAGCACAATACAGATCATCAATGGGCTGTGGATCACATGCAGGCGTAAACATACACACACACACACACACACACACACACACACACACACACACACACACACACACACACACACACACACACTCACAAACTCTACACACAGACACACACACACATACTCTACACCAGTGGTCCCCAAACTACAGCCTGCGGGCCAGATACGGCCCCCGCCTCCACATTTGGCCCGGCCCCCTGAACAATACCTGAGATGCATTGTGATTATTTTTTTTAGTCTGGCCACGTGATCAAGACTAATACACACCTAGAACATGACGCCCTATTCCACCCTTCTGCCGTCTGTGCCCTTATCTGAAACAACCCCCCCCAACACACACACACACACACACACACACACACACACACACACACACACACAACACACTGAAACAAAAATCCTAGACTCTCCCCTGTGAAATAGAACGGAATAATGGTGAAAAGTTTATGGAAGAGAAAAATTGATTCAGAATGCAGGGTATTTAACCTGCAGGGGACAAACAATTATTTTTTGTTCAATGCAAAGAAAAGGTTGTTTCTATCATCTGTCAAGAGGCAGTGGCGATATTCAAAGAATACAATCTGCGCCGACACTCTGAATCCCGTCACAAAGACGAGAATGATTGATTGCAAAGCGAGTAGACAAACTCTCAAAGCCAAAAAGTGGACCGTTATCTCAGGAGAATACATTTGTACACCAGGCTTGGCTGAACCAGTCCTCTGTTCGGGCAGCTTTCAGGTCACTCAACTGATAGCCACCAGCGTTTTTTATTATTTATTTCCTGACTTTTTTCTGTGAAATTTCAAGAAAGTGTTGCTAATATTTGGTTATGCGTGGCTTACTGGAAAACAATAAATGTTTACGATGAGGCAGCCTTGCGATCGTCATACTTTTTCTGTTAGAAACTGATCTCGGCCCCCATTAGAGAAGGGAAAAGTTATGTGGACCCTGCAGGAAAAAGTTTGGGTATCCCTGCTCTACACACACACACACACACACACACACACACACACACACACACAGTTCTAGATTAACAAAGTACTTTTTTTTTTTAGGCCACTTCAGCAAATACAGAGCTTCCGAATGGTATAGTAGAGGGTCATGCCTACACAGTTACAGGAGTTACCACGGTACGAGTGTCATATACTTATAACTCCAATCTCTGGGATCAGTTTAAAACGAGGGTTATTGATGGAAAAAATAAAAACAAGTAAACATGAATAATAATAATAATAATAATAATAATAATAATAATAATAATAATAAAGATTAAAAATGGGGGTAGTCGCCGTCTAATGGTTAGAGAAACGGCTTTAAAGCTGAAAAGTGTCCAACAGGAAAAATGTGTCGTGGTGGGGGGGGGGGGTGGGGAGGGGGAGGAATATTTATTTCTCACGTGTCCTTGGGCAAAGTACCAAACCCCTAACTGCTCTCCGGGTTCTCCAATGTGTGTGGCAGCCTACTGCTCTGTCTCTGTGTATGTATGTGTGTGTGTGTGTGTGTGTGTGTGTGTGTGTGTGTGTGTGTAAAATAACTTTGGATGGCTAAATGCAGAGGAAATTATTTCCCTTATGGGATTAAAGCAGTAGATCAAAATTAAATAATAATAACTGTAATAATAACAATAATATTAATTATAAGAGGAGGAAAATCCCCATCCCGCTGATGTTGTTTCTGTGTGGATTTTGCATGTTCTCCCTGTGCTTGTGTGGGTTTTCTTCTGGTATACTGGTTTTCTCCAGAGTAACATGCACATTACTCTCATTAGATGTTTCAAATTGCCTGTAAGTTTGTGTGTGTGTGTGTGTGTGTGTGTGTGTGAGAGACAGGTGACAGGTGAAGGGGAACTAGTTAAACTAGTGCGTCTTCTGAATCCGTGGGGTCACACAGAGTGGAATGGTGACTGGAGCGACAGGTGGGAGTTTACATACTGCTGTCATCATCACTGATTTCTACAGTGATGGTTTTACTCATATGATGAAGTGTTTACAGAGCTCTTGTCACATCTGATATATAAAATTAAATTAATCAAACTCCCTGCAGTACTTTACAACTCAGTTTTAACAATAATAAAACAATGATTAGGTTTTACAGGTGCATTGACGAATATCAGGAAAAAAAGCAAATCATGAAACGCACTACTGCTATTTCCTGTGCTGTGGTCATGTGACTGTAACTGATCCTACAGAACTCCAATGGAACATCATCCAAATACACATTTATTCAGTTATTTTATTTATTTATTTTTTTTTTTGAGTTTGGGTTTCAATTTCTTTTTTTCAATAATCCTGTGAAAGTATTTCTTCCTTCAGATCACCGCTGTGGGAACACGTTCACACTGATCAGCGCACAGAGCTGCTCCACAATAAAGAGAACGGAGAGTTCTGGTACGTGTCATTTATATTCTGGAAAAAATTATTGGCACCTTTCGTGAAAAACAGCACACAGAGTAAACATCTCAAACATAGACGAGCACAGACATCTTCCCTCAGATCTTATTCACACAGTTTGATTATTGGTTCTATGAAACTGGGTGATTAGAACTAAAAGCAACTTTAAATTGAATATGTTGTGATTCCTGTTACTTTGGTTTTCCACTGGGGCCATGATGACAACAGCCTCCCCAAATCAAAAAGAACCAACATGTATGGAGTTCGATCGGGGAATAAACAGGAGGCAGGGTGCATCCACGAGACCAAACCTGAAGGCTTCATGTGTCCACATTTATCAGGATCATAATCAAGACAAAAGCTGAGGAAAATTAGATCATCATAATTCAAAAAAACAAAAAAACAAAAGCTATCATGATTATCTCAAATCCGGGTAACACCCAGCATTTCTACAACAGGGAGGCAGATCACGGATTACTCACAGGTTTATAGAATACAGTGGTATGGTGTCAACGTACTGGGCCCTTGAGTGTGAGTGTTGTAGCTAGTGTAGTGTAGTTGCTTAGCCATTCTCGCTTCCAGCTACAGCTGCCACCTAACTCGTACAGTGAAAAGGGAAGCAATCTGTAAGCCCTCCCCTGGTGGATTGAGCACCTTATTAGTCAAGACTCTTACAGCACCTCCACAAGGCACACCACGGGCAACTGGGTACCTTGCAGCACCAGACAGAGTCTGCAGGATCTCGAAGCAGGTTGGGCCCCAGAGGTGCAGTGTGCAGGCCCACTGGCATATGGACATGCCCTGGCACTCACCAACCAACCACCCACTGCCTTGTGGGTAGAGCCTTTTGAGGCAAAGGCTAAGAGAAGGACACTCTGACTTCAAACCACCTGCTGCCTTGCAGGTTATGCCTCTTCAGGCAAAGGCTAAGAGACAGCAAACTCTGGAGTAAAACCTATGCCACTATCTTGTGGAACTTCTTCGGGGGAAGAGAAAGCGAAAGGAGTAAGCCTGATCCAAATCCAGAGTGGAGCCCCTAAGACAATTGACTAACACACTGTGTTACCTTCTGGCAGCTCCTGCAGCCAAGATGTTGCCAAATGTATTGCTCTGCATTCCTTTGGAGTACAACAGGGAGGCCGTGAGGGGAGTCTTGGTGCCTGGGTATACCAAGACTTCTATATTCCTTGCCCAGATTTTTGTGCCCCGGAGAGGGCACTCCAGAGCTGCTGAATAAGCAGCTCAACCAACACGGGAGGCAACAGTTACGGGTTCTAAATCCAACATGATTGGTGTAAGGTACGGGCCCTACGGGTTGCCTTCAACAGTGGGAGGGATTGTTGTTGCATCCCACTGGTCAGCTACCGCCTGCTCAAACTGGGCAGCCCCAAGTCAATAAGATGCTGACTTGCCAACGTCTGCCTTCTTTACTGGGTGTGTGGAGATTAGAGTATTCTGTTCAACAAGCAGATACTAAACCTTGCACCAGGCAAGCAAAAAAGGAAACTTTTTGTGTGTATCCTGAATCTCAGTGTGGCTTCAGGGCAAACTGATCCACCATCGACATGATCTTCACCCTCAGACAGCGGCAAGAGAAATGTGAGCAGAGACAACCACTATACAGTGGTATGAAAAAGTATCTGAAACTTTTGGAAATTCTCACATTTCTGCATAAAATCACCATCAAATGTGATCTGATCTTTGTCAAAATCACACAGATGAAAAAACAGTGTCTGCTTTAACTAAAACCACCCAAACATTTATAGGTTTTCATATTTTAATGAGGATAGCATGCAAACAATGACAGAATGGGAGGAACAAGTAACTGAACCCTCTGCCTAAGGAGATTTAAAGAACAATTGAAACCAGTTTTTACCAAACAATTTAAGTCAGGTGTGTGTCCAATCACTGATGAGTGGCTTAAAGCCGCCCTGCCCACTATAAAACACACACCTGGTAAGAATTATCTTGATGAGAAGCATTGTCTGATGTGCACCATGGCTCGCTCAAAAGAGCTGTCTGAAGACCTGCAATCAAGAATTGTTGATTTGTATAAAGCTGGGAAAGGATACAAAACCATCTCTAAAAGTCTGGATGTTCATCAATCGACAGTCAGAGAAGAATGAATTCAAAAGTTTATCAGGATGTTTTGCAGGAAAACCTGAGGTCGTCTGTCAGACAGTTGAAGCTGAAAAGAGGATGGATGCTGCAATAAGACAATGATCCAAAACACAGAAGTAAATCAACTTCAGAATGGTTTCAGAAGAACAAAATACACGTTCTGGAGTGGCCAAGTCAAAGTCCAGACTTGAACCCCATTGAGATGCTGTGGCATGACCTCAAGACAGTGATTCATGCCAGACATCCCAGGAATCTGACTGAACTACAGCAGTTTTGTCAAGAAGAATGGGCCAAGATTAGTCGTGATCGATGTGCCAGACTGATCTGCAGCTACAGGAAGCGTCTGGTTGAAGTTATTGCTGCCAAAGAGGGGGCCACAAAATATTGAATGTGATGGTTCAGTTACTTATCCCCCCCCCCCCCCCCTTCTGTCATTGTTTGCATGTTATCCTCATTAAAATATGAAAACCTATAAATGTCTGGGTGGTTTTAGTTAAAGCAGACACTGTTTTTTCATCTGTGTGATTTTGACAAAGATCAGATCACATTTGATGGTGATTTTATGCAGAAATGTGAGAAATTCCAAAAGGTTCAGATACTTTTTCATACCACTGTAAATTGCCTTCATTGACCTGACAAAAGCTTTCAACCTGATCAGCAGAAGTGGTCTCTTTAAGCGTCAGAAGACGATCGGATGTCCACCTAGACTGTTGATGCTCATAATTTCATTCCATGATGGAATGGGAGGAACAGTGCAGTTTGATGGCTCCAACTCCTTTCCTATCCAGACTGGAGTGAAGCAGGGCTGTGTCCTTACCCCAACTCTGTTTGGGATCTTCTTCTCCCTTGTTCTGTCACATACCTTCAGGTCATCTGACGACGGTTGTGTGTTTATATTTTATTTACATCTTATGCATTGTTTTTGACTGTTTAATTGTTATTATAAGCATTTATAGCGTTGAATATTTATTGATATCATATACATGTATGCATACGTCAGTCAGGGGGGTCGATCCTACTTCACAGAAATTGGCGGTCGTGGGGGTCTCAATCCCAATTAACCGCAGAAAGCGAGGGACCCTTGTAGTTTTAATTTCCTTGGAATAAGAATATGATCTCAAATTAATTCCTTCTTTACTTTATAAACACCTGAAAGTTTTTATGACATTACTCCACATATTTTTCTTATGTATTTTCTTTCTTTATTTTTCTCTTTTAATTTATTTATTTCTTCCTTTCATCAGGATGTCAATGGAGGATTTCTGTAAAAGCTTTGCTCAGGTAGATATCTGCTGTCAGAGCCCAGCATTCCTTGATGGATCATCTGAAAGCAGCTGGAGGACGATGAGATATGAAGGCTGGTGGGATGAGAAGACAGCTGGAGGATCCCTGCAGTACATGGGTACGTGTTCATGTGTAACACATTACACTGACTGCAAAAGCTCCCAGATCTACTGCGTTTATTACAGTGTGGAGATTTGCACAGTAATATAAACTAAAACTGTAGAAGTTCAGAAACACTGAGCTGATGTTGATGTTGGCTCTAAATCTTCTTCTTTTACTTTCGGCTGCTCCCTTCAGGGGTCGCCACAGCAAATCATTCGCCTGCACCTCACCCTGTCCTTCGCATCTTCTTTTCTGACTCCAACAACCTTCATGTCTTCCTTCACCACATCCATAAATCTCTTCTTTTGATGTTGGCTCTAAATGAACCGCAGAAAATGAACATTCTTGCAGGAAGGGGCCTCGAGCTTGGGTTCTAGAATAAGTTCTCTATCCAACACCAATCTGTTTATTAATCAAGTCATGTTCTGAACTACTTCATCCTACTAAGGTAGGAGGTGGGGCAGACTCTGGGTGAGGGCAGAGCACAACCTGGATATCACAGGATATAAAACACTGACAGCTATGCAGCACCAAGTTATGAAAGTCAGTGATGGTTCCTTTACATGAACCTCCCACTAGAGACATTAAGAGACACGGCCGGCCTTTATTTACTTTATTTAACTCAGTGAAGTGAATGTTCGGTGCTGTGAGAGAATAAATACATTTCTATAAAGTTATAGAATATATAATTTTATAATAATTATGATTATATTTAGAGAGTTTTTGGATGAACCCTCAGTACCCAGTGAAGATCCCTGCAATAAAGACAAACTGTGGTGAAGTTCAGGGGTTTAACCTGCTAGTGTCCCTTATGCAGAAACCCAACAGTCGACACAGACACCATGTCAGGAACCATCACATCGGGATCAGTGTGTTTGAGGTTTGTGGCTCTGCCCAGTTTAAACTTTTTTTTAAAGCATTGCCTCTGGTGCAGTGTGTGAGTGTGTGTGTGTGTGTGTGTGTGTGTATGTATATATATATATATATATATAGAGAGAGAGAGGATTTTCTGAGTAGATCCTTCCGTAGGAGAGTGCTCAATACTTTTTGGTAGAGCAAATAAACAAAAATAAAAGGACAGGACAAAGACTTTCTATTGAAACTCCATTTATCACTACAGATCTGTTTCGAGGGGTGGTGAAACCATCCTCTCTCTTCAGGTGAATATAGAAGAACATATACATACATACATATATATATACACACACACACTAGTCCTTCTCAAAAAATTAGCATATTGTGATAAAGTTTATTATTTTCTGTAATGTACTGATAAAAATTAAACTTTCATATATTTTAGATTCATTGCACACCAACTGAAATATTTCAGGTCATTTCTTGTTTTAATAATGATAATTTTGGCATACAGCTCATGAAAACTAAAAATTCCTATCTCAAAAAATTAGCATATTTCATCCGACCAATTAAAAAAAGTGTTTTTAATACAAAAAAGTCAACCTTCAAATAATTATGTTCAGTTATGCACTCAATACTTGGTCGGGAATCCTTTTGCAGAAATGACTGCTTCAATGCGGCGTGGCATGGAGGCAATCAGCCTGTGGCACTGCTGAGGTGTTACGGAGGCCAAGGATGCTTTGATAGTGGGCTTAAGCTCATCCACAGTGTGGGGTCTGGTGTCTCTCAACTTTCTCTTCACAATATCCCACAAATTCTCCATGGGGTTCAGGTCAGGAGAGTTGGCAGGCCAATTGAGCACAGTAATACCATGGTCAATAAACCATTCACCAGTGGTTTTGGCACTGTGAGCAGGTGCCAGGTCATGCAGAAAAATGAAAATCTTCATCTCCATAAAGCTTTTCAGCAGATGGAAGCATGAAGTGCTCCAAAATCTCCTGATAGCTAGCTGCATTGTCCCTGCTCTTGATAAAACACAGTGGACCAACACCAGCAGCTGACATGGCACCCCAGACCATCACTGACTGTGGGTACTTGACACTGGACTTCAGGCATTTTGGCATTTCCTTCTCCCCAGTCTTCCTCCAGACTCTGGCACCTTGATTTCTGAATGACATGCAAAATTTGCTTTCATCCGAAAAAATTACTTTGGACCACTGAGCGACAGTCCAGTGCTGCTTGCTTCTCTGTTGCCCAGGTCAGGAACTTCTGCCGCTGTTTCTGGTTCAAAAGTGGCTTGACCTGAGGTATGCGGCAACTGTAGCCCAGTCCACTGCTTCCACAGGTCCCCCAAGGTCTGGAATCGGCCCACCTCCACAATCTTCCTCAGGGTCCAATCACCTCTTCTAATTGTGCAGCGTTTTCTGCCACACTTTTTCCTTTCCCACAGACGTCCCACTGAGGTGCCTTGATACAGCACTCTGGGAACAGCCTATTTGCTCAGAGATTTCTTTCTGTGTCTTACCCTCTTGCTCGAGGGTGTCAATGATTGCATTCTGGACAGCAGTCAGGTCGGCAGTCTTACCCATGATTGCGGTTTTGAGTAATGAACCAGGCTGGGAGTTTTTAAAAGCCTCAGGAATCTTTTGCAGGTGTTTAGAGTTAATTCTTTGATTCAGATGATTAGGTTAATAGCTCGTTTAGAGTACTTTTTCATGATATGCTAATTTTTTGAGATAGGAATTTTGGGTTTTCATGAGCTGTATGCCAAAATCATCAGTATTAAAAGAATAAAAGACCTGAAATATTTCAATTGGTGTGCAATGAATCTAAATATATGAAAGTTGAATTTTTATCAGTACATTACAGAAAATAATGAACTTCATCACAATATGCTAATTTTTTGAGGACTAGGAAATGTGTGTGTGTGTGTGTATATATATATATATATATATATATACAGTGGTATGAAAAAGTATCTGAACCTTTTGGAATTTCTCACATTTCTGCATAAAATCACCATCAAATGTGATCTGATCTTTGTCAAAATCACACAGATGAAAAAACAGTGTCTGCTTTAACTAAAACCACCCAAACATTTATAGGTTTTCATATCTTAATGAGGATAGCATGCAAACAATGACAGAAGGGGGAGGAATAAGTAACTGAACCATCACATTCAATATTTTGTGGCCCCCTCTTTGGCAGCAATAACTTCAACCAGACGCTTCCTGTAGCTGCAGATCAGTCTGGCACATCGATCACGACGAATCTTGGCCCATTCTTCTTGACAAAACTGCTGTAGTTCAGTCAGATTTCTGGGATGTCTAGCATGAATCGCTGTCTTGAGGTCATGCCACAGCATCTCAATGGGGTTCAAGTCTGGACTTTGACTTGGCCACTCCAGAACGTGTATTTTGTTCTTCTGAAACCATTCTGAAGTTGATTTACTTCTGTGTTTTGGATCATTGTCTTGTTGCAGCATCCATCCTCTTTTTAGCTTCAACTGTCTGACAGACGACCTCAGGTTTTCCTGCAAAACATCCTGATAAACTTTTGAATTCAAAGGGAGGCCATCTGGGAAGATGGTCCACACACAGCAAATGACCTTTACCTCTACACCAAGGGACTGTGGACTTTGGCTTAAAACCCCTTGGTCCGTATGCTGTCCTAGTGAGAGAGTTTCCCTCGGGGTGTGTGTGTAGCAAGACTTCACTAAGGATTAGCACCCCTACCCCACTTACCGCTACAAGTAAAGCATACAAAAAATATACCTAGATGGATAACTTGGATACTGATCCATATGGACCACGAACCTGGAAAATGACTATGTGGTATTCAAATATCAGAAGCCTTAGATCAAATAAAGATCACCTGACCTTAAAAATGGCACAAGAAGAACCAAAACCAGACATTATACTGGTCACAGAATCACTGCTTACATCTGCGGTATCAGACGAAAGCCCAGATATTAGTATTAATGGGTATTCCATAGAACGTAGGGATACAGCAAATGAAACTGGATGGGGAGGATGTATAATCTACTACAAGAATGGACTTGCCCTACATAGAAGGAAGGACTTAGAACCTGCTGAACATGAAATGATGATATTATCCATCAAACTAGTCTCAGGAATCCTTTTACTCTCTCTCCTATGTAGACTGCCAGATGTCAACACTGCAGCAATAGACTGGTTTCCTGAACACCTAGAGGATCTACGCTCTAAAACAAATGCAACAGCCACCATGCTAACAGGAGATTAAAACGCCCACCATAAGGGGTGGCTGCAAAGTAGAAGCAATACAGACATTGCCGGAGAGCAAACACAGACCTTATGCACTACTCAAGGGCTAACACAACTAGTAAAGGAGCCAACCCATAGACTTGGGAACAAACTGGACCTGATTATGTGTGACATACCAAACCTCTGCACAGAGGTTAAGATAGCCTCTGAATTAGGCTCTTCAGACAATTATCTTCTGAGTACTACAATCTCACTATCTCCTGTCCAGGAACCCACTGCCCTAAGAATAGTATGGCTATACTCTAAGGCAGACTGGGATGGACTGAGAGGTGAACTTGCAGAAAAACACTGGGATCAGATGCTCAAATTAGATGGTCCTGAAAAATCATGTAGAGATGTAATTGAAACAATCCAGAAAGCTATGGAGAATCACATACCGAGAAAAACACTCAGGAGTTTCATTGGGAAGCCAGAGTGGTACAATGACGCATGTAAAAATGCTGATAAGAAGAAGAATAAAACCTGGCGACAGTACCAAGCAAATACAACCCCAGAAAATCATTTCATATACAATCAAGCCCAAAACAGCTTGATAGTCTCAAAGATAAAATGACTTCAGGTCTTAAGAAGGGAAGCAAATGCTGGTGGTGGACTGCCAAGTGACTCATGGGTCAAGGTGGTAAATGTGATATCCCATGCTAAGCCTCAATAACCAGACATACATACGATCTGAAGAGAAAGCGGAATGTTTCGCTGAGATATTTGCAGAGAAATCTACAATTCCACAAAAGAATAATGAAAATGAAACACCCACTATATTCAAAAAGCCTAAATCCAGCTTCAAAAAGGTGGTGTTCTGGCCAAAACATGTCAAGAAAGCACTAATAGAGCTAAATACAGACAAAGCCACTGGTCCAGACTCCATACCTGCCAGAGTCCTTAAACAGGCAGCACCAGAACTGGCAAAGCCTTTAGCTAGACACTTTCAGCTGCTTCATGATAAGCAATATATGCCTAAGCAATGGAAAATTGCATATGTCATACCATGCTACAAAAAAAAAGATAAACATGACCCTAACAACTATAGGCCTGTTTCTCTCCTGAACATTATTAGTAAAGTGATGGAGAGTCTCATAAACAGAGCCCTGTGGAAATACATATGCAAGCACCGGCTAATATCAGACAATCAATTCGGCTTCAGAGCTGGCTATTCAACTGTGGATGCACTGACATATGTTGCACAGAACCTGCAGTATGCATTAGACAAGCAGCAATAAGTTAGGTTAATCTGCCTGGACATAAGCAGGGATTTTGATCGTGTCTGGCATAAAGGCTTAATTGTAAAACTAAAAGCTATTGGTATAAAAGGCACGCTGCTGAGATGGATAGAGGATTACCTAGCTGATAGAGTACTTAAGGTGACCTTAAATGGCACCACCTCAAGTGCTAAGCCAATCAATGCTGGCGTACCCCAGGGGTCAATACTGGGCCCATTACTATTCATCATTTACATTGACGAGTTTACTGATATAATTAAGAACAAAGCTATCCTATATGCAGATGACTCCTCAGTTCTAAGCATTATTAAAGATAGGAAACACAGAGCCACAGAAGCTAAAAGCTTAAATGAAGACCTGCATGAAATCCAAAAATGGGCAACTAAATGGAATGTCCTCTTCAGAGCAGCAAAGTGCACAAGAATCACAGTCAGTCGACTGAAAGACGCAGAAGGGAACCACCCCAACCTCCATTTCATGGACGCCATCCTAGCAAAGGTGGATGAAGTGAAGTTACTAGGAATTACTATACGCAAGGACCTCACATGGACCCACATCATGAAAAAGATGGCTAAAGATGCTGGCTGTTGCTTGGGACTCCTAAGAAGAGTGTCCAGGTACCTGAATCCTGACCAGAGAGATATGATATATGAGTATGGTGACGTCCAGAATGGAATATGCCTCATCGGTCTGGATGGGTGCCTCTCCTACATCATTATCATGGCTTGATACCATACAAAGAAGAGCTATCAAAATAATAGGACCTAAGCCAGGTGACCTGGATTCAATGCAAATTCAGCCTCTGGAACAACGTAGAAATGTGGGAGCACTAACACCGCTCCACCGTATGTACCACAAAGAAGCCCCTGCCCTACTAAATGCCCTACTCCCTCAGCCTAAACCAGCAGGACGTGTTACCAGACAGTCTAGTGCTCAGCACTCAGCAACACTAGAATGCACCTGCTCATCAACAACAAGCCACCTGAGGTCTTTTCTTCCAGCCACAGTAAGATTGTGGAATAGTCTACCTGAAGAAACTGTGACCACACATGACAGGCAAAAATTCAAATGTGAAGTCAACACCTTCCTCAGTGCTCAACGTCAGCGTCTCACCAAGTGATGGTGGCCCAGCTGCTAATGCTGAGGTTAGGACAATGCATAATAAAAAATAAAAAAAAAATTAACTATCTGCTCAGATCGGGGCAACCTACCATGCATACTCAGTTACGCAAAGAGTTGTAAAATGAATGAAAACCCGAATCCAGAAAAGAAAGAGAACTCTCCGCTCTGCTGGTGATTCACATCAGTGCAGACTGAGTACTAAACCAGTATTCAACGGCGCCTTTGCTCACTTGAAAGACCGGAAGTCCGTATATCCCACGCTTTGTTTCAAGCACAAATAAGTAAACTACTTTCGGTGTCGAGCGCTTCACATATTATAAGCGTTGATTGGTTGTTTTAAGCTTCATGTAAAGTGACTTGGCTCAGCTTCATGTAAAAAGTGACCATCCGTCGACCACTGGAACCATTTACAAGCAGAAAGATCGCATCATAGAGAATGTTAAAGGTTATATTTAATACTGTATTTGATGAGTGAATTTGATTAAAATGTATCTATTTGAAATTATTTTGAAATTTTATTCAAAATTTATTGAAATTAATGTTGATATTGTTTGATATATTTGATATTATTTTACAATTTTATGCTTATAATAATTGATTTAAGGGTGTTTTATGAGATACGGTAATGGTATTTATGGATGTATAGTGCAGTATGAGCGTCATACGTCACTGTAACAACTTACATTCACTTTCAACTTGCGTTCGGCCGTCGAGGAACCAATTAAAAACGTAAGTCGGGGAGTGTCTGTATAGAGTGTTTGAGAAGCATGTAATATGATACATGGGGTTTTACTTCCGGGTATTGAACTCGCGGATTATCTTCATTTGCGGGAGGGGCCGGAATCAAGCCCCCGCGAATAACGAGGGCCTACTGTGTGTGTATATATATATATATATATATATATATATGTGTGTGTGTGTGTGTGTGTGTGTGTGTGTATGTGTGTGTGTCAGTTCCATATAAAAGTATCTGAATTGTATTTTTGTTTGTTTGTTTTTACAGGTCCCCTCAGAGGTATGAAAGACATTATCTCATGGTGGTTACATTCCACTGCACATCATTCTCACAGGGTTTCCAACAGGGCCACTCAGATTATACACACATTATATATTGTATTGTCAGTATTGCCAGGTCAGGTTTTGCCTGCTATTGGTAACATGTAAGTAAGCCAGTACAACCTGTTGTATGGTCGAGTGGTCGGCGACTAAACTGGCTCCTCCACCAGGTTTTGGTGAGTCGGGTGGTTAGCAACCCAGTAGGAATAAAAACAAGACCTATCAAAGGGTGGATGAACTCTTTAAAGTCAAAGGCCAGCTAGCTAGAGATGGTGTCTCAATAAAAACACCCTGCAGAAACAACTTTCGGCCTCTACAGCAGATTTTTTGCCCTTCGTACACAGCCATGACAATGTTATGGCTGCCACCTAAGCCAGAATTCTGGCAGGGCACCCAGATTGATTGATTGACAGAGATATATGATGTATGGATGTAACACATATCAGAATTAACAGTAACCGCCATCTCCTCTTCCTCTCCTTAGTCAAAGCACCAGAAAGTGTTTCCTGCCAGTTTTTTCACCTTCAGCACTCCTGTTGCTCAGTCCAAGATCTTCAACAGCAGGGAAGTGATGGATTTCCTGAGACTGAGACCAGGATATTACCTCATCGTACCATTCACCCACAAACCCAAAGGGATGGCCTCCTTCGTCCTCACACTTTATGTAAAGTAAGAGTGGACTCGGGTAACTTGGTTTGAATAAATAGCCTATAGATGAGATTTAAATATCTGTATATGTGATTTTTTTCCCCGACCTGTAGATACCATCCTGAGAATGTGATCGATCAGCCTAAAGCTGGCTGTTTAAATTTTCTTCTATTGTTTTGCAACAGCAAGAAGGTATCTGTATAAATCATTAAGTTTATTCATTTGTTTGAAATGCTATTCAAAGACAGGGAGGTGATTTTGAAGAAGCTAATCTGAGTAAGCAAGATTTAGAGAAAAATCTATCTATCTATCTATCTAGTGCCTGAGTCGTAGGACGACCATTGACGACCCGCCATGAAGGATAATGCCCTGGTTATCATCTTCATGGAGGTTTTTTGGGCAGGATTAGTGCAGTGGTTTGCCATTGCCTTCTGCAGGGTGCGAACCTATGGGCAATTTAGAACGGCCAATTAACCTACTGTGCATGTCTTTGGATTGTGGGAGGAAACTGGAGCACCCGGAGGAAACCCACGCAAGCATGGGGAGAACATGCAAACTCCACACAGAATCGCCTAGGCCAGGAATCGAAACCAGGTCTTCTTGCTGTGAGGCCAATGTGCTAACCACTACGCCACCGTGCCGCCCTGGAGAAAAATATAAGCTGATAAATCCCACCTCTTCTTCAGGCCCCACCTGGAAGGTATCCCGGTGACGAGGTTGTACCACAAAAAAACAGCATGAAAAGAAAGTACACTGTCTTCTTTTTTTTTTTGCTGTGTGTAGTGGTACAGGGACCCCAGTAGTAACTGTCCTATGAATTTCAGGGCATGAAAATATTGGCTTAGCATCCATTATAGCCATCATTTTCATGCCCTGAAATTCATAGGACAGTTACTACTGGGGTCCCTGTACCACAAAAAACAGCATGAAAAGAAAGTACACTGTCTTCTTTTTTTTGCTGTGTGTAGTGGTACATGGACCCCAGTAGTAACTGTCCTATGAATTTCATGGCATGAAAATATTGGCTTAGCATCCATTATAGCCATCCAGCATCCAATAATCTGTTCTTCCCACTGCCTCAACAATTAGACCTTGGATGATCAAAGGCATGGTGACTCTAGACATCCATAAAAAGGTGTAGGATTTCTAAAATCAATTAACAGTTACATAGAGTGGACAGGAGCGTGTCATGGAAAAGCACTTGGCAGGAAGCGACAGGAAACCACTGCTGTATTTTCCCAAGAATAACTATGAGTAGATCCCACACCGTTTTCCACAATATGTAAGGAGTCTGGGCAACATCGTGTCGTCCGAGCAGGGTGCCCTGGTCAGATAGTGTCTGCAAAGGTGCGCGGTCTCCACTGGGTCCATTTTTCAGGTAAGAAGATTCTGTTAAGCCTGGGGTGTATGCGTTGGACCCAGAGATGCAGGAGACCAAAAGAAGGTTCAAACAATTTATTAAACACTAACATAACATAACATAACATGAGTGGTGAGAACAGGCCATTCAGCCCAACTAAGCTCACCATTGTCCTATTCTAAAGTGACTCTAACCTTAAAGACGCACCATGACTAGATGGTATCCAGCACTAGATCAAGTCTGCTTTTGAAGACTTGTAAGGTTTCTGCTTCGACAACGTGGTTAGGCAATCTATTCCACACTGAAATTACCCTCTGCGAGGAAAAAATATTTCCTAATATTTGTGCTAAATTTACCCTTGAATAACTTCCATTTATGACCCCTAGTTCTACTTACAGAACTTGGCCTAAGTAATCGGGCATAGTTGACTTTATTAATCCCCTTAAGATACTTAAAGACCTCAATCAGATCACCTCTAATTCTCCTTTTTTGAAGACTGAAAAGGTTTAGGATCCTCAGCCTCTCCTCATAGGATTCCTTTTTTATACCCGGAATTAGCTTTGTTGCTCTTCTCTGAACTTTTTCGAGAGTCTCGATGTCTTTTTTTAAGTATGGTCCCCAGAACTGTACACAATACTCTAAATGTGGTCTAACCAATGTGTTATACAAGAGAAGGACAACATCTTTAGATCTATACTCAATACTCCTGGCTATGTAACCCACCATCCTATTTGCCTTTTTTACTGCTAACGCACAGTGGCTAGTACCAGTGAGGGACTCGGCAACCATCCCACCCAGATCCTTTTCCTGAGAGGAACATTCTAGTTTTAAACCTCCCATGAAATACTCCTGTCTAATGTTTTTATTCCCTACATGTAGAACTTTACATTTAGCGACATTGAATTTCATTTGCCATGTATCTGCCCAAATTCAAGTCTATCCAAATCGTCCTGAATAACCTTAGTAGACTCCAGACTATTTGCCAAACCGCCCAGTTTAGTATCGTCAGCAAATTTCACCAATGTGCTCTCAATGTCCCTATCAAGGTCATTAATGTAGATGAGGAAGAGCAAGGGTCCCAACACAGATCCCTGAGGGACTCCACTTCCCACAATTCCTTGCTCAGATGAAATCCCTCCAACCACAACTCTCTGTGTTCTGTCCTGTAACCAGTTCTTAATCCACTCCAGAATACCTCCTACAATTCCAACTGACCTCGTTTTAAAAATTAGTCTCTCATGTGGTACTGTATCAAATGCTTTTGAAAGTCCAAATAAATAATGTCATAGGCCCTGCTCTGATCATAAGTATTTGTGGCCTCCTCAAAGAATTCCAAAAGGTTTGTCAGGCATGACCTACCCTTGCGAAAACCATGTTGGCTATCCTTCAAGATGTTATTATGCTCAAGAAATGACTCAAGCTTGTCTTTTATGATAGATTCCAGTATTTTGCATGCTATGCAAGTAAGACTGACAGGCCTGTAATTGCCTGGCTCTGTACGATCCCCTTTCTTATATATTGGTATAATGATACCCTGTTTCCAATCATTTGGAATTTCTCCAGTCACTAATGACTGCCTAAAAATAACCAACAGTGGTTTAGAGATGATCTCACAAACCTCCCTGAGCACCCTAGGGTATAACCCATCTGGGCCTGCTGCCTTATTTGTCTTAAGTTTACGCAGCTTGTCCAATACTTCATTTTCTCCAAATTCAATTTCTGCCAAATGAGCTTGAGAATTGACAATTTCCTCCGGCCAAATAAAAGTCCCTCTGTAGTGAAATTGTCAACAAAGTAACCATTAAGAGTATCAACTATGTCCTTGTTCTCATACAGCAGTGATCCATCTTCATTCTTTATGCACTGGATTTCAACTTTACCTTCTCTTTTCCTGTTACAGTACTGAAAAAGCGCTTAGGATTACATTTCGCTCCTTCTGCAATTTTTCTTTCGTACTGCCTCCTAGCATTCCTCAGTTCTTTTTGACCTTAGCTCGCATATTACAGTATTCAGCCTTAGTGTTTTCATTTCTGTCCCTCATGTATGCCTTATAAAGATTCTTTTTTCCTTAAGCTCCTACGAATATCAGAGGTCATCCACTGGAGATTACGCTTTTTAAACTTACTCTTGCACACTTTTGGAATGAATTTGCTCTGAGCATCTAGTAAAACTCCCTTGAATCTACCCCACATTTCATTTACAGTTGTACAATCTAGGAGCAATGTCCAGTTTATTTTGCTTAAATCTAACGCATCCTGTCAAACTTGGCTCGCCTGAAATTGAAAATTTTGCTTTTCAAAGATAAGTTTGTAACTTGCCATAACACATCAAAACTAATAGTATAATGATCACTAGTCCCAAGTGGCTCCTTTACCTCTACATTGCGAATTCTATCAGGGTCATTACAGAGAACCAAATCTAAAACTGCATTCCCTCTTGTAGGATTATTGACATACTGCAGCAGAAAACTATCATTTATAGCATCTAAAAATGCTTCCTCCTCCTTACCCTGCGCTTTCACCAAATCCCAATCTATAGCAGGATAATTGAAGTCTCCCATAACTAAAGTTTTACCTCCACTACAAGACTGCCTAATCCTCGTGAAAAGTAGTTCATTCAAAGTGTTGTCTGAAGCTGGCGGTCGATAACACACTCCTATGTTTAAACCAGTCTCTTGTTTGCCAATGAGTCTAACCCAAATATCCTCACAGGGCAAGACATGCCCCATCTCAGTAATTTCATGCACATCCAGGTTTTCCTTTACATAGAGTGCCACGCCCCTCCCCTCCTATTGAGTCTATCTCTCCTAAAAGCTTATAACCTTCTATATTATATTCATCTCCGTCCTCTTCACTAAGCCAGGTCTCTGTAATTCCAACTAAGTCATAGCCCCACCAATAACAACAGTTTCTAGTTCCTGAAATTTATTTTTATGCTTCTAGCATTTAAATAAAAACATTTCAGCCTATTTAGACTACACTTACCAATTTGGATTACATCTGCCTGCTGCTCCGAGCCTTCCACTATTCTTTTATTCTCTAAAAAGTTACATCACCATTACATGTGGCCTTGTCAGCTTCCATCAGGGCAGTTTGCATATCCCTATCCACAACACCTTCTGACCTCCCTGCCCCCCGAGAAACTAGTTTAAATACGGCTGAGCTACCCTCAACATACGCTGACCCAATGCAAAGATGCCCCTTCGGTTCAGGTGTAAGCCGTCAAACTTGAACAGGTCACGCCTGCCCCAGAAGAAGTTCCAGTGCCCCATAAACCTGTACCCCTCTTTCCTACACCAGGTTCGTAGCCACGTGTTAAACCTCCAGATAAGATTCTGCTTCCCTGTGCTCGCACGTGGTACTGGTAGAATTTCAGAAAAAACTACCGTGGAGGATCTGCCCCTAAGTTTTTCAGCTAATTCAACGAATTTGTCTTGCAGAACCTCAAACCTACCCTTACCTATGTCATTGGTCCCTACGTGGACCACGACCACTGGATCCCTCCCCGCTCTGGCCAGGAGCTTGTCCGCACGCTCCAGGAGGTCTCCTACCTGGGCACCAGGCAGGCAAGACGCCATACGAGACTCCTTGTCGTCCGAACAGACTACACTATCTATTCCTCTAATAATTGAGTCCCCCACTATCACCAACTCCCTCTTTTGGGGGGAAGAGGTGGCCAGGGTGCTACTGAAATTTACTGAAAGTAAATTACGGGAATACTAAGTCAAGGAAACTGGTTGAGCACGAAGGAAGCACCAGGGGTCAAAGAGAAAGCTGAGGAGGAGCAGAATCACGGGAAAACAATCTTCTGATATCGGAGGGAAGCGCGCCGCTCCTATTTATAGCTGGCTGCTTGCTGATTGCAGATTGGGACCAGGTAGGCTCTGCTTGGAACTCGCCTACCGGCAACCGCCACACCCCTCGCCAGCGCCTGCAATGATTAAAGAAGAGTTAATTCTACCAGCCAGCACAGACCATAACAGTACCCCCCCCTTTAAGCGGCGCCACCTGGCAACTGACCAGGCTTGTCCGGGAACTGGCGATAGAATTTGTCTAATAAGTCCGGGTCCAGGATTAGGGAGTGGGGAATCCATGAACGTTCTTCAGGACCATACCCCTCCCAGTCCACTAAATACTGAAACCCTCGACCCCACCTGGGTACATCAAGGATACGGTTGACTGTGTATGCGGAATGTCCATCAATCAGTCAGGGAGGAGAGCCACACTTGTTGTCCAACCGTGTAGGGAGGTGCCGGGGTTCGGTCTTCTTCTTTTCCTTTCGGCTTTTCCCTTCAGGGGTCGCCACAGCGAATCATCTGCCTCCATCTCACCCTATCCTTTGCATCTTCTTCTCTTACACCAACGACCTTCATGTCCTCCTTTACCACATCCATGAATCGTCTCTTTGGTCTTCCTCTAGGCCTTTTGCCTGGTAGTTCCAGCCTCAGCATCCTATTACCAATATACTCACTATCCCTCCTCTGTACATGTCCAAACCATCTCAATCTAGCCTCTCTGACTTTGTCTCCAAAACGTCTTACATGTGCTGTCCCTCTGACGTACTCATTCCTAATCCTATCCATCCTTGTTACTCCCAAAGAGAACCTCAACATTTTCATCTCTGCTACCTCCAACTCTGCCTCCTGTCTTTTCCCCAGGGCCACTGTTTCTAACCCATACAGCATCGTTGGCCTCAACACCGTTTTGTACACTTTTCCTTTCATTTTTGCCGATACCCTCCTATCACACATCACACGGACACTTTTCTCCAACCATTCCAACCTGCCTGCACACGCTTCTTGACCTCTTTTCCACACTCGCCATTGCTCTGGATTGTTGAGCCTAAGTACTTAAAATCCTCCACCTTTCTTATCTCTGCTCCCTGTAATCTCACCGTTCCTCTTTGGTCCTTGGCATTCATGCACATGTACTCTGTCTTACTGAGGCTAATCTTCATTCCCCTCCTTTCCAGGGCATACCTCCACCTCTCTAGATTTTCCTGCACTTGTTCTCTGCTCTCACTACAGATTACAATGTCATCTGCAAACATCATAGTCCATGGGGAATCTTGTCTAACCTCGTCTGTCAGCCTGTCCATCACCATAGCGAACAAGAAGGGGCTGAGAGCTGACCCTTGATGCAGTCCCACCTCCACCTTGAACTCTTCTGTCACACCGACAGCACACCTCACCACTGTCTTACATCTCTCATACATGTCCTGCACCACTCTAACATACTTCTCTGCCACTCCAGACTTCCTCATGCAATACCACAGTTCTTCTCTCGGCACCCTGTCATATGCTTTCTCCAGATCCACAAAGGCACAATGCAGCTCCGTCTGACCTTCTCTGTACTTCTCCATTAACATCCTCAAGGCAAACACTGCATCTGTGGTGCTCTTTCTGGGCATGAAACCAAACTGTTGTTCACAAATGCTGACTTCTGCCCTTAGTCTAGCTTCCACTATTCTTTCCCATAACTTCATCGTATGGCTCATCAACTTTATCCCTCTGTAGTTGCCACAACACTGCACGTCTCACTTGTTCTTAAAAATGGGCACCAGCACACTTCTCCTCCATTCCTCTGGCATCCTCTCACTCTCTAAGACCTTGTTAAATGTTCTTGTCAGAAAATCTACTGCTACCTCTCCTAGACACTTCCATACCTCCACCGGTATGTCATCAGGACCAACTGCCTTTCCATTCTTCATCCTCTTCAATGCCCTCCTCACTTCACCCTTACTAATCTTTGCTACTTCCTGGTCCTCAACAGTCACCTCTTCTACTCTTTTTCTCTCTCATTTTCCTCATTCATCAGCTCTTCAAAGTACTCTTTCCATCTTCCCAGCACACTTCTGTCATCAGTCAATACATTTCCCTCTCTGTCCTTTATCAATCTAACTTGCTGCACGTCCTTCCCATCTCTATTTCTCTGCTGTGCCAACCTGTATAAATCATTTTCTCCCTCCTTACTTTCCAGCCGAGCATACAAGTCATCAAACGCACTCTGTTTGGCCTTTGACACTGCTACCTTTGCCTTACGCTGTGTCTCCCTGTACTCCTGTTTACTCTCTTCGGTTTTCTCAATGTCCCACTTCTTCTTAGCTAATCTCTTCCTTTGTACACACTCCTGCACTTCCTCATTCCACCACCAAGTCTCCTTATCTACTTTCCTTCCAGATGACACACCAAATATTCTCCTACCTGTCTCCCTGATCACATTCGCTGTAGTTGTCCAGTCATCTGGAAGCACTTCCTGACCACCCAAAGCCTGTTTCAACTCCTCCTTGAAGACAACCCGATTCGGTGGCGATCGGCAATCCTCCGGTTTTGGGCCACTGTTCATTCCAGGGCAGCCCGTGCTTCTTTCCAGACCTGGCGTGCTCTGTGAAACTGTACCGGGACCGATGGGACGGCCAACTCAACCTCCTAGCTGGGAAACGGGGTGCTGGAACCCATTAATCACCATGAAGGGGGACATCCCAGTGGCAGTGTAGACCAGAGAATTGTGTGTGTATTCGACCCATGGGAAGTGTGTGGCCCAGGAGGCTGGGAGGCGGGAGGCAACCCAGCGCAGGGAGGATCCGAGGCTTTGATTCACACGTTCCACCTGCCCGTTCGACTGAGGGTGGTAGCCGGAGGTCAAGCTGCAGGTGACTCCCAAGGTGTCACAGAACGCCTTCCAAACTCTGGATGCAAACTGGGGGCCCCAGTCTGAAACAACGTCCTGGGGGATGCCATGGGGGCGAAAAACATGTTGGATTAGGAGACCAGCTGTTTCCATTGCCGAGGGGAGTTTGGGGAGGGCAACGAAATGGACAGCCTTGGAGAACCGATCCACTACTATCAGGATAACAGTGTTGCCCTCAGACAGGGGAAAACCTGTGACGAAATCCACCGCAACGTGTGACCAGGGGCAATGGGGAATGGGTAAGAGTTGGAGGAGACCCATGGGTGCACTATGGGAGGACTTGCTCCGGGCACAGGTTGCGCAAGCTCCCACAAACTCCCTGATGTCAGCTGCCATTGTTGGCCACCAGAAGCATTGTTGGAGCAGGAAGAGACTTCGGTGGGCTCCGGGGTGGCAGGCTAACTTTGAGGAGTGAGCTTACTGGAGTGCTGGGGTTCTGGTCGGCGGGTTAACATATAGTTGACCTTGGGGGCACCCGACGGGCTCTGGTTCCCCCTGATGGGCATCCCGTACTAGTCGTTCTACCTCCCATTGGGCTGCTCCAAGTATGCAGGAAGAGGGCAGGATGGTCTCCATGGTAGTGTCTTCACCCGAGGAGAACTGCCTGGAGAGAGCATCTAGCTTTGTATTTCGGACGCCAGGTTGATATGTCAGGGTGAAGTTGAACCTCCCCGAGTAGAGTGACCATCGTGCTTGACAGGAGTTCAACCTCTTGGCTGTACGGAGGTAGGATAAGTTTTTATGGTCGGTCCAGACCACGAAGGGGTGGGCTGCCCCTTCCAGCCAGTGCCTCCACTCCTGGAGCGCCAAGACCACCGCCAGCAGCTCACGATTCCCAACACTGTAATTCCGTTCCGCCGGGGACAAGCGACAGGAGAAGAAAGCGCATGGGTGGAGCTTCTGGTCTGTGGGAGACCATTGGGAGAGGACCGCTCCCACCCCTGAGTCCGAGGCGTCAACTTCCCTCACAAACTGCAGCGAGGGGTCCACTGGAATGGGGTCTTGGGTGATGTCAACTGTGTGAGGGGGGCTGCTAGGTGGCTGTAGTCCCACACGAACCAGCTAAGTACATCGTTTGACCAGAGCTTGGAAAACTGCCGGGTCATTGGTTAGTGACCTGGCATGACCAGGTATTTGAAGTGCCCCAGGGGTGTGTTGAACTGCATCTTCCACTCATTCCCCTCCAGAATTCGGACTAAGTGGTAGGCATTTCTCAGGTCCAGTTTGAAAAAAACGGTAGCATCATGGCGAGGGGTGAAGGCTGAATCGATCAGGGGGAGAGGGTACTTTGTTTTTTATGGTGATCTGGTTCAGGCCCGTGTAATCGATGCAAGGTCTCAGGGTCTTGTCCTTCTTTTCGATGAAGAATCCTGCACCTACTGGGAACGATGAGGGCCGAATGAGACCTACAGCCAGTGACTCGTTAATGTATGCCTCCATGGCGTCTTTCTCCGGCTTCAAGAGGTTGTATAGTAGCTGGGAAGGGAGCGTGGAACCTGGGAGTAGGTCAATGGCGCAGTCATACGTTCAATGAGGAGGTAAGGAGCGAGCCCGGTCCTTGCTTAAAACCTCTTGCAGGTCTTGATATTCTTTGGGCACTAAGTCCAGATCCTCCAGGTCGACCGGGGTTCGTGAGGCTTGGGAGGGTACGGCCGCCATTAGACAGTGTTGCAGACAGAAATCACTCCAGCTGTGTATGGTGAGAGTGCGCCAGTCAATGTGGGGATTGTGGGTCTGCAACCATGGCCACCCCAACACTCAGGGAGAAAGAGAGGCAGGGAGAACAAACAGTTCCAAATATTCCTGGTGGTTACCGGACAAACTGCATTCAATCAAAAGATGGAGAAATTATTACAGAAAAAAGATACGATCAGAGAACTATGGTCAGAGTACATTGAAGATCTGTGTGACAGCAACAGAGATGGGGATTTTGAAGTTGATCCTAATCAACGGTCCTAATATAATGAGACACAAAGTCAGACAAGCAGTACTCTTTCAAAAAATGCGAATACTATGAGGCGCATTGTAATCAGTACTGCTGCTGTTCAGAACATGTTCTAGAGGTGTTGTGGCGTCACCTGATGCAACACAGCATGGTCCCACAGAGAGTGACAGACACGGCCAGCCTCTGATAACCAAGTTAGCTGGGCATGTCTCAAGAATTCTGAATAAAATTTACAACTCTTCCAGAAGACGTGCACAAATCAGCATTCATCATCATCATCATCATCATCATCATCTTCCGCTTAGTCCAGGGTCGGGTTGCGGGGTCAGCAACCTTAGCAAAGAGGTCCAGACATCCCTCTCCCGAGCTACTTCCTCCAACTCTCCCGGGGGGACACCGAGGCGGTCCCAGACAAGCCGAGAGACATAGTCCCTCCAGCGTGTTCTAGGTCGACCCCGGGGTCTCTTCTCGGTTGGACATGGACACCAGGGAGGCGTCCGGGGGGCATTCTGACCAGATGCCCGAGCCACCTCAACTGGCCCCTCTCAATGCGGAGGAGCAGCGGATCTACTCTGAGCTCTCCCCGGATGGCGGAGCTTCTCACCTTATCTCTAAGGGAGAACCCCGCCACCCGGCGAAGGAAGCTCATTTCAGCCGCTTGTATCGGTGATCTTGTTCTTTCGGTCATTACCCAAAGCTCGTGACCATAGGTGAGGGTTGGAACGTAGATCGACTGGTAAATTGAGAGCTTCGCCTTGCGGCTCAGCTACTTTTTCACCACGACGGACCGGTACAGGCACCGCTTAACAGCAGAGGCTGCAGCGATCCGTCTGTCGATCTCTCGCTCCATCCTTCCCTCACTCGTAAACAAGACCCCAAGATACTTAAACTCCTCCACTTGGGGCAGGACCTCATTCCCGACCCGGAGGGTGCATTCCACCATTGTCCGACTGAGAACCATGGCCTCGGACTTGGAGGTACTGATCTTCATCCCGGCTGCTTCGCACTCAGCTGCGAATTGCTCCAATGAGAGCTGGAGGGCCCGACTTGATGAAGCCAAAAGGACAACATCATCCGCAAAAAGCAGAGACGATATCCGATGGCCACCAAACCAGAACCCCTCATCGCCTCGACTGCGCCTAGAAATTCTGTCCATAAAAATTATGAACAGAATCGGTGACAAAGGACAGCCTTGGCGGACTCCAACTCCCACTGGAAACGAATCCGACCTGCTGTTACCAATACGGACGATACTCTGGCTCTGGTGATACAGCGACCGAATAGCTCGTAGCAACGGATCCGGAACGCCGTATTCTCGGAGCACGCCCCACAAGATCTTTCGAGGGACACGGTCGAAAGCCTTCTCCAAACCCACAAAGCACATGTGGACAGATTGGGCAAACTCCCATGCCCCCTCCAGAATCCTGTGGAGCGTATAGAGTTGGTCAAGAGTGCTGCGGCCAGGATGAAAACCACATTGTTCCTCCTGAATCCGAGGTTCGACTATCGGTCGGATCCTCCTCTCTAGTACCCCTGCATAGACTTTCCCAGGTAGGCTGAGGAGTGTAATTCCCCGATAATTGGAACACACCCTCCGGTCCCCCTTCTTAAAAATTGGGACCACCACCCCAGTTTGCCAATCCAGAGGTACAGCCCCCGATGACCACGCGATGTTGCAGACACGTGTCAACCAAGACAGTCCTACAACATCCAGAGCCCTGAGATATTCCGGGCGGATCTCGTCCAACCCCGGAGCTCGACCACCAAGGAGCTGTTTGACAACCTCAGTGACCTACACTCCAGTGATGGGCGGACCCTCACCCGAACCCCCAGGGTCTTCCTCTTCCACGGAGGGCGTGTTGGTGGGATTGAGAAGGTCCTCAAAGTATTCCCTCCACCTCTCAACAACATCCCCAGTCAAGGTAAGCAGCTCCCCACCTCCACCGTAAACAGTGTTTGTGAAGAACTGCTTCCCCCTCCTGAGGCGTCGGATGGTGGCCCAGAACCTTTTTGAGGCCAACTGATAATCACTCTCCAGGCCCTCACCAAACTCCTCCCATGCCCGAGATTTTGCATCTGCGACAGCCTCGGCTGCAGCACGTTTGGCCTGGCGGTACCCGTTTGCTGCCTCAGGAGTCCCACAGGCTAATAAAACCCGATAGGCCTCCTTCTTCAGCTGGACGGCCCCCTTCACCGCAGGTGTCCACCACCAGGTTCGGGGATTACCGCCACGACATGCACCGACGACCTTACGGCCACAGCTATGGGCTGCCGCCTGAGCAATGGAGGCACGAAACATGGCCCATTCGGATTCTATGTCCCCCGCCTCCTCCGGAACGTGGTTGTAGCTCTGCCGGAGGTGGGAGTTAAAGGCCTCTCGGACAGGGGGCTCCGCCAAACGTTCCCAGCAGACCCTGATTACACGCTTTGCCCTGGAAGGCAACCTCCCACACCACCGAAGCCAACTCACCACCAGGTAGTGATTCATTGTTCTGCTAAAGAAGCCAGGAACCACTGAGTGTGGACAACATTGGACAATCAGCCTCATGAGCCATTTAACAAAACTGTTATTGAGAATAATCACGTCAAGGATCAGGAATAAGATCAACCCAGAGATAGCAGAGGAGCAGTGCAGACTTGTTAGATATTAAGGAACAAGGAATGCCGTCTACATCGTGACGACACCTGCCGAAAAGAACAATTGAAGTGCAAAAGGACCTTTATCTCTGTTTCACACACTATACCAAGGCATTTGATACCATCAAACACAAGCGCCTAATAAATATACTGAAAGTTCTAAACACTGATGCAAAAGATCTGAGAATAATCAAAACTTTATATTGGCAACAGTCAACTGCTATCAGATATGAGAATGAGCTGTGCATTGTGTGAATTGTGAAATCAGTGTGTATTGAAGGTAAGAAGAGGCATCAGACAGGGTTGCGTTCCGTCACCTGACCCATTCTCTCTGTATAGTGAATATATTATGTGGGAAATTGAAGGACTCTCTGGAATCTGTGCCGGAGGGCATAACATCAATAACCTTCTTTATGCTGATGACACAATATTAATTACGACATCTGAGAAAGATTCAGAGAAAATACTGAATGTCCTCAATGAAGAGAGTGAAAGAGCTGAGTTGGGACTTACCATCATGAAAACTGTTCCTATGGTAATCTCCAAAAAACAAGAAATACCTGCTTGTAACATCAGTCTCAAGAACTCAATCTTGGAAAAAGTGGACAATTTTAAATACCTTTGTGCTACCCATCAATAGTGATGGAGGTTCCATCAGGGAGATTAAAATAAAAATAGCACAGCATTCACTGACCTGTCTGAGATGCTTACTAAGTACACACCTCCCGTTCAACACCAGGAAAAACATGCACCAGACTGTTATACTCATCGTGAAATATTGGAGGGAAGCTTGGATAAAAGGAGAGGAATAAAGGATAGCTTAAGTAAGACAGAATACATGTGTGTGAATGAGAAGGACCCAAAAGGAACAGTGAGGTTACAGGGAGCCGAGATAAAGAAGGTGGAGGATTTTAAGTGTGATAGGAAGGTATCGGGAAGAATGAAAGGAAAAGTGTACAAGTGATGAGGCCAGCGATGTTGTATGGTTTATAAACAGTCTTCTTCTTTTCCTTTCAGCTGTTCCCTTCAGGGGTCGCCACAGCAAATGATCTGCCTCCATCTCTCCCTATCCTCTGCATCTTCTACTCTTACTCCAACTACCTTCATGTCCTCCTTCACCACATCCATAAATTTTCTCTTTGGTCTTCCTCTGGGCCTTCTGCCTGGTAGTTCCAACCTCAGCATCCTACTACCAATATACTCACTATCCCTCCTCTGTACATGTCCAAACCATCTCAATCAAGCCTATCTGACTTTGTCTCCAAAACATCTTACATGTGCTGTCCCTCTGATGGGCTCATTCCTGATCCTATCCATCCTCATTACTCCCAAAGAGAACCTCAACATTTTCATCTCTGCTACCTCCAGCCCTGCCTCCCGTCTTTTCCCCAGGGCCACTGTTTCTAAACCATACAACATCGCTGGCCTCATCACCGTCTTGTACACTTTTACCTTCATTCTTGCCGATACCCTCACTCCGGACACTTTTCTCCAACCATTCCAACCTGCCTGCACACGCTACTTCACCTCTTTACCACACTCTCAACATCTCTGGATTGTTGAGCCTAAGTACTTGAAATCCTCCACCTTCTTTATGTCTGCCCCCTATAACCCCACCATTCCTCTTGGGTCCTTGTCGTTCACACACTGGTATTCTGTCTTACTGAGGCTAAGCTTCATTCCTCTCCTTTCCAGGGAATACCTCCTCCTCTCTAGATTTTCCTCCACTTGTTCTCTGCTCTCACTACAGATCACAATGTCATCTGCAAACATCATAGTCCATGGAGATTCTTGTCTAACCTCATCTGTCAGCCTGTCCATCACCATAGCAAACAAGAAGGGGCTCAGAGCTGACCCTTGATGCAATCTCACCACTGTCTTACATCTCTCATACATGTCCTGCACCACTCTAACATACTTCTCTGCCACTCCAGACTTCCTCATACAATACCACGGTTATTCTCTCGGCACCCTGTCATATGCTTTCTCCAGATCCAGAAAGGCGCAATGCAGCTCCTTCTGACCTTCTCTTGTTCACAAATTTAGGTTTAGAAACAGTGGTACTGAGTAAATAGACAGGAGGCAGAGCTGGAGGTAGCAGAGATGAAAATGTTGAGGTTCTCTTTGGAGTAACAAGGATGGATAGGATCAGGAATGAGTCCATCAGAGGGACAGCACATGGAAGAGGTTTTGGAGACAAAGTCAGAGGCTAGATTGAGATAGTTTGGACATTTTCAGAGGAGGGATAGTGAATGTGAATATATTATAGTAGTAGGATGCTTAGTTTGGAACTACGAGGTAGAAGGCCTAGAGGAAGACCAATGAGGAGAATTATGGATGTGGTGAAGGAGGACATGAAGAAGTTAGACTAAGAGTAGAAGATGCAGAGGATATACAGTATAATTTATTTCATTTTTATTATCATATATTCATTTTATTATTAATTTTTTACTTTTTCTCAAGAAGGAAAACAAAATATTCTAAAATAAATCACCTGCCTGCCTTCAAGTGTGAATGGTGGAGGGAGTTTTATTATTATTATTATTATTACTACTACAAGTAGCATTATCTTCATCATCATTAGTATTATTTTCTTTAGCATTTTCTTCGTCATCATTATTATTAGCATTATTGTTGTTGCTAGTATAGTTGTATTTGTTGTTATTCTGATTGAACAGCATGTGCTAAAGGCAAGTAGATTGATAGATTGATAAAAGTAGGTATAAAAAGAAGCAGTATAGAATACAGTATTTGATCTCATATGAAATATGTTTCATGGAATTTGTTCTCAGTAGTTTTTCAGTCCATATTTGCCCCCCCCCCCCGAGTTTTAGTCTGTACTAAAAATATCAAGCAAGGAAATTCACTGTTTTGTCCCTCATACACTGTGGGGCAACTTCAGCTTTTTGTAATGTTTGAAAGTGAACATCCTTCTTATACAAAACTTTCTGGCAGATATCAGCATGTTCTCGTCAAGAATTTATTGATATTTTCTCCATCCACTTTTCCACTTGGCCTATATATATATATTAAATATTTCCTTTTTGCAAAATCTCTCAACATCTGTCCTTCTGTGTTCCTGTCCTGGATACCAAACCTGCCCATCACTTCCTCGTCCCTTCTGTTGCCTGCACCAACATGTCCATTGAAGTCTGCCCCAATGACCACTCTTTCACCTCTGGGGGTACGCTGCATCACTTCATATAACTCACTCCGGAATCTCTCCTTCTCTTCTAGCTCACATCCTGGCTGTGGGGCATAAGCACTAACTACACTGAACATCACACCTTCAATTTCTAACTTGAGACTCATCACTCTGTCTGACACTCTTTTCACTTCTAGAACATTCCTGACAAACCCCTCCTTCAAGATGACTTCTACTCCATTTCTCTTTCCATCCACACCATGATAAAACAGCTTAAACTCTGCTCCTAAGCTTTTAGCCTTGCTACCTTTCCACCTGGTCTCCTGAACATACAGTAGGTCCACCTTCCCCCTCTGCATCTGCAGCCAGCTCTCTACCTTTTCCTGTCATAGTTCCAACATTCAAAGTCCCTACTTTCAGTCCTAGACTCATGCCTTTCCTCTTCTCTCTCTGCCTATGGCCACACCCCCCGCCTCTCCTTCTTCGACATCTTCGACCAACAGTAGCCCAGTTTCCACCAGCCGCTGGGGTTTGTAATCCAGGAACGGAAATCACAGCTGAAGTAAGAGTTAATTCAAGTAACGAATCTTGAATAGTCAATTTTCTGGCGCAGAGGTGAACGTGAGGTTTGTGTTTATAGGGAGTGAATGAGAGGAACGCATTCAGGTGTGAACTGCATTCAGCCCAAGCAGCTCAGCCACGCCCCTCAGCTGGAGAGGGCAGAAAACAGATTTAGAGAATACGAAGTAGGAACGTGATGCGAGTTAATTCTCTGATGCAGAGGTGAGCATGCTTGTGTTTATTGGGAGTAGATGAGAGGACTGAATTCAGGTGTGAACTACTGCAATCAGCCCAAGCAGCTCAGCCAGAGCCGGGAGAAAATAAGAGTTAGAGATCACAGCCGTCAAAATCAAAGTCCCCCAAACCACAGACCATAATAAAAGAACATGAAGTGTAATAAATTGGATAAACAAAACAAAAGGATAAACATGCTACACCACAGTACATACAATCACACACACAAACATTCTAAATATTAACTTAGGTACTGTACTGGAATAATAATTGAAAAAGACTAATACTACAGTGCTTTACAATAATTCAGATGATTATTCCTATTCTGGCACTTCAGAGGAAACATTCGTTCTTAATAAACATTCTTCAGGAGAAAGTCGTATTTCATCAGAAGAGACATCCAACGTCATTACCTTTTTCTGGCGCTTAGCCGGTGTTTGTGTGGCATCATAGAGATAAACTGGTAATTAAAACACACAAAAAAAGGCTCATTGACAACTTGTGCACGAATGAGAAAAAAGGGCGTATACATCTCTACCAAGCAAGAGCGTATACATCTTCTCAACCAATCAGCAGGAGAGAGAAGAGACATTGGCTGAATTTGAATCACGTGACAGTTACTTGGCAATTCGCGAATATGCAGGGGCGCAAGAGCAAACCCGTGAATAGTCACGGGCCTACTGTGTATATATATATATATATATATATATATATATATATATAAACCTCTTCCAAGGTTACACCGAGGTTCCCCCAGACCGGCCAAAAAACAATCCCTCCAGCGTGTTCTAGATCGACCCCGGGGTCTCTTCTTGGTTGGACATGCCCGAAACACAACACCGGGGAGGCAATCTTTCAAAACCCTCAAACAATGACGCTGTTACGTGAATATTTCACTTCTGTAATGCAGTGCGGGATACTGCGCACTGCTGAAAATGGGTTCGTATGTCGTAAACAAAGACAAAAATGACCGACACTGCAGGGACACCCCAAAATGTTCCAAAAATCTTTCTTTAAAGACGACTTCAAAATACTAAACATCAATGATGATGGATAGGTTACCAAAATAGATACACGATTTGCTATATTGTACAAATTCAGGAAGAATCTGTTGTATTAATACCTTCTGAATGATCAAAATAATGTTATAGCAACACACTGGAGTTCCAGCTATTAAATGTTAGTGATTAGGGATCGTCCCAGTTCAGCCAGATAAAGCTTCAGGTTGGTGCTGCTGGTGTTTGGCGTTTATTCTGATTGATGAGACTTTGCAAGTTCATGTATTAAAAGTATTCCAGCAGTTTCAGAGCACTGATGATTATTTATATTAAAATTGAATGCCTCAAAATAGTTAGTTATGTTATTAATTTAATCTTTTAATATTAGAAAATTCAACAATACATAAGATATTATACACACATCTACTGAACTTAAAAGCACAAAGCTAATGGATTCAAAAACAAGTTTAATTAATACTTTAGTTGGACTTCAAGGAACCGTTTTGCACAACCTGTGGGTCACACAGCTCATTTTCAGCTGAACTAACTTTGGTTTACCGGAGTCATTTCACCGTGAACCATAAACTGGACCCCAAATTTTTGAAATGTCAAGGCCTGCATGTTGACTTTTTGTGTCTCCTACTGATATTTTGATGATGCTGCTTATCCAAGAAATATTATCCTGCAGCTACCAGGATTTATTGCATATTGCCCTCAAACATTAAAAAATGGGAAAACTTCATCTTCCTCCACTTAATCCGGGGTCGGGCCACAGGGCACCAGCCTAAGCAATGAGGTCCAGATGTCCCTCTCCCCAGCCACTTTCTCTAGCTCTTCCGAGGTGACACCGAGCCACCTGAACTGGATCCTATCAATGTGAAGGAGCAGCGGTTCTATTCCCAGATGGTGGAGCTTCTCACTTTATCCCTAATGAAGGAAGTTCATTTCAGCTGCTTGACTGCTTGTATCTGTGATTTTGTTCTTTCTGTCAATACCCAAAGCTCATGACTGTAGGTGAGGGTTGGAAGGTAGATGGAACAATTGGTAAATTGAGAGCTTTGCCTTGCGGCTTAGCTCCTTCTTTACCACGATGAACCAGTACAGGCTCCGCTTTACAGCAGA
>CM045728.1:2315000-2337500 GCA_024760905.1 Plotosus lineatus | reverse complement strand
GTAGATTTCCTGACAAGAACATTCAACAGGGTCTTAGAGAGTGAGAGGATGCCAGAGGAATGGAGGAGAAGTGTGCTGGTGCCCATTTTTAAGAACAAGGGAGACGTGCAGAGTTGTGGCAACTACAGAGGGATAAAGTTGATGAGCCATACGATGAAGTTATGGGAAAGAATAGTGGAAGCAAGACTAACGGCAGAGGTCAGCATTTGTGAACAACAGTTTGGTTTCATGCCAAAAAAGAGCACCACAGATGCAGTGTTTGCCTTGAGGATGTTAATAGAGAAGTACAGAGAAGGTCAGAAGGAGCTGCATTGTGCCTTTGTGGATCTGGAGAAAGTATATGACAGGGTGCCGAGAGAGGAACTGTGGTATTGCATGAGAAAGTCCGGAGTGGCAGAGAAGTTTGTTAGAGTGGTGCAGGACATGTATAAGAGATGTAAGACAGTGGTGAGGTGTGCTGTCAGTGTTACAGAGGAGTTCAAAGTGGAGGTGGGACTGCATCAAGGGTCAGCTCTGAGCCTCTTCTTGTTTGCTATGGTGATGGACAGGCTGACAGACGAGGTTAGGCAAGAATCTCCATGGACTATGATATTTGCAGATGACATTGTGATCTGCAGTGAGAGCAGAGAACAAGTGCAGGAAAATCTAGAGAGGTGGAGGTATGCCCTGGAAAGGAGGGGATTGAAGGTTAGCCTCGGTAAGACAGAATACATGTGTTTGAGTGCCAAGGACCCAACAGGAACGGTGAGGTTACAGGGAGCAGAGATAAGAAGGTGGAGAATTTTTAGTACTTAGGCTCAACAATCCAGAGCAATGGAGAGTGTGGAAAAGAGGTGAAGAAGCGTGTGCAGGTTGGTTGGAATGGTTGGAGAAACGTGTCTGGTGTCATGTGTGATAAGAAGGTATTGGCAAAAATGAAAGGAAAAGTGTACAAGACGGTGTTGAGGCCAGCGATATTGTATGGTTTAGAAACAGTGGCCCTGGGAAAAAGACAGGAGGCAGAGCTGGAGGTAGCAGAGATGAAAATGTTGAGGTTCTCTTTGGGAGTAACGAGGATGGATAGGATCAGGAATTAGCACATCAGAGGGACAGCACAGGTAAGACGTTTTGGAGACAAAGTCAGAGAGGCTAGATTGAGATGGTTTGGACATGTACAGAGGAGGGATAGTGAATATATTGGTAGTAGGATGCTGAGGTTGGAACTACCAGGCAGAAGGCCTAGAGGAAGACCAAAGAGACGATTCATGGACGTGGCGAAGGAGGACATGAAGACAGTTGGTGTAAGAGAAAAAGATGAAGAGGATAGGGTGAGATGGAGGCAGATGATTCGCTGTGGTGACCCCTGAAGGGAAAAGCCGAAAGGACAAGAAGAAGAAGAAGCGTGTTACCCTTGTGTTAAGATATAGTCTCTATGATCTTTGTGTTTACACTGTTTTGTGGACTTTTGTAACCCTAAGCAAATATGGTTGGCCAGAAGCGTAAGCCTACTTGCATGGGTGCAAGTCTCATACACAGATGAATTAACTATCTGCTCAGATCGGCACAATCTACCATGCATATTCAGTTAAGCAAAGAGAGTCGTACAATGAATGCCTGCCTTCCTTTTGGCTTTTCCCCTTTTACTCGGGAGTCGCCACAGTGAATCATCTGATTCGCACGTTTGATTTGGCAGAGGTTTTTATGTCAGATGCCCTTCCTTTCACAACCCTTTTTAGCAAGGGACAGAAACACGTTGACGACTTTGCAGCCTACTCTTTACGAAAGTCAGCAATGGTTCTTTTACATGTCTCTCACCACAGACAGTGACAGACATGGCCGACCTTTGATAACCCAGTTCGCTGTACTGGGGAGAGTCGTACAATGAATGAAAACACAAATTACAGAACAATTACAGATATTTATTTTAGCAGAATCCTAAGAGTGTATACTTATTTTTATATTAATATTCGTTAGGATTTGTACTTGTTCTTTGTATGCATCTCTTGAATAAAGTTTATTTACTTACAGAAAAGAAAGAACTCTCTGCTTTGCTGACTTTGCTCCACTTTTGAATCAGTGCTGGCTGTGTTCTAAACGAGTTCAACGGCACCCTTGTGCACTTGAAAGACCGGAAGTTCGTATAACCCACAGCAAGTACACTACTTTTGCAAGTCATCTACTTTCGGTATTGAGCACTTCACATATTGTAAGCGTTGATTGGCTGTTTTAAGCTTCATGTAAAGTAACTCGATATAAATAAGTGACTTATTTGAAATTAATGTTGATATTATTTGATATATTTGATATTATTTTACAATGTTATGTTTATAATTATTGATTTAGGGTTTTTTATGAGATACAGTTATGGTATTTATGGCTGGAAAGTATAGTATGAACGTCCTACGTCACACGTCATACGTCAAAGTAACAACTTACGTTCGGTCGTCCATAACCAATTAAAAACGTGAGTCGGGGAGTGCCTGTAATTGGTTTTCTGTGTTTCTTACGGGAATAATTGTTCCATCTAATGAACTTTTTGGCTTTATGAGCTCGCCCTCAGAACGGGTTAAATTCATTAGCTGAGGTATTGTTGTAAATTGATATTTACCAGGAGCCTAAAAGATACATTTTCAGTCCTAAAGGAGTGATAGGAGGAGCAGATACACAACAGACACAAGCCAAGAGTGCCCTCTTGCTGTCAGTATGAAAAAAACCATATACTGCACCAGTCACTCTGGAGTACGAGATTTCCTTTCAGCTTTTTCCCTTCTTCAGGGGTCACCACAGTAAATGATTCACATGTTTGATTTGGTTCATAGGTTTTATGGATGTGATGAAGGAAGGCATGAAGGTAGTTGGAGTAAGTTAGAAGATGCAGAGGATAGGGTGAGATGGAGGCAGCTGGGAAAAGCCGAAAGGAAAAGACGATCTTGATCATCCCCACAGCTTTTGGGGAAATTGTCCTACGGACGATTGAAATTAAAGTTGAATTTTTTCATGGATGCTGCAACAAGACAATGATCCAAAGCACAGCAGCAAGTCCACTTCTGAATGGCTAAAAATGAACAAAATGAGGGTCTTGGAGTGGCCTAGTCAAAGTCCCGACCTGAACCCTATTGAGATGCTGTGGCATGACCTTAAAACCTATTTTTCAAGATGGCGCCGGGTGACCTGCAGCCAGTTACAGGAGCTCTTCAATTTATTTTCCTTTTTTTTCTCTTTTCTATTGTATATAGGCGTGTTTCTCTGAGCAACGGCTCTGAGCAACGCAGGTCTTACACACGTGAGACCCTCCTCGGCCTGCGCGGCCGCGCCCTCCTTCATGCGGAAAAGCCCGTTGTTCCTGTAAAAATACGGAGGAAAAGGAGAGGCTGCAGAGGGGGACGAAAGACGCGGAGAACATGTGTTCCCTCTGTCATCATGGGAAATATCCGCGCGATCGCCAACAAGACCGAGGAGCTGGCGGCGCTGAACCGGCAGCAGAGGGAGTACCGGCAGTAGAGGCAGTACCGGGAGCAGAGGGAGTACCGGCAGCAGAGGCAGTACCGGGAGCAGAGGGAGTACCGGGACTGCAGAGGGAGTACCGGGAGCAGAGGCAGTACCGGGACTGCAGCCTCATGTGTTTCTCAGAGACGTGGCTGAATGAACTCACACCAGACTCTGTGGTTTCTCTTAACAGATTCACACTCCTGCGTGCAGATCGGAGCGCGGCGGAGAGCGGTAAGAAGAAAGGAGGGGGCGTGGCGGTCTATGTGAATGAACGATGGTGCCACCCTGCCAACGTGCACGTGAAGGAGCAGCTGTGCACACAGGACCTGGAGCTGCTCGCGGTGAGCGCGCGGCCATATTATCTACCGAGGGAGTTTTCACACATGATTGTGTTTTGCGTGTACATTCCGCCCTCGGCTGATGCGGCGGCCGCGTGTGAGCATCTCCACAGCACTGTCAGTCAGACACAGACTTGTCACCCCCGCGCCATGATTCTGATCAGTGGGGACTTTAACCACGCCCCTCTCTCCGCCTCTCTCCCGACGTTCACGCAGTACGTGAAGTGCACCACAAGAGACAATAAAACTCTGGACTTGCTGTATGCTAATGTAAAGGACGCTTACAGCTCCCCCCACTCCCCCCACTGGGACGCTCAGACCACAACCTGGTCTACCTGCTCCCCCAATACACACCCAGGTTGCGAGGAACCTGCACAGAAGAGGTCTGTGAAAGTGTGGAGACCAATAAGAGGCTTAGGGACTGTTTCCAGACCACAGACTGGAGCATGCTCTGTGACTCCTTTGGTGATGACATCGACGGCCTCACACACTGTATCACCGATTACATGAACTTCTGCGTGGACAGCACTGTGCCAACACGGAGGGTACGGTGCTTCTCCAACAACCACCCGTGGGTCACCCCTGAGCTTAAAGTCCTCCTGAACCAGAAAAAGAGGGCTTTCATCTCGGGGGATAGAGAGGAGCAGAAGAAGGTCCAGCGTGAGCTCCAGTGGAGGAGCTCTTTACGAAAGTCAGCAATGGTTCTTTTACATGAACCTCTCACCATAGACAGTGAGAGACATGGCCTGCCTTTGATAACCCAGTTAGCTGCACTGGGGGGGACAGTGACAACCTTGTGGAGAGTGGGACTCGAACCCCCAACCTTTCGATCAGTGATCCAGCACCCTATACCACTAGACCACCACTGCCCCATCACACCCCACTACAGAGGCCCTTGAATATTTGCGGTTTTGCACTTGCGGTTTGAGTATTCACGGACTGCCAAGCAGCTCGCACTTCTTCTTCTTTTCCTTTCAGCTGTTCCCTTCAGGGGTCGCCACAGTGAATCATCCGCCTCCATCTCACCCTATCCTCTGCATCTTCTTCTCTTACACCAACTACCTTCATGTGCTCCTTCACCACATCCATAAATCTTCTTTGGTCTTCCTCTAGGCCTTCTGCCTGGTAGTTCCAACCTCAACATCCTACTGCCAATATACTTACTATCCCTCCTCTGTACATGTCCAAACCATCTCAATCTAGCCTCTCTGACTTTGTCTCCAAAACCTCTTACATGTGCTGTCCCTCTGATGTGCTCATTCCTGATCCTATCCATCCTCGTTACTCCCAAAGAGAACCTCAACATTTTCATCTTTGCTACCTCCAGCTCTGCCTCCTGTCTTTTCCTCAGTGCCACTGTTTCTAAACCATACAACAGCACCAGAAAAAGGTAATGAGGTTGGATGTCTCTTCTGAAGAAATAAGTGAGTTTCCAGAACTTGTTGTAAAACACTCCCCTATTAAAGTCTTTTTTTAATTATTATTCCAGTACATGACCTAAGGTAATGTTTAAAATGTTTGTGTGTTATATTTTATTTACTGTGGTGTTGCATGTTTCTCATTGTGTTTTGTTTATCCAATTTATTACATTTCTTGTTCTTTTATGTCCTTTTTTTATGGTCTGTGTTTTGGGGGACTTTGATTTTGGCACTGTGCCTCTAACTAACTGGTTACTTCCTGAGGGGCGTGGCTGAGCTGCTCTGCGCCAGAGGATTAAATCACATCAACATCACCGCTTCTTTGGTTTGTAAAGCCTCTTACTCTATCACTCTAAAATTCTGTTCTGTACACACTCCGGCTGGGGGGGCGTGGCTGAGCTGCTCGGACTTAATGCAGTTAATACCTGAATTCAGTCGTGTCATGCCTAATGCAATACAGTGGGTTCCTCTAGTGGGCATTTTTGAAAACTACAGTGCTGTATGTTTATAAACAGAATGCACTGAAAGGTGTTTTATGCGTATGCTGTATAATGTTTATATTTTAGCATCAATAAATATAACAGTAAAAATTGAAAAGTTTTTCATAATCATTATTATATTTTACTACATTAATGCTGTATTAATGAGTAAGACTGTCTATAGAATGTGTTTAAGAAGCATATTTTAGCGCATGTAATAGATACATAGTATTTTACTTCCAGCTGCTCATTCGTGCACGTGACGCCATACATGGGTTTTACTTCCGGGTACAGAACTCGCGGATTATCTCGATTCGCGGCAAGGCCCGGAACCGAACCCCCATGAATGTCAAGGGCCTACTGTACTCGAGAAGCACTGGGCTTGTCGGAGCTTTCGTAACGTGCACACGCACAAAATTCTCCTCCTTCTGTTACGCACAACCTCATGAATGCGAGCATGACATCTTCGCCACATTCGATGATTGGAAGGGTTCGTTCACTTATCGTTTATTCTTGTTTTATTAGTTATTATTAATTATTATAAATGTTAATGTACATGTATTATTATTATTATTATGAAATATTTATTATTTTAACATGTTTATATTTAATATATTTGGTGAAATATAGGTGTTTGTATCAGGTTATGAGTTTGGGAGGGGCTTGGAACAGATTAATCGGTTTTTCTATTATTTCCGACGGGATTTTTTTATTTCATCTAACAAACACTGACTTACGAGCTCACCCTCAGACCAGATTAATTTCGTAACTCAAAGTTCCACTGTAAAGTTTTAGTGAAATAAACTTTACAAGAGTGCTGCAGTGATTTTATTATTATTTTTTTTAATCAAAGGTATTCCTATTATTTAAATAAGACCTTGAACTCATATGGGCGGGTTACATGTCTCCAAATCAGCAGTGATTTATGACTGCTCATGATCCATATCCTTATTTGAAATATGCAAGTTATCATTTTAAAATGCACCCTGATTCATGACGTATAGCATCAGTATGTGTCAAGTAACTACTGACGGTATAACTACTGACGGTACTGACAGTAATGCTGCACTAATCGTGAGATCTTTTTTATTAATAATACTTCCTAATGAAATTCCATCCAATGTTTCTGAAACAAACCTCAACTTTAACATTCAGAACTGAGGAAAGCACTGAATCCAACTGGCCATAAAGATCGATTTGTCAGAATGAAAAATTCTGGGTGACTTTGAAGCTGCGAGTGGATCCATTACTCTGTGCTCATACACCTTCTGCGGTGACGGTTGAACCGGAGATTCACATCTAATACAGGAACTGTGCAGTTTCTGTCGCAAATACAGGGGCAGCAAAAATGCAGAACATTTTACAAACAAATATTCATAAATAGAAAACATATTCACATGTGAATGAAAATATAAAATAAAATATTAAATAAAACATTAAAAACATGTAGTTTTTATATTTATTGAAGGTAGTCCACGTTCAAACCAAAAATACAGTACAAAATTAATTCAAATATATATAGAGACTTTTTCCATATACTGTCAATAAGAGAGAACTCTTTATTTTTAAGATGAAAGTGTGTGAAACACAACGCTGAGTATTTAACACTATACAGTGAGTGTGTTCAATCAAACACTAAACACAGCTCTTCAAATACAAATACTTCATATAATACAAATCATTTCTCTACAAAGCACACACACACACACACACACACACACATCACATACCCACACAACCACATGCCCGCACACACAACACATACACCACACACACACCACGCACAAATATTATACACACACACACACCACATACCTGCACACGCTACACACACACACACACACACACACACACACACAAGACATACACATATACACACATACACATGCATACATCACATACACATACAGTCACACCCTACACACAAATACAAACACACCCCAAGCACACATACACAACCTACACACACATACATACCATACACATACACACACACACACACACAAACATACACAGCGTTTTGAAAGTGACTGAAGCGAGTAAACAGCCCATGCAGTGAAGTGCTGTATTTAAACCAGCACTGATGGCACTCGGTTAATACAGAGATGACGAGGAGAGTAAACGCTACGCAATACCAAGACTCAAGTTTTGTACATTTGAAGTAAATTAATTACAATCCAGTAAAGTGACAAATCCAACCCATTTTGGTGGATCGTTGAATTAGACCATTTCAATAGTAATGCTAATATACATAACAGAGCTTGTGAGCATGACATCACATGTGATGTTGTTATTTCAGCCATATTACTGGGGCAGATGAGAGCAGCACGAAACAGTTACAGTGGTTTCATTTCTACAAAACCTCACTTGCCAGAGACTTCAGCACTATGGGAAGTTTAAAGCATCATTGTATCTCATTCCAGTGGAGGCGCAATGGGGGGGATTGATTTCAAACGGAGGCCCCACAGAATCCACACAGCTCTTTGTATCAGCTCGGATGCCTGATGCGTACAGTCAACCTGCACAAGGAGAAAATCTGCTTGCTGGCAATCGTACAGTAAAACGTCATCTTTAGCTCACCTTCACGCGCTCATGCTGAATCGCTTATTTCTGTCATGGTCGCACAGAAGTCGGAGCCAATCTCAGCAAACACCGGCTGAAGGTGGGGTATACGAATGACTACTAGTTAAACTTTTGCAGGAAAACACATACAACCATTCACACTCATTCCTTGGCGCAATTTCTAACAGCTTATCAGACGACTGTGCATGTGTTTACCCGGAGAAAACCCATGCTAGCACAGGCAGAACACATAAACTCCACATAGAAGCACCCTCGCTACACCCAGAACTCAAACCCAGGACCTTAGTGCTGAGGGGCAGACATGCTAATGACTACATCACCGTTGTTTTAAACGACATAGTTTCACTGTAGGGCATCACGGGGTAGTAGCGGCTAGCACATCCGCCTCACAGCAAGGTTCAATTCCCAGGCTCGGGGTGTTTCTGTGTGGAGTTCACATGTTCTCCCTGTGCTTGTGTGGGTTTCCTAAATGCTGTAGTTGTTATGTAATTGATGTTCAGCCCTCGCCCAGGGTTGTTTGAGAGGGGTGACCCTAACCCTCCACGGGACCAATAATTAGGATTAAGTGCCCAAGAAAATGTATGAATGAATTGCAGACTTGGTGAGCATGTGACGATGTCCCCACTAGAGGTGTCCACTTCAGCTTCACCACTTGTCTCCGGCTCAAACATGTACTTTGTACTTCATCCGATCAGACGTCGTTTTGGACTTTATCACAATGTACTTCTTCAATCTGGCGATACAGGCTTTAAAACTGGCGAGTGAGGCAGAGGTTAGTGACTTTTGGTGAACGTGTGCAAGCATCCAAAACTGAAAGATATACCAACGATGGCCCCAGAAAGAAGTGTCGGTGCGCTCTGCTACCAGGCCATCAGGACGGTGTACTGTCTGTATGGCATGTGTGAGACAGGGGGATCTTATTATTGTGCGGACAACCAGCACTGTTCACAGCTCACCTGGAAAAATGGCAGCGTAAATGTAGGTGACATCATCGTGTGATGTACCAGCAAAAGCTCCTTACAAAACATTTGAATTTTAAAGGTGGAATATTTCTACTGCAATGGTTCCAAGATATTAAAAATATGTGAGAGCTTCCTACACCATCCAAACCCTCTGAAAAGTAACACCACAACAACAGGAACATCAATTAATGCAAAATATTAAATCTATACAGAGAGCATGATTTCAAAAAAATTCTGCCATATTATTATTATTAATACAGATGTACATCTGAAACGGAACACGCTAAACTGCCTTCCTGTTAAATTATATTTTTAAAAAGGTGGGAGGGGCCATACAGTTCTGCTCAAATTCACTGCAAGCGTACATTCGGTCAAAACACAAAGTCTCTTAACATTCCTGCGCTAATCTTAAAGGCTACTTTGTAATTAGCTGTTTAGCTAGCAGGCGGTTAACAACTCCAGAAACATTAATAATTTTTTTTCACTCAAACACTAGTGTGATGTTTCAGTACAACATGAGTGTATTGTGCAAAAAGGTAAAAATGCTTACATACAGCATAAGCCAATCAGATCTTCTGTAACACTCTTGACTGACAGCAGTGAAGGCAGGCTGGAGGAAACTGAGTCATAGTGAGCTATGTAGTAAAAAAAATCAATTATAAAATGTGTAATGATCACACACACACACACAATCACACACACACACAAAACTATTTACAACATTGTGAGCAAAATTACAACTGGCTCTGTTTAAATAGACTCTGCAACACTCTGAACAGTTAAACAGCAGTTATCAAGTCCCCCCCCCACACACACACACATTATAATAATAATAATAATAAGAGGAAGAAGAAGAATGATGATGATGAAATTAAGCAGCTGACATCTTGTACCAATGTACCAATAAAATATATTAATTAAACAAAATTGTGTGTGTGTGTGTGTGTGTGTGTAAACGTTGTTTATATCTTCTTTGGGTCTTTTGCTTCAAACAGTTTCATCCGTTCCTGGACTGTCAGTCCCTCCTTCAGACTCTGAGGACAAGAGGAAGAAGTGAGACTATTACATAGCTGTCAATCATGCAGAAATCTAAAGATGCAAATTCACCCAGCAATGTGATAACAGTTCCTCCATAAACTCTACCAAGAGCTAGAAGATTTACTTTTTATCTACATTCTACCTGAATGATGAGAAGCTCATTGTTTGTCTATTAATTTTTTTTTTTTCTAATCACAGCTCTTCACATCCCAGAAGTGTTACTACTCCACAACACGTCACTACGGTTACAGCACATTCAATTAAAATATTTCAAGGATCAATTTTACACCCAATCACATTTACCTCCATTATGATAAAGAAGCAACACAAAATCACCATGGAAACCATGGAAATTAATAATTTTATGCTTTTGCCATTTTATAAGTGTTATTGTTGCAGAGTTTGGCCAGAGGAGCAGCAGTGCAAACTCCAGCGATACAGCAAAAGCATAAAATTGCAAAAATAAACAAACACACACATATACGTATACACACACACACACACACACACACACACACACACACACACACACTATATATTCTTAGGCATCCGAGTCTCGGGAGACTATGGGCTTGCACGCTGGACTTGAAGACATCGTCTGGTGTGGCTGGACAGGCCGATGCGGGAGTGACGGTCTCTCTCACATCCAGGACAGGTGAATAAAGTTGCTTGTCTGTATAGCTGGGTTGGAGCTTTTCTTCTTTGTCTCTTCTACTCTGACTGTTGAGCAAGGGTCCCCTCAAAGTTTGACAGCCGCCCTTTCACTGACTGTCTCCAGACTGGTCGGTCACAAGCAGTGGCCTCCCAGGTGTTTATGTTTAATCCGAGTGCTTTCAAGTCTCTCTTACAGACATCCTTGAAGCGGAGTTTGGGTCTGCCTGTGGGGCGGGATCCTTGTGTCAGCTCACCACAGAGGAGATCCTTAGGAATTCTACCGTCCTGCATGCGCACAACGTGACCAAGCCAACGCAGACGTCTCTGTTTCAGCAGACTGTACATGCTGGGGATTGCAGCTCTGTTCAGTACATTGGCGTTTGTGACCTTGTCCTGCCAGGTGATACCTAAAATACGGCGGAGACAGCGCCTGTGGAAGGTGCTAAGCCTGTGCTCCTGTTTAGCTCTCATTGTCCATGCCTCGCTCCCATAGAGGAGTGTGCTCACTACACAGGCCTTGTACACCTGGACTTTTGTGTGCTCGGTCAACTTGGTGTTTGTCCAAACTCTCTTGTTAAGTCTAGCCATTGTGGTAGCGGCCTTGCCGATACGTCTGTCTATTTCTGTGTCCAGAGAGAGAGAGTCAGAGATGGTAGAGCCCAAGTACACAAAGTCGTGGACAACTTCAAGTGTCTGATCAGAGAGTCTGATGTCAGGTGGAGAGCCTGTGTCCTGCCCCATGACTTGCGTTTTCTTCTGGCTGATTGTCAACCCAAAGGCCTCGCATGCCTGGCTGAAGCGGTCCATGAGCAGTTGAAGCTCCTCTGCTGTGTGGGTCGTAATTGCAGCATCATCTGCGAAAAGGAAATCACGGAGGCATTTTTGCTGAACTTTGGATTTGGCCTTGAGTCTGGAGAGGTTATAGAGCTTGCCGTCTGATCTTGTTCTAATATAGATACCCTCTGTGGTTGATCCAAAAGCATGCTTCAGTAGAACGGCAAAGAATATTCCAAATAGTGTCGGGGCAAGTACGCAGCCTTGCTTTACGCCGCTCTTGATCTTAAAACTTTCTGATGCTGATCCATCGAAGACTACAGTGCCATTCATATAATCGTGGAAGGATTTGATGATGCTCAGCAGCTTGGGCGGGCACCCTATTTTTGGCAGGATCTTGAAAAGGCCGTCTCTACTGACTGTATCAAAGGCCTTTGTCAGGTCAATGAAGGCTATGAAGAGTGGCAGTCTTTGCTCTCTGCATTTCTCCTGCAGCTGTCTTAGGGAGAAGACCATGTCAATGGTGGACCTATTGGCGCGGAAGCCACACTGGGATTCGGGGTAGATTCTATTTGCAATGATCTGGAGTCTCTTCAGTGCAACTCTTGCAAACAGCTTGCCAACAATGCTCAAGAGAGAGATGCCACGGTAATTGTTACAGTCACTCCTGTCACTTTTGTTCTTATATAACGTGACGATGTTTGCATCTCTCATGTCTTGTGGTACTTCCCCTTCCCTCCAGCACATGCAGAGGAGATGATGGAGTTCCTCAACCAAAACGCCTTTACAGCATCTCAACACTTCCGCTGGGATAGCATCTTTCCCCGGAGCTTTGCCAGTGGCAAGGGAGTCAAGGGCGTCATGCAGTTCTTTAAGTGTAGGTTCGCTGTCAAGGTCCTCCAGCACAGGCAAACACTCAACACCATTGAGGGCTTCTTCTGAAACAATATTCTCTCTGGTGTATAGCATGGAATAATGTTCAACCCACCGTTCCATATGTTTTGCACGGTCCTTGATGATTTCACCATTGGAGGATTTCAGAGGAGCTGTTTTTTTCATTGTTGGTCCTAAAGCCTGCTTTATGCCATCATACATCCCCTTGATATTGCCTGTGTCCGCTGCAAGTTGGATCTTGGAGCACAACTGGAGCCAGTAGTCATTGGCACTCCATCTAGCAATCTGTTGGACTTTGCTGCGGACTTCCCGCAGGGTCAGCAGGTTCCGTTCGCTTGGGCTGGTTTTGTAGGCAGACATCACAGCCCTCTTTGTTTCGACAGCGGGTCTGATGTCCTCAGCATAGGCTTCAAACCAGTCTGCTGACCTGTTTGTTTGCTTTCCGAACACCGCCATTGCTGAGCTGTACAGAGCATCACTCAGGTATTCCCACCTTTCTTCAGCATTGTTACTTTGTGGGCTATGTAAGCATTTTTCCAGGGCTGCAGTAAACTCTTCTACCCTGACTGGGTTTCGGGTGTTGCTGGTGTTAATGCGGGGTCTGCCAGGTTTCTTTGTGCGGCAGATTCTTCTGGCCTGCAGTTTCACCTTGCTGGTGACCACCAATGAGTGGTCCGTATCGCAGTCAGCACTATGATAGCTGCGGGTGAGTTTGACGCTAGGTAGATTGGGACGCCTGATGAGGATCAGATCTAGTTGGTGCCAGTGCTTGGACCTGGGATGTCTCCAGGAGACTCGATGTTGAGGTTTTGTGTTGAAAAAAGTGTTGGTAATGCAGAGGTCGTGATGACAGCAAAGTTCGAGCAGGTGCTGTCCATTGTCATTCATGCGTCCAACACCAAAATGACCCAGACAGTTAGGCCAGGTCGTGTGATCCGCTCCGACTCTGGCATTGAAGTCGCCAAGAATAAATAGAGAATGTGTATCAGGGGTGTTACTAATGACAGAGCTGAGGTCGTCATAAAATTTGTCTTTCACTTCTGTGGAAGATGTGAGGGTTGGGGCATAAGCACTAATGAGAGTGACTGGTCCGGCAGTGGTATGGAGCTGAAGGGACAAGATTCTCTCAGTTCCCTCTGTCGGTGGGATGATGGATCCCAGCAGGTTGTTCTTGACTGCAAAGCCAACGCCGTGTTCCCTGATCTCATCTGTTGACCTCCCTTGCCAGAAGAAGGTGAAATCCTTTTCTCTAACTGAGCCTGCACCATAGAGTCTGGTTTCTTGGAGGGCAACAATGTCCATCTGTAGCCGACTTAGCTCCCAATCGATAATAGCTGTTTTTCTGGTGTCACTGATGTCTTGGAGATTGTCTGAGAGACCCGGAGTCATTGTTTGGACATTCCATGTGCCCAACTTCAGGGCAGCAAACTTCTTTACCTTTCTCATTGTCTTTTTCTTTTTGTCTTTGTTGCTTGGTGCACAGTTAACGATCCGCTTGTCGGTTTTCACCCTAAACCCCACGCACCCAGTGAGGTTAACGGAGCGTGGCGGGGCTGCCCAGCTTAAGGCAGGCGGTAGCTGCCCAATGAGGTGCAATGGCCTCTCCTACCGTCGGAAGCAACCCCTGGCGTCCAGCTCTACGCCAATTGAACTGAGGACTTATAACCGGTAGACTGCTGCTTCCCGTGTTTTGTCTACACAATGTAGCGAAGCTGGAGTGTCCTCTCCAGTGTGCAAGGGCCTGGGTAAATGGTTATGGAGAACGAACTGTTACCCAGGCAGTACCTCCCCCCTCTCCACGTCGCTAGAATGGTCCAATGGAAAGGCAGATGCCAATACACATGGTTCCCTCGCCGTCGCAGGAGTTGCCCCCCGAGGAGAGTGAGGAATCGGACGATGATTGGTAAAACCCGATGATGTGGGGCCCGACGCTGGTTCCATACCATCGCCCCCACCGGTCGCGCCCCCGCCCATCAAGAATACGGCATGCATTTGGGTAAATAAGGGACGAGGAATTGAATTAAGGCCCCCATCCACAAGCGAGCCAGTATGGTAGCCTCAATTGACAGGGGCCGATTTCCGCTTCATCCTACAGGCAGTTATGAAAGATACGTATAATGAGGCTACCATACTGGCACAGGTTCCGTGCCTGGCCCCAGCTAATGATAACGTTACTAATGTGAAAGTCGAGGAAGAAGTGGAACCAGGGGCTGGACATAGGGTCACACGCTCCTCACAATATCGTTCCACCTTATACTGGCGAGACGACCCCAGGGCCATGGACGTGCTCCGAGCCCAACTTACACCATTCCTATTAGCTCAAAGGGAGGGCAATTGCGATTTATCTCATGTCACCAATTGCAAACAAAAAGTTGGTAAGCTCACCTCCGTTTTCTGGAACCGTTTCTCCGAAACCTGGAGACATGTGAGCGGGTTTGACCTCAGGGAAGAGGGGCCTAACCCACTTCTCCTGTCCACCTTTCTGGCCAACTGCCGCCCTGAAGTCTAGACAGCTCTTAAGCCACATTGGACGGATAGGCAGCGTTTAGCCATGCACACAGCTGGAGAACGTGTGAGAATGCTTGAGGCAGATGGAATATTAGTGGTAAGGAATAAAGCATGTTTATCAGTGGCTCCCCAAAGCGGAAGCCAGCATTATAAGAAGGGACAAAAAGATGGGAAGAGAAAGCCTGGTAAGTGTCATTATTGTAAGAGAGAAGGACATTGGATAAGTGAATGTGGAAAGAGGTTGAGGGATGAGCAGTTGAAGGGCCAAGAGCACCCACAGGATCAACACTCCCAACATTCCCGAGGTGGACCTGGACAAGGTCAAACCCGAGACCCCCGCCCACTGTCCCCCGAGGCTAGGCCTTATCATCCAGACAACAAGTAGGGCTGCCCGCGGAGTCAGGAACCCTTGGCCGTCAGTATGATGCATTTGACTTTTTCCTCTACCAACAATGAAGCAATCCCACTGATCCCGATAGTAGTGGGTGATGCTGAATACTTATTTGTTTTGGATAGTGGTGCCACACTATCTTCGTTGGGGAGGGAGTACTCAGGCGCTCTCTCCTCTCGGTCAACTAGTTCTGTGCTCTGTGGGTATTGATGGGGTTCCTTTCTCTTCACAGCTTACACCCCCACTCCCTCTGCGTTTTCCAGACGACCCCGCTCTTGATGCATTACAAATCACTTATTCTTTTGTGTATATGCAGGAATGTCTGTTTAATTTACTCGGTCGTGATCTCATGAGCCTCCTTGGTTTACAAATTTCTTTTTATGGTTCGAGCATGATCATCTCCACGTCAGAATCTCTGTCTCCTTCTTTGATTGCATTAACCTCCTGTGAATTACCTTTTAATGTTAACGCAGCGTGTGCAGTGAGTGAGGTGGCAGAGCACTGTTCTCCCCTGGATCAACTGCCCAGGATATTATGGGCTGAGCACAAAAATGATGTGGGCTGCATCGATTGTACTCCTTATGAGGCGAAGGTAAAACATATTACACCTATTTTCATAAAACAGTACCCGCTCTCCGACTCTAAGATGCAAGGTATCGATGTTGTATTATCTTCAGTCCTGGAACAGGGTATTGTTGTTCCGTGTACAAGCTCTTATAACACGCCCATAAACCCTGTGCCAAAACCGGATGGTTCTTGGCGACTTACACAGGACCTGAGGAGGATTAATGACCTCATAGTTCCTGTCTCTCCCCTGATGCCCGATGTTCCTTCCATCATGTCTGACATACCACATACACACACGCACTTTTCCGTGATTGACCTGTGCTCTGCTTTTTTCAGCGTTCCTGTAGAACCAGACACTCGGCCTCTGTTCGCATTTACGCATTGGCAGCAGCAGTACACCTGGACAAGCCTCCCACAAGGTTTCATTGATTCTCCCGTGGTGTTTGCTACCGTTGTACGGGACGCACTTGGGTGTTTTGTTCCCCCTGAGGGTCCCTGTGTTCATTCCTACGCAGATGACTTGCTGGTGTCGGCATTAAGCTCCAAGATCTGTTCTCAAGCCACACTCGCTGTCCTTTGGCTCCTGGGTGAAAAGGGCTTCAAGGTCTCACGAAAGAAGTTGCAAGACTGTAGACCCACAGTTATTTACCTGGGCTATGAACTCTCTCAGGGCTCAAAGAATTTGACCCAAGATCGCATCAAGATCATCATCGACGCCCAGCGACCTGCTACCAAGCATGCCTTACTTGCTTTCCTGGGGTTGAGCAATTACTGTAGGCAGTGGATTCCAGACTGCTCTCTTCATGACAAGTGCCTCAGGTCTGCCATCCATCACACGGACCCACTTCAACAGCCACTTGTGTGGCCTGAGGACATGCAACATGCCTTTGCAGCCCTCAAAACGGCCCTCTGCTCGGCTCCAGCTCTGGGTCTACCAAACTATGAACTGCCCTTCCACCTTTATGTTACTCACCAGGGGGGAACTGCCTCTGGGGTGTTGGCTGAGGATCACGGGGGGGGGGGGGGGGGGGCGCTGTGCTTTCTTTTCAAAAACACTAGACACTGTAGCTCAAGGTTTACCCGTGTGTCTTCGTGCTGTGGCTGCGTGTGCGTTAATGGTTTTTAGACACAGAGAAGATCGTCTTGTTGCACCCTTTGATTTTACACTCACAACACCAGGTCCAACAGATCCTACGGAATTTGAACACACAACACATGCCATCATAGCGCAGGTCTGGTTACGAGGCCATTCTATGCGCCACTGATAACCTCACGATTAAATCTACATCTTCTTTTGATACCGTGGCTCAAGCCTTACAGCGTCTGCTTAATGCTCAAGATGACTGTGAGCCTTGCCCTCACGACTGTTTGCAAGAAATTGCTGTCGCTACAAGTATTAGGTCTGATTTGTGTTCTACACCTTTACCTACAGGTCAGGTCCTGTCTGTGGACGGGTCATGCTCTAAACCTACCGACGGTACCTTTCACTGTGGATATGCTGTTTGCCGCCTTCCGGATGTTGTGGTCGAATCTCATTCACTTCCCTTTACGTCTGCTCAAGCTGCAGAAGTGTTTGCTCTTACTCGCGCGTGCATCTTATCTACTGACCAAGAGGTATGCATTTACACTGATTCCAGGTATGGATCCATGATTTTGGCCGCATATGGCAATCCCGTGGCTTTGTTGCAGCCGACGGTAAACCCATTTCGCACTCCTCGCTGGTACAAGACCTCATCGAGGCTTGTGCCCTCCCCACACGGTTAGCCATCGTAAAAACTCACGCACATGTCACTGGACAAACTTCTGAGATTCGGGGTAATTCCCTAGCTGATCGGTGCGCAAAGGAGGCGGCGGCTGGTGACGTTTTGCCCCCGTTTCTTAACGTGTCATTGGTTTCTACTGGTGACATGATCAGCGCTCTTCTTCCAGGTTTGGACCTAAAAACCATCCAAGCCTCTGGCATAAACACTGATAGTCAACACTGGGACTCCCAGGGTGCCCAGCTAAAGGATGGCATATGGCTCGATGCCACCGATCGCATCTGTATGCCTAAACATTGTCTCCCTTTCCTCGTCCGCGAGTTTCATGGTACTACACATCGCGGACGAAGAGGGGTAATATTGGAGAGGGAAAAAGTTTTTTGTGTTGAAAATCTACATACGCTAGTACACAACATCCTAGATAGATGCTTAATATGTGCACAAAATAATGTGTCTAAACCGGTAGCCTCGCATCAACACCTCTCGAAGCCGGACACTCCGTTTCAAGAATGGCAAATCGATTTCACCCACATGCCTAGACAAGGGCCCTTCAAATATCTGTTGGTGATAGTCGATAAGTTCTCCCGATGGGTAGAAGCATTCCCCTTGTGGGAAAGAGAACGCGCGGGTAGTGGTTCAGAAACTATCACAAGAGATTATTTCCAGATACGGCCTCCCGGTGGGAATTGATTCGGACAAAGGCACACCCTTCACCTCAAAGGTCACTCAACTGTTGGCCCAAGAGCTAAGGATCAATTGGCGTTTCCATGTCCCATATCACCCTCAGTCCTCAGGAATTGTGGAACGAACAAACGGAACAATCAAGAGGAAATTGCGGAAAGCCATGCATGCCATGGGATCTAGTAATTGGGTTTCGGTCCTACCAGTGGTTCTGGCGGACTTAAGGATGACTCCACAAGAAGCCCAAGGGGAACTGTCCCCCTACGAGGTAGTCATGGGAAGACCTTTTCCCACTCCATGGAAAAGGGGGACGCAGGCTTTTGGGAACAGAAGATTTAGACATTCATATGAGCGAGTATGCTGCGGGTCTCATAAATGATCATTGGAATGATCATTGGAAACGTGCCAATCAGAAAACTTCTGTCCCAACGGACACCAGCACGCACCCCTTTAAGGTAGGAGATAGGGTGCTGGTTAAGAAATTTGTGAAACTAAATTCTCCTCTAGATGAGACCCCTTACAGTGAACCCACAGACATACTCGCCACCACTCGAACCGCCGTATTAACCGACCTTTTTCCACAGTGGATCCACGCCACTCGGCTGAAGAAGAGCCCGCAATAACAGCAGTATTCATGTTTGTGTGTTGTTATCTGATCTGTTCTCACTGATTCTTTTTCAGGACAGAGGATCCGGCTCAGCCCTGAAAGACATGACGGGACGGCCGGTGACCTGACCTGAGGGGGGCATAAGTATCACACTCAATCCAACATTAGCTTAGTTCCAGGAGGGACCTATATGCCCTACACACCGACTGTTAGATTTCTCTGTAGGATCTGGGGCCACGTACCACAAAGCCGCTGAACAATTACATTTGGACGAAACCTCAACAGGAGGATGGGGATGGGGCTTCCTTCACTCTTTATTTGGAATGTTCACTCCTTGCTTAGCCATGCTTGGCCCTATCCTTGAATGTGTTCTTTTTGTCTGTCTGTTCGGTCCCTGTATATTTAGGTGTCTGATGGATCGGGTTTGGACCCTTGTGGATTCTATTCGACAACCCCAATATACACAACTGAGAAACACCGGACCACATGAGTCCAGGGCCACGTCACGTGGAAAGTGGTTGCGAGCTGGGGGGAGGTCTTGGGGGCCCTGAGGTAGTGGGAGGAGGGCGCCAGGGCACTGCCTGCCCTCCGAGCACCAGGCTTAGCACAACCACGGTTCCCTGTCCTCTCGCACTTGTAACCATGAACACTTGGTCAGGCTCCAACTGTCGGGACACGGTATCTCCGTTCTCATTGATAGTTATACTCTTATCAGAGTATAAAAGAGGGGATTGTTAGGATTAGATGAAGAATGAGAACATTGTATTCGCCCCTGAGACTGTGTATGTGGCTCAACTATGTTATTTTGTCTGTTCCTTTGTACATTGACACATGAGCTGTTTCATTCCCTGTTATCGGTGCAGGTGCAGTATGTTCTATGACTCATCAACAACAGGAAGCCAAAACTAACTATGTGGCAGCTTCGGCGGAAGGGTGAAAAGTAACTCCATATTAGGACATAATGAAGACTGTGCCCTTGAAACTGTACTTATCTCTTTGCACATGCACAGAAACTGTATAAATACACTGTACGAAGAATGCACCTTTGAGCTGTGGATGAATAAACCAAATTGATTTCACTCGTGTGGTTTGTTGTCTTCCGTTCCCGGAGTACTCCAGACACTGAGATATAAGGATTTGAACAGTGTACAGGACGAGGTGTGAGGGCCCGATTAAGGCGATCCTTACAAAACTCAAGTATAACAAAAATAGAAATAGCACTTTAATCTAATACAATAAAAACGTAAACATTTTAACAACTATAGCACCAATCTGTGATGATTGTGTAACCAATTTAAAATTTAGGTATTTTTGGACACAGTGATAATGGAGTATTATAAAAATACTACTATGGAGAGAGATTAAAAGTCACTAAAATATAATGACTATCTGTTCTGCTTGTATGAACATTCAAGAGTCCTCCATGGTGACATCACCACCATCATCAGTTGAATCGAAATCCATGTCCTGCTCGGACTCAGAATCTGAACTGATATCGAGTATTTCGAAATCATCTTTAAAAGGATATTTTTTAAATGTTTTTTCATGAACCACTCCTGCCGATTCAGACATTTTTAATGCTAATGTTACTAGGCAAATTTACTAGGTTAGTAGAGTCGGAGACGATTTACTGCAATCCGGCCATTTGCGGCATTACCAGTTTACGACATGTTAGGACTGTAAACCATCTGTTTGCTATTAATACGGCTTCTATAACTGCCCTAACACGTGAAGACTCTCACACACAACTTCGGTTTCAAGAGCACTTGCGTTTATTAATACTTCCGGTTCCGTACATAAATGACCTCCGGCTTCTGCCGAAACTAAACGTTCCATTCATGACGACACAACAAGGACCGTATGCTTTATATGTGCAAACGATTGAAGTTTTATTATAGTTTTTATCTTTCCTGGAGAAGTCTACAATGTGTGCCGACTGCGAACGTCCACACGTTTTTTTTTTTCTATTTTACTAGAAAATGAGTGTTCTGAGTTGTCCAAGTTTGTTTGTTGTGAACTCTGATATTAACTTCCTCCACGACCGTATTGTAGTTCGGGTGTTTTAATAAAGTGCCGGAATAACAGAGCAGTGGCCGAAAGGTGGCGTACACCTGAGATAAGGGGGGCCGTCAATTTGAAGAAGGAGGCTCATCAGGTCCATTTGAATTGTGGGACTCCCGAGGCAGCGAATGGGTTCCGACAGGCCAAACATGCTGCAGCTAAGCTGTCATAGATGCAAGATCTCAGGTGTAGGAATAGTTTGGTGAGGACCCAGAAAAAGAAAATCAATCTCACTTATACTACCTGTATAATACTTAATTCTATTTTAATACACTGCGCTACTTACCTACCAAAATAAATAAGTAAACCCTATAATTAATGAATTCAGTCTTCTCCAAGTAGGGAGTAGATCACTACAGTCACAACAAACTTGTAACAGTGTATCTCACCCCATATCATTACACTAAATCCCTACAAAATAATAAATCACATCATTAATATAAACAAAATAATTTCACTGAGCTAAGATGGACTTTTTTAGTGATCAAACCTGGATAATCTTAGAGATTTAACCTGGATCATCGGCTGTACACTTCAGGGGTCGCCACAGCAAACCATCCGCCTCCATCTCGCCCTGTCCTCTGCATCTTCTCTTACTCCAATGACCTTCATGTCTACCTTCAGCACATCCATAAATCTCTCCTTTGGTCTTCCTCTAGGCCTTCTGACTGGTAGTTCCAACCTCAGCATCCTACTGCCAATATACTCACTATCCCTCCTCTGTACATGTCCAAACCATCTCAATCTAGCCTCTCTGACTTTGTTTCCAAAACATCTTACATGGGCTGTCCTTCTGATGGACTCATTTCTGATCCTATCCAGCCTCGTTACTCCCAGAGAGAACCTCAGCATTTTCATCTCTGCTACCTCCAGCTCTGCCTCCTGCCTTTTCCTCAGCGCCACTGTTTCTAAGCCATACAACATCGCTGGTCTCACCACCGTCTTGTACACTTTTCCTTTCATTCTTGCTGACACTCTCCTATCGCCCATCACACCGGACACTTTTCTCCAACCATTCCAGCCTGCCTGCAAATGCTTCTTCACCTCTTTTCCACACTCTCCATTGCTCTGGATTGTTGAGCCTAAGTACTTAAAATCCTCCACCTTCCTTATCTCTGCTCCCTGTAACATCAGCGTTCCTCTTGGGACCTTCTTATTCACACACATGTATTCTGATTTTCTGAGGCTAACCTTCATTCCTCTCCTTTCCAGTGCATACCTCCACCTCTCTAGATTTTCCTCCACTTGTTCTCTGCTCTCACTGCAGATCACAATGTCATCTGCAAACATCATAGTTCATGGAGATTTTTGCCTAAC
>CM045728.1:2230000-2310000 GCA_024760905.1 Plotosus lineatus | reverse complement strand
AATAATAATCTTCTTCTTCATTTTCTTTCGTCTGTTCCCTTCAGGGGTCGGCACAGCGAATCATCTGCCTCTTCTTCACCTCTTTTCCACACTCTCCACTGCTCTGGATTGTTGAGTCTAAGTACTTTAAATCCTCCACCTTCCTTATCTCTGCTCCCTGTATCCTCACTGTTCCTTCTGGGTCCTTCTCATTCACACACATGCATTCTGACTTCCTGAGACTAACCGTCATTCCTGTCCTTTCCAGGGTATACCTCCACCTCTCTAGATTTTCCTCCACTGGTTCTCTGCTCTCACTACAGATCACGATGTCATCTGCAAACATCATAGTCCATGGAGATTCTTGCCTAACCTCGTCTGTCAGCCTGTCCATCACCATAACAAACAAGAAGGGGCTCAGAGCTGACCCTTGATGCAGTCCCACCTCCACCTTGAACTCTTCTGTCACACCGATAGCACACCTCACCACTGTCTTACATCTCTCATACATGTCCTGCACCACTCTAACATACTTCTCTGCCACTCCAGACTTTCTCATGCAATACCACAGTTCCTCTCTCGGAACTCTGTCATATGCTTTCTCCAGATCCACAAAAGTACAATGCAGCTCCTTCTGACCTTCTCTGTACTTCTCTATGAACATCCTGAAGGCAAACACTGCATCTGTGGTGCTCTTTCTTGGTATGAAACCAAACTGTGGTTCACATATGCTGACCTCTGCCCTTAGTTAGTGACTGCAATATAGTAGCAGGAGAGAGTGTTGCCAAACAGCATAGGATGGTTTTGTGCAGGATGACGCTGATGGTGAGAAAGGTGAAGAAAGCAAAAGGCAGAGCAAAAGACAAAGTGGTGGAAGCTGAAAAAAGGAGCACTGTTGTGTTGTCTTCAAGGAGGAGTTGAAACAGGCTTTGGGTGGTCAGGAAGTGCTTCCAGATGACTGGACCACTACAGCTAATGTGATCAGGGAGACAGGTAGGAGAATACTTGGTGTGTCATCTGGAAGGAGAGGAGATAAGGAGACTTGGTGGTGGAATGATGAAGTGCAGGAGTGTGTACAAAAGAACAGGTTAGCTAAGAAGAAGTGGGACACAGAGAGGACCGAAGAGAGTAAACAGGAGTACAGGGAGACACAGCGTAAGGCGAGGGTAGCGGTGTCAAAAGCCAAACAGAGGGCGTATGATGACTTGTATGCTCGGTTGGAAAGTAAAGAGGGAGAAAATGACTTATACAGGTTGGCACAGCAGAGAAATAGAGATGGGAAGGATGTGCAGCAAGTTGGAGTGATTATGGACCGAGAGGGAAATGTATTGACTGATGACAGAAGTGTGCTGGGAAGATGGAGAGTACTTTGAAGAGCTGATGAATGAGGAAAATGAGAGAGAAAACAGAGTAGAAGAGGTGACCGTTGAGGACCAGGAAATAGCAAAGATTAGTAAAGGTGAAGTGAGGAGGGCATTGAAGAGAATGAAGAATGGCAAGGCAGTTGGCCCTGATGACATACCGGTGGAGGTATGGAAGTGTCTAGGAGAGGAAGCAGTAGATGTCCTGACAAGAACATTCAACAAGGTCTGAGAGAGAGAGAAGATGCCAGAGGAATGGAGGAGAAGTGTGCTGGTGCCCATTTTAAAGAACAAGGGAGATGTGCAGAGTTGTGGCAACTACAGAGGGATAAAGTTGATGAGCCATACGATGAAGTTATGGGAAATAATAGTGGAAGCAAGACGAAGGGCAGAGGTCAGCATTTCTGAACAACAGTTTGGTTTCATGCCAAGAAAGAGCACCACAGATGCAGTGTTTGCCTTGAGGATGTTCATAGAGAAGTACTTAGGCTCAACAATCCAGAGCAATGGAGAGTGTGGAAAAGAGGTGAAGAAGCATGTGCAGGCTGGTTGGAATGGTTGGAGAAAAGTGTCTGGTGTGATGTGTGATAAGAAGGTATCGGCAAAAATGAAAGGAAAAGTGTACAAGACGGTGTTGAGGCCAGCGATGTTGTATGGTTTAGAAACAGTGGCCCTGTGGAAAAGACAGGAGGCAGAGCTGGAGGTAGCAGAGATTAAAATGTTGAGGTTCTCTTTGGGAGTAACGAGGATGGATAGGATCAGGAATGAGCACATCAGAGGGACAGCACATGTAAAACACTTTGGAGACAAAGTCAGAGAGGCTAGATTGAGATGGTTTGGACATGTACAGAGGGATAGTGAGTTTCTTGGTAGTAGGATGTTGAGGTTGGAACTACCAGGCAGAAGGCCTAGAGGAAGACCAAAGAGACGATTCATGGATGTGGTGAAGGAGGACATGAAGGCAGCTGGTGTAAGAAAAAAAGATGCAAAGGATAGGGCGAGATGGAGGCAGATGATTCGCTGTGGCAACCCCTGAAGGGAAAAGCCGAAAGGACAAGAAGAAGAAGTTGTTGTACTTGAGTTTTTTCTCAGATCTATTTGATCTGCATTGTTTGCAATAGCAAGTTGAATTCGACATTGTGATATTATATTTTGTATTAGCAGTATTATATTTTATATCTAGTGAATAGTCGATATGCAGAATGCTATCAGGAATAGACTGACTTGGATTGTATTAATATTTGCATTTTTTTGCTTTCAATATTATTGAATTTAAAGTTCTTTAAATAAGTCAAATTCAGTAAAACTGTTTTATTTTATGGATGACATTGAATTTGTAATTTTTAACTTCATTAAAGATTTTTCATAGTTGCTAATGTATCACTATTTTGTTCCTCATTTCCAGTTACATGTAATAGTGGTCTTTCTCGATGAAAAATCCAAATGTTCGATTCTTTTAGAACTTGAAATTTCAGGCAACCATTTTGCATAACCGATGGGTTACGCAAATTATTATAGGTGAACGAACTATAGGTTACCAGAACCATTTACCCGTGAACAAAAAATAGGTTGTGCAAACTTTCGAAAAATTTGAGGCCTGCTAAAACATGTCTTGCACCACTCTAACAAAGTCGGCACCCAATTTACGAAGACCCTTTTGTACGAAATCTCCGGATTACGAAAAACATTTTCTTGAGTTTCCGTCCCCGAAATACAAAACAACCCCCTCTTACGAAAAGAAATTCAAAATTCAATTCAAATTCAAACGCGCCAATCAAAATTTCACACGACCTGCGAGTTGCTCTCTCATTGGCCGTCTCTCAACATCCCGCCCCGCTGGCCTCCCAGATATAGACAGAAGGAAGCTTCACTCTTTAGTTTTTAATTTCTTTTTTTTTTTAAGTTGTTTAATTCAGTATATGTTAAATAAATGTGGGCGCATTTGAGCTCATCTGGAATTCCGATCCCTCAAGGAATCAAATTAAAGTTGAGTTTGTCAAGCAGGGAATGCGCTTTGAATTCATGTCTTGTGGGCGTGGCCCGTAGTGTGCGGCGAGAGAGAGAGAGAGAGAAAGAGAGAGAAGAAATAATGCTTTAGTTTTTAGTTTAGTGTTTTAAGTTGTTTTAATTCAGTAAATTCTCAAACAGGGAATGCGCTTTGAATTCATGTCTTCTGGGCGTGGCCTGCAGTGCGCGCACGAGAGGAGAAGGAGATAGATAGATAGATAGAGAGAGAGAGAGAGAGAGAGAGAGAGAGAGAGAGAGGTGTTTGTGGGTTAATAAAAATGTTTAATAATAGTTTAATTAATAAATATGTTAATAAAATGGTTTAATATGTTAATTAAATGTTTAAATGGTTTAATAAATAATTTTGTTTTACTTTTAACACATATTTCATACACAATTGGTGTACTTTTATCATTTTTAAAGGGTTTATGGGGTTTATCCAGTCCAAGGACTGGGGCCTTGGAACGAATTAGGCGTTTAACGTGTAAGATGCGACCCCTACTTACGAAATCCCCACGTTATGAAAAGGGCTCTGGAACGAATACATTTTGTAAATTGGGGGCCGACTGTACTTCTCTGCCACTCCAGACTTCCTCATGCAATACCACAGTTCCTCTCTCGGCACCCTGTCATATGCTTTCTCCAGATCCACAAATGGACAATACAGCTCCCTCTGGCCTTCTCTGTACTTCTCTATTAACACCCTCAAAGCAAACACTGCATCTGTGGTGATCTTTCTTGGCATGAAACCAAACTGTTGTTCACAAATGCTGACCTCTGCCCTGAGTCTAGCTTCCACTATTCTTTCCCATAACTTCATCGTATGGCTCATCAACTTTATCCCTCTGTAATTGCCACAACTCTGCACATCTCCCTTGTTTATAAAAATGGGTACCAGCACACTTCTCCTCCATTCCTCCGACATCTGCTCACTTTCTAAGACCTTGTTGAATGTTCTTGTCAGAAAATTTACTGTGACCTCTCCTAGAAACTTCCATACCTCCACCGGTATGTCATCAGGACCAACTGCCTTTCCACTCTTCATCCTCTTCAATGCCCTCCTCACTTCACCCTTACTAATCTTTGCTACTTCCTGGTCCTCAACAGTCACCTCTTCTACTCTTTTTTCTCTTTCATTTCCTGATTCATCAGCTCTTCAAAGTACTCTTTCAATCTTCCCAGCACACTTGTGTCATCAGTCAATGCATTTTCCTCTCTGTCCTTTATCACTCTAACTTGCTGCACGTCCTTCCCATCTCTATTTCTCTGCTGTGCCACCCTGGATAAATCATTTTCACCCTCATTACTGTCCAACCTGTAATACAAGTCATCATACACCCTCTGTTTGAGTTTAAACGTACCTACGTAGTACACTGACGTAATGAAGCAATGACGTAATGACGCTGCGTCCATTGTTTACAAACGACAGACTGAACGTGCCCCACCTTCTTCCCAGTTCAGTTATATATATCGTATTTTATATATATATATATGTATAATTGTGTATTTGAGTGTATATCTGTGAGCATGTGAATGTAGATGTGTGTGAGTTTGAGTGTGTGTACGTGTGCATGAGTGTGTAAGTGTGTATTTGTGTGTGTTTGAGAGTGTGTCTGTGCGAGTGTGTGGGTGCAAGTGTGAGTGTGTTCATGACTGTGAGGGTGTGAATGTATACTAGTATGTGTGTGTGTGTGATGTGAGTGTGAAGGTGTGCGTGTTAGAGTGTATGTGCATGTATGCGTGTGAGTGCATCAGTGTGTATCTGTGAATATGTGAGTGAGTGCGTGCATGTGTGAATGCATGTGCATGTGTGAGTGTGTCTGTGCGAGTGTGCATTTGTGAGTGTTTATGCACATGAGTGTATGACTGTGAGTGTATGAGTGTGTGTCTGCATGTACAGACGCTCCCCGACTTACGTTCATCAATTTTACTTTTTTTCGATTTTAAACAAATTTTGAGTTTAAACATACCTATACATACACTCGTATATACACACTCAGTTATATAGCGTGTTACCCTTGTGTTAAGACGTCGTCTCTGTGTTTCTACTGTTTTGCGGAGTTTTGTCACCCGAAGCAAATATGGTTGGTCAGAAGCGTAAGCCTACAAACATGAGTGCAAGTCTCATACACAGAGATGAACTAACTATCTGCTCGGATTGGCGCAATCAACCATGCATACTCAGTTAAGCAAAGAGAGTTGTAAAATGAATGAAAACCCGAATCCAGGAAAAAGAACTCTCCGCTCTGCTGGTGATTCACATCAGTGCAGGCTGTGTTCTAAACAAGTTCAATAGCACCCTTGCGCACTCAAAAGACCGGAAGTCCGTATAACCCACAGTAAGTACACTACTATCGGTTTTGAGCACCTCACATATTGTAAGCGTTGATTGGCTGTTTTATGCTTCATGTAAAGTAACTCGGTATAAACAAGTGACTTATTTGAAATTAATGTTGATATTATTTGACATATTTGATATTATTTTACAATGTTATGTTTATAATACATCACTGTATCAACTGACGTTCACTTTCAACTTATGTTCGGCCGTCCGGTACAATTAAAAATGTAAGTCGGGGAGCGTCTGTACATTATATATATATATATATATATATATATATATATATATATATATATATATATATATATATATATATAGATAGATAGATAATCTGTAATCACCTGAAGAGAGAGGATGGTTTCACCACCCCTCGAAACAAATCTGTAGTGGTAAATGAAGTTTCAATAGAAAGTCTTTGTCCTGTCCTTTTATTTTTAAGCATAGGATGGTGGTGTGCAGGATGACACTGATGGTGAGAAAAGTGAAAAAGGCAAAGGCAGAGCAGAAGACAAAGTGGTGGAAACTGAAAAGGAAGAGTGTCGTGTTGTCTTCAAGGAGGAGTTGAAACAGGCTTTGGGTAGTCAGGAAGTGCTTCCAGAGGACTGGACAACCACAGCCAATGTGATCAGGGAGACCGGTAGGAGAGTACTTGGTGTGTCCTCTGGAAGGAAAGTAGATAAGGAAACTTGGTGGTGGAATGAGGAAGTGCAGGAGTGTGTACAAAAGAAGAGGTTAGCCAAGAAGAAGTGGGACATTGACAGGACCGAAGAGAGTAAACAGGAGGACAGGGAGACACAGCGTAAGGCGAAGGTAGCAGTGTCAAAGGCCAAACAGAGGGCGTATGATGACTTGTATGATAGGTTGAACAGTAAGGAGGGAGAAAATTATCTATACAGGTTAGCACAGCAAAGAAATAGAGATGGGAAAGACATGCAGCAAGTTAGAGTGATAAAGGACAGAGAGGGAAATGTATTGACTGATGACAGAAGTGTGCTGGGAATATGGAAAGAGTACTTTGAAGAGCTGATGAATGAGGAAAATGAGAGAGAAAAAAAAGTAGAAGGGGTGACCGTTGAGGAGCAGGAAGTAGCAAAGATTAGTAAGGGAGAAGTGAGGAGGGCATTGAAGAGGATGAAGACTGGAAAGGCAGTTGGCCCTGATGACATACCAGTTGAGGTATGGAAGTGTCTAGGGGAGGCAGCAGTAGATTTTCTGACAAGAATATTCAACAAGGTCTTAGAAAGTGAGCAGATGCCAGAGGAATGGAGGAGAAGTGTGCTTGTGCCCATTTTTAAGAACAAGGGAGATGTACAGAGTTGTGGCAACTACAGAGGGATAACGTTGATGAGCCATACAATGAAGCTATGGGAAAGAATAGTGGAAGCAAGACTAAGGGCAGAGGTCAGCATTTGTGAACAACAGTTTGGTTTCATGCCAAGAAAGAGCACCACAGATGCAGTGTTTGCTTTGAGGATGTTAATAGAGAAGTACAGAGAAGGTCAGAGGGAGCTGCATTGTGCCTTTGTGGATCTGGAGAAAGCATATGACAGGGTGCCGAGAGAAGAACTGTGGTATTGTATGAGGAAGTCTGGAGTGACAGAGAAGTATGTTAGAGTGGTGCAGGACATGTATGAGAGATGTAAGACAGTGGTGAGGTGTGCTGTTGGTGTGACAGAAGAGTTCAAGGTGGAGGTGGGACTGCATCAAGGGTCAGCTCTCAGCCCCTTCTTGTTTGCTATGGTGATGGACAGGCTAACAGACGAGGTTAGACAAGAATCTCCATGGACTATGATGTTTGCAGATGACATCGTGATCTGTAGTGAGAGCAGAGACCAAGTGGAGGAAAATCTAGAGAGGTGGAGGTATGCTCTGGAAAGGAGGGGATTGAAGGTTAGTCTTAGTAAGACAGAATACATGTGTGTGAACGACAAGGACCCAAGAGGAACGGTGAGGTTACAGGGGGCAGAGATGAAGAAGGTGGAGGATTTTAAGTATTTAGGCTCAACAATCCATAGCAATGGAGAGTGTGGAAAAGAGGTGAAGAAGCGCGTGCAGGCAGGTTGGAATGGATGGAGAAAAGTGTTCGGTGTGATGTGTGATAGGAGAGTATCGGCAAGAATGAAGGGAAAAGTGTACAAGACGGTGGTGAGGCCAGCAATGTGTATGGTTTAGAGACAGTGGCCCTGGGGAAAAGACAGGAGTCAGAGTTGGAGGTAGCAGAGATGAAAATGTTGAGGTTCTCTTTGGGAGTAACGAGGATGGATAGGATCAGAAATGAGTACATCAGAGGGACAGCACATGTTAGATGTTTTGGAGACAAAGTCAGAGAGGCTAGATTGAGATGGTTTGGACATGTACAGAGGAGGGATAGTGAGTATATTGGTCGTAGGATGCTGAGGTTGGAACTACCAGGCAAAAGGCCCAGAGGAGGACCAAAGAGAAGATTTATGGATGCGGTGAAGGCGGACATGAAGGTCGTTGGAGTAAGAGTAGAAGATGCAGAGGACAGGGAGAGATGGAGGCAGATCATTTGCTGTGGCGACCCCTGAAGGGAACAGCCGAAAGGAAAAGAAGAAGAAGAAGATTTCCACAAGATGTAGTCTACCTGTGTGCTCCTACCTCCGCTTTAAATAAGTCACCCTATGCTCCTGTTTCTTCTGGAAGAAAGTATACACCACAGCCATTTCCATCCTTTTTGCAAAATCTATCAACATCTGTCCTTCTGTGTTCCGGTCCTGGATACCAAACTTGCCCATCACTTCTTCGTCCCCTCTGTTGCCTGCACCAACATGTCCATTGAAGTCTGCACCAATGACCACTCTTTCACCTCTGGCGGTACTCTGCATCACTTCATCTAAGTCACTCCAGAATCTCTCCTTCTCTTCTAGCTCACATCCTGCCTGTGGGGCATAGGCACTAACAACATTGAGCATTACACCTTCAATTTCTAACTTGAGACTCATCACTCTGTCTGACACTCTTTTCACTTCTAGAACATTCCTGACAAACTCCTCCTTCAAGATAACTCCTACTCCATTTCTCTTCCCATCCACACCATGATAAAACAGCTTCAAGCCTGCTCCTAAGCTTTTAGCTTTGCTACCTTTCCACCTGGTCTCCTGAACACACAGTATGTCCACCTTCCTCCTCTGCATCATGCACCAGCTCTCTACCTTTTCTTTGCATTTCTTTGTCTCTCAGTCCTAGACTCATGCCTTTCCTCTTCTCTCTGCCTACGGACACGCCTCCCACCTCTCCTTCTTCGACGTCTTCGAACAACAGTAGTCCAATTTCCATCAGCACCCTGTTGATTGACAGCACTGATGACGGTCGTTGTTAACCCGGGCCTCGACCGATCCGGTATGGAGGTAATACTACTGATTTGCATCATAAATGTTTGGCATTGGTTTTACGTCGGATGCCCTTCCTGACACAACCCTCTGCATTTCTCCGGGCTTGGGACCGGCATGAGGGGGAGAGACACTGGTTAGTGCCCCCCCACCTCATGGCTGCATTTGTGAATGTGTGGGTCAAATGGGTGTTGTGATGCGCAAAGTGTAGTCGTTGTGGTCGTAGCAGTAGTGCTTGTCACCTCTCGCTTTCAACTAACACCGCTGGCTCGCAGCTTGCCTGTGAAAAGGGGAGCCATGTGAGTAAGTCTCTCCCTGCCAGTACATAGCCTCTCCACCATCAAGCCCCATGTAGTGCCTCCTCGCGGAGACACATGGTAACTGAGTACCTTGCGGACTCAGGCTGAACTACAGGTGACTCGGAGGAGGTTTGGCCCCCAGACATGCGGCATGCAGGCCCACCGGCGTGTGGACACGCCCTGATGCCCATGACCCAAACCCCCAACTATGGGTTAAATAGTCCCACTGCCTTGTGGATTCCCTTGGTTGGGAGAAGGCTAAGGAGTAAACCCTACAGAAATCCGGAGTGGAGCCCCTAAGGCAGTTGGTCTGAGGTTTCCCCTACCTTCTGACAACTCCTGCAGCTGTGCCGGTACCAAATTGTACTGGATCTTCATTTCCTTTGGATGCTATCAGCAAGGCCGAGAGGGGGGGACTTGACGTCTGGGCAGCCCAAGTTCTCCATAGTTACCACCCAGGCTCGTAGTGCACTGGAGAGGACACTGGAGAGGACACTCCAGCATTGATGCAAGACTTTGGCTCCACACGGGAAGTAGCAGTTACCGGTTAAAAGCTCATTCCGATTGGCGTAGGCTACGGGCGCTTGGGGCTACTTTCGACAGTGGGAGAGACCATCGTGTCTCACTGGACAGCTACTGCCCGCTCCAAGCTGGGCAGCCCCCAGCCAGTAAGGTGCCGTCCCGCCACAGCTCGCCAAAAGAGCAAAGAGGAAAGAAGGGGCAGCCTCCATGGCACCTCAAAGCACTTTTGTATGCAGTAATTGTTTAAGAAACTGTCACTCTAGGGTGGGCCTTTACAGTCACTCCCGCAAATGCCTACCATAGCGCTACACCATCGTCTCTCGAGACGTACGGCTGCCAACGACGTGTGCATGTGTGTGTGCGTTTTTGTGTGCGCGCGTGTCTGTGTGTGTGTGTGTGTGTGTGTGTGTGTGCGCATGCGTGTTTGTGTATGTGCGTGTTTGTGTTACCCTCAGAGCAGACTGAAGTTCATCTTTCAGTGAGTTGATTTCTTGTTTCAGATACTGAAGCTCTGAGTCCTTTATACGCAGCAGAACCTAAAATACAGTATATATTGAGTATGTGCAACATATCAGGTATGTGTCACCAGATGTGTATGGGTGCATATTTATCAAAAACATGTATTTGTTCACCTCCAGTTCGTATAGGTCTTTTCCTTGGGTCAGACCGGATGGTGTTTTCTCTCCACTGTTGCAGGAACGCATGCGAGAGATCTCCACCATTAGACGATTATTCAGCTCCTTCCACACACAGACACACACCAGTAAAGTTGTTCGCACAGGCCATTTGGGACCTAACAGCTGGGACTGAGGGACAGTTGTTTTTGGCAGACTCCTGTGTATCCTAACAACCTTATTCAGAGACCATTTTTATCCATAGGACAAGTGTGGGTACAGGTTTTCATTCAAACCAAGTCAGAGCCAAACTTTCCAGCTGTGCAAAAGTGAAGTTTAGTTGTAGTTGCAGATGTTTTCAGTCATCTAAAAGAAAAGGTTGAATGTTGATGCAAAAGATCTTTTCATCTTTACTCAATCCAGCTGCTCCTCCTGTCTCATCCTTCATGCTAATTTCTTCAATGGAAGATTAAACAACCCCTGTCTCACACCAACCCTACAAAGCATGCATTCCCCTTCAAATTAGAATTATCATTCTCCCCCCCTCAAATGAGCAAGTGAGGGTTAGGAGGGCACAAGGCCCAAAACGGGCACAAGGTGATAGTGGGGATTGAACCACAGACCTTTGGATCAGTAATCCATCACTTTATCCACTGTCAGTGGAGACCAAAGAGAAGATTAATGGAGGTGGTGAAGGAGGACATGAAGGTAGTTGGAGTAAGAGTAGAAGATGCAGAGGATAGGGTGAGATGGAGGCAGATCATTTGCTGTGGCGACCCCCTGAAGGGAAGAGCCAAAAGGAAGAAGAAGAGGAGTGGAGATCATCATGTAATCCTACCATCTGTCCAATGTGTACTATAATCTCTTCCATTACTCCAGACCATCTTTCACTACCTTCACCCCAGTACCTCCACTATCATTCATAATGTCATTTCATTTAATCATACGTAATCAGTGTTCCAAAGAACCAGGGTTCGAGCCATGCTGGGCAAGTCCTCTCTGGATCCATTAGCAACTACAGATCAGGATCACTTCTCTCTTCCCTTTCTAAAATTCTTGAACACATGATCTATAAACAACTATGTTTTTAACTCACAAACTAATTATCTCCTGTTGAACAACCTCAAAAACCCGAACCAGTGTGGTTTTGAAGCAACACATTCCACAGAGACTGTACTCTTGGCTGTCACAGAGAAAGCTACATGCTGCAATATTATCCAATCCTCATCGTCCTTGACCTTTCAACACACTCACACACACACACACACACACACACACACACACACACACACACACACACACACACACTACTGGTCCACTTCTGTTTTGCCTTTATAACAGGTCCGTTCTGTGCTATCGTATCCTCTTATGGCTTTTCATCCCACCATTATGCAGATGACATTTAAATTGCCCATTTTTTTCATCCATGACTCCGGATCTCTGCATGTCTGGCAAATATTTCATCATGGATGGCAGCTCACCTAATAAATGGTCACCTCACATAAATGCAGCCATGAGGCAGAGGGGGGGGCACTAACCAGTCTCTCCCCCCTTATGCCGGTCCCAAGCCGGGATAAATGCAGAGGGTTGCGACAGGAAGGGCATCCGGCGTAAAACTTCTGCCACATTAAATATGCAAATGGTCAAAACAAAACTCATACCGGATTGGTCGAGGCCCGGGTTAACAACGACCGCCATCAGTGCTGTCAACCAACAGGGTGCTGATGGAAATTGGACTACTGTTGGTCGAAGACATCGAAGAAGGAGAGGCGGGAGGCGTGTCCTTAGGCAGAGAGAGAAGAGGAAAGGCGTGAGCCTAGGACTGAGAGTAGGGACTTTGAATGTTGGAACTATGCAAAGAAAAGGTAGAGAGCTAGCTGACATGATGCAGAGGAGGAAGGTGGATATACTGTGTGTTCAGGAGACCAGGTGGAAAGGTAGCAAAGCTAAAAGCTTAGGAGCAGGGTTGAAGCTGTTTTATCACGGTGTGGATGGGAAGACAAATGTAGTAGGAGTTATCTTGAAGGAGGAGTTTGTCAGGAATGTTCTAGAAGTGAAAAGAGTGTCAGACGGCGTGATGAGTCTCAAGTTAGAAATTGAAGGCATGATGGTCAATGTTGTTAGTGCTTATGCCCCACAGGCAGGATGTAAGCGAGAAGAGAAGGAGAGATTCTGGAGTGACTTAGATGAAGTGATGCAGCGTACCCCCAGAGGTGAAAGAGTGGTCATTGAGGCAGACTTCAATGGACATGTTGGTGCAGGAAACAGAGGGGACGAGGAAGTGATGGGCAGGTTTGGTATTCAGGACAGGAACACAGACGGACAGATGTTGATAGATTTTGCAAAAAGGATGGAAATGGCTGTGGTGAATACTTTCTTCAAGAAGAAACAGGAGCATAGGGTGACTTATGAAAGCGGAGCTAGGAGCACACAGGTAGACTACATCTTGTGTAGGCGAATGAATTTGAAGGAAGTCAGTGACTGCAAAGTCATAGTGGGTGAGAGTGTTGCCAAACAGCATAGGATGGTGGTGTGCAGGATGACGCTGATGGTGAGGAAGGTGAAGAATGCAAAGGCAGAGCAGAAGACAAAGTGGTGGAAGCTGAAAAAGGAAGAGTGTTGTGTTTTCTTCAAGGAGGAGTTGAAACAGGCTTTGGGTGGTCAGGAAGTGCTTCCAGATGACTGGACAACCACAGCCAATGTGATCAGGGAGACAGGTAGGAGAGTACTTGGTGTGTCCTCTGGAAGGAAAGTAGATAAGGAAACTTGGTGGTGGAATGAGAAAGTGCAGGAGTGCGTACAAAAGAAGAGGTTAGCCAACAAGAAGTGGGACATTGAGAGGACCGAAGAGAGTAAACAGGAGTACAGGGAGACACAGCGTAAGGCGAAGGTAGCGGTGTCAAAGGCCAAACAGAGGGCGTATGATGACTTGTATGATAGGTTGAACAGTAAGGAGGGAGAAAATTATTTATACAGGTTAGCACAGCAGAGAACTAGAGATGGGAAAGACGTGCAGCAAGTTAGAGTGATAAAGGATAGAGAGGGAAATGACTGATGACAGAAGTGTGCTGGGAAGATGGAAAGAGTACTTTGTAGAGCTGATGAATGAGGAAAATGAGAGAGAAAAAAAAGAGTACAAGGGGTGACTGTTGAGGAGCAGGAAGTAGCAAAGATTAGTAAGGGAGAAGTGAGGAGGGCATTGAAGAGGATGAAGAGTGGAAAGGCAGTTGGCCCTGATGACATACCAGTTGAGGTGTGGAAGTGTCTAGGGGATGTAGCAGTAGATTTTCTGACAAGAATATTCAACAAGGTCTTAGAAAGTGAGCAGATGCCGGAGGAATGGAGGAGAAGTGTGCTTGTGCCCATTTTTAAGAACAAGGGAGATGTACAGAGTTGTGGCAACTACAGAGGGATAAAGTTGATGAGCCATACAATGAAGTTATGGGAAAGAATAGTGGAAGCTAGACTAAGGGCAGAGGTCAGCATTTGTGAAAAACAGTTTGGTTTCATGCCAAGAGAGAGCACCACAGATGCAGTGTTTGCTTTGAGGATGTTAATAGAGAAGTACAGAGAAGGTCAGAAGGAGCTGCATTGTGCCTTTGTGGATCTGGAGAAAGCATATGACAGGGTGCCGAGAGAAGAACTGTGGTATTGTATGAGGAAGTCTGGAGTGGCAGAGAAGTATGTTAGAGTGGTGCAGGACATGTATGAGAGATGTAAGACAGTGGTGAGGTGTGCTGTCGGTGTGACAGAAGAGTTCAAGGTGGAGGTGGGACTGCATCAAGGGTCAGCTCTGAGCCCCTTCTTGTTTGCTCTGGTGATGGACAGGCTGACAGACGAGGTTAGACAAGAATCTCCATGGACTATGATGTTTGCAGATGACATCGTGATCTGTAGTGAGAGCAGCGAACAAGAGGAGGAAAATATAGAGAGGTGGAGGTATGCCCTGAAAAGGAGGGGAATGAAGGTTAGTCTCAGTAAGACAGAATACATGTGTCTGAACGACAAGGACCCAAGAGGAACGGTGAGGTTACAGGGGGCAGAGATGAAGAAGGTGGAGGATTTTAAGTACTTAGGCTCAACAATCCAGAGCAATGGAGAGTGTGGAAAAGAGGCTAAGAAGCATGTGCAGGCAGGTTGGAATGGATGGAGAAAAGTGTCCGGTGTGATGTGTGATAGGAGAGTATCAGCAAGAATGAAGGGAAAAGTGTACAAGATGGTGATGAGGCCAGCAATGTTGTATGGTTTAGAGCAGGGGTCACCGACCTTTTTGAAACCGAGAGCTACTTCTTGGGTACCAATTAATGCGAAGGGCTACCAGGTCAAAACACACCTCTGAAATTACAAATTTGCTCAATTTACCTTTAATTATATGTTATCATTAATAATTAATGATATTTATCTATGTGAAGATATTGATTTGATTTAAAATATATTCAAAAAAATTAGATGCAGCTCAATGGAGAGTGGCGCTATGGAGCTGTGGGCCTGTCCTAAAACTAGCAGTGAACAGGTCCGCGGGCAACTTATAGTGTCCTTGCGGGCTACCTGGTGCCCACGGGCACCACGTTGGTGATCCCTGGTTTAGAGACAGTGGCCCTGGGGTAAAGACAGGAGTCAGAGTTGGAGGTAGCAGAGATGAAAATGTTGAGGTTCTCTTTGGGAGTAACGAGGAGGGATAGGATCAGAAACGAGTACATCAGAGGGACAGCACATGTGAGATGTTTTGGAGACAAAGTCAGAGAGGCTAGATTGAGATGGTTTGGACATGTACAGAGGAGAGATAGTGAGTATATTGGTAGTAGGATGCTGAGGTTGGAACTACCAGGCAGAAGGCCCAGAGGAAGACCAAAGAGAAGATTTATGGATGTGGTGAAGGCAGACATGAAGGTCGTTGGAGTAAGAGTAGAAGATGCAGAGGATAGGGAGGAATGGAGGCAGATCATTTGCTGTGGCGACCCCTGAAGGGAACAGCTGAAAGAAAAAGAAGAAGAAAGAAGAAGGATGGCAGCTCACCAACTAAAACTCCACATCAAAATCTTGTAATCTCCCCGGATAACTCTCTGCTCTTCCTTCAGTCAATGCCTGAATCTTTGAGGAGACCATGGACAATTGCCTGACCTGCTATTCCTAATCATATTCCTAATCTTTCTCCTCTTTAACATCCGAAGATTTGTCTATTTCTTTCATCTAAGACGAATCACATGCTTGTTCAGTCTCTTGATTTCTTAAAGCTTGACAACTCCAACTTACTCCGGTCAGGCCTGCCTCTGAGTGCTGTTCAACCACTGCAACTGATCCAGAATGAAGCGACAAAGCTTTTTTTCATCCTTATGTTCCCACACACAACTCCACTGCCACACTCTCTGCACTGGCTTCCTGTAGCTGATTGCATCAGGCTAAAAACACTAATGCTTGTCTAAACAGCCAAAAATGACAAAATAAATAAATACAAAATTCAGAATAACACCCCGTGCTCCTCAAATCGATGTCTTCAGATTTAATGGATAACCATGTGTGTTTGTGTGTGTGTGTGTGTGTGTGTGTGTGAGAGAGAGAGAGAGAGAGAGAGAGAGAGAGCACATACCTGGTTATGTGCATTTAACTGATGATTTGCTCTCTGACATTGCTGTAGTGCCTGTCTCTCTGCCTCCAGTGCCTGAGCAAGATGTGTGTTCTCAAGACATTTCTGAGAGTATTGCTCTGATAACACCTCCAGCTCACGGTGGATTGACTGTAACTCGTCCCTAATCACACACGCATTATAAAATACAAACAAACACAAAGAAAATTTAAAAATCCACTATCTATAAAGTAAGCAAACAAAAATGTATACAACACACAAATGCAACAGTCCATACAAAAATCACAGGAATACAGACAAATATACATACAACAACCGCATGAACACACACAATCTTACATGAAGGTGATCGTACAGGAAAATTTATATCTGTTCATGTCAGTGCATATTTATTTAGTATATCAGTGAATATCACAAACTGATTGGCTCACTGCTTCAGGACAAAAAGTGACTATTCAATAAAGCAAAGTATGACATAAAGAACATTCAATTCAGCAAACTACGACAAAGAACTATTCAGTCAAGAGGTTGGCCAAATATTTCCACCCCTCTCTCACTTATCTGTTATTATAAAGTCAATCATCGACTTTTGGCTTAAGGTGATGTAGTGACACTTATAAACCACATAATGTTTGAACGCAGTTCGTTATGCAAAGTCCGTGACTAATAGGGAATTCCAATAATAAAACACTGCTTGTGTCCAGATTAAATGGGGTATTCCTTTATGGTGTACTCCATGTTTGCTCAGTGTCAGCTGAGATAGGCTCCTGCTTTCCCACAAACAGCTCATCAGATGTTCACAGGATCAACATATACAATCCTGCACACTCACACTTAGGGGCAATTTAGAATAGTCAATTAGTCTAATGTGTAGTTCTATGGATTGTGAGAAGAAACTGGATTATGGAAGAAAAAGTGTCCTCCCCAATCAACCTCCTCATTATTGCTATTTACCACCCTCCTGCAACCCTAGGACACTTTCTAGAAAAAATGGACACACTCCCAAGCACTTTCCCCACTGACAACACCCCTCTCATTAATTCAGTCTCTTTTTCTTCCCTACCACTAGAATCTGTTTCAAACAATTTCCTCTTTTCACACTCTACGTTTATAGAGCTCCACTGCCCCTTATCTGCAGAATCCAAAAAGACTTCTTGTTCTGCTCCTTGGCTCTTCAGAGGTGCTCTGAAGAAACTGTAGACAACTCAGAGCAGCTGAGAGAAAGTGGAATAAATCTCAACTCGAATCAGATCTGGCCTCCTACCATCCTCTCCAATCCGCATTTACATCTGATGTGACTTGTTATGGTCTGTGCAATTGCTGGCAGCGTGTTAAACCCCCCCCCCCCCCCCCCATGCTGCAGGCGAGGCTCGTGGCTGTTACCTCTGTAAACACTGCATCTGTGGTGCTCTTTCTTGGCATGAAACCAAACTGTTGTTCAGAGATGCTGACCTCCGCCCTTAGTCTAGCGTCCACTGTTCTTTCTCATAACATCATCATATGGCTCATAAACTTTATCCCTCTGTAGTTGCCACAACTCTGCAGAGCTCCCTTTTTCTTAAAAATGGGCACCAGCACACTTCTCCATTCCTCCGGTATCCTCTCACGCTCTAAGAGCTTGTTGAATGTTCTTGTCAGAAAATCTACTGCGACCTCGCCTAGACATTTCCATACCTCCACCAGTATCATCAGGACCAACTGCCTTTCCACTCTTCATCCTCTTCAATGCCCTCCTCACTTCACCCTTACTAATCTTTGCTATTTCCTGGTCCTCAACGGTCACCTCTTCTACTCTGTTTTCTCTCTCATTTTCCTCATTCATCAGCTCTTCAAAGTACTCTTTTCATCTTCCCAGCACACTTCTGTCATCAGTCAATACATTTCCCTCTCGGTCCATAATCACTCCAACTTGCTGCACATCCTTTCCATCTCTATTTCTCTGCCGTGCCGACCTGAATAAATCATTTTCTCCCTCCTTACCGTCCAACCTATCATACAAGTCATCATACACCTTCTGTTTGGCCTTTGACACCGCTGCCTTCACCTTACTCTGTCTCCCTGTACTCCTGCTTACTCCCTTCAGTCCTCACAATGTCCCACTTCTTCGTAGCTAACCTCTTCCTTTGTCCCCACTCCTGCACTTCCTCATTCCACCACCAAGTCTCCTTCTCTATTTTCCTTCCAGATGATACACCAATTCCTCTCCTACCTGTCTCCCTGATCACATTAGATGTAGTTGTCCAGTCATCTGGAAGCACTTCCTGACCAGCCAAAGCCATTTTCAACTCCTCCTTGAAGACAACACGACACTTTTCCTTTTTCAACTTCCACCACTTTGTCTTCTGCTCTGCCTCTGCCTTCTTCACCTTCCTCACCATCAGCGTCATCCTGCACACCACCATCCTCTGCTGTCTGGCAAAACTCTCACCCACTACTACTTTGCAGTCACTGACTTCCTTCAAATTACATCGCCTACACAAGATGTAGTCTACCTGTGTGCTCCTACCTCCGCTTTTATAAGTCACCCTATGCTCCTGTCTCTTCTGGAACAAAGTATTCACCTCAGCCATTTCCATCCTTTTTGCAAAATCTACCAACATCTGTTCTTCTATGTTCCTGTCCTGGATACCAAACCTGTCCAACACTTCCTTGTCCTCTCTGTTGTCTGCACCAACATGTCCGTTGAAGTCTGCACCAATGACCACTCTTTCACCTCTGGGGGTATTCTGCATCACTTCATCTAACTCACTCCAGAATCTCTCCTTCTCTTCTAGCTCACATCCTGCCTGTGGGGCATAAGCACTAACAACATTGACCATCACGCCTTCAATTTCTAACTTGAGACTCATCACTCTGTCTGACATTCTTTTCACTTCTAAAACATTCCTGACCAACCCCTCCTTCAAGATGAATCCTACTCCATTTCTCTTCCCATCCACACCATGATAAAACAGCTTAAACCCTGCTCCTAAGCTTCTAGCCGTGATACCTTTCCACCTGGTCTCCTGAACACACAGTATGTCCACCTGCCTCCTCATGTCAGACAGCTCTCTAGCTTAGTAACAGATTCAGCACATTTCCAGAGAATAATCATAATATATGTATTGGATGTGTGTGTGTGTGTGTGTACACTCACTCATGCTGCATGCGTAGTTGTTCGATGTCGGCACTCACTCCACTCAATTGTGTTCGATGTGTTTTTTCCAGTTCCTCACGATGAGCATTTTTCATGGCCTCAATTGCTACACACACACACACACACACACACACACACACACACACACCAGGATCAATAGGAATTTTTCTATTAGAACCGTGAATAAAAACCTGGAATGTTACAAAAATAAAAACAGCAGTGGTATCTAAATGCACTGTTATGGTTTAATGTTCATGTTGTCAACAAATGAAAGAGAAAATTAAAAAAAAAAAAGCACGTGAAAGAAAGCTAGGAACATATTTCAACCTCTACAATATACAACTTTATGGAGAAATTAAGTCGGGCTACGCGAGACCAAGGCGAATAGGCGAAGTGGCCACTTGGGGTTTGGGGATGAATTGTTTCTGGAAGTGGAGAAGTTCAAATATCTCGAAGTGTTGTTCACCAATCACTGAATGACAAAGAAGGAGATGACGTAATGCTGCTGCTGTACAAGTTGGTCATGGAGAAGAAAGAAGTACAGCCAAAGAGCAAAACTGTAAATGTACAGATCAGTCATTGCTGCTACTACAACCACTGGCAAATATGATGGAATCACCAGTCTCGGAGGATGTTCATTCAGTTGTTTAATTTTGCAGAAAAAAAGCGGATCACAGACATGACACAAAACTAAAGTCATTTCAAATGGTAACTTTCTGGCTTTAAGACACAAAAAAAATCAAGAAAAAAATGTGGTAATCAGTAACAGTTAATTTTTTAGACCCAGCAGGGGAATAAATTCTGGAATTACTCAATTTTTAAGAAAAAATATGGAATCACCCTGTAAATTTCCATTCCCAAAACTAACACCTGCATCAGATTAGATCTGCTCATTAGTCTACAGTTAAACAAGGGTCGAAAGGCACTGTCAATGCAGAAAAGTATATTCAGGTTCTAGAACAGGGGTCGGCAACCCGCGGCTCCGGAGCCGCATGCGGCTCTTTCATCCTTATGCTGCGGCTCTGCATGGCTCGGGAAAATAAATTGCAAGTATCCGATTTTAAGTATATTGTAGGGAGCTGAGTAGAACAATTAATACACTGCTTCTGTCTGCTGTGCAATGGACAACTGACAGCTACTTTTATTGTGACATGTTCAACACAACGTCGACAGCACTTGACGTGTCAGCAGGCAGATTTGACAGCCGGCATGCGCGGAAAGCCCAGCAACACCAAAACTGCACAATATCTTAAAGTATTTTATTTGTGTCTGTTCATTTGTTTAATTGTAGCTGTAAATTGTATGATTATTGTGATCTGTAAATATTAAAATAAAATAATGTATATAGATTGTATTATTTTTCATCGCTTAAAATATGCGTCACACTCTCCGACAGCCCGCCAAAACGCCCTACATTTATCGAGACTTTCAACCCTAGGTAGGCCACGGATGGATAAATCTAAGAAAAGAAAAATATTTGAAGAAAACAGAGCATTTAATGATGCATGGGCAGATTCATTTGCAAAAGGTTCAAATCACCTTCAGTTTCGTTCATTACTGGATGAGGTGGAGCGCACGTACTCTGATCTGATGCATAACAGAATGCGGTGGCTGTCCAGAGGAGAAGTGCTGAAACGCTTTGCTGCATGTCTGGGAGAGGTGAAGACTTTCATGAGCAGCAAAGGACTCACCTTTCCTGAGCTGGAACGGCAAGAGTGGCTGGAAAAGCTGTATGTCATGGTGGACATGACGGCGAACCTGAAAGCGCTGAATACAACTCTTCAGGGAGAGGAGGCACAGCGCTACACATGCTGGAAGAGGTGTTGGCGTTTGAGCGCAAGCTGACAGTGTTTGTGAGAGATTTAGAGAGAGGAACACTGTCTCACTTCCCCTCCTTAAGGGAGTTCAAACAAGCGAACAAGGTAATAAATTCAGAGTATTTGCAGTCTGCAATCGCTACAATGCAAGCATCGTTTGGAAAACGATTCCAAGAGTTCAGAGAGGAAAAAGCTACATTATCCTTCCCCGTCGCTCCCCTGACCATCGACCCATCCCTGTTAAATGTGTCTGCATTTGCAGGTGTAAGTCAACCTGATCTTGAGCTGGCTGACATAGCTGACAGAGATATATGGGTGTCTGAGTTTGAACGCATGATATATATATATATATATATATATATATGCGAACATATTCATTTCAGATGTCAAAAAGTGTTTGCGGCTCCCAGTGTTGTCTTTTCCGTGGAAACCGGGTCGAAATGGCTCTTTGAGTGTTAAAGGTTGCCGACCCCTGTTCTAGAACAACATATGCTCCCATCCAGACATTGTTTCTTTCAGAGACCTTGCATTTTTCAACACGCTAATGCCAGCCCATATGCAGCATTAATTACAATATCATGGCTGCGTGGGAAAAGGATCCAGTTATTGAAATGGCCAGCCTGCAGTCCAGATCTTTCACCTAGAGTAAACATTTGGCGCATCATAAAGAGGAAGGTGCAACAAAGAAGTCTCAAGACAGTTTAACAATTTGAGGCCTGTATTAGACAAGAATGGGGCAGCATTCCTTTTTCTAAACTTGACTCCTCGGTCCACAGACGTTTGCAGACTGTTGTAAGAAGAAGAGGGGACACCTCACAGTGGAGAAAATGGCCTTGTCCAATGTTCCCTCTAAGCTGCGCAACTGCACAATTGTGCACTGGTCGCACACTCTCAGCGCACAAGAAAACCTATTCAGCACAGTGAACACACTGCAAATGAATTAGATATATAACTTTTTTTCTGTATCATTTTGCTGTGTAATTCAGTGAGTGACAGGTGTCCAGCCAATCATACGATATGATGCAATTACGCTACGCAGCCAATCACGGCACCGTCACGTGCTCTGCTCATACACGCTCCATAACAATAATAACAGTGTGGCGGGGTTAAGTGATGCTAATGCAACCCCTTATCATGGCGAAACAAGCGGACAGTGAATGTGATACGTCGACTCCCCAAACCAAAGTAAAAAAGAACTGCGCAAAGTATGTGAGTATACCAGAATGCTGGTGAAGCAAAAACAATGCCTTTGAATTTGTGAACTCAATCAATGAGTGTTGAAACAGGCTCAATCAATCAACTCAATCAATCAGCTGAACTCAATCAATCATTTTATCTTTGATGGAAATCCGTATTTCCGTCTGGGCGCTCACACCTTTTGGTTGAAGGGTAAAAAGTATGATGAGATGTTCTTTAATAAATTAAAAACTAATCAGTTACAGGATTCTATGGTAGAAAATAAGTAAATGATTTCACTGTTGATTATGTTCCTAAATCTGCAGAGCCTGTTGTGTTCTTGGTGCGGTACAAAGTTGTTCAGATGTTAGTACTGTGTTTACCAGCAATGGTGGCGTTGGTCTCCTCTTCCAGTAATCGCTCTCTCTCCTCCAGCAGTTTGTTAATCTCACGCTGATGCTGACGCTGAAGATCTTCAATCACCTTCTGATGAGTTTCCTCCATTGCTGCAAACCCACGCTCACATGTTTCCTAACAAGCACACACACTAGTTTATGCTCATGCTACTGAACATGCAGAATATATATTTATCATCATCATCATCATCATTATTATTATTATTATTAGTAGTAGTAGTAGTATTTCTGAGGTATACTTTTAATAAGGCACCATGGAATATGTACAGCTGTGTTATACAAGTTCTTCATGCCGACATGATCACATGAGAGATTTCCTTTCGGCTTTTCCCATGATTCAGTGAAATTTGTCAAAACCATTGCTTAAAACTTAGCAATATCAAGTTGCTGGAAATGGCTGTGTTCTAAACTTGCTGTTATTATCATCACATTTCAGAAGTACAAGTTCTTCATTTCTCTGAAATTTATTAAATTATATATACTTTTTTGGACTGAAAAGGCGGATTGTAGCAGAATTTAGTCTATAATTGTTTTATTCAAATTTAGGCTCCCCTTTTACAGTTTATACTAATATTAATAATAATAATAATAATAATAATAATAATAACAATAATAATAATAATGGATTTGTAAAGATCCCGTTTCCAAAACAATTTGCTCAACGGCGCTGAAGAGAAAGGAAAAGTCTGAGAGTCTATGAGAGGGAAAGTATTAATCTTATCATAGTTGCTAGCACGTCTGCCTTACAACAAGAGTGTCCACTGTCTGAGTCTCAGCGTGGTGAGGGAATTCTGTATAGAGTTTGCATTTTCTCCATTTGTTTGCATGGGTTTCCTCCAGGTACTCCGATTTGCTTCCCACAGTCCGAAATGATGCAGATTGGGCTAACTGGCTGTTCCAAATTTCCCCTAGGTGTGGGTTTGAACGGTTGTGTGCTGACATTACAACAGGCCGATTCTGTTTAGGGTGTACTCCACATTAACCCAGAATCATTGGGGTACAACCCTGCCTCCCCAAGACCTGGTAGGCGAATCCAAAAATGAATAATTGAAAATTAGTCTTATCTTTCATACTTAGCTATTTGATATTTACAATCTGTACACAACTCCCTATCATTATTATTATTATTATTACTATTATTACTGGTAGTAGTAGTATTGCTGCTGCTGTTATTAAGTGTAGTAGACAAGAGGGAAATGATAACATCTTATATAACTTATGAACAAACATTTTTGTATACCATTAGCATACTATACATGATAGTGTATACATTTAATATTGCCCACCCTGAATGTCCATGGACTTCAGATGTGCAAAAGACTCAAATATGCCCACATACTAAAAGAAAAATATTAATCTATATGAAACCAGGTCAATCGTTAATTGAGTTCTGTCCAACTTTAAACTGATTTCAATTGGGTTCCCAGTTCAGCCTAGATCACACCTTCGATCATTGCTGTTCCTTATTTGGCTTATTATTTACATGCACAATTGTCCATGCTACGAGTCTTTCTATTACTGTAATATTTTAGGAAACATCCAAAGGTAGCACAGTGGTGTAGTGGTTAGCTCATCCACGTCACAGCAAGAAGGTCCTGGGTTGAAGTCCCAGGCTCAACAAGTGTGCTTCTGTGTGGAATTTCTGTGTTCTTCCCGTGCTTGTGTGGGTTTCCTCAGGGTACTCTGGTTTCAACCCACAGTCCAAAGACATACACATCGGGTTAACTTGCTGTTCCAAATTGCCAAATATTTGTGTGTTTTTGCCCAGCAATGCTCTGGTAAGCTGTTCAAACTGTACCCAACCTTTGCCAGGGGTTGGCTGACCCAGCCCCCCCACGACCCTAATAGGACTAAAATTTTAAGCAAATGAATGAATGAGAAGTGTGAATGAAAACATTCATCTCATTAAATCAGCTAGTTTTTTGACCACTGGTTCATGATAATGTAAAAGCCTACGTATATTCAACTTGTATAAAATGTTTGAAATTGATATTTTGAACCTTAAGACTGTCGAAGTCTTTCTGGTACTTTTCTTGCAGACTGGCCATGTCCCCATCTGGTGGTTTGTTCTCCAGTTCATCACGCATGTTCATCATCTGTAGCTCCAGCTCTTGCACACGGCTTCTCAATACAGACATTGAGTCCATGCTTACTTCTGGTTCATTCACCATCCCCTTCATCCAATGACCTGCACTTTGTGCCTCTGCTGTGGATGAATGATGTGTATCATCTGCTATAGTTTCTAATCTCTCCCCGAGAGTACGAATAGTCTGACTGTACCGGTTATGTAGTTTCTGAATCTCTTCCTGATGTACATTTTCCAGTTCTTGAACTTTGCCACGTAGTTCTTGCTCCATCTCGCATATTTGCTCCTTGTGCTTTAGCTCGGCTTCCTCAGCTTCTTTCAGCAAGGACTCCAGTTTTTGTTGGGTGTTTTCAGCACACTTAATTAATACTTGCTCATTAGTCAATCGTTCCTGCATTGCCTTGCCCAGTACTTCTACATGTTTTTGCTTAATCTCCTGCATCTCTCTATGGAAAGCCTCCTCCGTCCATACAATCTGCTCCTGCTGCTCACGTAATTCTCTAAGATGCTTTGTTGCCTCATCCCGTAGTGTGTCATTTTCCTCTTGAATGGAGTTTATCGTCTTTAAGTATTGAATCCGTTCCTCTTCCAAGCTACTTTGGAAGCGCTGTTGAATATCAGCTACATGTTGGGCATGGTCCTGGACCAAAGTGGCCATATTGTGGCTGGTTTCTTTGAAAATTGATAGTTCTCTCTCATGGTCAGCTCGTAGTCGACACGCAACATAGGCTATCTGTACTTGAATCAAAGCTTCATGCATGCTGAGAGAGTTACACATGAGAACTCTGGGAAATTCGGGTCCTAAAACATCTTGGATTTGACCTGCAAGTCCACAAAGAACAGAGCTGTTATCTTCCTCACATGCATTCTCCAGCTGCTGAGACAGATACTGAAGAACCTTTGCCTGTTTCTTTAGCCCAGTAATGAGACTGTCTTGTGGAGTATCCAGTGTTGCCACTGATTCTGTGACATATGACTGCATCAGTCCAGCTAAATGTCTTTCTATTATGTCTTGAGCAAAAGTTTGAGCTTCTTCTCTCTCAATCTGCTGTGCGTAAGGGGCAAGTTCAAGAGGTAGGATGTCAGAAAGGGAATCAGCATTAAGCTTATCATCAACATCTTGGGAGATGCCTTCGGTGCTCTGCGCCATAGCTGCTTCACTTGTAACTAGATCCCTTTGCTGTAAGATATTTTTCACCTTGATGAAGTCTCTTTGAATTTCTTCAAACTTGTCTTGGTAAGAGTACATTAAGTTCTGAAGAGAATATGCAAGTTCAGCATTGATACAAGCATTGAAAATTGAATTCTGAGCAAAAACAATATTACCAGGTGGTTGCAAATTGTCTGATTTGTCACTAAGAGTCTGAGCTTTGTGGAGCTCACTTTTATTAATTTCACTTATCAGCATATTTTGCAGTTTTAGTTTCCTTGTCAGAACATCAATGTAAATTCCAGAAAGGCAGTCCTGGGGGTTAGTCTTAATCTGCTTGGATTTTTTAATTCTCTCACTAAGACTTTTCATAAGTTGTGATTTGGGATCTTGAAGAGAAACTACAATTTCTTCCAAAACAGTCCCTTCAAATGATAACATTTCTGCAAGCATCTTTATTGCACTTTTATCCATATGTGTCTGGGCCCCACTTGGACATGTATGAGAGACTTCAGTTCGTGTGGCAATTTGCCTAATATGCAAAGCTGCATTGACCAAATCTTTCTCAATCTCAGCTAAGGTATGAATTTGACCTTCTGCACTTCCTTCTTGATTCTGACTACTAAGAAGCTCCCTAATCCTAACTTGACTGGACTCTACAAAAGCCAGCGCTTTCTTGTAGCCTTCATTATTGACAGTATTCTGTTCAATATTATCAAAGCGAGAGTGAAATTTACCATCTGGTTCATCCCAGTCACTTTCAACAAAGGTATTATCACAGCATACTTCCTTTGAAACTGTGCTACCAGGCTGCTTTTCCTCACTGTCCATCTTTGATGTGATGTTTCTCAGCTTCTCCTCTGTGACCTGAAGCTTTGACTCTAGGGCATGGATGATGGACAAAAATTTTTCTGTATCACTGCAACACTGGAATGTGTTGTCACTTACTAAGCTGGTTTCCTGGGACAAATCCTGAATGGTGTCATCAGTAAGGTTTAAACTTTCTGGCACGATGTCCTGCCTGTCCTCTTCAGTAAAATCTGGGTACGTGTCATTTGTCAGAGCCCTGTCAATTCTTTGTGACTGGTGGTATTTTTGGCACTGAATGTTGGAGAAGCGAATTCGTTGCCGTTTGGCAAAGGACACTTCAGTCTCTGAGCTGCTTCTTGCAAGAGTCAAAGTGGAAGTGGTAGAAAATGATACAACATGATCTGCTTGTTTTTCTTGTTCAGCAAGGGCACCCTCTTGAGAACAGAATCTTTCCATTCTAAGGTTGGTATATCCCAAATGCAATGCATTGAGCTGTACCTCCAGTTCAGATATTCGGCCCTGTGCTACAGCCAGCTTTTCTTGCAACTCCTGCTCTATCTGTCCTTGCTCAGTCTGACTAAGAAAATCCTCCTTTGTCTTGAGACGCTGTTCCGTTTCCTCCAGGCTGCTTCCCAGAGCAGCCATCTTGACAAGGGCTTCATTCAAATCCTGGTCTTTTTGTCTCACCAGATTTTCATATGCCTCCTTCGTTTGTCGAACTTCCTCCTCCTTTTCTTGCAGAACATGAATAATTCTTTTAAACTCTTCTGAAATTTGTTCGTATGAACTTTCCAAAGAATAATAGTCTGTCTCTTCCCTCTTTAGCTGTGCCTGTAGTTTTCCTAACTCCCTGTCTGCCTCTGCAATCTGATTAACCAATTCCTGGCAATGACATGTAAGGTGATCTCTCTCCTCCTCCAGTCTCCTCACACTCTCTCGAAGGTTTTCAATCATATCGGTCTGCTCATTCAGGGACTGCTGCAAATGTTCCATCACTTCCCTTACCTCAGATTCCACCTGTTCCCCCCTATCTCCTCTAAGGAGACTTTCAACTTGGTCCCGAGCTTCCTGTAGTTGTTCCTTGGCCTCATGTACCTTTTCCTCAGACTCTGCCAGCCTACGACTCAATCCTTGCCTCTCACGCTCATGCTTTTCTTCTAGACATCGATATTCTTTCCTCTCCCGCTCTTCCCTTAAAGCATGTGCCTCCTCAGTTGCAATAAGACATCGAGTAACCTCATTAAGCTTCTCCTGCAACCTCTGCACTTCCTTGTGCTGGTCCCGTTGCAAGGCCTGTTGTCTTTCCAGTCGTCGCAATGCCTGTTTCTTTTCTAACAAACTTGCCTCCACATCCCGGAGGCGTTCCTCGCTGTCTCGCAGTTGTGCTCTTAATGTGTTTTCATTGCGACTCCACTCCTCTTCATGCTCATGGCAACGACTCTGTTCAAGCTTTAGCTCACTGCGCATGCGAGCCACTGCCTGCTCACTTGCTAAGATTTCAGCCATTGCTGAACTAAGTTTTGCCTGCAGGACCTCAATTTCAACCTCATGATGCCCAATCACATCCTGTGCCTCACTGTAGCTCCGTCTCAGGTTGCTGACTTGTTGATTAGCCAGATCACTCTTCCGTCGTTGAACTTCTAGCTCTGATTTAAGTTCCTGGTTTAGCTTGCTGAGGTGCTGCCACGGTCCTCTGTGAGATGAGGAAAAAGATGCGGTGTTGGACGAAGGCTGTCCTTCAATGGTACACTTTAAAAGATTAAGAGAAAACTGTGGTTATTGGTACTTATTTTCACATCCAAAAGCTGCCAAGATCTCCATCTCTGGGGCTTCTGCTGGGAACTGCTGGGATTTTTGTTTTTAAATTGCCCATTTAAGCTTTGAAAAGTCACAAGAGGAAATAAGATAATAGGTGTTTCAGGTTAAAAAATATATAGATGGTAGTGTGTGGTAAATTACCTGTGGCCAAAGAGTGTGCGATTTAAAAATGTACACGAACAAAAATAATCATGCTTTATCTAACTTTGAGAATTTGGCGAAAGTTACAGTTTGTTCCATAAGTATTTTAACAGTGTCACGATGTTTGGAATGTTGCCTCTGTACACCACCACAATGGATTTAAAAATAAGCAATGAAGATATGATTATAGTGTCGACTTTTAGCTGTCGTCTAAAAAAGTATTTAATAATCTTTTAGGTAATACAATCATATTTATACAGAGTTTCCCCATTTTCACTGGTTCAAAACTAACTGAACTGTTGAGCAGTTTCATGACCAGCACTTCATTATTTCATGACAAATTAAGGAGATTAAATTCCATGTGCTCAATTTATATCCAGAAGCTGTACATGAAAAAGTTCCACAAATAAGTACATGCAAGTAAAGGAGGACATCATTGGGTCAAAAAAATAAAAATACCTATCAAATAGAGACCAGACAGTTTAAATCAGCCAAAACAACAATTTGGTATATTCTTGAAAACAAGAAATACAATAGCAAGTTCAGCAATGCGAAAAGACCTGGAAGAACATGAATGACAAGTAAATTGGATAATTGTGCCCCCACCCCCCCACCCCCCACCGCTTGTATCGGGATCAGTCACGGGTGAAGCAGGCTAACCAGTTAAACTCATTACTCATATTCGCTGCTCCTGACACTGCACCGGGCACAACCCACTCTCTTCCTCAGAGTCACAGACTGGCAATTCCAGGTCACATGACACCGCGTTAACATAGAGACCAGTTAGAATACAACCAGCTTGTTTATTCTGCCACTGTGAAATAAAAGCAAATTTGTAAAAACAAACAAAAACCTACACTGATATATATAAAAAAAAATAAAAAAAATACAGAGGATACGGTACCCATGGCCATGTGTGGTAGTATACAAAGATATCACAGCAATTGCGACACTGTCCCAATATTTATGAACCTAACTGTATATTAAAACTATAAAAGCAAAATTATAAGTTATGCAAAACAAAAGCCATTCAAACAAAATAAAGATGTGTTTGGAGGAGATATAAGAACACAGAGGAAAAGTCCTGGCTGAAGTTTTTAGACTTTTTTTTAAGCCCAGAGAGAGAGAGATTAGCAACTCATGCTAACAGCAATATGTTCTTGCATTGAATTGTATTAGCTCGTCACACACACATTCATATTATATACAAGATAATTACAAGCAGTTACTCAATGTGTTTTCCACTTGGCTGGTTAACATTAAAACATTTTAGAACTTAAAGCCAGTGTTAATTACTCTGGAAATTGAAAGCTTATACGCAAATGAGGTAGAAAATGTTAAAAATTAGTTTTAGCTGAAGGTGAGCAAATAGAAACGGTTCGCACATCTACCTTACAGGCAACAGGTCCTGGGTTCGATTCCCAAGTACAGACGTTTCCGTGTGGAGTTTGCATGCGCTTCTCGTGCTCGTGTGGGTTTCCCCTGGGTAATCCGGTTTCCTCCAACAGTCCAAAAGCATGCATGGTAGGCTGAGTGGAAATTTTAAATTGACCCCAGGTGTAAGTGTGAGTGTGGCAGCTGTATGTGTGTTGCCATGTGAAGTCCTGGTAAGCTGTTCAGCGTGTACCCCACCTTCATTCAGAGTTGTTTGAGATGGATGCCAGCCTCCCCACGACCGTAAATAGTATTAAGCGGGTTAGAAAATGAACGAATTTTAATCCTGTAGTCTTCTCACAATATATATGGCGTAGTGTGTGTGTGTATACCTGTAAAACATAACCTTCCCGTGCAGTCTGTTCTGCATCATGTAGTTGTTCCTGCAGCAGTGTGTTCTGTTCCTGCAGACTCACTAACTCCTTCTGAGTATGACCCAACCACACACACACACACACACACACACACACATACATACACACACAAATTACTGTAATTAATTAATGTGTTATTACATTTTACTGTCTGTCTGTCTTCCTTTCGGCTTTTTCCCTTTTACTCGGGAGTCGCCACAGCGAATCATTTTGATTCGCACGTTTAATTTGGCAGAGATTTTTACGTCGGATGCCCTTCCTGTCACAACCCTTTTAGCAAGGGATAGAAACACGCTGACGACTTTGCAGCCTACTCTTTACGAAAGTCAGCAATGGTTCTTTTACATGCCTCCCACCATAGACAGTGAAAAATATAATAATAAAAAAGACATCAGTAGATTTTTTAAACAGATTTTCCCAAAGTAAACAAACTTAGAAGTTGAAGCCTGTAAGTCACTCAACAAAAGCTGGGACACAGAATAAAATTTAAAGTTTCCGGAATATTACAGTGACATTAATCGGACATTAATTTAACTGCACATCGCCAAAGGTTCAGTGTCAGGGTTCACCACTTTGTGCCAAAATTAATCAGAGAAGTTTTATTTAGCTCAAAAAGGATAATTTCTTCGCACGAGATGTAGAGAATTTGGTCTCCAGTGCATAACACTGCAGAAACACATCTCACTGTATAAAGGAGAGGCTAGAAAACTCAAAAACAACTGTTTCATGTGTGACCTTCAAACCCTCAAAGAGAAAAAAAAACTGCCTGAAAAAGTTCTGCTACTCGGACAAACCCCGCCATACAGGCTCTGTAATATTCTGATCACCGCTGTCATTTAACACTGCTGCTTGAAGGAGATCATACAATTTGATTTTATATGGAACACCACTGCTGAGCCCCAGATCATCTCATACAGACCGAAATACCACTCTCCCCTTGCCCAGAGTCGCCTGAAATGGGCACAGCCTTCACGCAACCCCAATTAGGATTAAGCAATTTAGAAAATGAATGGATGAGTGATGTAACAAAATGGTAAACATGCTGCTGTCCCAACTTTTGTTGAAAATGTTGCAGCATAAACTGATAATTTTGTTTATTTTCACAAAATACAATTAAATTGGTTGTTAAATAAATAAAAAAAAATTCCTTTGTACCTTTTCATTTCAAGGGTTCACATAAATGAACAAATCAGACTTCAGTTTTTACTGGATATTGTAAAATATATTTTCCATAAATTGTAAACTGTGATTGTTGAAATGTTAGTATTGTGTGGAACTGAAGGCACCTCAGTGTCCTGCATGGTGGAGAGCTCTTTTTCGTCTCCAACAATAAAGGGGGTGGGGTTGCCAGTGATTGGCACCTGTTTTTCTTCTCTGAGGGGTGTGGTCTCCACCTGATGCCACCTTTCTTCAATCTCTACTTGTACATCAGGATTCCTATGAAGTGATGGTACTTCACTGACCACAGCCACATGCCCTGTTTTATTCTCTGGAGCTACTTCGTGTTCCCGATGAAGTAATTTCCTGTCTGAGACAGACGAGGAAGGAGATGAAGCTGAAGAAGAAACAGAGGACGGGGAGGGGGATGTGCTCGTGTCTAAAGCTTCGCCCTGCTCATTTCTAAACTCTGCCCAGTCAAATGTTTTGGATCTTCCTCCGCGTCTCCGGTCACGTGGGCGGGGCTTACGATGGTCACAGGCTGAATCGACATTGATATCGCATGACTTTTGAACCAACATGTGTGAAGGCAGAGAGACATCCGGGGTAGGAGGAGTTGCTTTATCATTACCATGCTCATCTGGGACAGAACTGAGAGAGTGAGAGAGAGAGAGGAAGAAAGCCAGCAGGGGATGGGTGGGGTGGTAGAGAGAGAGAGCGGGGAAGGGGGCGTGAGAGGGGAGAGATAGAGGGAGGGAGAGTGATGAAAAGAGAGAAGGGGAGAGAGAGGGAGAGTGGAAGGGTGTGATATGAAGGGAGGGAGAGGAGGGGATATAGAGCGGTGAGAGAGGGGAGTGAGAGAGGGAGGAGGGAGAGAGGATAAGAATAAATAAAAAAAGGCCAAGAGAAAGATGAGGAAAAAAATTAGGCCAAAAAAAGCACAAGTATTTAAAAAGTTTTTAACATGATACACACACACACACACAGATTCCTTTATTCACTCACTTCCTTACATGTGATTGGTGTGTGTGTGTGTGTGTGTGTGTGTGTGTGTGTGTGTGTGTGTGTGTGTGTGTGTGTGTGTGTGTGCGTGAGTGTATGTGTGTGAAATTAAAACTGGGTACTTAAGCTGAGTACTATATTTCTATCTTTTAAAGGACATTCCAGAGTGTATGTGTAAGAGACAGACAAGTGGAAAGACAGGCAGAAACAGAGACTGGCAGTCTGAGACAGAGAGACAGACAGGACCAGACAGAGACAGACAGAGAGACAAACCGGTCTAGTGGGAGAGACAAACAGGCCAGACAGAGACAGACAGGGCCAGATAGAGAGGCAGACTGGGACAGACAGTGACAGATGAAAATGTTTACTTCACAAGGGTGGGGCAATGGTGGCATAGTGGGAAGGGTGCTGGGTTACTGATCAGCACTGTTGGGCCCTTGAGCAAGTATTATGTCTTTGGATAAAAAAATGTTGGAAACGTAAATGTAAAATGTACACGTGTGAGTGTGTGTGTGTGTGTCAATGAGCCTTCATGCCAGTGTGTGCGTACGTGTGCGTGCGTGTGCATGTGTAATGACAGATGGGCTGATGGATGACTGTATGACAATATAACCTTCAAAGAAAAAAAGTCACACATCAATCAGCATATACAATGTGTACATGTATAAACAGAGAACGACAGAGAGAGAGGGAGAGAGACACAGAGGGAGGAAGAGTAAGAAAGAGTGGGGAAGAGAGGGAGGGAGAAACAGAGGGGGGAGACAGAGAGACAGAGGGAGGTAGGGATGGGAAAGAGAGACAGGATCAAAGAGAGAGACAGAGAGAGGGAGGGATGGGGAAAGAGACAGAGGAAGGGAGGGAGGGGTGAGAGAGACGGAGGGAGGGAGGGAAGGATGGGCGAGAGAAAGGGAGGGAGGGAGGAAGGGGTGAGAGAGAAACAGAGGGAAAAAGAGAGACAGAGAGAATTCCAACCTTGTTTTAAGAACAGAGAGTTTGAGTGGGATGTTTTTCCTGTGGTCAGACAGAGGAGAAAATGAAAACAGAAAGAAAAGAAAAAGGGGAAAGGACCGTAAGAAAAACAATAGGCCGGTGCACCCACACACTTTACAAACGCTAATCTGAGAGCGTTAACATTCTCATGGAGCTGTTTGTTTGTACAAAGTTTGTAAAAGGACAAAGTTCACACTGAAGCACATTGGCCAATGACAATCCTGATAGAACCTCATTTTATATATATTTTTTATATATATATATTATATATATATATATAATTTTTATTATTATTTTTATTTGCTCTACGAAAAAGTATTGAGCACTCTCTTACTGAAGGATCTACTCAGAAAATTCTCTCTCTCTCTCTCTCTCTCTCTCTCTCTATATATATATATATATATATATATATATATATACACACACACACACACACACACACACACACACACACACACACACACACAGTCGGCCCCCAATTTACGAAGACCCCTTTGTACGAAATCCCCGGATTACGAAAAACATTTTCTTGAGTTTCCATCCCCGAAATACGAAACATCCCCCTCTTACGAAATGAAATTCAAAATTTAAACGCGCAAATCATAATTTCACACGACGCGCGAGTTGCTCTCTCATTGGCCGTCTCTCAACATCCCGCCCCGCTGGCCTCCCAGACAGAGACAGAAGGAAGTTTTAGTTTAGTTTTTTTAAGTTGTTTAATTCAGTAAATGTTTAATAAATGTGGGCGCATTTGAGCTTATCTGGAATTACGATCCGTCAAGGAATCAAATTAAAGTTGAGTTTGTCAAGCAGGGAATGTGCTTTGAATTCACGTCTTGTGGGCGTTGCCCGGAGCGCGAGGCAAGAGAGAGAGAGAGAGAGAGAGAGAGGGAGAGAGAGAGAGAGAGAGAGAGAGAGAGAGAGAATGAGAAGGAATAACGCTTCAGTTTGTTTAAGTTGTTTAATTTAGTAAATGTTTAATAAATGTGGGTGAATTTGAGCTTATTTGGCATCCCGATTCCTCAAGGAATCAAATTAAAGTTGAGTTTGTTAATCAGGGAATGCGCTTTGAATTCCACATCTTGTGGGCGTGGCCTGCAGTGCGCGCGAGAGAAGGAGAGAGAGAGAGAGAGAGAGAGAGAGAAAAAGAGAGAGAGAGAGAGAGAGGTGTGCATTAATTAAAATGTTTAATAATGGTTTAATTAATAAATATGTTAATAAAATGGTTTAATAAATCATTTTCTTTTACTTTTAACACATATTTCATACAAAATTGGTGTACTTTTATCATTTTTAAAGGGTTTATGGGGTTTTATCCAGTCTAAGGACTGGAGACTTGGAACGAATTAGGCGTTTAACATGTAAGATGCGACCCCTACTTACGAAATCCCCGCAATACGAAAATGGCTCTTGAACGGTTTAATTTCGTAAGTTGGGGGCCGACTGTATATACTTCCCAAATAACTTAAAGAAACTACTGTAATTGTCAGAGTAACAAGCCTGCCACAAATAAACTAACAACTAAACAAACTAATGCAACTGTCAAAGTAGCATGCCTAAACAAACAAACAAACAAACAAAAAACATGACTGTGTCAGCCTGTGATTAACACACTATGAAATAGTCATAATAATAAGACTTTTGCACTCAGTGTGGTGAATTCTGATGGGTAGTTCATTAAGGACGAATGTTAAAAGTACCGCGTGACGTCGGGGGTTATCGTGGGCCTCACACTCTTCATTATAGCCTGAATCCAGTTCCTCCGTATTCCAGAGGTCATAGCACAGAGAGTAAACACCCCGTTCTTACTCTGAAACACAAACAGTTCAATGTCATGTCACCTCACCTCACTTCAGACATCTTTGAAAACCTCTGGAATAATTAAAGGTTAAATTCAACCATGCACTCAAGTTAATGAACAACTAATTTTTTTCCCCGATTTCTGCAGAAATGTGACCTCAAATATTTAGGTTCTTCATACAAGTTCTGAATGTAGATAAAAAAAAACAATTAAACAAACGAGACAAAACCATTACACATATTTATTTATACTGATATTAGATTATCAATTAAATCTAAATGTGAACTCAAAGGCAGGAGTTTTTAATTATCTGGTTGATAGTCAGGTATTCTCGATTTTCTCTTATCCCGTTCAAAAGTGGTAAAGAGTGGTCCTAATTTGTCTTCCTCATTAGTAATTAACACTGGATCACCCCAGGGTTGTAATTTAAGTCCCTTGTTGTACTCCCTATTCATGTCCATGGTTTGGACATGTACAGAACAGGGACAGTGAATATATTGGTAGTAGGATGTTGAGGTTGGAACTACCAGGCAGAAGGCCTAGAGGAAGACCAAAGAAGAGATTTATGGATGTGGTGAAGGAGGACATAAAGGTCGTTGGCGTAAGAGAAGAAGATGCAGAGGACAGGGTGAGATGGAGGCAGATGATTTGCTGTTTCAACCCCTGAATGGGAACAGCACAAAGGAAAAGAAGAAGAAGAAGTTGTACTCCCTATTCACACATGATTGTGTCACTAAATTCAGTAGTAATTTCATGATGAAATATGCCAATGATACCACACGAGGTAGTTTGATCAAGGACGATGAAAGTTCATACAGAGAAGAGGTGAATTTACTTGCAGAGTGGTGCACTGAGAATAATTTACTATTAAACGTGCAAAAAACGAAGGAAGTTATTAGAGATTTTCATCAGGAACAATCTAAGATCGTGCCACTTTCTATTAACGGATCTGAGGTTGAGATTGTCGACAGTTTTAAGTTTTTGGCCACTACTATTTCGTCAGAACTAAAGTGGGTAGAAAATACTGATATCATCGTAAAGATGGTGTTATGAGCATGTAAATATTTGTGTGAATGTAAATATAAAATTAATGGAAGAGAGTCACATGGTGTGACTCAGCTGTTTGAGTCTAGAATTTTCCATAAAGGGACCTGGTGGCGGGTCTGGTGATTGTTCCCGAACAGTAGGGAATCTATATTAAGGACCTGTGGCCGACTGGTTACGGTCTCCTCCAGGCTCTTCGGGTCTCTTCGTGTCGCTTCGGGCAGATCATCAAAGGGAACTCATCTCAGCGGATCAACTCATCCAAGGTGAACCATGGAACACACTTCACCTAAGTTTTGTTGTTCGGGAATTAATCGTCAAAGTCCATCATCCACATCCACACACAGCCCACGCAAGGATGGTCATCATTTGTTTCGCCCAACATCCGGAATGGGAAGTCTTTCCCTGCCAGCACATGCACCATCTCTAAATTTACCCTGCTGTGGGTGCTTGGTGACTATAGGACCCTTTGTTAATTTGTATGTGGTTTAGCTGTAAGATGTAAGTTATGAATTTTGTCTTATTTTGTTCATATTATTAAAGTGTATATAGTTGATGTCGTGGTCTGTCATGCTTTACTGGTTTCACAGGGCAATTTCAATCCTCTAAATTTTCCTATCCGTAACAAGTGTTGGCTCGTCCGATAGAATCCATTAGGCATACGTAACAGAGGACACAGCAGCACCTCTTCTTCCTGAGATGATTGAGAAGGTTCCGCGTTTGGCAAAGTTTGTTGGTAAAATTTTACCGAGCACTGAGAGAGAGCGTCTTGATGTTCTTGTTCACTGTTTTGTATGGCAACGCGACGGCCGATGACCGAAAGCGACTTCTTACTTTTCGCTGTAAAGATGGAAAGAGTACTTTGAAGAGCTGATGAATGAAGAAAATGAGAGAGAAAAACGAGTAGAAGAGGTGACTGTTGAGGACCAGAAAGTGGCAAAGATTGTCAGGGTGAGGTGAGGAGGGCACTGAAGAGGATGAAGAATGGAAAGGCAGTTGGTCCTGATGATATACCGGTAGAGGTATAGAAGTGTCTATGAGAGGTAGCAGTAGATTTTTTGACAACAACATTCAACAAGGTCTTAGAGAATGAGCAGATGCCGGAGGAATGGAGGAGAAGTACGCTGGTGCCCATTTTTAAGAACAAGGGAGACGTGCAGAGTTGTGGAAACTACAGAGGGATAAAGTTGATGAGCCATACGATGAAGTTATGGGAACGAATAGTGGAAGCTAGACTAAGGGCAGAGGTCAGCATTTGTGAGCAACAGTTTGGTTTCATGCTAAGAAAGAGCATCACAGATGCAATGTTTGCTATGAGAATGTAAATAGAGAAGAACAGAGAAGGTCAGAGGGAACTGCATTGTGCCTTTGTGGATCTGGAAAAAGCATATGACAGGGTGCCAAGAGAAGAACTGTGGTATTGCATGAGGAAGTCTGGAGTGGCAGAGAAGTATGTTAGAGTGGTGCAGGACATGTATGAGAGATGTAAGACAGTGGTGAGGTGTGCTGTCAGCGTGACCGACGAATTCAAGGTGGAGGTGGGACTGCATCAAGGATCAGCTCTGAGCCCCTTCTTGTTTGCGATGGTGATGGACAGGCTAACAGACGAGGTTAGGCAAGAATCTCCATGGACTATGATGTTTGCAGATGACATTGTGATCTGCAGTGAGAGCAGAGAACAAGTGGAGGAAAGTCGAGAGAGGTGGAGGTATGCCCTGGAAAGGAGAGGAATGAAGGTTAGCCTCAGAAAATCAGAATACATGTGTGTGAATGAGAAAGACCCAGGAGGAACGGTAATCTTACAGGGAGCAGAGATAACGAAGGTGGAGGATTTTAAGTACTTAGGCTCAACAGTCCAAAGCAATGGAGAGTGTGGAAAAGAGGTGAAGAAGCGTGTGCAGGCAGGCTGGAATGGTTGGAGAAAAGTGTCCGGTGTGATGTGCGATAGGAGCGTGTCAGCAAGAATGAAAGGAAAAGTGTACAAGACGGTGGTGAGGCCAGCGATGTTGTATGGCTTAGAAAAAGTGGCGCTGAGGAAAAGGCAGGAGGCAGAGCTGGAGTTAGCAGAGATGAAAATGTTGAGGTTCTCTCTGGGAGTAACGAGGATGGATAGTATCAGGAATGAGTACATCAGTGGGACAGCACATGTAAGATGTTTTGGAGACAAAGTCAAAGAGGCTAGATTGAGATGGTTTGGACATGTACAGAGGAGGGATAGTGAGTATATTCGCAGTAGGATGCTGAGGTTGGAACTACCAGGCAGAAGGCCGAGAGGAAGACCAAAGAAGAGATTTATGGATGTGGTGAAGGAGGACATGAGGGTCATTGGAGTAAGAGAAGATGATGCAGAGGACAGGGTGAGATGGAGGCGGATGGTTTGCTGTGGCGACCCCTGAAGGGAACAGCCGAAAGGAAAAAAAGAAGAAGAAGTCATCATGATGTAGATGGCATTCCTTGTTCCTTAATATCTAACAAGTCCGCACTGCTCCTCTGCTATCTCTGGGTTGATGTTATTCCTGATCCTTGACGTGATGATTCTCAATAATAGTTTTGTTAAATGGCTCATGAGGCTGATTGTCCAATGTTGTCCACACTCAGTGGTTCCTGGCTTCGTTAGCAGAACAATGAATGATGATTTGTGCACGTCTTCTGGAAGAGTTGTACATTTTATTCAGAATTCTTGAGACATGCCCAGCTAACTAAAGCAGAAGACTTTTCGCTGTTGATAAATAATGTAACCTTTTAGCTCGCATGTACCATTAATCATTTCATTATATATATTGAATGCTGATCTGTGTGTGTTTGTGTGTGTGTATATATATATATATATGTCTGAGTATTTGTGGACTGCCAAGTAACTCGCACATGATTCAAATTCAGCCAATGGCTGTCCTCCTTCCTGCTGATTGGTTGATATGATGTAACGCCCCTTTTTCCTCATTCGCGCACAAGTTGGCAATGAGCCTTTTTTTAGTGTGTTTTAATTACCAGGTAAGTGCTATGATGTCACTCAAACGCCTGCTCAAGCACCAGAAAAAGGGAATGAAGTTGGATGTCTCTTCGGAAGAAATAAGACTTTCTCTGGAAGAAACGACAGTTTCCTCTGAAGTCACGTCAATGCTGAAGAGGAATAATCTTCTGAACTGTTGTAAAACACTCCACAATTAAAGTCTTTTTCAATTATTATTCCAGTACATGACCTTGTGGGTCAAATGGGTGTTGTGATGCGCAAGGTGTGGTAGTTGTGGTCATAGTAGTAGTGCTTGTCACCTCTCGCTTTCAACTAACACCGCTGGCTCGCAGCTTGCCTGTGAAAAGGGGAGCCGTGTAAGTCTCTCCCTGCCAGTACATAGCCTCTCCACCATCAAGCCCCATGTAGTGCCTCCTCGCGGCGACACATGGTAACTGAGTACCTTGTGGACTCAGGCTGAACTACAGGGGACTCGAAGGAGGTTTGGCTCCCAGACATGCGGCATGCAGGCCCACCAGTGTGTGTACACGCCCTGATGCCCATGACCCAAACCCCCAACTATGGGTTAAATAGTCCCACTGCCTTGTGGATTCCCTTGGTTGGGAAAAGGCTAAGGAGTAAACCTGACAGAAATCCGGAGTAGAGCCCCTAAGGCAGTTGATCTTAGGATTCCCCTACCTTCTGGCAACTCCTGCAGCTGCGCTGGTACCAAATTGTACTGGATCTTCCTTTCCTTTGGATGCTATCAGCAAGGCCGAGAGGGGGAACTTGACGTCTGGGCAGCCCAAGTTCTCCATAGTTCCCGCCCAGGCTCGTAGAGCACTGGAGAGGACTTGAGAGGACACTCCAGCGTTGATGCAAGACTTCGTCTCAGCACGGGAAATAGCAGTTACCAGTTAAAAGCTCATTCCGATTGGCGTAGGATACGGGCGCCTGGGGCTACTTCGGAAAGTGGACCATTGTGTCTCACTGGACAGCTACCGCCCGCTCCAAGCTGGGCAGCCCCAGCCAGTAAGGTATTGTCCCGCCACAGCTTGCCTGCCTTGCTGGGTGCGCAGGGCTTAGGGACTGACCATCCCGACAAGCAAGCTGTAAATTCTGCACCAGGCAGACAAAAACGGTTAAATACAAAGACTCCAGCTCTTCGAATAGCAAGCTGGAACGTACGGACTATGTGTCCTGGACTGACAAGTGATCTTCAGCAAATTGACGATGCCCGCAAAACTGCAGTCATCGACCATGAATTGACATGTCTGAATATCGACATTGCTTGTCTACAGGAAACACACCTGGCTGACAGTGGTACTATCAAAGAGGCCAAGTACACCTTCAACTGGCAGGGTCTGCCAAAAGACAACCCGAGACTGCATAGTGTAGGTTTTGCTGTCAAGAACTCGCTGACTACGGCTATTGAACCTCCTACCAGTGGATCAGAGAGAATCCTCGCTTTACGCTTCGCTACAACTGCAGGCTTTGTAAAGCTCCTCAGCATCTATGCACCAACACTCAGTTCCACCCCAGAGGCCAAGAACCAGTTTTACGAGGCTCTGGATGATGCAATTTCCAGGATCCCGAGCACTGAAGGACTTTACCTACTAGGAGACCTCAATGCGAGAGTGGGCACCGGCTGTGACACCTGGCCTTCCTGCCTTGGTCACCACGGTATAGGCAGGATAAATGAGAATGGACAGAGGTTGTTGGAACTGTGCTGCCATCATGGCCTGTGTGGAACAAATACATACTTCAAGTGCAAAGACCGCCACAAAGTATCCTGGAGATACCCCAGATCCTGCCACTGGCACCACCTAGACCTTATCTTCACCAGGCGCATGGATCTGAGCAGCATTCTCCACACTAGAAATTTCCATAGCGCAGACTGCAACACAGACCACACCCTCGTTGGAAGCAGGATAAGGCTGACAACAAAGAGGATCCATCACCCCAAAACTAAAGGCATCCCACGCATCAACACCTGCTCCTCAAGGGATCCCCAGCGAATCCAACTGTTTCATGACAGTCAAGGAAAAGTTGGCTTTGCAGATTCCTGGCAAAGACATCAACAGCAAGTGGAGCTTCCTGAGAGATACTATCTACACAACAGCCCTCACCGCATTTGGGAAAAAGGAGCGTCAGAGTGTAGACTGGTACGAGGCTCTCTGGGAGGAGATGCAGCCTGTGACAGAAGCCAAGAGGGAAGCCCTCCTAGCATACAAGCAAAACCCCAGCACCAGTACTCGGGACACCCTCAAAGCTGCACGAAACAAGGCCCAGCAGACAGCCCGCCACCGTGCAAACGACTTCTGGCTGAACCTCTGCAGCAAGATCCAGATGGCAGCTGACACTGGCAATGGAATGGCCATGTACAATGGCATCAAGACAGCTACTGGCCCAACCACAATTAAGACTGCACCCCTCAAGACCAAGACCGGGGAGGTGATCACGGACCAAGGCAAGCAGCTTGAATGCTGGGTAGAACATTACCTGGAGCTGTACGCAACCAAGAATGTGGTGACCGATGCAGCATTAAATGCCCTGCCAAACTTCCCTGTCATGGAGGATCTGGCTTACCTGCCTTCAGTGGACGAACTGGGCAAAGCCATTGATTGTCTGGCCTGTGGAAAAGCCCCTGGAAAGGATGGCATCCCCCTGAAGTCTTGAAGAGTGGCAAGCCAGCACTCCTGCAGCACCTCCATGAGCTGCTGTGCTTATGCTGGAAGGAAGGGTTCATCCCCCAGGACATGCGCGATGCAAGCATTGTAACCCTCTACAAAACCAAGGGCGACGCAGTGACTGTAACAGCTACCATGGCATCTCCCTCCTTAGCATCAAAGAGAAAGTCTTTGCTCGTGTTGTCCTTACTCCCCTTCAGATTCTTGCTTCCCGGGTGTACCCAGAATCGCAGTGTGGTTTCAGGGCAGGCCGATCCACAGTCGATATGATCTTCTCACTTCGTCAACTGCAAGAGAAGTGTCGGGAGCAACAGAAGCCCCTGTACATTGCTTTCATAGACCTGACTAAAGCATTCGACCTGGTCAGCAGAAGCGGACTCTTCAGCCTCCTGCATAAGATTGGATGTCCTCAAAGGTTACTCCAAATCGTGACCTTTCATGAGGACATGCACAGCACAGTCCGCTTCAATGGTGGGACTTCTGAAGCCTTCCCAGTGAGCAGTGGTGTGAAGCAAGGCTGCGTGCTAGCGTCGACACTCTTTGGGATATTCTTCTCGATGCTTCTTCAGTATGCCTTCTCTGACAGTGAGGAAGGAATCCATATCCACACAAGATCAGATTGAAAATTGTTTAACATAGCTCGACTGCGCGCTCAGACGAAGGTAAGGCAGGTCCTAATCCGTGAGATGGTGTTCGCGGATGATGCTGCACTGACGTCCCACATTGAGGCTGATCTTCAAGAGCTAGTCAATCGCCTGTCCCATGCCTGTAATGAATTCGGACTGACCATCAGCCTGAAGAAAACAAACATCCTGGCCCAGGGCACAAATACAGTCCCAAACATCAACATAAATAACACACAGCTTGAGGTCGTGGACTCCTTCACCTACCTGGGATCCACTATCACCAACACTCTCTCTCGACACAGATCTCATGCAGAATCGGGAAAGCCATGATGTCCAAACTGAACAAGCGTGTATGCAGTCATACCCAGCTAACGGAGAACACCAAGCTACATGTCTACCAGGCCTGTGTACATAGCACACTCCTTTATGGCAGTGAGGCCTGGTCCACGTACGCTGGTCAGGAAAAGCGGCTCAACAGCTTCCACCTCCGCTGTCTCAGGCGTCTGCTCCATATAAAATGGTAAGACAAAGTAACCAACACCGAGGTACTACAGCGTGCTGGCATGCCAAGTCTGCTCGCACTGCTGAGCCAGAGACGTCTTAGGTGGTTGGGTCACGTACGGCGAATGGACGAGGGGCGCATCCCTAAAGACATGTTGTATGGAGAGCTGAGTGAGGGCTCCCGCCGCACAGGAAGACCACAGCTTCGGTACAAGGACGTGTGGAAGCGGGACATGAAATTATCTGGCATCCACATCAACACCTGGGAAGGCACTGCTGAAACACGCCAGCTCTGGAAGACCACTGTCAACGAGGGGGTCAACAAAGCTGAAACTAACAGAATAAACAGGCTAGCTGAGAAAAGAGCAAAGAGGAAAGAAGGGGCAGCCCCCATGGCACCTCAAAGCCCTTTTGTATGCAGTAATTGTTTAAGAAACGGTCACTCTAGGGTGGACCTTTAGAGTCACTCCCGCAAATGCCTACCATAGTGCTACACCATCGTCTCTCGAGACGTACGGCTTCCAACGACCACGAGACATGACCTAAGGTAATGTTTAAAATGTTTGTGTGTTATATTTTATTTACTGTGGTGCAGCATATTTCTCATTTTGTTTTGTTTATTCAATTTATTACATTTCTTGTTCTTTTATGTCCTTTTTGTTATGGTCGGTGTTTTGGCACTGTGCCTCTAACTGTTTACTTCCTGGGAGGCGTGGCTGAGCTGCTCGGACTTAATGCAGTTAAGACAGTGCCTGAATTCAGTCATCTAATTCCTAATGCAAGACATTCCTCTAGTAGGCATTTTTGAAAACTACACTGCTGTATGTTTTTCAAAGAGGATGCTTTGAAAGGTGTTTTTATACATATGCTATCTGTCTGTCTTCCTTTTGGCTTTTTCCCCTTTTACCAATGTTTATATTTTAGCATCAATAAATATAACAATAAAAATTGAAAAGTTTTTCTTCATCATTACTACATTTTACTACATTAATACTGGATTAATGAGTAAGACTGTCTATAGAATGTGCTTCAGAAGCATATTTTAGTGAGTGTAATAGATACATAGTATTTTACTTCCGGCTGCTCATTCGCGCATGTGACATGATACATGGGGTTTAACTTCTGGGTACAGAACTCGCGGATTATCACGATTTGAAGGAGGGCCTGGAACCGAACCCCCGCGAATGTCAAGGGCCTACTCTTTATGACAATAAAGTATTACGACTACTACTACTACTACTACTATAAGTACTGGGATTAATTAAAAGAACAAAGCGTTTTTGGAGTCGAACCTTCACAATATGTTTGTGGAATCTATCATAGCAAGAACAAACAAAATTTTTGAAAACCACAGAAAAAGAATTGTTTATGTTGATCAGATTGAAAAAGGAAATTCAAGGATCCGGGTGCAAGGTGTGTACTAGTCTCTTCTTCTTCTTGTCTTTTCGGCTGTTCCCTTCAGGGGTCGCCACAGCGAATCATCTGTCTCCATCTCACCCTATCCTCTGCATCTTTTTCTCTTACACCAACTGCCTTCATGTCCTCCTAGTCTATACGATCTAAAAGGAGCCCTGCATAGCATTTAAACAACTAAAGACCTCTTTCACATTGGCTAATGTTAATATTCATGTTAATGCGTCCTTCTTTTCCTTTCGGCTGTTCCCTTCAGAGGTCACCACAGCAAATCATTTGCCTCCATCTCACCCTGTCCTCTGCATCTTCTCTTACTCCACCTTCATGTCCTCCTTCACCACATCCATAAATTTCTTCTTTGGTCTTCCTCTAGCCTTCTGACTGTTAGTTCCAAACTCAGCAACCTACTACCAGCTCTGTACATGTCCAAACTATCTCAACCTAGCCTCTCTGACTTTGTCTCCAAAGCCTTTTACATGGGCCTCCCTCTGGCCTTCTCTGTATTTCTCTATTAACATCCTCAAAGCAAACACTGCATCTGTGCTGCTCTTTCTTGGCATGAAACCAAACTGTTCTTCACAAATGGCTTCCACTATTCTTTCCCATAACTTCATCATATGGCTCATCAACTTTATCCCTCTGTAGTTTCCACAACTCTGCACGTCTCCCTTGTTCTTAAAAATGGGCACCAGCACAATTCTCCTCCATTCCTCCAGCATCTGCTCATTCTGTAAGATCTTGTTGAATGTTCTTGCCAGAAAATCTACTGCTACCTCTCCTAGACACTTCCATACCTCCACAGGTATATCATCAGAACCAACTGCCTTTCCACTCTTCATCCACTTCAGTACCCTCCTCACTTCACCCTTACTCATCTGTGCTACTTCCTGCTCCTCAATGGTCACTTCTTCTACTCTTTTTTCTCGCTCATTTCCCTCATTCATCAGCTCTTCGAAGTACTCTTTCCATCTTCCCAGCACACTTCGGTCATCAGTCAATACATTTCCCTCTCTGTCCTTTATCAATCTAACTTGCTGCATGTCCTTCCCATCTCTATTTCTCTGCTGTGCCAACCTGTATGAATCATTTTCTCCCTCCTTACTGTCCAACTGAGCATACAAGTCATCATACGCCCTCTGTTTGGCCTTTGACACTGCTACCTTCGCCTTACGCTGTGTCTCCCTGTACTCCTGTTTACTCTCTTCGGTCCTCTCTATGTCCCACTTCTTCTTAGCTAACCTCTTCCTTTGTACACACTCTTGCATTTCCTCATTCCACCACCAAGTCTCCTTATCCACTCTCCTTCCAGAGGACACACCAAGTATTCTCCTACCTGTCTTTCTGATCACATTAGCTGTAGTTGTCCAGTCATCTGGAAGCACTTCCTGACCACACAAAGCCTGTTTCAACTCCTCATTGAAGCCAATACGACACTCTTCCTTTTTCAACTTCCACCTCTTTGTCTTCTGCTCTGCCTTTGCCTTCTTCACCTTCCTCACCATCCTATGCTGTTTGGTAACACTCTCACCCACTACTACAGTGGTATAAAAAAGTATCTGAACCTTTTGGAATTTCTCAGATTTCTGCATAAAATCACCATCAATTGTGATCTGATCTTTGTCAAAATCACACAGATGACAAAACAGTGTCTGCTTCAACTAAAACCACCCAAACATTTATAGGTTTTCATATTTTAATGAGGATAGCATGCAAACAATGACAGAAGGGGGAGGAATAAGTAACTGAACCCTCTGCCTAAGGAGACTTAAAGAGCAATTGAAACCAATTTTTACCAAACAATTTAAGTCTGGTGTGTGCCCAATCACTGATGAGTGGCTTAAAGCTGCCCTGCCCACTATAAAACACACACCTGGTAAGAATTGTCTTGATGAGAAGCATTGTTTGATGTGCACCATGGCTCGCTCAAAAGAGCTGTCTGAAGACCTGCGATCAAGAATTGTTGATTTGCATAAAGCTGGGAAAGGATACAAAACCATCTCTTAAAAGTCTGGATGTTCATCAATCGACAGTCAGAGAAGTTGTCTACAAATGCAGAGAGTTTGGCACTGTTGCTTCTGTCCCAAGGAGTGGCCGTCCACCAAAGATGACGCCAAGAGTTCAGCGCAGAATACTCAGAGAGGTTAAAAAAAACCCGACAGTGTCTGCTGAAGACTTACAGAAATCACTGGCACAGTCCAATATCTCTGTGCACACATCAACTATATGTAAAACAATGGCCAAGAATGGTGTTCATGGGAGAACTCCAAGGAGGAAGCCACTGCTGTCTAAAAAAACATTGTTGCTCGTTTAATGTTTGTAAAAAGGCACTTGGACACCCCACAGAAGTTTTGGCAAAATGTTTTGTGGACTGTTGAAACAAAAGTTGAATTGTTTGGGAGGAACACACAACGTCATGTGTGGAGGAAAAATGGAACAGTTCACCAACATCAACATCTCATCCCCACCGTGAAGCATGGTGGAGGGTGCATCATGGTTTGGGGCTGTTTTGCTGCCTCGAGGCCTGGACAGACAGTTGAAGCTAAAAAGAGGATGTATGCTGCAACAAGACAATGATCCAAAAAACAGAAGTAAATCAACTTCAGAATGGTTTCAGAAGAACAAAATACACGTTCTGGAGTGGCCAAGTCAAAGTCCAGACTTGAACCCCATTGAGATGCTGTGGCATGACCTCAAGACAGCGATTCATGCCAGACATCCCAGGAATCTGACTGAACTACAGCAGTTTCGTAAAGAAGAATGGGCCAAGATCAGTCCTGATCGATGTGCCAGACTGATCTGCAGCTACAGGAAGCATCTGGTTGAAGTTATTGCTGCCAAAGGGGGGGGGGGGCGCAAAATATTAAATGTGATGGATCAGTTACTTATTCCTCCCCCTTCTGTCATTGTTTGCATGCTATCCTCATTAAAATATCTTCTTCTTCTTCTTTTCCTTTCGGCTGTTCCCTTCAGGGGTCGCCACAGCAAATGATCTGCCTCCATCTCTCCCTATCCTCTGCATCTTCTACTCCTACTCCAACGACTTTCATGTCCGCCTTCACTGCATCCATAAATCTTCTCTTTGGTCTTCCTCTGGGCCTTTTGCCTGGTAGTTCCAACCTCAGCATCCTACGACCAATATACTCACTATCCCTCCTCTGTACATGTCCAAACCATCTCAATCTAGCCTCTCTGACTTTGTCTCCAAAACATCTAACATGTGCTGTCCCTCTGATGTACTCATTTCTGATCCTATCCATCCTCGTTACTCCCAAAGAGAACCTCAACATTTTCATCTCTGCTACCTCCAACTCTGACTCCTGTCTTTTCCCCAGGGCCACTGTCTCTAAACCATACAACATTGCTGGCCTCATCACCGTCTTGTACACTTTTCCCTTCATTCTTGCCGATACTCTCCTATCACACATCACACGGACACTTTTCTCCATCCATTCCAACCTGCCTGCACGCGCTTCTTCACCTCTTTTCCACACTCTCCATTGCTCTGGATTGTTGAGCCTAAGTACTTAAAATCCTCCACCTTCTTTATCTCTGCCCCTGTAACCTCAAAGTTCCTCTTGGGTCCTTGTCGTTCACACACATGTATTCTGTCTTACTAAGACTAACCTTCAATCCCCTCCTTTCCAGGGCATACCTCCACCTCTCTAGATTTTCCTCCACTTGGTCTCTGCTCTCACTACAGATCACAATGTCATCTGCAAACATCATAGTCCATGGAGATTCTTGTCTAACCTCATCTGTTAGCCTGTCCATCACCATAGCAAACAAGAAGGGGCTGAGAGCTGACCCTTGATGTAGTCCCACCTCCACCTTGAACTCTTCTGTCACACCGACAGCACACCTCACCACTGTCTTACATCTATCATACATGTCCTGCACCACTCTAACATACTTCTCTGTCACTCCAGACTTCCTCATACAATACCACAGTTCTTCTCTCGGCACCCTGTCATATGCTTTCTCCAGATCCACAAAGGCACAATGCAGCTCCTTCTGACCTTCTCTGTACTTCTCTATTAACATCCTCAAAGCAAACACTGCATCTGTGGTGCTCTTTCTTGGCATGAAACCAAACTGTTGTTCACAAATGCTGACCTCTGCCCTTAGTCTTGCTTCCACTATTCTTTCCCATAGCTTCATTGTATGGCTCATCAACTTTATCCCTCTGTAGTTGCCACAACTCTGTACATCGCCCTTGTTCTTAAAAATGGGCACAAGCACACTTCTCCTCCATTCCTCTGGCATCTGCTCACTTTCTAAGACCTTGTTGAATATTCTTGTCAGAAAATCTACTGCTACCTCCCTAGACACTTCCATACCTCAACTGGTATGTCATCAGGGCCAACTGCCTTTCCACTCTTCATCCTCTTCAATGCCCTCCTCACCTCTCCCTTACTAGTCTTTGCTACTTCCTGCTCCTCAACGGTCACCCCTTCTACTCTTTTTTCTCTCATTTTCCTCATTCATCAGCTCTTCAAAGTACTCTTTCCATCTTCCCAGCACACTTCTGTCATCAGTCAATACATTTCCCTCTCTGTCCTTTATCACTCTAACTTGCTGCACGTCTTTCCCATCTCTATTTCTCTGCTGTGCTAACCTGTATAGATCATTTTCTCCCTCCTTACTGTTCAACCTATCATACAAGTCATCATACGCCCTCTGTTTGGCCTTTGACACTGCTACCTTCGCCTTACGCTGTGTCTCCCTGTACTCCTGTTTACTCTCTTCGGTCCTCTCAATGTCCCACTTCTTCTTGGCTAACCTCTTCTTTTGTACACACTCCTGCACTTCCTCATTCCACCACCAAGTTTCCTTATCTACTTTCCTTCCAGAGGACACACCAAATACTCTCCTACCGGTCTCCCTGATCACATTGGCTGTGGTTGTCCAGTCCTCTGGAAGCACTTCCTGACTACCCAAAGCCTGTTTCAACTCCTCCTTGAAGACAACACGACACTCTTCCTTTTCAGCTTCCACCACTTTGTCTTCTGCTCTACCTTTGCCTTTTCACCTTTCTCACCATCAGTGTCATCCTGCACACCACCATCCTATGCTGAATGGCAACACTCTCACCCACTACTACTTTGCAGTCACTGACTTCCTTCAAATTACATCGCCTACACAAGATGTAGTCTACCTGTGTGCTCTTACCTCCGCTTTCATAAGTCACCCTATGCTTCTGTTTCTTCTGGAAGAAAGTATTCACCACAGCCATTTCCATCCTTTTGCAAAATCGATCAACATCTGTCCTTCTGTGTTCCTGTCCTGGATACCAAACCTGCCCATCACTTCCTCGTCCCCTCTGTTGCCTGCACCAACATGTCCATTGAAGTCTGCTCCAATGACCACTCTTTCACCTCTTGGGTACTCTGCATCACTTCATCTAACTCACTCCAGAATCTCTCCTTCTCTTCTAGCTTACATCCTGCCTGTGGGGCATAAGCACTAACAACATTGACTATCACGCCTTCAATTTCTAACTTGAGACTCATCACTCTGTCTGACACTCTTTTCACTTCTAGAACATTCCTGACAAACCCCTCCTTCAAGATGACTCCTACTCCATTTCTCTTCCCATCCACACCATTATAAAACAGTTTAAACCCTGCTCCTAAGCTTTTAGCCTTTCTACCTTTCCACCTTGTCTCCTGAACACACAGTATGTCCACCTTCCTCCTCTGCATCATGTCAGCCAGCTCCCTATCTTTTCCTTGCATAGTTCCAACATTCAAAGTCCCTACTCTCAGTCCGAGGCTCATGCATTTCCTCTTCTCTCTCTGCCTACGGACACGCCTCCCGCCTCTCCTTCTTCGACGTCTTCGACCAACAGTAGTCCAATTTCCATCAGCACCCTGTTGGTTGACAGCACTGATGGCGGTCGTTGTTAACCCGGGCCTCGACCGATCCGGTATGAATTTTGTTTTGATCATTTGCATTTTTAAATGTGGCAGAAGTTTTACGCCGGATGCCCTTCCTGTCGCAACCCTCTGCATTTATCCGGGCTTGGGACCGGCATAAGGGGGAGAGACACTGGTTAGTGCCCCCCCCGCCTCATGGCTGCATTATCCTCATTAAAATATGAAAACCTATAAATGTTTGGGTGGTTTTAGTTAAAGCAGACACTGTTTTTTCATCTGTGTGATTTTGACAAAGATCAGATCACATTTGATGGTGATTTTATGCAGAAATCTGAGAAATTCCAAAAGGTTCAGATACTTTTTTTCATACCACTGTACTTTGCAGTCACTGACTTCCTTCAAATTGCATCGTCTACAGAAGATAGTCTACCTGTGTGCTCCTACCTCCGCTTTTATAAGTCACCCTATGTTCCTGTCTCTTCTGGAAGAAAGTATTCACCACGGCCATTTCTATCCTTTTTGCAAAATCTATCAACATCTCTCCTTCTGTTTTCCTGTCCTGGATACCAAACCTGCCCATCACTTCCTCGTCCCCTCTGTTGCCTGCACCAACATGTCCATTGAAGTCTGCCCCAATGACTCTCACCTCTGGGGGTACTCTGCATCACTTCATCTAACTCACTCCAGAATCTCTCCTTCTCCTATTGCTCACATCCTGCCCGTGGGGCATAAGCACTAACAACATTGAACATCACACCTTCAATTTCTAACTTGAGACTCGTCACTCTGTCTGACACTCTTTTCACTTCTAGAACATTCCTGACCGCCCCTCCTTTAAGATGACTCCTACTCCATTTCTCCTCCTATCCACACCATGATAAAACAGCTTAAACCCCGCTTCTAAGCTTCTAGCTTTGCTACCTGTCTACCTGGTCTCCTGAACACACAGTATGTCCACCTTCCTCCTCTGCATCATGTCAGCCAGCTCTCTATCTTTTCCTGCCATAGTTCCAACATTCAAAGTCCCTACTCTCAGTCCTAGACTCATGCTTTTCCTCTCCGCCTACGGACACGCCTCCCACCTCGACCAACAGTAGTCCAATTTCCACCAGCACCCTGTTGGTTAACAGCACTGATGGTGGTCATTGTTAATCCGGGCCTCGACCGATCCGGTATGGAGGTAATATTTCTGATTTGCATATCAAGTCTGTGATTGGTTTTACGTTGGATGCCCTTCCTGACACAACCAATCATCAGAAAAACATTGAACAATGCTGGTGGACATGGCAGAGTTGCAATCAGAAAGTCACTGCACTCCAGAAAAAAACAAAGCTGCCCTTTTTACAATTTGTTTAAAAAATGTGTACATCAATGAGATCAAAAGACTTTTTTTTTTGTTTAAATTAGAAATTTAACATTAGAAGAAAAGAAAACACTGCATTCCAGCATAAGAACCTTATTCCAACAGTGAAACACAGTGGTGGTATATCAAGAGTTTGGGCCTGTTTTGCTGCATCTGGGCCCAGGCAGTTCAATCATCATTAATGAAAGAATGTATTTTAAAGCATGCCAGTGAATTCTTTAAAAATAATTAAAAAAAAATCAGATATCTGTCTGTGAACTAAATCTCAAGAGAAAATGAATCAAGCAGCAACACTACAGACTAAAAAATTCTAATAGAGAACAAGAATAAAAGCAATGTTTTGAATGGGCAACTCAGTTGTCCAACTCAAAGTCCTGACCTGAATCCAATAGAACTGTTGTGTGAGCAGTGAGGAAACCCAACATTTCAAGGTTAAAGCTGTTCTGCATGGAGGGGATGAATTAATCTCCTCCGAAGTGGACAAACAGGACCGAGAGGGTTCTCTTTATGCAGGGAAACCCGATCTGTTCTTCTGCTGCTGGAACCCATAGACCTCAAGCCTTGATTTTGTCTGAATGCTGATATGCTTTTCTGCTCATTAGTATTGTAAAAAGTATGTTTTAAATGAAATATTCTTGTCAGTTCAGATCAGTCTTTTAATGCTGTTCACCAACAGCCACATCAGGGTTAAGGTAACAGATCACACTTTCTCATCACTCTGATGTTTGCAGTGAATGATAGACAACTCAATCTCCTGATCTGCATCTGCATGAGAATAAACAACTGTGCTGCTGGCATGTGGCATATGAGCGGATGATTTGATGGAAGTGCATGCATGAATGCACAAGTGTACAAATGATCCGGATAAGAGAACATCGAAATGAGCCGCTGAGTGACTCACGTGGATCTGGAAGCCGTAGTTCCTCTGCACTGGAAACTCAGTGACATCATAACATGTGGACAAATCAATCTCTCCATCCAGATCAGCTGCCTGGGGGAGGATACACATTGATTTAAGACTGGCAGAAACACACACACACACACACGCGCACACAAACACACACACACACACACACACACACACACACACACACACACACACACACACACACACACACACACTGCATAATACACAGATTACACGCAAGACTCAAACCTCTTCAGCGATGGAGTCTTTGTAGTACCTCAGACTCTGATCAGTCAGTACAAACCAGTGTTTCTTCCACTGAAACACGCACACACACTTTTTCTTGTTATTATCTATAATTATTAATTAGCCATAAAATATTCACTTTTAAAGATTTCACACACACACACACACACGCACATACCAGACAATCCTCATACAGCTTGGTCATCCATCCTTTTTTAAAGTTCAGCAGATCAGGCTGGAGAATTAAACAAAGCAAATTTAAGTAACGATTAGCTAATAGCTATGACATTGTTAAACACTATAAATAACTGCAATACTTACAGATAATGTGTGTGCAGAATATGGCAGCATTTCTATCTTTGTTATTAACTATCACACAACGCATTTCAGCACAAATAACGTTTAAAGTTCTGTTTATTTGGAATGTTTAGCGGTGCAACTAGACTTTTTACAGCAGCATATCGCAAACAGGTTCCAGCATGAGAACACTAGCAAAATATAGCAAGTAGTGCATTCTTTGGTGCTACTGAACTAACTACTCATTTTATTGAAAAAACTTTCTAAAGCATTTGTCAAATTAGGTTTTTTATTCTATCTATCGATACATCAATCTACCTACTTTTTATATTTTATTACTAAACTACTTGCAAATCATGCACATTGTACAGGTTAAAGTCAGAGTACCTTATTCTTATTGAGCTTCATCTGTGTACACGTCTTCACATACATCTGTGTTCACACACTGTTTCCTTCCTTATGACTGCTTATGAATTGTGTGTGTGTGTGTGTGTGTGTGTGTGTATTTCAGCCTTGAGAAGATTCTATGCGTTTAACAGCTAAATATATCAGAGGACTGAGAGGTGTAGGGTGAATATGAGGGCTACACTGGCAGCTATATAAATGCACTAACTAAAAAAATCATGCTGAATAAAGACCTCTAAACTAATCACACCGAACAAGGACCTGTAAACTAAGCTCACTTAAGAAAGGCCTCTAAATTAATAACAAATAAAAAGGACCTCTATATTAGTTATACTTAACAAGGACCTCGGAAGTAATCTCACTTAATAAAGACCTCTAACTAATAACATTTGATACGGACTTAACTATAACTGAAGTGAGCTTTACAGATAATTGGAGCACTTTTGAGGGTAAACCTGGGCTAATGGGGCGGAACGGTATCCATTACACTAGGGAAGGTGCTGCTCTCAAAAAAAAGCTCATTTCATCCGCTTGTATCCAGAATCTTGTTATTGCGGTCACTACCCAAAGCTTGTGACCATAAGTGAGGGTTTGAACATGGATCGACTGGTAAATTGAGAGCTTTGCCTTGCGGCTCAGCTCCCTCTTTACCACGATGGACTGGTACAGGTTCTGCTTTACAGCAGAGGCTGCAGCAATCTCCTGTTTATCTCCTACTCGATCTTTCCCTCACTCCTGAACAAGACACTGAGATACTTGAATTCCTCCACTTGGGGCAGGACCTCATTTCAGACCCAAGGGGGCATTCCACCCTTTTCTGGCTGAGAACCATGGCTTTTGACTCAGAGGTGCTGATTCTCATCAGGGCCACTTTCCACTTGGCTGCAAATCACTCCAATGAGACCTGGAGGTCCCGGAGTGAGGAAGTCAAAAGGACAAAGTCATCCACAAAAAGCAGAGACGAGATTCAATGGCCACCAAACCAGAATCATCCAATGCCCTGGCTGTGTCTAGAAATTCTGTCCATAAAAATTATGAACAGAATTTGTGACAAAGAACAGCCTTAGTAGACTCCAAACTTCACTGAAAATGAATTCGACCTGTTGTTACCAATGCGGATCAAGCTCTGGTTCCGGTGATACAGACACCGAATGGCCCGTAGCAACGGGTCAAGTAAACTGTTTTCCAAGAGCTCCACAAGATATCCCAAGGGACATGGTTGAAAGCCTTCTCCAAATCCACAAAACACATGTGGACTGATTGGAAGAACTCCCATGCCTCCTACAGGATCCTGTAGAATGTATAGTTGGTCGTGAGAGCTATGTATTGGTCCACTCCTCTTCTCCAACACCCCTACATAGACTTTCCTGGGTAGGCTGAGGAGTGTGATTCAACATTGGAACACAGCCTCTAGTCACCCTTTCTAAATAGGGGATGACCACCCTGGTTTACCAATCTAGAGGTATGACTCCTGAGTACCATGCAATGTTGCATACACATGTCAACCAAGACAGTCCTACAACATCCAGATCCCTGAGATATTCAGGGCAGATCTCATCCACCCCCGGAGCCTGAACACAGAAGAGCTTTTAGATTACTTCAGACCTCAGGTGAAACCCTACCCAAACCCCCAGGGTATTCCTTCTCCACAGCGGGCATGTTGGTGGGATTCAAGAGGTCCTCAACATATTCCAACTTCCCCAGCCAAGGTGAGCAGCTCCCCAATTCAATTGTAAACAGGATTTGTGGATAACTGCTTCCCCGTCCTGAGGGGTTGTATGGTGATCCAGAACCTTTTTGAGGCCAACCAATAATTGCTTTCCAAGACCTCACCGAACTCCTCCCATGCCCAAGATTTTGCTTCACTGACAGCTTGGGCTGCACAGCATGCATGGCCTGCTGGTACCTGTCTGCTGCTTCAGGTGTCCCACAGGCCAATAAGGTGTCCTTTTTCAGATGGCCCCCTACACCATAGGTGTTCACCACTGGGTTTAGGAGTTACCGCCACGACAGGCACTGATGACCTTCCAGCCACAGCTATGGGCTGCCGCCTAAACAATGGAGGCATGAAACATGGCCCATTCGGATTCTATATCACCCACCTCTTTCGGGACATGGTTGTAGCTCTGCTGGAGGCGGGAGTTAAAGGCCCCTTTGATAGAAGACTCCACAAAACGTTCTAAAGAGAGCCTAACTACACGCTTAGGCCTGCCAGGTCTGGAGAATAGACTCTCCCACCATCTGAGCCAGCTCACAACCAGGTCGTGATCAGTTGACAGCTCAGCTCCTCTCTTTACCTGAGTGTCCAGAACATGCGGCTAAAACTCTGGTGACATGACTGCAAAGTCGATCATCAAACTGCAACCTAGGGTCTCCTGGTGTCAAGTGCACTTATGGACATCCTTATGTTCAAACATGCTGTTTGTGATGGACAAACTGTGATGAGCACAGAAATCCAACAACAAAACACCATTCGGGTTCAGACTGGAGAGGCCGTATCTACCAATACCACCCTTCCAGGTCACACCAGGACAACAAAGGAGTCCCCAGGGGGTCTCCAACACATCCCCTAAAGACTCCAAAAAGAGTGGGTACTCTGAGGATGCCCTCATTGGCTCACCGCCTCTCCTCATGAGCAACTCCATAATGGAATAAGGTCCAGCCCATCTCAAGATGGGTCATTCCAGAGCCCAAGCCATCCGTTGAGGTGAGTCTGACTATATCTAGTCGGTATCGCTCCTCGTCACGCACCAGCTCAGGCTCCTTCCCATCACCGAAGACTCAGAGTCAGTAGCCGAGGATCAGATCGACACAACCCATGCCTCCGGCTGCCACCAAACTCACACTGCATCAAACCCCTTTCACCCCTCCAACAGGTTCTGGGTCCATGGGAGGGTGGACCTATGTCTCATTTACAGACTGGGCCCGGTTGGGCTACAGGGGCAGAAGCCCACTCACTGCGGGGGAAGCTGTCATTTTACATTTTTCCATATGGATTTTTGAATCGTGTTTCATCTGGACCTACACCTCGGACATGTTTGTCTTGGGTAACACTACCAGGGCCTTAATATTCCCGACAATATAGCTCCTAAGATCATTAGGACATGCAAACCGTGAAACGGTGGTGATTCAAGGAGGGGTAATTTCCCACTTTTGTTATATAAATCTGCTTTACGACAATGTCAACTGTAAAAAGCGCTATACCAATAAAACTAAATTGAATTGAGCTAATAAAGACCTCGAAACTAATCACAACTAACATGAACCTGTAAACTAATCTCATTATATGAGAACCTTACTTAATAAAAATCTCTAAACTAATTACACCTAACAAAAACCTGTAAACTTACCGCACCACAAGGATTGCCAAACTAATAAAATGGCTACCTGTAAACTACTCACATTTAAGAAGGATCGTGGCTCATTAGCGTAGTTCATATTAGTGAATATTTTGTTGCTCTCACCGTCATGGATGACTCTGTAACTCGGCGGTCAAGGCTTTTTGCCCTTCTGTAAACAGACATCTTTCCTAAAAATTCTGTCACTTCGCCTCCTGTACTGGCATCTAATGAAAAATCCTACAACAAAAAAACTAAAGTAATATCAAAAGCAGTCGGAATGTTTGATTGTCAGAAGTGGACCTGTTTCTGAATGGCTGTGTGTAGTGATATCAGAAGTGAACCTATTTCTTTGCAGGTATGTGTGGTGTTATCAGCAGTGGATCTGTTCTGTACAGCTGTATGCTGGTATCTCATAAGTGAACCTGTTACTGTACAAATGGGTGTAGTGATATCAGAAGTGGACCTCTTTCTGAACAGCTGTGTGTCGTTGATATTAGAAGTGGATCTGTTACTGTTCAGGTATGTGTAGTAATATCAGAAGTTGACCTGTTACTGTTAAGTGTGTGTAGTGATGTCTGAAGTAGACCTGTTACTGTACAGCTGTGTGTAGTAATATCTATAGTGAACCTATTTACAGTATGTACAGACGTGAGTGATATGAGAACTGAACCTGTTTTTGGGTGGGGAGACGCCTTTCACTGCGTCCTGTTCTTCGATTGGTGGACTGACTGGAGGAAGAGGATTGTTCTGTTGTGTCCATCTGCTCCAATATATCTGTTGATTGTTGTGTTTCAAATCGCTCAATCACTTGGGCACGCCTGGCGCACGCACACATACACGCACGCGCGCACACACACACACACACACACACACACACACACACACACACACACACACCCAGTACATACAAACAACCGATGTATATGTGCCTACATATATTCTATATATGTTTTATTATATTACTTTCAAAGCTGGACTTAAAACATACACATTGTTATTAATGTATATTTAGTGAAAATAATTCTGAGAATATTATAAAAAAAATAATTAATCAAAATAAATATTTAAAAGTGTAGTCAAAATAAATACAACTCTGCTGAATGACAGGTGTGTGTGTGTTGTGTGTATTCAGGTGTGTGAGAGTGTGTGCGTGTGTCTGTGTGTGTGTGTGTGTGTGTGTTGTGTGTGTGTGTGTGTGTGTGTGTGTGTGTGTGTGTGTGTGTGTGTGTGTGAGAAAGAGAGTGCATGTGTGTGTGTGTGTTGGAGAGAGAAGCCAGCAGATGGGAGCATGGTGGAAAGCACTCAGGAGCCCAGGAACAGTAGCGATGAGCAGCAGTGTGTGTGTGTGTGTGTGTGTGTGTGTGTGTGTGTGTAATTAGAAAAAGCAGAGGAATCAGTAGGCCTGGCAGTAGGCAGGAGGAGGCTGATGATCTGAAGAGCGCCTGAAAGAAAGAAGAACCAGATGAAATATAGACGAAAACAGTGAGACAGAGAGAGAGAGAGAAAGAGAGAGAAAGGAAGAGAGAGACAAAATGACTCTGAAAGAAAGACAGGGAGACATTTACAGTGAGATAGTCAGTTACAGACAAAGAGAAAGACAAGGAGAAAGACTGAGTAACAAACAGCAAAATGAAAAAAGCAGAAACCTTGTGATGACATCATCAAGCGATGTTATGATGTGATTAAGTCATATACGGTGTATTGTGTGTATGGTATTATGTAGTGTTTGCATCAATGTTTTGTGTGTGTGTGTGTGTGTGTGTGTGTGTGTGTGTGTGTGTGTGTGTGTGTGTGTGTGAATGGTGAGTTTATTTAATGCATGTTACAGACTTTTATGTGTGTATCAGTGTTGTATATATGTATGGTATTATGTAGTGCTTGCATCAGTGTTTTGTGTGTGTGAGGGGGGTGTTATGTAGTGTTTGCATCAGTGTTTTGTGTGTGTGCTTGGAAGGTGAGTTTATATACAGGGATCTTTCACTACTTCACACTTCAGTGCTCCTTCTTTTCCTTTCGGCGTTTCCCTTCAGGAGTCGCCACAGCAAACCATCCGCCTCCATTTCACCCTATCCTCTGTATCTTCTACTCTTACTCCAACTACCTTCATGTCCTCCTTAAATACATCCATAAATCTTCTCTTTGGTCTTGCTCTTGGCCTTCTGCCTGGTAGTTCCAACCTCAGCATCCTACTACCAACATATTCACTATTCCTCCTCTGTACATGTCCAAACCATCTCAATCTAGCCTCTCTGACTTTGTCTCCAAAACATCTTACATGTGCTGTCCCTCTGATTTACTCATTCCTGATCCTATCCATCCTCGTTACTCCCAAAGAGAACCTCAACATTTTCATCTCTGCTACCTCCAGCTCTGCCTCCTGTCATTTCCTCAGCGCCAATGTTTCTAAACCATACAACATCGCTGGCCTCATCACCATCTTCTACACTTTTCCTTTCACTTCAGTGCATCGCGGGTTTTTCAAAAATATTTACCGAAAAATAAAAAAATAAGGAAATTAAGGAAAAATAGGGGAAATTTAGGAAAATGCCACTAAATAAGGGCAATTATGCAAAAAAACAAACAAAAAAAAACATCATCATCATCATATTCCGCTAAGTCCAGGGTCGGGTCGCAGGGGCAGCAACCGAAGCAAAGACGTCCAGACGTCGCTCTCCCCAGCCACTTCCTCCAACTCTCCCAGGGGGGACACCAAGGCGGTCCCAGACAAGCCGAGAGACACAGTCCCTCCAGTGTGTTCTAGGTCGACTCCGGGGTCTCTTCCCGGTTGGACATGCCTGAAATATCACATCAGGGAGGCGTCCGGGGGGCATTCTGACCAGATGCCCGAGCCACCTCAACTGGCCCCTCTCAATGCGGAGGAGCAGCGGATCTACTCCGAGCTCTCCATGGATGGTAGAGCTTCTCATCTTATCACTAAGGGAGAACTCCACCATCCGGCAAAGGAAGCTCATTTCAGCCACTTGTATCGGCGATCTTGTTCTTTCGGTCACTAACCAAAGCTCGTGACCATAGGTGAGGGTTGGAGTGTAGATTGACTGGTAAATTGAGAGCTTCGCCTTGCAGCTGAGCTCCTTCTTCACCACGACGGACCGGTACAGCAGAGGCTGCAGCGATCCGTCTGTCGATCTTTTGCTCCATCCTTCCCTCACTCGTGAACAGGACCCCAAGATACTTAAATTCCTCCACTTGGGGCAGGACCTCATTCCCGACCCAGAGGGTGTATTCCACCCTTGTCCGACTGAGAACCATGGCCTCAGACTTGGAGGTACTGATCCTCATCCCGGCTGCTTCGCACTCGGCTGCGAATCTCCTCCAATGAGAGCTGGAGGGCCCGACTTGATGAAGCCAAAAGGATCATCCTCAAAAAGCAGAGACAAGATCCGATGGCCACCAAACCAGAACCCCTCAATGCCTTGACTGCGCGTAGAAATTCTGTCCAAAAAAATTATGAACAGAATCGGTGACAAAAGACAGCCTTGGCGGACTCCAACTCCCACCGGAAACAAATTTGACCTGTTATTGCCAATACGGACCAAACTCTGGCTCTGGTGATACAGCAACCAAATGGCCCGTAGCAACGGGTTTCAGAACGCCGTACTCTCGGAGCACGCCCCACAAGATCGTTCAAGGGACACGGTCGAAAGCCTTCTCCAAGTCCACAAAGCACATGTGGACAGATTGGACAAACTCCCATACCCCCTCCAGAATCGTGTGGAGCGTATAGAGTTGGTCAAGAATGCTACGGCCAGGATGAAAACCACATTGTTCCTCCTGAATCCGAGGTTCGACTATCGGTTGGATCCTCCTCTCTAGTACCCCTGCATAGACTTTCCGAGGTAGGCTGAGGAGTGTAATTCCCCGATAATTGGAACACACCCTCCGGTCCCCCTTCTTAAAAATCAGGACCACCACCCCAGTTTGCCAATCCAGAGGTACAGCCCCCGATGACTACGCAATGTTGCAGAGACGTGTCAACCAAGACAGTCCTACAGCATCCAGAGCCCTGAGATATTCCGGGCGGATCTCGTCCAACCCCGGAGCACGACCACCGAGGAGTTTTCTGGCAACCTCAGTGACCTCCACTTCAGTGATGGGCGGACCCCCACCTGAACCCCCAGGGTCTTCCTCTTCCATGGAGGTCATGTTGGTGAGATTGAAGAGGTCAAAGTATTCCCTCCATCTCTCAACGACATCCCCAGTCGAGGTAAGCAGCTCCCCACCTCCACTGTAAACAGTGTTTGTGGAGAACTGCTCCCCATCCTGAGGCGTCGGATGACGGTCCAGAACCTTTTTGAAGCCAACCAATAATCACTCTCCAGGCCCTCACCAAACTCCTCCCACGCCCGAGATTTTGCATCTGCGACAACTTCGGCTGCAGCACATTTGGCCTGCCGGTACCTGTTTGCTGCCTCGGGAGTCCCACAGGCTAATAAAATCCGATAGGCCTCCTTCTTCAGCTGGACGGCCACCTTCACCGCATGTGTGCACCACCGGGCTCGGGGATTACCGCCACGACAAGAACCGACGACCTTACGATCACAGCTATGGGCTGCCGCCTCAGCAATGGAGGCACGAAACATGGCCCATTCGGATTCTATGTCCCCCGCCTCCTCCAGGTTATAGCTCTTCCGGAGGTGGGAGTTAAAAGCTTCTCGAACAGGGGACTCCACCAAACGTTCCCAGGAGACCCTGATTACACGCTTGGGCCTGCCAGGTCTGGAAGGCAGCCTCCCCCACCACCGAAGCCAACTCACCACCAGGTAGTGATCGGTGGACAGCTAAGCTCCTCTCTTCATCCAACTGTCCAGAACATATGGCCGCAAGTCCGATGACACGACTACAAAGTCAATCATCGAATTGAAACCTAGGGTGTCCTGGTGCCAAGCGTACTTATGGGCACACTTATGTTCAAACATGGTGTTCGTGATAGACAAACTGTGACGAGCACAGAAGTCCAACAACGAAACACTATTCGAGTTCAGACTGGAGAGGCCGTGCCTACCGATCACACCCTTCCAGGTCACACTATCATTGCCCACATGGGCGTTGAAGTCTCCCAAGACAACGAGTGAGTCTCCCGAGGGAGCGTTCTCCAACCCCTCCCCCCCAAAGACTCCAAAAAGGGTGGGTACTCTGAATTGTCATTTGGTGCATAAGCACAAATAACAGTGAAGACCCGCCCCCCCACCAGAAGACGGAGGGAAGCTACCCTTTCGTCAACCGGGGAGAACCCCAACATTTGGACAGATACGAGACGGGGGGCAACAAGAATACCCACACCGGCTCGCCACCTCTCCTCATGAGCAACTCCAGAATGGAAGAAGGTCCAGCCTCTCTCGAGGTGGATGGTTACAGAGCACAAGCTATGCGTTGAGGTGAGCCCGGCTATATCTTGTCGGTATCTCTCCACCTCACGCACCAGATCAGGCTCCTTCCCCACCAGAGACGTGACATTCCATGTCCAGAGGGTCAGAGTAAGTAGCCGAGGATCGGTCCGACAGAACCCATGACTTCGGCTGTCACCCAATTCACACTGCACCCGACCCCTAAAACTCCTGCCACGGGTGGTGGGACCATGGGAGAGCGGACCCATGTCGCCTTTTCGGGCTAGGCCCGGCCAGGCTCCATGGGCAGAAGCCCAACCACCAGGCTCGCCTTCGAGCCCCTCCCCTGGGCCTGGCTCCAGGACAGAAACCCCGGTGACCCACGTCCGGGCAAGAGAGACTGCTTCCTTAGATGTCTCTTAGATGTCATAGGGCTCTTCTGAAAGAAGAAGAACCCCCCCAAACAAACAAAAAATAACCCCAAAACCCCCATCAAATCTACTTACAATTTGATGTGAGGTGCGCATCTGAGTGTGTGTATTTATATTTTATTTGCATCTTATGCATTATTTTAAAACGTTTAATTGTTATTATAAGTATTTTAAGCATTGAATATGTATTTATTGATATTATATATACATGTACACATCTGTCGGGGGGGGGGGGGATCCTACTTTGCGGAAATCGATGGTCGCGGGGGGGGTCTCAGTCCCCGTTAACCATGGAAAGTGAGGGATCCCTATAGTGCATGTTAGTGTTCTGTGTGGGTGGGTGCGCATGTGTGGTGGTTATGTCGTGTTTGTATCAGTGTTTTGTGTGTGTGTGTGTGTGTGTAGGTGTGTGTGTAGTGAGTTTATATAGTGCATGTTACACTGTTTTGTGTGTGTGTGTGTGTGTGTGTGTGTGTGTGTGTGTATGTGTGCATGTGTGCGTGTATCAGTGTTGTGTGTGTGGTGTTTATGTAATGTGTGTATCAATGTTTTGTGCATGTGTGTGTGGTTTTTATGTAACGTGTGTATCAATGTTTCGTGCATGTGTCTGTGGTGTTTATGTAGTGTGTCTGTGTGTAGTATGTAGTGTGTGCATCTATGGTGAGTTTACACAGTGCATGTTAGTGTTTTGTGTGTGGTGTTTATGTTGTATATGTGTCGTATATGTGTCGCGTATGCGTGATTTCTGTATGTGTGCATGTGGGGTTTATGTAGTGTGTATCAGTGTTTTGTGTGTGTGGTGTTTATGAAATGAGTGTCTCGGTGTTGTGTGTATGTGTGCATTGTTTATGTATTGTTTGTGCATGTATGTAGTGTTATGAAGTGTTAGCATTAGTGCTGTGTGTGTGTCTGTGTGTGTGTCTATGGTGAGTTTACATAGTGCATGTTAGTGTTTTGTGTGTGCGCAGTTCATGTAGGATGTGTCAGTGTTTTGTGTATGTATGTGGTATTTATGTAGTGTGTATCAGTGTTTTGTGTGTGTGTGTGTGTGTGTGTGTGTGTGTGTGTGTGTGTGTGTGGTGAGTTTATATAGTCATGTTACAGTTTTTGTGTGTGTGCTGTTCATGTAGTGTGTTGTGTGTGCTATTTATATAGTGTGTATCAGTGTTTTGGGTGTGTGGGTGGATGTGTGGTGTTTATCAGGAGTGTAATCCTATATCAGTGTGCATTAGTGTACAGTTGGTGTATTACTATATCAGCGTGTATTAGTGTGCTGTGGGGGTACTACTATATCAGTGTGTGTTAGTGTACTGTAAGTGTAATACTATATCATTGTGTATTTGTGTACTGTGGGTGTAGTACATCAGTGTGTATTAGTGTACTGTGGGTGTATTACTATATCAGTGTGTATTAATGTACTGTGGGTGTATTACTATATCAGTGTGTATTAGTGTACTGTAAGTGCATTACTATATCAGTGTGTATTAGTGTACTCTAAGTGTATTACTATATCAGTGTGTATTAGTGTACTGTGAGTGTATTATTATATCATTGTGTATTTGTGTACTGTGGGTGTATGACTATATCAGTGTGTATTAGTGTACTGTGGATGTATTACTATATCATTGTGTATTAGTGTACTGTAAGTGTATTACTATATCAGTGTGTATTAGTGTACTGTGGATGTATTACTATATCATTGTGTATTAGTGTACTGTAAGTGTATTACTATATCAGTGTGTATTAGTGTACTGTGGATGTATTACTATATCATTGTGTATTTGTGTACTGTGGGTGTAGTACATCAGTGTGTATTAGTGTACAATGGGTGTATTACTATATCAGTGTGTATTAGTGTACTGTGAGTGTATTACTATATCAGTGTGTATTAGTGTACTGTAAGTGTATTACTATATCAGTGTGTATTAGTGTACTGTGGATGTATTACTATATCAGTGTGTATTAGTGTACTGTAAGTGTAACACTATCTTCTTTTCCTTTCGGCTTTTCCCTTCAGGGGTCGCCACAGCAAATCATCTGCCTCCATCTCACCCTATCCTTTGCATCTTCTACTCTTACACCAACGACCTTCATGTCCTCCTTCACCACATCCATGAATCGTCTCTTTGGTCTTCCTCTAGGCCAGAGGTCGGCAACCTTTAACACTCAAAGAGCCATTTCGACCCGGTTTCCACGGAAAAGACAACACCGGGAGCCGCAAACACTTTTTGACATCTGAAATGAATATGTTCGCATATATATATATATATATATCATGCGTTCAAACTCAGACACCCATATATCTCTGTCAGCTATGTCAGCCAGCTCAAGATCAGGTTGACTTACACCTGCAAATGCAGACACATTTAACAGGGATGGGTCGATGGTCAGGGGAGCGACGGGGAAGGATAATGTAGCTTTTTCCTCTCTGAACTCTTGGAATCGTTTCCCAAACGATGCTTGCATTGTAGTAATTACAGACTGCAAATACTCTGAATTTATCAACTTGTTCGCTTGTTTGAACTCCCTGAAGGAGGGGAAGTGAGACAGTGTTCCTCTCTCTAAATCTCTCACAAACACTGTCAGCTTGCGCTCAAACGCCAACACCTCTTCCAGCATGTGTAGCGCTGTGCCTCCTCTCCCCTGAAGTATTCAGCGCATTCAGGTTCGCCGTCATGTCCACCATGAAATACAGCTTTTACAGCCACTCCTGCCGTTCCAGCTCAGGAAAGGTGAGTCCTTTGCTGCTCATGAAAGTCTTCACCTCTCCCAGACATGCAGCAAAGCGTTTCAGCACTTCTCCTCTGGACAGCCACCGCACTCTGTTATGCATCAGATCAGAGTACGTGCCACCTCATCCAGTAATGAACGAAACTGCAGGTGATTTGAACCTTTTGCAAATGAATCTGCCCATGCATCATTAAATGCTCTGTTTTCTTCAAATATTTTTCTTTTCTTAGATTTATCCATCCGTGGCCTACCTAGGGTTGAAAGTCTCGATAAATGTCACGGGCGTTTTGGCGGGCTGTCGGAGAGTGTGACGCATTTTTAAGCGACGAAAAATAATACAATCTATATATATTATTTTATTTTAATATTTACAGATCACAATAATCATACAATTTACAGCTACAATTAAACGAACAGACACAAATAAAATACTTTAAGATATTGTGCAGTTTTGGTGTTGCTGGGCTTTCCGCGCATGCCGGCTGTCAAATCTGCCTGCTGACACGTCAAGTGCTGTCGACGTTGTGTTGAACATGTCACAATAAAAGTAGCTGTCAGTTGTCCATTGCACAGCAGACAGAAGCAGTGTATTAATTGTTCTACTCAGCTCCCGACAATATACTTAAAATCGGATACTTGCAATTTATTTTCCCGAGCCACGCAGAGCCGCAGCAGAAGGATGAAAGAGCCGCATGCGGCTCCGGAGCCGCGGGTTGCCGACCCCTGCTCTAGGCCTTCTGCCTGGTAGTTCCAGCCTCAGCATCCTATTACCAATATACTCACTATCCCTCCTCTGTACATGTCCAAACCATCTCAATCTAGCCTCTCTGACTTTGTCTCCAAAACGTCTTACATGTGCTGTCCCTCTGATGTGCTCATTCCTAATCCTATCCATCCTCGTTACTCCCAAAGAGAACCTCAACATTTTCATCTCTGCTACCTCCAGCTCTGCCTCCTGTCTTTTCCCCAGGGCCACTGTTTCTAAACCATACAACATCGTTGGCCTCAACACCGTCTTGTACACTTTTCCTTTCATTCTTGCCGATACCGTCCAATCACACATCACACCGGACACTTTTCTCCAACCATTCCAACCTGCCTGCACACGCTTCTTCACCCATTTTCCACACTCTACATTGCTCTGGATTGTTGACCCTAAGTACTTAAAATCCTCCACCTTTCTTATCTCTGCTCCCTGTAACCTCACCGTTCCTCTTGGGTCCTTGTCATTCATGCACATGTATTCTGTCTTACTGAGGCTAATCTTCATTCCCCTCTTTTCCAGGGCATACCTCCACCGCTCTAATTTTCCTGCACTTGTTCTCTGCTCTCACTGCAGATCACAATGTCATCTGCAAACATCATAGTCCATGGGGAATCTTGTCTAACCTCGTCTGTCAGCCTGTCCATCACCATAGCAAACAAGAAAGGGCTGAGAGCTGACCCTTGATGCAGTCCCACCTCCACCTTGAACTCTTCTGTCATACCAACAGCACACCTCACCACTGTCTTACATCTCTCATACATGTCCTGCACCACTCTAATATACTTCTCTGCCACTCCAGACTTCCTCATACAATACCACAGTTCTTCTCTTGGCACCCTGTCATATGCTTTCTCCAGATCCACAAAGGCACAATGCAGCTCCGTCTGACCTTCTCTGTACTTCTCCATTAACATCCTCAAGGCAAACACTGCATCTGTGGTGCTCTTTCTTGGCATGAAACCAAACTGTTGTTCACAAATGTTGACCTCTGACCTTAGTCTAGCTTCCACTATTCTTTCCCATAACTTCATCGTATGGCTCATCAACTTTATCCCTCTGTAGTTTCCACAACTCTGCACGTCTCCCTTGTTCTTAAAAATGGGCACCAGCACACTTCTCCTCCATTCCTCTGGCATCCTCTCACTCTCTAAGACCTTGTTGAATGTTCTTGTCAGAAAATCTACTGCTACCTCTCCTAGACACTTCCATACCTCCACCGGTATGTCATCAGGACCAACGGCCTTTCCATTCTTCATCCCCGTCAATGCCCTCCTCACTTCACCCTTACTAATCTTTGCTACTTCCTGGTCCTCAACAGTCAGCTCTTTAAAGTACTCTTTCCATCTTCCCAGCACACTTCTGTCATCAGTCAATACATTTCCCTCTCTGTCTTTTATTGATCTAACTTGCTGCACGTCCTTCCCATCTATTTCTCTGCTGCGCCAACAATCATTTAAATCATATATCAAATAAATCATTTTCTCCCTCTTTACTTTCCAACAGAGCATACAAGTCATCATACGCCCTCTGTTTGGCCTTTGACACTGCTACCTTTGCCTTACGCTGTGTCTCCCTGTACTCCTGTTTACTCTCTTCGGTTTTCTCAATGTCCCACTTCTTCTTAGCTAACCTCTTCCGTTGTACACACTCCTGCACTTCCTCATTCCACCAACAAGTCTCCTTATCTACTTTCCTTCCAGATGACACACCAAGTATTCTCCTACCTGTCTCTCTGATCACATTAGCTGTAGTTGTCCAGTCATCTGGAAGCACTTCCTGACCACCCAAAGCCTGTTTCAACTCCTCCTTGAAGACAACCCGACACTCTTCCTTTTTCAGCTTCTACCACTTTGTCTTCTGCTCTGCCTTTGCCTTCTTCACCTTCCTCACCATCAGCATCATCCTGCCCACCACCATCCTATGCTGATTGGCAACACTCTCACCCGCTACTACTTTGCAGTCACTCACTTCCTTTAAATTACATCGCCTGCACAAGATGTAGTCTACCTGTGTGCTCCTACCTCCACTTTTATAAGTCACCCTATGCTCCTCTCTCTTCTGGAAGAACGTATTCACCACAACCATTTCCATCCTTTTTGCAAAATCTACCAACATCTGTCCTTCTGCGTTCTTGTCCTGGATACCAAACCTACCCATCACTTCCTCATCCCCTCTGTTTCCTGCACCAACATGTCCATTGAAGTCTGCCCCAATGACCACTCTTTCACCTCTGGGGGTACTCTGCATCACTTCATCTAACTCACTCCACAATCTCTCCTTCTCTTCTCGCTCACATCCTGTCTGTGGAGCATAAGCACTAACAACATTGAACATCACACCTTCAATTTCTAACTTGAGACTCATCACTCTGTCTGACACTCTTTTCACTTCTTGAACATTCCTGACAAACTCCTCCTTCAAGATGACTCCGACTCCATTTCTCTTCCCATCCACACCATGATAAAACAGCTTAAACCCTGCTCCTATGCTTCTAGCCTTGTGACCTTTCCACCTGGTCTCCTGAACACACAGTATGTCCACCTTCCTCCTCTGCATCATGTCAGCCAGCTCTCTACCTTTTCCTGCCATAGTTCCAACATTTAGTAAGTAAGTGTAATACTATATCATTGTGTATTTGTGTACTGTGAGTGTATTACTATATCAGTGTGTATTAGTGTAATGTGAGTGTATTAATATATCAGTGTGTATTAGTGTACTGTGAGCGTATTACTATATCAGTGTGTATTAGTGTACTGTGGGTGTAGTACATCAGTGTGTATTAGTGTGCTGTTGGTGTATTACTATATCAGTGTGTATTAGTGTATTGTGAGTGTATTACTCTATCAGTGTGTATTAGTGTACTGTGAGTGTATTACTATGGTGCATCCAATAGATGGTACCAACTACCAATTGCAGTGGGAGACACAGAGAGGATGTGTTTGCTCAAGATAATAACAAAACTACATTCCCCATAATGCACAAGGTTACACTGTACACCAGAAAAAAAAAACACTGAAACCCAGATAAGGGTGGTGGTGCGGGACCTTTGACCTTCATATTGATTATATATCATACTTGTCACTTCACATGCTATATTCCATCTGTGTGTGTGTGTGTGTGTGTGTGTGTGTGTGTGTGTGTTTATTCTCACGTCCTCTGATGGCCAAAGAGTCTCTCCACCTCCTCTCTGCCTGGGCTCCGTGTTCTTGCTCTCAGGTCCTGACGCTTGCGCTCAGAACGAAATGCCTCGCGATGACTCAGCCTTCTTGCTCGTGGGACGTCTGCCAGTGCCACATAGCTCTGCCCACCTCGCACATGCCACACGTTTCCTCTGGCCTCTGCTACGGTAGCCCCGACCACTCTCATAACACGACCTCGCCTCTCAGGGCTCGACTCGGAGTCAAGCGAACTCTGAGAAGACGAGAGTGGCGATGCCAGAGTGTGTGTGCTGGTAGAGGTGCGTGGAGAGAGGGACCGCACTGTGTTTGTCGATGCCGATGAATGTGTGTGTTGTGAATCAGCAAGTTGTGAAACTCTAGGTACGTGTGTCAAGTCTGAGTGTGTGGTGTGCTTGTCATGTAAAGGCGGTGAGAGGGTGAGTGCAGGTTCTGAGGTGCTATACCTCAGACGAGAGGAAGCAGAAGAGAAAGACAGCTGGTCCTTGGGGAGCTGTTCAGGCTTTGGTTTCTCTAGTGAGAAGTAGCCGCTCTCCACCCTCGGCTTTCGTCCTCCAATCACACGCCCTGAATCTAACAAAGATGCACATTGCTCATGAACAGTGAAGTCATTTCAAACAGGAAAAGTAATAAAAAATAAATTATAATTGACAAAAAATTAAGTAAATTATTATATTGTAAATATAACTTATATAAACTCAATAACACACAAATAAAAGCATGTCCGAGGTTTGAGTCCCGGGCTGGACAGGAGTGTTCCTGTAGAGTTTGGATGTTTTCTGTTTCGTCCCTGGTTTGTATCTATTTTGTTTCCTCTCAACTGTAGGTCCAGCTCATAGCACTGAGTCCTGTCGTTGCCATATGTGGGGATGACCTTGAACTTGGCCCTGCCTCCTGGTTGTTGATTAGTGGAGTGCAGTCATTTCTGGTTCTGTCTTTTCGAGTATGACCTTGGGCCTGAATCTGACTCTGTTTATGTCTCCCCTGATCTGTTTGTTGACTTGGTAGATATTGTTTTGATACTTTTGTGTATATAAATGTTATAACAGCCCCGTAGTTAGTAGGAAGCTGATGCCATGCATTTTCAAACCTTTTCTCCTGGTTTTTGGCTGCTTAGGGAGTGAGGGATGCCATTGTACTTTTTGTTTGTTTGTTTCATTTCGGTGTGGGGAAGTCAGATTGCTCGTTTGAAGGTAGATAGGTTTTGTTTATCCTGGCCAGGTTCTGAAGGAAGGGCCATGATACACAATATAAATAAGAGAACTCGACAAAATGACAGTTGTATGTCTTTTGTTTACCAATATGCGACAGTTCAACCTAAAACGAGTCGTAACATATCCTAGTGCCAGCGGAGTTTCTTCCAAGAAATCCAGTTTCCTCCCACAAATAAATCCAAATAAATGCAGTGAAGGCAAATTGGCTGTGCCAAATTGTCCCTAGGTGTGAGTGTGAATTGTCTGTGTGTGTGTGTGTGTGTGTGTGTGTGTGTGTGTGTGTGTGTGTATAAAATGCAGCCTTGAGGATGGAATAAATGTAGAGGGTTGCGTCAGGAAGGGCATCCGACATAAAACATGTCAAATTTGATATGCAGATCATAAATACGAATGTCACACTGGATCGGTCGAGGCTCGGGTTAATGAAGACCGCCATCAGTGCTGTTCATCAACAGGGCTCTGGTGGAAATTGGAATACTATTGATCGAAGAAGTTGAGGCGGGATGCATCTCCGTAGGTGGAGAAAGAAAAGAAAAGACACGAGTCTAAGACTGACACTAAGGACTTTGAATGTTGGAACTCATTCATTCATTCAGTCATTCAGTCATCGTCTTCCGCTTTTTCCGGGGTTAGGCTGCAAGTAAAGCAACCTAAGCAAAGAGGCCCAGATGTCCCTCACCCCAGCCACTTCCTCGAGCTCTTCCGAGGGAACTTCGAGGAGTTCCGAGACAAGCCAAGAGACAGTCCCTCCAGCATGTTCTAGGTCGACCCCGAAGTCTCTTCCGGGTTGGACATGCCCGAAACACCACACCAGGGAGGCGTTCGGGAGGCATTCTAACCAGATACCCGAGCCACCTGAACTGGCCCCTCTCGATGCAGAGGAGCAGCGGATCTACTCCAAGCTCTCCCCGGATGGCTGAGCTTCTCACCCTATCTCGAAGGGAAAGCCCCGCCACTCGGCGAAAGCAGCTCATTTCAGCCGATTGTACCTGTGATCTTGTTCTTTCGGTCACTACCCAAAGCTCGTGACCAGAGGTAAGGTTTAGAACGTAGATTGACTGGTAAATTGAGAGATTTGCCTTGCGGCTCAGCTCCTTCTTCACCAGGATAAACCGGTACAGGCTCGATTTAACAGCAGAGGCTGCAGCAATCTGTCTGTCATTTTGCGCTCCATCCTTCCCTTGCTCATGAACAAGACCCGAAGACACTTAAACTCCTCCACTTGGGGCAGGAAATCATTCCCGACCCGGAGGGTGCATTCCACCATTGTCTGACTGAGAACTATGGCCTCGGACTTGGGGGTGCTGATTTTCATCCTGACCAACTTGCGCTCGACTGCGAATCGCTCCAACGAGAGTTGGAGGTCTGGGCCTGATGAAGCCCAAAGGATAACATCATCCGCAAAAAACAGAGACAAGATCCGATGGCCACCAAACCAGAACTCCTCAACGCCTTGGCTGCACCAAGAAATTCTGTCCATAAAAATTATGAACAGAGTCGGTAACAAAGGACAGCCTTGGAGGACTCCAACCCTCACTGGAAACAAATTTAACCTGTTGTTACCAATATGAACCAAACTCTGGCTCCAGTGATATAGCGATCGACTGGCCCATAGCAATGGGTCAGGAACGCCATACTCCCGGAGCACGCCCCACAAGATAGCGTGAGGGACACGGTCGCAAGCCTTCTCCAAGTCCACAAAGCCCATGTGGACAGATTGGGTAAACTCCCATGCCCGCTCCAAGATCCTGTGGAGCGTGTAGTTTTGCTCAAGAGTGCTACGGGCCAGGACGAAAACCACACTGTTCCTCCTGAATCCAAGGTTCGACTATCGGTCGGATCCTCCTCTCCAGTACCCCCGCACAGACCTTCCCGGGTAGGCTGAGGAGTGTGATTGCCCAATAATTGAAACACACCCTCTGGTCCCCCGTTTTAAAAAAGGGGACTACCACCCCGGTTTGCCAATACAGAGGTACAGCCCCCGATGACCATGCAATGTTGCAGAGATGTGTCAACTACGACAGTCCAAAACTATCCAGAGCCCTGAGATATTCAGGGTGGATCTCAGCCAACCCTGGAACTCGAAAACGAAGAAGCTTCCTCCTCAAAAAGGTTCTGGACCACCATCTGACGGCTCAGGAGGGGAAAGCAGCTCTCCACAAATACTGTTTACAGTGTAGGTGGGGAGCTGCTCACCTCGACTGGAGATGTTGTTGAGAGGTGGAGGGAATACTTTGAAGACCTCCTCAATCCCAACAAAACACACCCTCCATGGAGGAAGAGGACCCTGGGGGTTTGGGTGGGGGTGCACCCATCACTAGAGTGGATGACACCAAGGTAGTCAATGTTGGAACTATGACAGGAAAAATGAGGTGGACATACTGTGTTCAGGAGACCAGGTGGAAAGGTAGCGAGGCTAGAAGCTTAGGAGCAGGGTTTAAACTGTTTCATCATGGTGTGGATGGGAAGAGAAATGGAGTCGGAGTCATTTTGAATGAGGAGTTTGTCAGGAATGTTCTAGAAGTGAAAAGAGTGTCAGAAAGAGTGATGAGTCTCAAGTTAGAAATTGAAGGCGTGATGTTCAATGTTGTCAGTAACTGCAAAGTAGTAGTGGGTGAGAGTGTTGCCAAACAGCATAGGATGGTAGTATGCAGGATGACGCTGATGGTGAGGAAGGTGAAGAAGGCAAAGGCAGAGCAGAAAACAAAGTGGTGGAAGTTGAAAAGGGAAGAGTGTCGTGTTGTCTTCAAAGAGGAGTTGAAACAGGCTTTGGGTGGCCAGGAAGAGCTTCCAGATGACTGGACAACCACAGCAAATTGTGATCAGGGACACAGGAAGGAGAATACTTGGTGTGTCGTCTTGAAGGAAAGTAGATAAGGAGACTTGGTGGTGGAATGAAGAAGTGCAGGAGTGTGTACAAAGGAAGAGGTTAGCTAAGAAGAAGTGGGACATTGAGAGGACCGAAGAGAGTAAACAGGAGTACAGGGAGACACAGCGTAAGGTGAAAGTAGCAGTGGCAAAGGCCAAAAAGAGGGTGTATGATGACTTGTATGATAGGTTGGACAGTAAGGAGGGAGAAAAATGATTTATACAGGTTGGCACAGCAGAGAGATAGAGATGGGAAGGACGGGCAGCAAGTGAGATTGATAAAAGACAGAGAGGGAAATGTATTGACTGATGGCAGAAGTGTGCTGGGAAATTGGAAAAAGTACTTTGAAGAGCTGATGAATGAGGGAAATGAGAGAGAGAAAAAAAGAGGAGAAGAGGTGACCATTGAGGAGCAGGATGTAGCAAAGATTACTAAGGGTGAAGTGAGGACGGCATTGAAGAGGATGAAGAATGGAAAGGCAGTTGGTCCTGATGATATACCTGTGGAGATATGGATACCTAGAGGTGTCTAGGAGAGGTAGCAGTAGATTTTCTGACAAGAACATTCAACAAGGTCCTAGAGAGTGAGCAGATGCTAGAGGAGTGGAGGAGAAGTGTGCTGGTGCCCATTTTTAAGAACAAGGGAGACGTTCAGAGTTGCAGCAACAACAGAGGGATAAAGTTGTTGAGCCATATGATGAAGTTATGGGAAAGAATAGTGGAAGCTAGACTAAGGGCAGAGGTTTCCATTTGTGAACAACAGTTTGGTTTCATGCCAAGAAAAAGCACTACAGATGCAGTGTTTGCTTTGAGGATGTTAATAGAGAAGTACAGAGAAGGTCAGAGTGAAGTGCATTGTGCCTTCGTGGATCTGGAAAAAGCATATGACATGGTGCCAAGAGAAGAACTGTGGCATTGCATGACGAAGTCTAGAGTGGCAGAGAAGTATGTTAGATTGGTGCAGGACATGTACGAGAGATGTAAGACAGTGGTGAGGTGTGCTGTCAGCGTGACCGACGAATTCAAAGTGGAGGTGGGACTGCATCAAGGCTCAACAATCCAGAGCAATGGAGAGAGTGGAAAAGAGGTGAAGAAGCGTGTGCAGTCATGCTGGAATGGTTGGAGAAAAGTGTCCGGTGTGATGAGCGATAGGAGAGTGTCAGCAAGAATAAAAGGAAAAGTGGACAAGACAGTGGTGAGGCCAGCGATGTTGTATGGCTTAGAAACAGTGGCGCTGAGGAAAAGACAGGAGGCAGAGCTGGAGGTAGCAGAGATGAAAATGTTGAGGTTCTCTCTGGGAGTAACGAGGATGGATAGGATCAGAAATGAGTATATTAGAGGGACAGCCCATGTAAGATGTTTTGGAGACAAGGTCAGAGAGGCTAGCTTGAGATGGTTTGGACATGTACAGAGGAGGGATAGTGAGTATATTGGCAGTAGGATGCTGAGGTTGGAACTACCAGGCAGAAGGCCTAGAGGAAGACCAAAGAAGAGATTTATTGATGTGGTGAAGGAAGACATGAAGGTCGTTGGAGTCAGAGAAGAAGATGCAGAGGACAGGGTGAGATGGAGGCGGGTGATTTGCTGTGGTGACCCCTGAAGGTAGCAGCCGAAAGGAAAAGAAGAAGAAGAAGAAGATGGTCAATGTTGTTAGTGCTTATGTCCCACAGGCAGGATGTGAGCTAAAAGAGAAGGAGAGATTCTGGAGTGACTTGGATGAAGTGATGCAGAGTACCCCCAGAGGTGAAAGAGTGGTCATTGGTGCAGATTTCAATGGACATGTTGGTGCAGGTAAATGAGGAGACGAGGAAGTGATGGGCAGGTTTAGTATCCGGGACAGGAACACAGAAGGACAGATGTTGATAGATTTTGCAAAAAGCATGGAAATGGCTGTGTGTTCCAGAAGAGACAGGAGCATAGGGTGACTCATCTTATGTACATCTTGTGTAGGCGATGCAATTTGAAGGAAGTCAGTGACTACAAAGTAGTAGTGGGTGAGTGTTGTTGCACAACAGCATAGAATGGTGGTGTGCAGGATGACGCTGATTGGGAGGTAGGTGAAGAAGGCAAAGGCAGAGCAGAAGACAAAGTGGTGGAAACTGAAAACAGGAGCGCGTACAAAGGAAAAGGTTAGCTAAGAAGTGGGACATTGAGAGGACCGAAGAGAGTAAACAGGAGTACAGGGAGACACAGCATAAGGGAAAGGTAGCGGTGTCAAAGGCCAAACAGAGGGCACATGATGACTTGTATGCTAGGTTAGACAGTAAGGAGGGAGAAAATGATTTATACAGCACAGCAGAGAATTCAAGATGGGAAGGACATGCAGCAAATTAGAGTGATTAAGTGATTAAGTGGGGAATGTATTGACTGATGACAGAAGTGTGTTGGGAAGATGGAAAGAATACTTTGAAGAGCAAATGAATGAGGAAAATCAGAGTGAAAAAAGAGTAGAAGAGGTGACTGCTGAGGACCAGGAAGTAGCAAAGATGAGTAAGGGTGAAGTGAGGAGGGCATTGAAGAGGATGAAGAGTGGAAAGGCAGTTGGTCTTGATGACTGACCGGTGGAGGTATGGAAGTGTCTAGGAGAGGTAGCAGTAGATTTTCTGACAAGAACATTCAACAAGGTCTTAGAGAGTGAGCAGATGCCGGAGGAATGGAGAAGTATGCTGGTGCCCATTTTTAAGAACAAGGGAGACATGCAGAGTTGTGGCAACTACAGAGGGATAAAGATGATAAGCCATATGATGAAGTTATGGGAAAGAATAGAGGAAGCTCGACTAAGGGCAGACGAACAGCATTTGTGAACAACAGTTCGGTTTCAAGTCCAAGAAAGAGCGCCACAGATGCAGTGTTTGCTTTGAGGATGTTAATAGAGAAGTACAGAGAAGGTCAGAGGGAGCTGAATTGTGCCTTTGTGGATGTGGAGAAAGTATATGACAGGGTGCCGAGAGAAGAACTGTGGTATTGTATGAGGAAGTCTGGAGTGGCAGAGAAGTATGTTAGAGTGCTGCAGGACATGTATGAGAGATGTAAGACAGTGGTGAGGTGTGCTATCGGCATAACCAAAGAATTCAAGGTGCAGGTGGGACTGCATCAAGGGTCAGCTCTCAGCCCCTTCTTGTTTGCTATGGTGATGGACAGGCTGACAGACGAGGTTCGACAAGATTCCCCATGAACTATGATGTTTGCAGATGACATTGTGATCTGTAGTGAATGCAGAGAACAAGTGGAGGAAAATCTAGAGCGGTGGAGGTATGCCCTGGAAAGGAGGGGAGTGAAGGTTAGCCTCAGTAAAACAGAATACATGTGTGCGAACGACAAGGACCCAAGAGGAACGGTGTGGTTACAGGGAGCAGAGATAAAGAAGGTGGAGAATTTTAAACACTTATGCTCAACAATCCAGAGCAATAGAGAGTGTGGAAAAGAGGTGAAAAAGCGTGTGCAGGCTGGTTGGAATGGTTGGAGAAAAGTGTCCGGTGTGATGTGTGATAGGAAGGTAGCGGCAAGAATGAAAGGAAAAGTGTACAAGACGGTGATGCCAGCAATGTTGTATGGTTTAGAAACAGTGACCCTGGGGAAAAGACAGGAGGCAGAGCTGGAGGTAGCAGAGATGAAAATATTGAGGTTCTCTTTGGGAGAAACGAGGATGGATAGGCTCAGGAATAAGCCCATCAGTGGGACAGCACATGTAAGATGTTTTGGAGACAAAGTCAGAGAGGCTAGATTGAGATGGTTTGGACATGTACAGAGGAGGGATAGTGAATATATTGGTAGTAGGATGCTGAGGTTGGAAGTACCAGGCAGAAGGCCGAGAGGAAGACCAAAGAGAAGATTTATGGATGTGGTGAAGGAGGACATGAAGGATGAAGGTAGTTGGAGTAAGAGTGGAAGATACAGAGGATAGGGTGAGGTGGAGGAAGACCATTTGCTGTGACGACCCCTGTAAGGAACAGCCGAAAGGAAAAGAAAAAGATATATACGTGTGTGTGTGTGTGTGTGTGTGTGTGTGTGTGTGTGTGTGTGTGCATGAGTGCACGTGGGTGTGTACCTTTCCCAAGCTCAGCCCCCTCAGATTGAACATCACTGTTATTGACACACAGGACACTGCTGCTGGTTACAGTGACCTTGGCTGGACCTGGTTCCTACAAAGAGAGAGAGAGAGAGAGAGAGAGAGAGAGAGAGAGAGAGGGGGAGAGAAAGAGAGAGAAGGATGGCGAGAGATACCGAGAGGGGGAAGCGAGAAAAAGGAAGAGGGGAGAGGGGGCGAGAGAGAAAGAGAAAGAGGGATAGGCAAAGGGGGTAGGGAGAGAGAAAGGAAGGAAAGGGGGAAATAGGTACAGAGGGAGACAGATAGAAAGGGGAGGAGGAGAGGGGAGAGAGGGAGAGGGAAATAGGGGAGAGATGAGAAGAGAGACAGAGGGGGAGAGAGAACAAGGGATTGGGAGATAGGGGAGCGCGAGAGGGGGGGGGGTGGAGAAAAAGAAGGGGGTACAAAAATAAAACTCAGATAAACCAGAACAAAAGGTTCTTTGATGTCAAAAACAGCCTTGCATGTGTCTGTCCCATGAGCACAGCACTATGCAATCCTGGGGTGAACAACAAACCTCCTATTGTGTTATGGCACACATACAGATAGAGAGAGAGAGAGAGAGAGAGAGAGAGAGAGAGAGAGAGAGAGAGGGAGAGAGAGATAAAATAAAATAAAATAAATCTTCTCTTTTCGGCTTTTTCCCTTTCTCGGGAGTCGCCACAGCGACTCATCTGATTCGCATGTTTGATTTGGCAGAGGTTTTTACGTCAGATGCCCTTCCTGTCACAACCCTTTTTAGCAAGGGACAGAAACACGTTGACGACTTTGCAGCTCCTCTTTACGAAAGTCAGCAATGGTTCTTTTACATCAACCTCTCACCATAGACAGTGACAGACATGGCCCGCCTTTGATAACCCAGTTAGCTGCACTGGGGGGACAGTGACAACCTTTGTGGGGACTCAAACCCCCAACCTTAGGATCAGTGATCCAGCGCCCTATCCACTAAACCACCACTGCACCGTTTCCTAAAATAAATCACAACCTTTAAATCAAAAAATCCCTCATGCACACACACACACACACACACACAGTCATACATATGCACACACTCACATAAATACTCTCTCTCAATCTCTTTCTCTCACACACACACACACACACACACACACACACACACTAGTAGGCAGTAGTAGGCCTCCGTCAGTCACGAATGACGATGGAGCTGCACTCTGGCTGGTATCCCGGCTGGTGATACTCTCCAGTGCGCAGAGCCTGGGCAGGAAGTGTGGAGGACGGGCTGTTACCTAAGCAGCAAGTGCCCCCTTTTGACGCCACCGGAAGGATCCAATGGAAGGGCAGAAGCTGATATGACTGGGTTCCAGTGCCGCAGCAGGAGTTGCCAGAACGTTGCTCTGAATGAACTGCTTCAGGGGACTCCGACTACCGATTAGAAACAGGCAGCTGGCTTTGCAGCTCCTTTTGTTGTAAGTCAGGAATGGTTCTTTTACATTCCTCACACCAATAAATAGTGAGACGCATGGCTGGCCTTGAAAAACCCAGTTTGCTGTACTGGGGGGGGACCCTTGTGGAGAGTGGGTCTCGAACCCCCAACCTTAGGATCAGCGATCCTGCACCCTATACCACTAGACCCCAACCACCCCACACACACATATAAATACAGTCTCGCACACACACACACACACATACAAGTACACCCACACGCGCACACACTGACATACAAACAAACACTCATAAACATACATATACAAACAAACACACATACATACTTAGTCAAGCACACACAGAAATACATACACACACACACACACACACACACACACACACACACACACACAAACAAACAAACACACACAAACAAACACACACACACACACAAACACTTATTGCTGTTTGTCCTTAAAGTTCGAAGATCACCATGACTTCATATCAGATCTGTGATCTGTGGCTGTGGGTCTGGAGTCACGCTGCAACAAACGAATCAATAAAATTGATAAAAATCGATTATTAAAAGTGTTTGCAACGAATCTCATTATCGTATAGATTATTGCGTAAGTCAGCAACTACAGATGAGTGTCACTCAGTACGGAGTTCAACGGATGTGTCATATGTGCGCCTCGCATCTTTTCATCTTCATAAACATTACAAAACACGACTCAGTAGACTGCCAGTGGTCAACCGAAATCTTCAAAAGTTTGGGAGCATTTTAATCTCCATGGTCCCAGAAAATGTGTTGAATGCAAGCTTTATAAAAGTGAGATGGCTCGGCACGGGAGCATCTTAAAAGAAAAAACAACACTGGATGAAGGCAGCGTGCTGATGGACATGGTAAAAGCAGCTTAGCATGAAAAAAATTCTTAATAATGTTACATACATTAATATTTCTAATTCAATGCG
>CM045728.1:2210000-2225000 GCA_024760905.1 Plotosus lineatus | reverse complement strand
GTGCACAAGCCCTTATAACACGCCTGTGAACCCGGTTCCTAAGCCAGACGGTTCCTGGCGTCTGACACAAGACCTCAGAAAAATTAACGAGCTCATCGTTCCAGTTTCACCGGTTGTTCCGGATGTGCCCTCTATTATGGCTTCTATTCCTAGCGATCACACGCAATTTTCCCCTGTCGATCTGCGGTCGGCGTTTTTTAGTATCCCTGTTGAGCCAAGCACACAACCTCTCTTCGCTTTCACACACCGGCAGCGACAGTACACGTGGACTAGATTACCTCAAGGATTTATTGACTCTCCGGCCGTGTTTTCGGCTGCAGTTAGGGACGCGTTGGGTTCTTTGGACGTCCCCGTTGGTTCCTGCGTACACTCTTATGCTGATGACCTCCTGGTGTCCGGCCTAACCTATGAACTATGCCTCGACGCCACTGTCCAGTTGCTCCTCTTACTGGAAAAAAAGGGTTTCAAGGTCTCCAAGCCCAAGTTACAGTTCTGCCTCCCCACTGTGATATATCTGGGCTATGAACTCTCTCACGGGATAAAACGCCTTACTCAGGATCGCGTCAAGATCATAGTGGACACTCAGAAGCCTGCCACTAAACAAGCGCTCCTGGCTTTCCTGGGGCTCATTAACTACTGCCGCCAATGGATCCCGGACTGTTCCTTTTATGACAAACGTTTACGCTCTGCCGTGGCTCACACTGACCCTCTCCATCAACCCTTGGTCTGGACTGAGGACATGCTGGACGCATTCAAAGCCCTGAAGTCGGCCCTATGCTCCGCGCCGGCTCTCGGGCTCCCGGATTACAACAAACCCTTTCATCTCTATGTCGCTCACCAGGCCGGCACGGCTTCTGGAGTCTTGGCGCAGGACCACGGGGGGGGACTTAGGCCTTGTGCTTTCCTCTCCAAAACTCTAGATACTGTGGCTCAGGGTTTACCTGCCTGTCTCCGCGCTGTCGCTGCCAGTGCGGTGTTAGTTCTCGAAGCAGAAAAAATAGTGCTCTCTCATCCACTCGTTTTACACACCAGCCATCAGGTTAGGCACATCCTTAATACTCTGTCTACACAACACATGTCTTCTCAATGTCGTTCAGGTTACGAGGCCATCCTTTGTGCTACTGATAACCTAACTATATCCTGTTCCTCTTCCCTAGATAACGTGGCGCAGGCTCTACAGCGCCTGCTTAATGCTCATGACGACTGCGAACCATTGGAACATGACTGCATGGACACCATTGTTCATGACACCAGCATTAGATCCGACTTAATGTCTACTCCTCTCTCCACAGGTCTCTCCCTGTTTGTTGACCGGTCAAGCTCGAAGCCCTCCGCCCGGGTGTTCCTCTGCGACTACGCAGTATGTTCCTTACCGGACCAAGTTTTGGAAGCGTACTCGCTTCCCTTTAATTCCGCTCAAGCAGCAGAGTTATATGCGCTCACTCGGGCATGCACTCGCTTCCGACCAGGATGTTACTATATACACTGACTCTCGTTACGCTTTTGGGGTGGCGCATGATTTCGGCCGTATCTGGCAATCTCGTGGCTTCACTGCTGCTGACGGTAAGCCCATTTCACATTCCACCTTAGTCCAGGATCTTATTGTGTCCTGCAATCTCCCGCTCCGTTTAGCGATCGTAAAGACCAGCGGTCATTCCTCTGACCACACTGATGAGGCACGAGGTAACTCTTTGGCTGACCAGCGGCTAAACAGGCTGCCTCGCTCGGCTCCATGCCGCCGTTCCTGCAGCCCGCGCTGGTGTCATCCTCACACATGCTTAGCGCCCTCCTCCCTGACTTGGATCTGAAATCCCTTCAGTCCTCGGCGTCCACAGAAGACACTGATTTTTGGTCCTCGCAGGGCTCTCAGCCCTCGGGTGACGGCATTCTGCTCGATTCGACCGGTCGCTTATGTCTGCCCACGCACTGCCTTCCTTTCCTCGTCCGCGAGTTTCACGGGCCTACACATCGCGGTCGAAGAGGGGTGGTGACAGATATGGAAAAAGATTTTTGTATACGACAACTAGCCTCGACGGTGCACAGCATTTTGGACAAATGCCTGATTTGTGCACAGAACAATGTGTCCAAACCACATGCATCACATCAGCATCTGCCGAAACCAGATACTCCCTTCCAGGAGTGGCAGATAGACTTTACCCACATGCCCCGGCAGGGCCCCTTTAAATATCTATTGGTTATCGTTGATAAATTCTCTCGATGGGTTGAAGCTTTCCCGTGTGGGAACGAAAACGCCCGAGTAGTGGTTCAAAAGTTATCACAGGAAATTATTCCCAGATATGGCCTCCCGTTGGGTATTGATTCGGACAAAGGCACACCATTCACCTCAAAAGTCACTCAACTGTTGGCACAAGAGCTAAAGATCAATTGGCGTTTCCATGTCCCATATCACCCTCAGTCCTCCGGAATCGTGGAACGAACAAACAGAACCATTAAAGGAAAATTACGAAAAGCAATGCACGCCACGGATCCAGGAATTGGGTTTCGGTGCTGCCTGTGGTCCTAGCGGATCTGCGGATGACCTCGCAGATGGCCTTAGGGAATCTATCCCCTTATGAAGTGGTAATGGGGAGACCCTTTCCTGCTCCTTGGAGGAAGGGAAAGCAGGCTTTGGGGACGGAAGATCTAGACATACACATGAGCGAGTATGCCGTGGGCCTTGTTAAGGTCCTAAACGACTATTGGGAACGCACTAATCAGAATACTTCGGTCCCGGCCGATGCAAGCACTCATGCCTTCAAGGTAGGAGACAAGGTGCTGGTCAAGAAATTTGCAAAACTAAATTCCTCTTTGGGAGACTCTCCTTACAGTGAGCCCACGGAGATACTCGCTGTAACCCGTACCGCCGTACTAACTGATCTCTTTCCACAGTGGATCCATGCTACCAGACTGAAGAAAAGCCCGCAATGAAGTATTGTATTGTTTGTTTTTGTGTGACCATGATGTTGTTTATCTTTATTACCTCTGTTCCAGGTCTTAAGACACATATATCACCTAAGAGGGGAGAAGTGTTTTCTAACGGATTCGGCTCAACATAAGCTTACGAGTACCACCTTTACTGGGAACGGATAACCAAAAATATCCTGTGTTATGTATTTAGAAGAATGATTCACTCCATATTTAACCATGTTTGTGCCTGTATGCATTTGTCTGCTGTTGTTGTGTGTGTTCGGACCTTGCATCCTTAGGTGTCTGCTGAATCGTGTGTGGGCCCTGATGGACGCTTTCAGTGGACCAACGTATGCGCAACTGGATGCGCAGTCCGACGGCACGTCTTACCCTTCGTCCCGGGTGTAGTGAGGGGTCGGGATCTTGAGGGGACCCGAGTATCTCGAGGCAGTGGGCGAAGGGCGTCGTAGCTCAAGCTGCCCTTCAAGCACAGGCCCCGATCAACCGCGGTCCCTGGTCTCCTGAAAGATCCCGACCTTCGACACCCGCTGAACCTTTGTGTATTCTGCAATGATTTATTAACGAATGATTTATACTTCATGAACATTAAAGTATAAAAGAGGGGAACTGTTAGAATATACCTCTGACCTAAATACGTACATGTTTATTGAACCATGAAGCAAGTAGTTCTCCTTATCCTGTTGTACCCCGATGTCCTAAGTTTTGTGTAAAACATCAGCCAGACCTAACTGGATGTTCAAGGCTGTCCCCTTCTATCTTGACCTACTTACGTACGAATGCAAACAGTGACGCAAGTAACATGATATGGTGCTATCCACACACACACATACACATACACACACACACATACACATACACACACACACATACACATACACACACACATATACACACACACATACACATACACACACACACATACACATACACACACACATACACATACACACACACATACACACACACACATATACACACACACACATACACAGACACACACACACACATACACATACACACACACATACACACACACACACCCCCACCCTATGCTATGACGAATGTACTTTGACCAAGGACATATGACTCTGTTACTATCTGCTTGCAAACACAAAGAAACTGCATAAAAAGCTTGTGCTCAGAAACATACTCTGAGCAGTTGATGAATAAACCAGATTGATTTTACTCGTATGGTTTAGTGTCTTGTGTTCCCGGAGTACTCTAAGACGTTGAGATACAGGAATCCAGACCGTGCAGGTTTACATAAGAGCTTCTACACAGAGAGAGTTCTTACAGGGGACCTGTGGAAGCAGTGGACTGGGCTACAGGTGCCGCATTCCCCAGGTCAAGCCACTTTTGAACCAGAAACAGCGGCAGAAGCGGCTGACCTGGGCTACAGAGAAGCAGCACTGGACTGTTGCTCAGTGGTCCAAAGTACTTTTTTCGGATGAAAGCAAATTTTGCATGTCATTCGGAAATCAAGGTGCCAGAGTCTGGAGGAAGACTGGGGAGAAGGAAATGCCAAAATGCCTGAAGTCCAGTGTCAAGTACCCACAGTCAGTGATGCTCTGGGGTGCCATGTCAGCTGCTGGTGTTGGTCCACTGTGTTTTATCAAGGGCGGGGTCAATGCAGCTAGCTATCAGGAGATTTTGGAGCACTTCATGCTTCCATCTGCTGAAAAGCTTTATGGAGATGAAGATTTCATTTTTCAGCACGACCTGGCACCTGCTCACAGTGTCAAAACCACTGCTAAATGGTTTACTGACCATGGTATTACTGTGCTCAATTGGCCTGCCAACTCTCCTGACCTGAAGCCCATAGAGAATCTGTGGGATATTGTGAAGAGAAAGTTGAGAGACACCAGACCCAACACTGTGGATGAGCTTAAGGCCGCTATCGAAGCATCCTGGGCCTCCGTAACACCTCAGCAGTGCCACAGGCTGATTGCCTCCATGCCACGCCGCACTGAAGCAGTCATTTCTGCAAAAGGATTCCCAACCAAGTATTGAGTGCATAACTGAACATAATTATTTGAAGGTTGACTTTTTTGTATTAAAAACACTTTTTTTTAATTGGTCAGATGAAAGATGCTAATTTTTTGAGATAGAGATTTTGGGTTTTCATGAGCTGTATGCCAAAATCATCAGTATTAAAACAATAAAACACCTGAAATATTTCAGTTGGTGTGTAATGAATCTAAAATATATGAAAGTTTAATTTTTATCAGCACATTACAGAAAATAATGAACTGTATCACAATATGCTAATTTTTTGAGGACTAGTATGCACACACTCCAATACACAATCACGCACGCACGCACAAACACACACACACACACACACACGTGTGTATATATACATATAAGTGTATGTATGTATATATATATATATATATATATATATATATATGTATGTATGTATGTATGTATAAATAATATACATACACCTCCCAGTGCAGCTAACTGGGTTATCAAAGGCGGGCCATGTCTCTCACTGTCTATGGTGAGAGGCATGTAAAAGAACCATTGCTTTCGTAAAGAGTCGGCTGCAAAGTCGTCAGCGTGTTTCTATCCCTTGCTAAAAAAAGGGTTGTGACAGGAATGTCATCGGAAGTAAAAACCTCTGCCAAATCAAACATGCGAATCAGATTCGCTGTGGCGACTGCCGAGTAAAAGGGAAAAAGCCGAAAGGAAGACAAACAGACAGACAGCCGGCCCCCTACCTACGAAATCAATCCGGTCCAGAGCCTTTTTTGTCACGCCGGGTTTCGTAAGTAAGGGGCGCATCATGCATGTTAAACGCCTAATTCGTTCCAAGGCTCCAGTCTTTGGACTGGATAAACCCCATAAACCCTTTAAAAAAGACAAACATACATCAATTTTTTTATGAAATATGTGTTAAAATTAAAAGAAAATGATTTATTAAACCATTTAAACATTTTCTTAACATATTAAACCATTTTCTCAAAATATCTATTAATTAAACCATTATTAAACATTTTTATTAACACACACACACACACACACACACACACACACACACCTCTCTTTCTCTCTCTCTCTCTCTCTCTCTCATGCGCCCGTGCTGCGGGCCATGACCATAATATGTGGAATTCAAAGCACATTCCCTGCTTGACAAACTCAACATTAATTTGATTCAGCCATGAGGGAGGGGCACAAGCCAGTGTCTCTCCCTCACGCTGCTCCCAAGCCCGGATGAATGCAGAGGGTTGCGTCAGGAAGGGCATCCAGCGTAAAACAAATGCAAAATAAAACATGCGAGTCATATCAAGAAAATTCATACCGGATCGGTCGAGGCCCGGCTTAACAACGACCGCCATCAGTGCTGTTAACCAACAGGGTGCTGGTGGAAATTGGACTACTGTTGGTCGAAGACGTCAAAGAAGGAGAGGCGGGAGGCGTGTCCGTAGGCAGAGAGAGAAGAGGAAAGGCAGGAGTCTAGAACTGAAAGTAGGGACTTTGAATGTTGGAAATACGACAGGAAAAGGTAGAGAGCTGGCTGACATGATGCAGAGGAGGAAGGTGGACATACTGTGTGTTCAGGAGACCAGGTGGAAAGGTAGCAAGGCTAGAAGCTTAGGAGCAGGGTTTAAGCTGTTTTTTCATGGTGTGGATGGGAAGAGAAATGGAATAGGAGTCATCTTGAAGGAGGAGTTTGTCAGGAATGTTCGAGAAGTGAAAAGAGTGTCAGACAGAGTGATGAGTCTCAAGTTAGAAATTGAAGGCATGATGTTCAATGTTGTTAGTGCTTATGCTCCACAGGCAGGATGTAAGTGAGACGAGAAGGAGAGATTCTGGAGGGAGTTAGATGAAGTGTTGCAGAATACCCCCAAACATGAAAGAGTGGTCACTGGGGCAGACTTCAATGGATATGTTGGTGCAGGAAACAGAGGGGACGAGGAAGTGATGGGAAGGTTTGGTATCCAGGACAGGAACGCAGAAGGACAGATGTTGGTAGATTTTGCAAAAAGGATGGAAATGGCTGTGGTGTATACTTTCTTCAAGAAGAGAGAGGAGCATAGAGTGACTTATAAAAGCGGAGGTAGGAGCACACAGGTAGACTACATCTTGTGCAGGCGATGTAATTTGAAGGAAGTCAGTGACTGCAAAGTAGTAGCGGGTGAGAGTGTTGCCAAACAGCACAGGATGGTGGTGTGCAGGATGAAGATGATGGTGAAGAAGGTGAAGAAGGCAAAGTGGTGGAAGCTGAAAAAGGTGGCGTGTTGTGTTGTCTTCAAGGAGGAGTTGAAACAGGCTTTGGGTGGTCAGGAAGTGCTTCCAGATAACTGGACAACTACTGCTAATGTGATCAGGGAGACAGGTAGGAGAATACTTGGTGTGTCATCTGGAAGGAGAGGAGATAAGGAAACTTGGTGGTGGAATGAGGAAGTGCAGGAGTGTGTACAAAGGAAGAGGTTAGCTAAGAAGAAGTGGGACATTGAGAGGACCAAAGAGAGTAAACAGGAGTACAGGGAGACACAGTGTAAGGCGAAGGTAGTGGTGTCAAAGGCCAAACAGAGGGCGTATGATGACTTGTATGCTCGGTTGGAAAGTAAAGAGGGAGAAAATGATTTATACAGGTTGGCACAGCAGAGAGATGGGAAGGACGTGCAGCAAGTTAGAGTGATTAAGGACCGAGAGGGAAATGTATTGACTGATGACAGAAGTGTGCTGGGAAGATGGAAAGAGTACTTTGAAGAGCTGATGAATGAGGAAAATGAGAGAGAAAAAAAGAGTCGAAGAGGTGACCATTGAGGACCAGGAATTAGCAAAGATTAGTTAGGGTGAAGTGAGGAGGGATTGAAGAGGATGAAGAATGGAAAGGCAGTTGGCCCTGATGACATACTGGTGGAGGTATGGAAGTGTCTAGGAGAGGTAGCAGTAGATTTCCTGACAAGAACATTCAACAAGGTCTTAGAGAGTGAGAGGATGCTAGAGGAATGGAGGAGAAGTGTGCTGGTGCCCATTTTTAAGAACAAGGGAGATGTGCAGAGTTGTGGAAACTACAGAGGGATAAAGTTAATGAGCCATACGGTGAAATTATGGGAAAGAATAGTTTAAGCTCGACGAAGGGCAGAGGTCAGCCTTTCTGAACAACAGTTTGGTTTCATGCCAAGAAAGAGCACCACAGATGCAGTGTTTTCCTTGAGGATGTTAATAGAGAAGTACAGAGAAGGTCAGAGGGAGCTGCATTGTGCCTTTGTGGATCTGGAGAAAGCATATGACGGGGTGCCAAGAGAGGAACTGTGGTATTGCATGGGACAGTCTGGAGTGGCAGAGAAGTATGTAAGAGTGGTGCAGGACATGTATGAGAAATGTAAGACAGTGGTGAGGTGTGCTGTCGGTGTGACAGAAGAGTTCAAGGTGGAGGTGGGACTGCATCAAGGGTCAGCTCTGAGCACCTTCTTGTTTGCTATGGTGATGGACAGGCTGACAGATAAGGTTAGACAAGAATCTCCATGGACTATGATGTTTGCAGATGACATTGTGATCTGCAGTGAGAGCAGAGAACAAGTGCAGGAAAACCTAGAGAGGTGGAGGTATGCCCTGGAAAGGAGGGGAATGAAGGTTCGCCTCAGTAAGACAGAATACATGTGTATGCATGCCAAGGACCCAACAAGAACGGTGAAGTTACAAGGAACAGAGATAAGGAAGGTGGAGGATTTTAAGTACGTTGGCTCAAAAATCCAGAGCAATGGAGTGTGTGGAAAAGAGGTGAAGAAGCGTGTGCAGGCAGGTTGGAATGGTTGGAGAAAAGTGTCCGGTGCGATGTGTGATAGGAAGGTATCGGCAAAAATGAAAGGAAAAGTGTACAAGACGGTGTTGAGGCCAGCGATGTTGTATGGTTTAGAAACAGTGGGCCTGGGGAAAAGACAGGAGGCAAAGCTGGAGGTAGCAGAGATGAAAATGTTGAGGTTCTCTTTGGGAGTAACGAGGATGGCTAGGATCAGGAGTGAGCACATCAGAGGGACAGCACATGTAAGACGTTTTGGAGACAAAGTCAGAGAGGGTAGATTGAAATGGTTTGGACATGTACAGAGGAGAGATAGTGAGTATATTGGTAGTAGGATGTTGAGGTTAGAACTACCAGGCAGAAGGTCTGGAGGAAGACCAAAGAGACAGTTCATGGATGTGGTGAAGGAGTACATGAAGGCAGTTGGTGTAAGAGAAAAATATGCAGAAGATAATGGTGAGATGGAGGCAGATGATTCGCTGTGGAGACCCCTGAAGGGAAAAGCCGAAAGGACAAGAAGAAGAAGAATTTGATTCCTTGAGGGATCGGAATTCCAGATAAGCTCAAATGCGCCCACATTTATTCAACATTTACTGAATTAAAACAACTTAAAAAACTAAACTAAAAACTAAAGCGTTATTCCTTCTCTCTCTCTCTCTCTCTCTCTCTCTCTCTCTCTCTCGCGCTGCGGGCCATGCCCACAAGACGTGAATTCAAAGCGCATTCCCTGCTTGACAGACTCAACCTCAATTTGATTCCTTGAGGAATCGGAATTCCAAATGAGCTCAAATGCTCCCACATTTATTCAACATTTACTGAATTAAACAATTTAAAAAACTAAACTAAAAACTAGAGTGAAGCTTCTCTATCTGTTTCTATCTGGGAGGCCAGCGGGGTGGGATGTTGAGAGACAGCCAATGAGAGAGCAACTCGCACGTCATGTGAAATTTTGATTGGCGCGTTTGAATTTCTTTTTGTAAGATGGGGTTATTTTCGTATCCCGGGGATGGGAACTGAGGAAAATGATCTTCGTAACCCAGGGATTTCGTCCACAGGGGTCTTCGTAAGTAGGGAGCCAACTGTGTCTATTCTTATACACACATTCATAAACAAACATCCACTCACATTGACATACATACACACACATACATAAACACAAACATGCATAACCACACGCACATACACAATCACATACGCATACGCATACACATACACTCACATACATAGACACAGCTTCACACCTACATACATAGACATACACACTCACAAATACATACACAAAGACACACACACACACACAGACACACAAATTATTGACGCAGATTTAAAACCCTATGTATCTATTAGATGCTCTAAAATATGCTTCCTAAACACATTCTATCTATGACAGTCTTACTCATTAGTACAGTAGTAATGATTAAGTAAAAACTTTTTAATTTTGTACTGTGATAATATTTATGAATAAATAAAGCGCTTAGGCTCCTTACCAGAAGTTAGAGAAGATGCAGGGTGTTTGAGTGGCATCATTCGGCTTAAATAATAATTTATACCAAGACACTTTACATGAAGCTTAATACAGTCAATCAACGCTTACAATATTTGAAGCACTCAATACCGAAAGTAGTGTACTTGCAAAAGTAGCGTACTTGCTGTGGGTTATACGGACTTCCGGTCTTTCAAGTGCACAAGGGTGCCGTTGAACTCATTTAGAACACAGCCTGCCATGTGATCCCAGCAAAGCAGAGCGTTCTTTCTTTTGTGTCAGTAAGTAAACTTTATTCAAGAGATGCATACAAAGAACAAGTACAAATCCTAATGAATACAGTAGGCCCTTGACATTCGCAGGGGTACGGTTCCGGGCCGTCCCACGAATCGAGATAATCCGCAAATTCTGTACCCAGAAGTAAAACCCCATGTATGACGTCACATGCGTGAATGAGCAGTTGTAAGTAAAATACTATGTATCTATTACATGCGCTAAAATATGCTTCTTAAACACATTCTATAGAAAATCTTACTCATTTATACAGTATTAATGTAGTAAAATAAAGTAATGATTAAGAAAAACTTTTCAATTTTAACTGTTATATTTATTGATGATAAAATATAAACATTATACAGCATATATATATATATATATATATATATATATATATATATATATATATATCTGGGCAGTGGGCAGATGCTTCGCATCTGCACAGGAAAATGAGCGACCCCGCCCTCCACGAGTTTCCTGCTGCCTTGCAGGTCGGCCTTGGCTGGTCAAAGGCTATGGGAGTAAACCCAGATAGAAAATCCGGTAAGGAGGCCTGAAGGCAGTTAGCCGAGCTCTGCGACGCCCTCTGACACCTCCTGCAGCCGCACTGGCACCGGCTGTACTGGCTTGCCTTTCCGCCGGACTCTGCCAGCAACGCCGAGAGGGGGCTCCTGGCACTGGGCACTCCAGGATCTCCATACCACTTGCCCAGGCCTGCACCTGGAGAGGTCACTCCAGCTTCGCTGTCTCAGCATAGACATCAACACGGGGAGCAGCAGACACCAGTGATAAGCCCAGGCTCGTTTGGTGTAGAGCCGGGCGCTAGGGGTTGCTCTCGACGGTGGGAGGAGTCCTCTGACTCCATTGGGAAGTTACCGCCCGCCTCAACCCGGGCAGCCCCCGGGCAATAAGGTACTACCCCGCCACAACTTGCTTGCTTCATCGGGTGTGTGAAGCTTAGATCAAAATCGACAGGCTTGTTGTAAAACTGAGCACCAGGCAAACACAGAAAGAAAAAGACAAAGCAACCGCCAGCCCTGCGGCTGGCAACCTGGAACGTCAGAACGATGTGTCCCGGCCTCACTGACAACCTCCAGCAAGTCGACGACACAAGGAAAACCGCCATCATTAGCCGTGAGCTGGCCAAGCGGAACATCGACATCGCCGCCCTACAGGAGACACGCCTTGCTTCAAGTGGCAGTCTCAAGGAGAAGGACTACACGCTCTTCTGGCAAGGTCTGGAGGCAGACGAGCGACGACTCTATGGGGTTGGTTTCGCAGTTCGCAACTCCCTGCTGTCGTCAATTGAACCTCCTTCTCAGGGAACCGAGCGCATCCTCTCACTCCGACTCACCACCTCCTCGGGACTTACACACATTTTCTGCGCCTACGCCCCAACACTCAGCTCCACAACTGAGGCAAAAGATGCATTCTACGAGGAGCTTGAGGCAAGGATCAGAGAGATCGGAAAACCTGTTCCTGCTCGGAGACTTCAATGCCCGGGTGGGAGCAGACTGCACCGCCTGGCCACGCTGCATTGGACACTTTGGCATTGGCAAGCTCAACGAGAATGGACAACGGCTACTTGAGCTCTGCTCCTTCCATGACCTCGCCATTACCAACACCTTCTATGCCACCAAGCCCCACCACAGAGTTTCATGGAGCCATCCCAGGTCGAGGCACTGGCACCAGCTGGACTTCGTCATCACCAGGAGACCCATGCTGAACCACGTGCTCTGCACACGTAGTTACCATAGTGCAGACTGCGACACTGACCATTCCCTGGTCGGAAGCATGGTGCGTCTACGACCCAAACAGATCCACCGCTCCAAACATAGGGGCCAGCCCCGCATCGACACTGCCAGAACTTCAAAGCCCGAGCTGCTTTGCTGAGGCCATCGACAACACCCTGGAAGACTTCCCCACAGACAACGCCACAGCACGCTGGGACTTCATCCGCGATGCCGTATACCAGGCCGCCTCAGACACCTTCGGGAAGAGAGTCAGGAAAAACGAGGACTGGTTCGAGGCTGGGATTGAAGATATGGAGCCTGCCATAGCCGCCAAGGGTGTTGCGCTCCTTGAGTACAAGAGGAAGCCATGCGAGAAATCACTGGCCACCTACAGAGAAGCCCGCAACAATGCCAAGAGGGTCGCCCGCAGGTGCGCCAACGACTACTGGCTGAAGCTTTGCAGCGATATTCAGACCTCTGCGGACTGTGGAAACACCCGTGCCATGTATGAGGGGATGAAAAAAAGCTTTCGGACCAAGTGCCACCAAGATCGCACCCCTCAAATCCACCTCCGGCGACATCATCAAGGACCGTGGGGAGCAGATGGAGAGATGGGCCGAGCACTATTCAGAGCTATACTCCAGAGAGAATGTTGTCACTGACACAGCCATGGAGAACACCATCCCACTGCCCACCATGGAAGAACTTCGACTCGCCACCTACCATCGAAGAGCTCAGCAAGGCCATTAACTCGCTGTCTAGCGGAAAGCACCAGGCAGCGACGGAATCCCTCCAGAGGTGATGAAGGCTGCAAAAGTGAGCTCCCTCCTTGGGCATCTCCATGAGCTTTTGCTTCAGTGCTGGGAAGAAGGAATGATACCCCAAGACATGCGAGATGCGAAGATCATCACGCTCTACAAGAACAAGGGCGACCGCAGCGATTGCAACAACTATCGTGGGATCTCTCTCCTCAGCATTGTAGGGAAAGCCTTTGCAAGGGTAGTCCTCAACCGCCTGCAAGTACTTGCAGACCGTGTGTATCCCGAGTCGCAGTGCGGGTTCCGGGCAAAGCGATCAACCATTGACATGGTGTTCTCCCTTCGGCAGCTGCAGGAAAAGTGCCGTGAGCAGCGACGTCCTTTGTTCCTCGCCTTCATTGATCTGACCAAGGCATTCGACTTGGTCAGTCGGTCTGGCCTCTTCACCCTCCTCCATAAGATTGGATGTCCCACCAAGCTCCTGAAGATAGTCGAGTCATTCCACGACAACACGTCTGGCACAGTTCAGTATAACGGAACATCATCAGACCCCTTTCCAATCAAAAGCGGCGTGAAACAAGGGTGTGTCCTGGCCCCGACACTTTTTGGCATATTTTTCTCTTTGCTCCTGCGCTACGCATTCAGAGAGTCCGAAGATGGCATCTTCCTCCACACACGGAGTGATGGGAACCTCTTTAATCTCGCCCGCCTCAGGGCAAAGACCAAGGTGCGCAAGGTCCTCATCCGGGATATGCTCTTTGCTGACCATGCTGCCCTCACTGCTCACTCTGAAGCCGCCCTTCAGCGACTCATCAATCACTTCGCGGAGGCATGCACAGAGTTTGGACTCACTATCAGCCTCAAGAAAACCAACATTATGGGTCAGGATGTCAGCACAACTCCCACAATCAACATCGGCGATTACACCCTGGAAGTGGTGGACAAGTTCACCTACCTTGGCTCCACCATCTCCAGCAACCTATCCCTGGATGCTGAGCTAAACGTAAGGATAGGCAAAGCAGCAACATCCATGGCCCGCCTAGCGAAGCGTGTGTGGAACAACCCCAGGCTGACCCTAAACACGAAGATGAAGGTGTACCAAGCATGCGTGTTGAGCTCGCTTCTATACGGCAGTGAGGCCTGGACCCTATACATGCACCAGGAGCGAAGACTAAACGCCTTTCACCTGCGCAACCTCAGACGACTCCTCGGCATTACCTGGCAGGATCGTGTCTCCAACTCGCGCGTCTTGGCCCAGGCAGGCATGTCAAGCATGTTCGCCATCCTCTCCCAGAAGCGCCTGCGCTGGCTCGGACACATATGCAGGATGGATGAATTCCGCATTCCAAAGGACATCCTCTATGGCGAGCTCGCCTCAGGAACACGACCAACAGGACGACCCGCCCTGCGCTACAAGGATCTCTGCAAGAGGGACCTGAAGTCATGTAGCATCAACCCAGTAGATCTCGAGGCAGCAAGCTCCGACCGCTCTAGCTGGCGTGGAAAGGTAAAATCCGGTGTGCAGCAGGCCGAGGAGAAGAGAGAGATCCAGCATGAGGAGAAGAAGAACCGCAAACAGCAGAGAATTCTGTCTGCCACAGCCTGCCCCACGATCCCTACTGCAGAATACACTTGCAGCAAGTGTGGTAGGAGCTGCATCTCCCGCATTGGCTTATTCAGCCACAGCCGGCGCTGCAGCCTCTCAGCTAATTGATAGACCTGCCTAGGTGCAGACTCCATTGTCTCTAGAGACAGACGGATGCCAAGAATCAAGAATATATATATATAAAACACCTTTCAGTGCATTCTCTTTATAAACATACAGCACTGTAGTTTTCAAAAATGCCCACGAGAGGAACGGACTATATCGCATTAGACATGACACGACTGACTGAATTCAGGTATTAACTGCATTAAGTCTGAGCAGCTCAGCCACGCCCCCCAACCGGAGCCAAAGTTCAAAACAGAGTTCTAGAGTGATAGAGTAAGAGGCATTACAAACCAAAGAAGCGCTGATGTTGATGTGAGTTAATCATCTGGCGCAGAGCTGAGCGTGCTTTTGTTTAT
>CM045728.1:2182500-2205000 GCA_024760905.1 Plotosus lineatus | reverse complement strand
GTCTGTGCGTGGAAGTGTGCATGTTCGTTTGCGTGTGTGTGTATATGTATATGTTTGTGTGTGTGTGTGTGTATATATATATATATATATATACACACAAGCCTCGAAAATTCAGGCGACCGATCGTTGGGTTGGCAGACCGGTCAGCACTTTATTAAAACACCCAAACGACAATGCGGTCGCGTAGGAAGTTAATATCAGAGTTCACAACAAACAAACTTTGACAACTCGGGACACTCATTTTCTAGTAAAATTGAAATAAAAAAAATGTGTGGACATTCGCAGTCGGCACAAATTGTAGACTTCACCAGGAAAGATAACAAAACTTCAATAGTTTGCACATATAAAGCATACGGTCCTAGCATGTCGTAAACTGGTAATGCCGCAAATCATCTCCGACTCTACTAACCTAGTAAGTTTGCCTCGTAACTGATGATGATGGTGATGTCACCATGGAGGACTCTTGAATGTTCACACAAGCAGAACAGATAGTCATTACAGTTTAGTTACATTTAATCTCTCTCCATAGTAGTATTTTTTATAATACTCCATTATGACAGTGTCCAAAAATACCTAAATTTTAAATTGGTTACACAGTCATCACAGATTGGTGCTATAGTTTTTATTGTATGAGATTAAGGTGCTATTTCTATTTTTGTTATACTTGAGTTTTTTCTCAGATCTATTTGATCTGCATTGTTTGCAATAGCAAGTTGAATTAGACATTGTGATATATTTTCTATTAGCAGTAGTATTATATTTTATATCTAGTGAGTAGTCGATATGCAGGATTGTATTAATATTTGCGTTTTTTTGCTTTCAATATTATTAAATTTAAAGTTCTTTAAAGAAGTGAAATTCAGTAAAATTGTTTTATTTTATTTATGACATTGAATTTGTCATTTTTAACTTCATTAAAGGCTTTTCAGAGTTGCTAACTTATCACTATTTTGTTCCTCATTTCCAGTTACATGTAATTGTGGTCTTTCTCTGTGAAAAATCCAAATGTTCGATTCTTTTAGAACTTGAAATTTCAGGCAACCATTTTGCATAACCGATGGGTCATGCAAATTATTATAGGTGAACGAACTATGGGTTACCAGAACCATTTACCCGTGAACAAAAAATAGGTTGTGCAACTTTCGAAAAATTCGAGGCCTATATATATATATATATGTGTGTGTGTGTGTATGTGTGAATACATGTGTGTGAGTGAGTGAGTGTGTGATTGTATGAGTACTGTATGTGAATGTGTGTCTATGTGTGCATGTGTGAGTGGTGAGTGTCTGTATGTGTGTTTATGAGTCTGTGAGTGTGTATGTGTTTCTGTGAGTGATTATGCATTTGTATGTGCGAGTATGTGTGAGTATGATTGTATATTTGTGAGACTGTATGTGACTGTGTGTGTATACCTGTGGGGTTGGAGGCTCTACCTTCCGTTTTTTCTTCTGGTTCTGTTTGTTGGTTCGTGGAAACACAAGCAAAGCCTCCTGCCACCTGCAAATGAACACAAACACACACACACACACACACACACACACACACACACACACACACACACACACACACAAATTCCATTTATGTGAAAGAGAGTGTAACACTTCACAGTAAGAGCAACTTGAATTTTTTTCATGATAAATGTGTGAAAAAAAGATGAGTGTATTTGGTACCCGTTGATGACCTCTCGACTCTCAGCTCGAATGTAGTGTTCACCATCTGGAGTGCAGATGCAGAGCGAATGTTTCTGTCCCGTCACATTCTGCCCATCCACCACATCAACACAAATATTCAGGTTTATAGTGCCCTGAGGAAGAGTGCTTGCCTGTGACACACAGACACAAAGTTATTTTAGTTGCACTTGAAACCGTTGGAAGAATATTTTATACGGTCCATTGGAAATTGAGCTCTTGCAGTAAATACAGGTGATTGCATGTAAACTGAGTCAGAATCAAATCTCAATAAGGAGCAAACCGAGTCTGAATCAAAATCAGATCACAATCAGGTTGTAAATGACTCAAAATCAAATGGAAACCAATTGATTTCAAATCAGCTTAGAAACGAACTAATAAGAGAATTAAAATTATATTTCATGAACTGTATTGTTTTCTTTCTTTTTTGAAAAAAAAAATGCAATAATGGTGAAATAATGGTGATCCACAGCAGGGGTCCCCATCTGTTTTATCGCTGTGGACCGGTCAACGCTTGACAATTTTACCAATGATGGGGAGGGGTCCATAGCTTGTGTATATTGTAAATATTATTTATTTATATAAATTATTATTAATATTAAAAACAATAATAATAATAATAATAACAATAATAATAATAATGAGCACTCCATGAATGTTATTTTTCAACAGCTGAAATAAAGTTGGTTGGGAAATAGAGCAAGGGAGACTGCTTCAAACGTTTACTCCGAGATGGCATAGGGGTCTACCCTCTAATACTTGGTGTGTCCTCTGGAAGGAGAGGAGATAAGGAGACTTGATTGTGGAATGAGGAAGTGCAGGAGTGTGTACAAAGGAAGAGGTTAGCTAAGAAGAAGTGGAACATTGAGAGGACTGAAGAGAGTAAACAGGAGTACAGGGAGACACAGCGTAAGGCAAAGGTAGCGGTATCAAAGGCCAAACAGAGGGCATATGATGACTTGTATGCTCGGTTGGAAAGTAAGGAGGGAGAAAATGATCTATACAGGTTGGCACAGCAGAGAAATAGAGATAGGAACAATGTGCAGCAAGTTAGAGTGATAAAGGACAGAGAGGGAAATGTATTGACTGATGACAGAAGTGTGCTAGGAAGATGGAAAGAGTACTTTGAAGAGCTGATGAATGAGGAAACTGAGAGAGAAAAAAGAGTGGAAGAGGTGACCATTGAGGAGCAGGAAGTAGCAAAGATTAGTAAGGGTGAAGTGAGGAGGGCATTGAAGAGGATGAAGAGTGGAAAGGCAGTTGGTCCTGATGACATATCGGTGGAGGTATGGAAGTGTCTAGGAGAGGTAGCAGTAGATTTTCTGACAAGAATATTCAACAAGGTCTTAGACAGTGAGCAGATGCCGAAGGAATGGAGAAGTATGCTGGTGCCCATTTTTAAGAACAAGGGAGATGTGCAGAGTTGTGGCAACTACAGGGGGATAAAGTTGATGAGCCATACGATGAAGTTATGGGAGAGAATAGTGGAAGCTAGACTAAGGGCAGAGGGCAGGTTTCATGCCAAGAAAGAGCATCACAGATGCAGTGTTTGCTTTGAGCACATTAATAGAGAAGTACAGAGAAGGTCAGAAGGAGCTGCATTGTGCCTTTGTGGATCTGTAGAAAGCAAATGACAGGGTGCTGAGAGAGGAACTGTGGTATTGCATGAGAAAGTCTGGAGTGCAGAGAAGTATGTTAGAGTGGTGCAGGACATGTATAAGAGATGTAAGACAGTGGTGAGGTGTGCTGTTGGTGTGACAGAAGAGTTCAAGGTGGAGGTGGGACTGGCTCAAGGGTCAGCTCTGAGCCTCTTCTTGTTTGCTATAGTGATGGACAGGTTGACAGACGAGGTTAGACAAGAATCTCCTATCTATAGGAATATAATCTATATTATGATGTTTGCAGATGACATTGTGATCTTCAGTGAGAGCAGAGAACAAGTGGAGGAAAATCTAGAGAGGTGGAGGTACAGTAGACCCTCGACTAGTGGCGGTTTTGCATTTGCGGTTTGAGTATTCACGGACTGTCATGCAAGCAACTGACACGTGATTCAAATTCAGCCAATGGCTGTCCTCCTTCCTGCTGATTGGTTGAGGTGATGTAACACTCCTTTTTCCTCATTCGGGCACAAGTTGGCAATGAGCCTTTTTTAGTGTTTTAATTACCAGTTAAGTTCTATGATGTCACTCAAATGCCTGCTTAAGCACCAGAAGAAGGTAATGAGGTTGGATGTCTCTTCTGAAGAAATAAGACTTTCTCCGGAAGAAACGACACTCTGAAGCCACGTCATTGCTGAAGAGGAATACAGTAATCCTTTGAAGTGTTGTAAAACACTCCACTATTAAAGCCTTTTTTTAATTATTATTCTAGTACATAACCTAAGGTAATGTTTAAAATGTTTGTGTGTTATATTTTATTTACTGTGGTGTAGCATGTTTCTCATTGTGTTTTGTTTATCCAATTTATTACATTTCTTGTTCTTTTATGTCTTTTTTGTTCTGGTCTGTGTTTTGCGGGACTTTGATTTTGGCGCTGTGCCTCGCACTAACTGTTTACTTCCTGAGGGGGTGGCTGAGCTGCTCACGCACACCTGGATTCACTATTCTCATTTACTCCCAATAAACAAAAGCACACTCAGCTCTGCGCCAGATGATTAACTCACATCACCACCACTTCTTTGGTTTGTAACGCCTCTTACTCTTCTTCTTTTCCTTTCGGCTGTTCCCTTCAGGGGTCGCCACAGCAAATGATCTGCCTCCATCTCTCCCTATCCTCTGCATCTTCTACTCTTACTCCAACGACCTTCATGTCCGCCTTCACTGCATCCATAAATCTTCTCTTTGGTCTTCCTCTGGGCCTTTTGCCTGGTAGTTCCAACCTCAGCATCCTATTACCAATATACTCACTATCCCTCCTCTGTACATGTCCAAACCATCTCAATCTAGCCTCTCTGACTTTGTCTCCAAAACATCTAACATGTGCTGTCCCTCTGATGTACTCATTTCTGATCCTATCCATCCTCGTTACTCCCAAAGAGAACCTCAACATTTTCATCTCTGCTACCTCCAACTCTGACTCCTGTCTTTTCCCCAGGGCCACTGTCTCTAAACCATACAACATTGCTGGCCTCATCACCGTCTTGTACACTTTTCCCTTCATTCTTGCCGATACTCTCCTATCACACATCACACCGGACACTTTTCTCCATCCATTCCAACCTGCCTGCACACGCTTCTTCACCTATTTTCCACACTCTCCATTGCTCTGGATTGTTGAGCCTAAGTACTTAAAATCCTCCACCTTCTTTATCTCTGCCCCCTGTAACCTCAAAGTTCCTCTTGGGTCCTTGTCGTTCACACACATGTATTCTGTCTTACTAAGACTAACCTTCAATCCCCTCCTTTCCAGGGCATACCTCCACCTCTCTAGATTTTCCTCCACTTGGTCTCTGCTCTCACTACAGATCACAATGTCATCTGCAAACATCATAGTCCATGGAGATTCTTGTCTAACCTCATCTGTTAGCCTGTCCATCACCATAGCAAACAAGAAGGGGCTGAGAGCTGACCCTTGATGTAGTCCCACCTCCACCTTGAACTCTTCTGTCACACCGACAGCACACCTCACCACTGTCTTACATCTATCATACATGTCCTGCACCACTCTAACATACTTCTCTGTCACTCCAGACTTCCTCATACAATACCACAGTTCTTCTCTCGGCACCCTGTCATATGCTTTCTCCAGATCCACAAAGGCACAATGCAGCTCCTTCTGACCTTCTCTGTACTTATTAACATCCTCAAAGCAAACACTGCATCTGTGGTGCTCTTTCTTGGCATGAAACCAAACTGTTGTTCACAAATGTAACGCCTCTTACTCTATCACTCTAAAACTGTTTTGTACTCCAGCTCCGGCTGGGGGTGGGGGGTAGTGGTGGCTGAGCTGCTCTGTCTTAATCCAGTTAATACCTGAATTCAGTCGTGTCATACCTAATGCAATACAGTAGGTTCCTCTAGTGGGTATTTTTGAAAACTACAGTGCTGTATGTTTATAAACTGAATGCACTGAAAGGTGTTTTATGCATATGCTGTATAATGTTTATATTTCATCATCAATAAATTAAACAGTAAAAATTGAACACTTTGTCTTAATCATTACTACACTTTACTATATTAATACTGTATAAATGACTAAGACTGTCTATAGAATGTGTTTAAGAAGCATATTTTCGCGCATGTAATAGATACATAATATTTTACTTATAGCTGCTCATTCGTGCATGTGACGTCATACATGGGGATTTACTTCCGGGTACAGAACTCGCGGATTATCTCGATTTGTGGGAAGGCCCGGACCCTCGCGAATGTCAAGGGCCTACTGTATGCCCTGGAAAGGAGAGGAATGAAGGTTAGCCTCAGTAAGACAGAATACATGTGTGCAAACGAGAAGGACCCAAGAGGAACGGTGAGGTTACAGGGAGCAGAGATAAGGAAGGTGGAGGATTTTAAGTGCTTAGGCTCAATAATGCAGAGCAATGGTGAGTGTGCAAAAGAGGTAAGGAAACATTTGTAGGCAGGTTGGAGAAAAGTGTCCGGTCTGATGTGTGATAGGAGAGTATCGGCTAGAATGAAGGGAAAAGTGTACAAGACGGTGATGAGGCCAGCGATGATGTATGGTTTAGAAACAGTGGCACTGGGGAAAAGACAGGAAGCAGAGCTGGCGGTAGCAGAGATGAAAATGTTGAGGTTCTCTTTGGGAGTAACGAGGATGGATAGGATCAGGAATGAATACATCACAAGGACAGCGCATATAAGATGTTTTGGAGACAAAGTCAGAGAGGCTAGATTGAGATGGTTTGGACATGTCCAGAGGAGGTAAAAAAAGGTAAGTCTGTTGGGTTTTTACACCCGAGCCTCGTGACTTATCAGGCCGGTGCTTATCCCCGGTTTCCATAGCGTGAAGCGACCAGGAGTTCAACTCCCCTGGATGGGACGCTAGTCCATCGCAGGTTACCTTCCCAGTATATTTTTACTGGTACCCATTTATACTGTTGGATGAACAGAGGCACACTTGTGGTTGAGACCTTGCCCAGGGGTCTTAGCACAGTGAGGGTCTCGGTGGGATTCGAACTGACAACCTCCCGATCATGAGAGCAGCACCCTAACCACTACGCCATCGGCCCCACATGTACAGAGGAGGGATAGTGAGTATATTGGCAGTAGGATGCTGAGGTTGGAACTACCAGGTAGAAGGCCCAGAGGAAGACCAAAGAGAAGATTTATGGATATGGTGAAGGAGGACATGAAGGTAGTTGGAGTAGGAGTAGAAGATGCAGAGCATAGGGTGAGATGGAGGCAGATTATTTGCTGTGGCAAACCCTGAAGGGAACAGCCGAAAGGAAAAGAAGAAGAAGAAACATCGTTCAGACTCAGATAATACATAAAACTGAAATAATTTATTATTTCTTCTGCGGACCGGTACCAATTGAGCGGTGGTTGGGGACCCCTGATCCACAGTATGTGAGCGTCCTTCCTCAGGTGTGCTCATGAGCTCTCTCTCTCTCTCACAGACACACACACACACACACACAGTCATATTTGAGATGACCTCTATGCCACATGCACAACAGATTAAAGGTGCAAGGTCAACAACGCAATATTCTCATGTGCATTGAGCATATGCGTTTATGAATAATGTGCTATACAAGCATCCATAAAAATAATTTTTAAAAAGGTGTGTGTGGGTGTGTGTGTGTGTGTGGGTGTTGAATTCATAGAATGCAGCAGAGTGAGTGTGCCAGCCTTTTTTCAGCAGTCAGATTCAGGCAAACACCATCTGTTCACACTCTCTCTCTCTCACACACACACACACACACACACACACACACACTAGAGCAATCATGAGAGTTCTAACATGACCTCTGAATTGTTGAATTCCAGGAAACACATAAAGAACTGTGTTCACACACACACACACACACACACACACACACACACACACACACACACACACACACACACACACACACACACCTCTTCCACTTCCTCATGTGACAGATCAGAGATAGGAGTTCCTTGATCACGTGTTCTGAACACACACCTGTCAGAAGTAACGCACCTGTTTTACAGTGAAACCTTATGAGAATCACAAGCCTCTGTTTCCCCTCCATTGGTTATCAGCACTGTTCCTTTTCCTCTCACACCCCGCATCACCACATTATTATCCATCTGTTAGTCTCTAAGGTTGTGTGTGTGTATGGTTAATCCTCGTTATTAGTCAAAACTCTTGAGAAAATGTAACATGTCACACACACACCACCTTTAAAAAGAAATGTTTCTGTCACACTAACTGTAATTTGCTCACTTACACACACACACACACACACACACACACACGTTCCCATGATCAAGACTACCTATCATGCTACCTGATTTTCTGAGACATTTAAGAGACAGACAGAAAGAGAGACAAAGAGAGACAGAACAGCAGACAGAGCCAAAGCAAGTCAAAGAGACAGTTTGAGAGATGAACAGGCAAAAAGCCATAGAAACTGATAGACAGAGAGACATGTAGACATTAAGACACAGAAACAGATAGAATCAGACAAAGACAGAAAAGGTGCAAAGAGACAGACAAACAGACATACATGGTGGAAGAGGTATAGAGACGGACAGATAGGCATCAAGGAAGCGATATAGACAGACAGACGATCATTGAAGAAGAGGTATAGACAGAGGAATAGACATGGAGGAAAAGGTAAAGACAGACAGATAGACAAAGGAATAAGTATAGAGAGATAGACAGGCAGACAGAGGGAAATGGATGTCTCATAATCCAGTGTAATAGAGGAAGAGGTATAGACAGACAGACAGACAGACAGATAGATAGAGGGAAACAGATAAAGGATCAGTGAGAAGTATCTTACTGGAGTCTAATGAAAGAAGAGGAATCAAGAGAGAGACATATAGACAGACCGACAAGCACATATAGAGGTAGACGTACAGATCAAGGGAAAAGGATAAGGGATCAGTGAGAAGTATCTGATTGGAGTTCTGGCCTGAGGGTGGAAACAAGACTTTATTTCTAATCACATCTTTTACACTAAATTTAACATGCATTATGGATGAAACTCTGGTTCTAAAGATAAACCAGGGTACATCATTCTCAGAGGTGTAGAATACTGAGCAAAAATCACCAGAACACCACCCCCATTACTGAACCTGAAGAGGAGTACTGAGCAGTTCCTGTCCAATACAGAAAGCTGAATCAGAATCCTTCCACCTCACCAAAAAAAAACCACCACAATGAAGATCCATTCTTCTTTTCACATAATAACAATGAAAGGCATCCAGAAGGTGATGGACTGATCAGTGAAAACTCTTCAGCATCAAAACAAGCTTCCCATGGTGTGTTTACGTGACGCACTTCGCCACAGAACTCAGGTTCAGTTTGGATCATTCAGGAAAAAGACCACTCAGTCAAATCATTTACATGTAAATGCTTTCATTTTTATAACACGTTATCCTTTATCGTCATCATTCTTCTAGTTACAGGACTGGCGCCCATCTCAACCAACTGCGGGCAAGGACAACGTACATCCTGGACAGTTTACTAGAACACCACAGACTTTAACTTTACAGAACCTTTTTTAAAGTAAGATGGTTTGAATAGCTTTTATCATCATCATCATCTTCCTCCGCTTAATCCAGGAACTGGTCGTGGGGACAGTAGCCTACACAAGGACCAGACATCCCTCTCCCTAGGCATTGCCTCCAGCGACACGCAGGCCTTCCCAGACCAGCTGAGAAACATAATCCCTCCAGCGTGTTCTGGCTCAACCATGGGGTCTCTTCCCGGTTGGACATGGCTGAAACACCACACAGGGAGGTGTCTGGGAGGCATTCAAGCCAGATGCTCAAGCCATATCGACCGGCTTCTCTCAATGTGGAGGAGCAGTGGCGAGCTCCTCTCAAATGGCTGCACTTCTCAGCCTATCTCTAAGGGAGAGCCCCACCACCCTGCAAAGGAAACTCATTTCAGCCACTTGGATCTGCGATCTTGTTCTTTCGGTCACTACCCAAAGCTCGTGACCATAAGTGTGGGTTGGAACGTAGATCAACTGGTAAATTGAAAGCTTTGCCTTATGGCTTCACTCCCTCTTCACCACGACGGGCTCGTACAAGGTCCACTTGTACACAAACAACAGAGGCTGCAGCAATGTCGATCTCTCACTGCATCCTGCCCTCACTCATGAACAAGACCTCAAGATACCTGAACTCATCCACTTGGACATCATTCCAGATCCTGTGGCCACCAAACCAGAACCCTGCAATGCCCCAGCTGCACCTAGAAATTCTGTCCATAATTATTCTGAACATAATCAGAAATAACGGACAGCCTTGACAGACTCCAACCCTCACTGGAAATTAATTTGTCCCGTTGTTGCCAATATAGAACTCATCCACCCCCCATAGCCTGACCACCAAGCAGCTTTTTGATTGCCTCAGCAACCTCAGCTCCAGTGATGAATATACCCCAACCAAAACCCCCAAGGTCTTAGCGGAGGCACTCGCCTTCGAGCCCCTACCCTGGCTTCATGGGGGGGGGGGGGGGGGGGGTCCGGTGACCTGCGTCCAAGCAAGGAAAACTGTGTCCTTTTAAGTTTGTCCATCGGGGTCTTTGAACTGTGCTTTGTCTGGACCTTCAATTAGGACCTGTTTGCCTTGGGTGACCCTAGCACGGGCTTCGTGCCCCTGACAACACTACCCCTAGGATCATTAAGACATGCAAACTCCTCCACCATGTTGAGGTGGCAATTAAAGAAGTTCTCTTTCATTTATTTAAAAAATAAATCAGTGTACGTGAAAGAGAGAAATTATCTCGCCATACCTGTGATAATGTAGGAGGCAAAAAGAAAGGAATGTGCTTCAGTGCATATGCAGTGTGTGTGTGTATGTAAGAGAGAGAGAGAGAGAGAGAGAGAGAGAGAGAGAGAGAGAGAGAGAGAGTGTTAGATAATTAAAGAGTGGGTGTAAAGCTGAGCTCTGGACTTTGGGTACGTTTAGAAAATGAGTGTGTGCAAAACTAAGACAAGGCGGGAGAGACAGATGGAGAGAGAGATGGAAAGACAGCACAAGACAGAAAGAGAGATTGTGAGACAGAGACATGGGGAGAGAGGGAGAGAGAGAGATACTGATGTACTGATAGAAAAACTCTGAAAGTGATGGAGGGGTGGAGAGAGAGACAGGGAGAAACGGAAGGAGAAACGAAGAGAGAGAGATGCAGAAAGACTGACGGAGAGACTGAGATAGATACGCAGAGATGGAGAGAGACAGACGGAAAGATGGGAATGAAACAGAATGATTCTCTCTCATTAACACTGATGTTCAGTTTATTTTATTATTTGTATTGTTCTTTTAACAACTGACATTGTCACAAAGCAGATTTACATAGTAAAACAATTTCCTCCAACCCTTACACATCCCTAATGAGCGTTGCTCGCCTTCACGGTCTGTTAGGGCACATCTGGGTCATTCAGAAGCAGGGGCTTCCAAGATGAGAACTCCAGTCAGCATCAACACACCAGGACAGACCACAGTACTCAGAAAGCAAAAGGATCAGGATCACCGGCATCCCAGAAGGAGAATGTGTACCTCAACAAAACCAGCGAGAGAGAGAGAGAGAGAGAGAGAGAGAGAGAGAGAGAGAGAGAGAGAGAGAAAGAGAGAGAGAGAGAGGTAGAGGTTGTTAGTTACACTCGTAACAGTAGAATGGAAATAGATGATTTTGTTATTGCTGAGTGCAGCAGGGACTCAGGGACTCCGGCATGACTGGATATGGCAGCAGAACTAAATGAGAGAGAACCAGAAGGAAGACAGACATGAGGGCACCTGTGATATTGGGGCAATCAGCAACCCCACTGTCAAACGGACCTGAGTGAGCATGTAGAATGGGGGAGCGACAGCACCCCAACATCACAGTTTACCAGAACTTTCTATGCCTGAGACTCCCAGATCTGCTCCGTTCATAATAAAAGCATTTTACCTAAATGCTCCACTAAACGAGTACGTTTTCAGCCTCATGTTAAAAACAGAAACTGTGTCAGAGTCCCAAACATGAACTGGAAGGTTATTCCATAACTGCGGGGCTTTGTAAGAGAAACTCCGCCCCTGCAGTAGTACATGTTCCATTTTAAAGTTGCAGGTCATCATAAAGCACCACTTCACCTGTGACTCACACTGATGACATGGTTCGAGAAAAAAATGTTCAGCTAACACCTACACACAGCTGTTTGTGTGTGTGTGTGTGGGGGGGGGGGGGTGTCATCACCAGCAGTGGGTAATGGAGCTACTGTCCATTAAAGGTGTTGCTGTACTTGCAACCCCCCACACACACACACACACACACACACACACACACACACAAATACAGTATCAATCGCTCTCTCTCTCCCTCCCTCTCTCATTCACCAGCCCCACCTCCCTAGGGACACTGTTGTTGTAAGGTGCCACAATTTTTGAAATGATTCTTAAAAAGTGTTTTTTAAATACAGTATCAGTGTATATTAACACTTAACTTGAAGCACTCCTTCATTGAGTGTATACAAATATGTGAATAATAAACAAACACATAATGCACTGACCTGTTGAAACACACTGGAGAGACACTTGATATCTAATTTTCATTATCTATTATTTTCTAAGACGGCTCTCACACACTCGTTCACAGATGTATGAAAATGACTCATCACTGAATTTATACTTCAGTTGGAGGAGAGATAACAGCCTGATGTATCTCAATTCTCTACATCCACACTCAGTACTCCGGATCCATAAAAAGAACCATAAACTCACGCGCAGATTATCATCTCCAGTGAAAACAAATGTCTATGCTGTTTTTGACATGCTATACTGATTTAAAACTTAAATCTACTTATATTATACATTCATTTATTTTCCTAACCACTTAAACTGTAATTAGGGTCACATGGGGCGGGCACCCGTCTCAGCCGAGTCTGAGCGAGAATGGAGTACAGCCTGGAGGACTCGACACACAAGGTTTCTCACAGGGTAGAAACACGCTGACGGCTATGTAGCTCCTCTTTACCAAAGTTAGCAATGGTTCTTTTACATGAACTCTTCACCATACACAGTAAAAGACATGGCCAGCCTTTGATAACCCAGTTAGCTACACTGGCAGAACAGCAGTGATAACATGGTGATAGTGGGGCTTGAGCTCCTGACCTTGACCAGTAATCCAGCAACTTACCAGCAGCTCACCACTGCCCTACTTGTGCGAATATATACAATACTGGGCCCTTGACCAATTTCTGACATTTTTTTGCACGTTTGTCACTGTCATCCATTTCAGATCAAGCAAACCTAAATATGATACAAAGATAAAACACAAGTAAACACAAAATGCAGTTTTCAGTGCCAATTCCATTTATAAAGGGGAAAACAAACATCTGAACATACAAAGCCCTGCGTGAATAAGTAATTGTCCCCTAAACCTAATAGCTTGTTGAACCACCTTTTGCAGCAATAACTGCAGTGAAACGTTTGCGATAAGAAGCGATGAGTCTTTCACATTGCTGTGATGGGATTTTGGCCCACTCTTCTCTGCAGATTAACCAGATCAGATGGTTTTCAGGCATGAACAGCCTTTTTAAGGTCATGCCACTGCATCTCAATAGGGTTCAGGTTGGGAATTTGCCACTCCACAACCCTCATTTTGTTCTTTTTAAGCATCCAGAAGTGGACTTGCTGATGTGCTTTGGAGCATTGTCTTGCTGCAGAACGCAGGTGCACTTTAGCTTGAGGTCTCGAACTGATGGACGAACATTCTTCGCCAGAATTTTTTGGTTGCGAGCAGAATTCATGGTTCCATCAATCATGACAAGTCACCAATGTCCTTAAGCAGCAAAGCAGGCACAGATCATCACACTTCCACCACCATGTTTCACTGTTGGCACAATGTTTGTTTTATCAAATGCAGTGTTCCTTTTGCACCAGATGTAATGGGATGCATTTCTCCCAAAAATTTCAACTTTAGTTTCATCTGATGGTGGAGTCATAAACATTGACATGTACTGGGGCATGTGAGGCTTGTAGTTGTTTAGAAGTGGTTTTTGGATCCTTTGTGACGTCTCCAGTTAATCTGTGCAGTACTCTAGGAGTAGTTTTGGAAGGTCTGCCACTCCTGGGAAGGGGTGAACACTGTGCCATGCCTTCTCCATTTATGGATGATGGCTCTGACAGTGGTCCGCTGGAGTCCTAAAGATTTACCAATGACTTTGTGTCCTTTCCCAGACTGAGACATCTCTATAATCTCCTTTTTTGTTTGCTCTTGAAGCTCACTGGATCATGGCATGATGATGTGTGTTCAGTATGGCCTACCTCACCTTGTCAGACAGGTTTTATGTTAGGAATCTCCTTATTAAAAATCTCTGGCAGAAATCAGGCCAGTGTGTGGCCATGAAATTGAACTCAGTTTTCCCCAATAACAGGAATAATTACAATTACCTCACCTTTTAACAAGGGGGAAATTACTTTTTCACAGAGGTTCATGAAGGTTTGGATTGGATTTTTCTCTTAACAAATAAAATCACAACAGGAAAACTGCATGTTTTTTAATACTTGGGTTATCTTTGAGTAATGTCTAAATTTGTTTGATGATTTGAAAAAGTAATGTGTGACATAAGTGCAAAAAATAAAAACTCAGTATGGGGAAAAACCCTTTGCATAGCACTGTATGTACAGTGATCCTTTACAAATTATAAAAGTACACCAATTTTGTATGAAATATGTATGAAATATGTGTGAAAAGTAAAAGAAAATCGTTTACCTTTTTTTAGATCGCTCAAACCACCCATGCGACACTTTAAGGTCCAGGGGTTGCTGGTCTGAAGAACCCTCCCCCCACCACCACCCTCCTTCACGAGATCCTTAAATATGGTGGTTGCTTTTTCTGAAATAAAAGTCACTGAATCTCCGCTTTTAAGGCCTCCTTCTGCTTCAGTATCGTGCAGATTGTAGAGGGGTTTCGGCCATACTCCTTTGCGATTTCGCTCAACCGCATCCCACGTCTGTATTTTTTTATCTCCTGCTTCACTTCGATTAATAACGGAGCCTGCTCTTTCTTTTCGGTGTCACTGGGAATCACTTTCTTGGGGTCCATGGTGGACAACGAAATATAACACTGCAATGATCAATCTCAAAAGAACTCATGAGCCAACAGTCCTGTTCAACTCTCCTTCACAAACAAACAGGAAGTGACAAACAGAAAGAATGGGCACAATTCAGCTCCCTTCTGGCCAATGGGAGGCCAGTGGGGTGGGATGTTGGGAGACAGCCAATGCGACAGCAACTCATGCATTGGTTGAATGGCGCGTATGAATTTATTTTTGTTTGAATGGCGTGTTTTCGTAAAAAGAGGATGAAAATTTAGGAAAATGTTTTCCGTAATCAGAGGTTTTCGTAAGTAGAGGGCCGACTCTCTCTCTCTCTCTCTCTCTCTCTCTCTATATATATATATATATATATATATATATATATATATATATATATATATATATATCTTCTTTTTCTTTCGGCTGCTCCCTTCAGGGGTCGCCACTGCAAATCATCCGCCTCCATCTCACCCTGTCCTCTGCATCTTCTTTTCTGACTCCAACGACCTTCATGTCCGCCTTCACCACATCCATAAATCTCTTCTTTGGTCTTCCTCGAGGCCTTCTGCCTGGTAGTTCCAACCTCAGCATTCTACTGCCAACATACTCACTATCCCTCCTCTGTGCATGTCCAAACCATCTCAATCTAGCCTCTCTGACTTTGTCTCCAAAACATCTAACATGTGCTGTCCCTCTGATATACTCATTTCTGATCCTATCCATCCTCGTTACTCCCAAAGAGAACCTCAACATTTTCATCTCTGCTACCTCCAACTCTGACTCCTGACTTTTCCTCAGCGCCACTGTTTCTAAGCCATACAACATCGCTGGCCTCACCACCGTCTTGTACACTTTTCCCTTCATTCTTGCTGACACTCTCCTATTGCACATCACACCGGACACTTTTCTCCAACCATTCCAGCCTGCCTGCACACGCTTCTTCACCTCTTTTCCACACTCTCCATTGCTCTGGATTGTTGAGCCAAAGTACTTAAAATCCTCCACCTTCGTTATCTCTGCTCCCTGTAACATCACCGTTCCTCCTGGGTCCTTCTCATTCACACACATGTATTCTGATTTTCTGAGGCTAACCTTCATTCCTCTCCTTTCAAGGGCATACCTCCACCTCTCTAGATTTTCCTGCACTTGTTCTGTGCTCTCACTACAGATCACAATGTCATCTGCAAACATCATAGTCCATGAAGATTCTTGTCTCACCTCGTCTGTCAGCCTATCCATCACCATAGCAAACAAGAAGGGGCTCAGAGCTGACCCTTGATGCAGTCCCACCTCCACCTTGAACTCTTCTGTCACACCGACAGCACACCTCACCACTGTCTTACATCTCTCATACATGTTATGCACCACTCTAACATACTTCTCTGCCACTCCAGACGTCCTCATGCAATACCACAGTTCTTCTCTTGGCACCCTGTCATATGCTTTTTCCAGATCAACAAAGGCACAATGTAGCTCCCTCTGACCTTCTCTATTAACATCCTCAAAGCAAACATTGCATCTGTGGTGCTCTTTCTTGGCATGAAACCAAACTGTTGTTCACAAATGCTGACCTCTGCCCTTAGTCTAGCTTCCACTATTCTTTCCCATAACTTCATCGTATGGCTCATCAACTTTATCCCTCTGTAGTTGCCGCAACTCTGCACGTCTCCCTTGTTCTTAAAAATGGGCACCAGCATACTTCTCCACTCCTCCGGCATCTGCTCATTCTCTAGGATCTTGTTGAATGTTCTTGTCAGAAAATCTACTGCTACCTCTCCTAGACACTTCCATACCTCCACAGGTATGTCATCAGGACCAACTGCCTTTCCATTCTTCATCCTCTTCAATGCCCTTCTCACTTCACCCTTACTGATCTTTGCTACATCCTGCTCCTCAATGGTCACCTCTTCTACTCTTTTTTCTCTCTCATTTTCCTCATTCATCAGCTCTTCAAAGTACTCTTTCCATCTTCCCAGCACACTTCTGTCAATACATTTCCATCTCTGTCCTTTATCAATCTAACTTGCTGCACGTCCTTCCCATCTCTATTTCTCTGCTGTGCCAACCTGTACAGATCATTTTCTCCCTCTTTACTGTCCAACCTATCATACAAGTCATCATACGCCCTCTGGCCTTAGCCACTGCTACTTTCGCCTTACGGTGTGTCTCCCTGTACTCCTGTTTACTCTCTTCGGTCCTCTCTATGTCCTACTTTTTCTTAGCTAACCTCTTCCTTTGTACACACTCCTGCACTTCCTCATTCCACCACCAAGTCTCCTTATCTACTTTCCTTCCAGAGGACACACCAAGTACTCTCCTACCTGTGTCCCTGATCACATTTGCTGTGGTTGTCCAGTCATTTGGAAGCATTTCCTGGCCACCCAAAGCCTGTTTCAACTCCTCTTTGAAGACAACACGACACTCTTCCTTTTTCAACTTCCACCACTTTGTCTTCTGCTCTGCCTTTGCCTTCTTCACCTTCCTCACCATCAGCGTCATCCTGCATACCACCATCCTATGCTGTTTGGCAACACTCTCACCCACTACTACTTTGCAGTCACTGACTTCCTTCAAATTACATCGCCTGCACAAGATGTAGTCTACCTGTGTGCTCCTACCTCCGCCTTTATAAGTCACCCTATGCTCCTGTTTCTTCTGGAAGAAAGTATTCACCACAGCCATTTCCATCCTTTTTGCAAAATCTATCAACATCTGTCCTTCTGCGTTCCTGTCCTGGATACCAAACCTGCCCATCACTTCCTCGTCCCCTCTGTTGCCTGCACCAACATGTCCATTGAAGTCTGCACCAATGACCACTCTTTCACCTCTGGGGGTACTCTGCATCACTTCATCTAAGTCACTCCAGAATCTCTCCTTCTCTTCTAGCTCACATCCTGCCTGTGGGGCATAAGCACTAACAACACTGAGCATTACACCTTCAATTTCTACCTTGAGACTCATCACTCTGTCTGACACTCTTTTCACTTTTAGAACATTCCTTGAGAACATTAGAACATTCCATGATAAAATAGCTTAAACCCTGCTCCTAAACTTTTAGCTTTGCTACCTTTCCACCTGGTCTCCTGAACACACAGTATGTCCACCTTCCTCCTCTGCATCATGTCAGCCAGCTCTCTACCTTTTCTTTGCATAGTTCAACATTCAAAGTCCCCACTTTCAGTCCTAGACTCATGCCTTTCCTCTTCTCTCTCTGCCTACGGACACACCTCCCACCTCTCCTTCTTCGACGTCTTCGACCAACAGGAGTCCAATTTCCATCAGCACTCTGTTGATTGACAGCACTGATGGCGGTCGTTGTTAACCCGGGCCTCGACCAATCCGGTATGGGGGTAAAACTTCTGATTTGCATCATAAAAGTTTGGCATTGGTTTTACGTCGGATGCCCTTCCTGACACAACCCTCTGCATTTCTCCGGGCTTGGGACCGGCATGAGGAGGAGAGACACTGATTAGTGCCCCCCCCCCCACCTCATGGCTGCATTTCTCTCTCTCTCTCTCTCTCTCTCTATATATATATATATATATATATATATATATATATATATATATATATATATATATATAGGATTTTCTGAGTAGATCCTTCCGTAGGAGAGTGCTCAATACTTTTTGGTAGAGCAAATAACAAAAATAAAAGGACAGGACAAAGACTTTCTATTGAAACTCCATTTATCAATACAGATCTGTTTCGAGGGGTGGTGAAACCATCCTCTCTCTTCAGGTGATTATAGAATAATCTTTGTTTTATATATATATATATATACATGCATACATACATACATTCTGGTCCTTCTCAAAAAATTAGCATATTGTGATAAAGTTCATTATTTTCTGTAATGTACTGATAAAAAAGTAAAGAAAAACCAAAAATCCCTATCTCAAAAAATTAGCATATTTCATCCGACCAATAAAAAAAGTGTTTTTAATACAAAAAAGTCAACCTTCAAATAATTATGTTCAGTTATGCACTCAATACTTGGTCGGGAATCCTTTTGCAGAAATGACTGCTTCAATGAGGCGTGGCATGGAGACAATCAGCCTGTGGCACTGCTCAGGTGTTATGGAGGCCCAGGATGCTTCGATAGCGGCCTTAAGCTCATCCACAGTGTTGGGTCTGGTGTCTCTCAACTTTCTCTTCACAATATCCCACAGATTCTCTATGGGGTTCAGGTCAGGAGAGTTGGCAGGCCAATTCAACACAGTAATACCATGATCAGTAAACCATTTACCAGTCATTTTGGCACTGTTAGCAGGTCGTGCTGAAAAATGAAATCTTCATCTCCATAAAGCTTTTCAGCAGATGGAACCATGAAGTGCTCCAAAATCTCCTGATAGCTCGCTGCATTGACCCTGCCCTTGATAAAATACAGTGGACCAACACCAGAAGCTGACATGGCACCCAGACCATCACTGACTGTGGGTTCTTGACACTGGACTTCAGGCATTTCCTTCTCCCCAGTCTTCCTCCAGACTCTGGAACCTTGATTTCCGAATGACATGCAAAATTTGCTTTCATCCGATAAAAGTACTTTGGACCACTGAGCAACAGTCCAGTGCTGCTTCTCTGTAGCCCAGGTCAGGCGCTTCTGCCGCTGTTTCTGGTTCAAAAGTGGCTTGACCTGAGGAATGCGGCACCTGTAGCCCATTTCCTGCACACGCCTGTGCACGGTGGCTCTGGATGTTTCTACTCCAGACTCAGTCCACTGCTTCCACAAGTCTGATGGGTGACACAGTGCATATACTTTGCACAGCCAAACCCCTCACACACTCCGAGAAGAAACATTACGCACTATTTTATCAGATCGAGAAACCTCTCACAAAAAGGTAAATACATGGGATCACCTTTCTATTAGTGACATCCCCTACGGCAAACTCCACCCTGCATTCCTTTTCTGGAGAAAAAAAAATTCAAGAACGACCAATTCCTCTTAAGTTTCTGAAATGGGTCCCACAATAGCAGTGCAGCTTGGTATTTCTATCATTATAGGGGCTTCCATTTCTCAGTCTCTCTCTCTCTCAGTCTCTCTGTCTCTCTCACACACACACACACACACACACACACACACACACACACACAAATGGATGAATAGCTTCTTGCATAAGAGCCCTTGACTGTGACTCTAGTCTATTATCAGTAAAAGAGAGAAAATCTCAAAACTATCAACCCCCACCACCTCCACACACACTGCTTTCAGCACCCACACACTCCATACACATACACACACTGCCAACGCACAACATGCAGAGCCAACCACACACACACACACACACACACACACACACACACACACACACACTCTTTGCCAGTACTCTGCATTTTACTGGGCCTCTGAGAGGTTTATGCCAAATCTCTCTCTCTCTCTCCCTCTCTCTCTCACACACACACACACACCATGTGTGTGTTTTTCTAGCTCATTTGATGCAAATATTTCTAAACCTGTAACCACAAGCGTTACGTGGAACCTGCGCACCGCTGATTATTAACTCCTTAATTATAAAAATAATAAATTAATGTTTCCTCCTACAAACTCTGGTACAGGCTTGCAATGACTGTTCTGTATGACTGTTGTTTAAAAAAAACATGGACTTAACACACAGTGCACATCACCACAGCAACAAATAAACCACAAAGTGTTTGGTTGGAGAAAAGTGTCCAGTATGTGTGATATTATTGTGATATTACTATTATTATCATTATTATTATTATTATTATTATTATTATATTGTTTACTGGGCCTGTGTAAGGTCCCTTTTAAAAATAGGACTTATGTATTTATCATAATAAATGGTTGAACCTGCCTCGGTTGAACCTGAGGCGATCGGTCCGGGTCGGCGCATGGAACGTGACTTCCCTGCGGGACGACTCTCACCTGCCTCTGGTATCAAGGGAGCTTAGTCTGCTTGGCGTCGGCATTGCGGCCTTCTCTGAGGGTTGGAGGCCTGGGTCCGGCGAGACAAGTGTCAGTAGGTACACCTACTACTGGTCTTGACAGGCCGACGATCTTCACACTCAGGGAGTGCTGATTGATTGGCTCCCTTAGTATCGGAGGTGGTCCTGGTCAACAAGCATATTATGCGACTGAGGGTGACTCACACAGTGGGGACGCTCTCTATTGTCACAGTGTACGCTCCGACCAGGGCGAATGATCGATCTATGAAGGAAACCTACGACCAGCTCAACTTGGTGGTGTCAGGGGTTCCGGGAAGGGACACCCTGATCGTACTTGGGGGCCTTCAATGCGACCACTGGCACTAACCAGGATGGCTACGAAGCATGTGTCAGTCCTCACTGGTCTGGACGCCACGATGAAAGCGCCTTAATGCTTCTTGACTTCGCAAAAAGTCGGGGCTTAAGGATTGCTGGCTCATGGTTCCTGAAATCGGATCCACGACGCTGGACTTGGTACTCCAACACCGGCGTCATTAGGAAGGAGATTGACCATGTTCTCGTAGGTAGTTGCTGGCGGGTCAGTAGAGATCGTGGAGTCTTTCACTTACCTTGGCAGCGTGGTCCATCGTTCCACTGATTGCAGGGCCGAGGTCAATCGTTGACTTGGCCTAGCCTGCGGGGCGATGAACTCGCTGGACAGGACCGTGTGGCGGTCGAGGTATCTGAGCAGGCGGACGAAAGCCCGAGTCTTGTGCTCCCTGTCTTGCTCTACTCGAGCGAGACATGGACACTCACGGTTGAGCTTGGACGACGACCGGACTCCTTCTTTACTACTTCCCTTCGCCGCATCTTCGGATACCGCTGGTGGGACTTTGTTACCAACCGGAAGGTGCTCGGGGATGCGGGGATGGTCAGAGTAACCTGCTTGATCCGCAACCGTCAGCTGTGCTACTATGGGCACTTGACGGGTTTCCCACCTTCGGACCCAGCACACCGGATCCTGTCCGTTCGGGATCCTAGGGGCTGGAGCCGATCGCGGGGATGGTCGCGTGCGACGTGGTTGTCGTAGCTGAGGGCTGCCCTGCCGGGGGGTATGGGCCTTGTGCAGGCCTGGTTGATCGCCAGGAGATGGCCGGATGAGTGGAGGCAGCTGGTGGATGCAGCGAAGTATCGTCCCAGCGCATGCCCTCATTCCTGACCTGACCTTTATGCTAACAGACGCTGTTGGATAGAATGGATGGACATAGAGTCCTGTAAGGGAACCTTTATTTACTAGCAAAATATGTTTAATTATATTCAGCACATTACTTTTATTTTTGTTGAATAACACTTTACTTTTTATTTTAATTTACGAACAATTTCTTTTTTAATCTACCTACAAATTATGCTTTACAGCGGTACTTTGACTTATGAGTGTCTTTTATAACGAATTTTCTATGATACGAGCTTCGATCCACCAAAACTCCGCTCCATCCAACGTGTAGAATTTTGATTTTTGAGTTCTGCTGGGGAAATAGCTTTTCCGGGCCGATTAGCCTCGGATTTTTCCACGAGTATTCCTCAGCGCTCCAAGAGCACTTTGTGCAGTGCTTCTCAATTATTTTCTGTGACTTATCGTTTATTCTTGTTTTATTATTATTTATTATTAATGTTAATGTACATGTATTATTATTATGAAATATTTATTGTTTTTACATGTTTATCTTTAATATATTAGGTCAAATATAT
>CM045728.1:2137500-2177500 GCA_024760905.1 Plotosus lineatus | reverse complement strand
TCTAGCCTCTCTGACTTTGTCTCCAAAACACCTGACATGGGCTGTCCCTCTGATGGACTCATTCCTGATCCTATCCATCTTCGCTACTCCCAAAGAGAACCTCAACATTTTCATCCCTGCTACCTCCAGCTCTGCCTCCTGTCTTTTCCTCATTGCCACTGTTTCTAAATCATACAACATCACTGGCCTCATCACCGTCTTGTACACTTTGCCCTTCGTTCTAGCTGATACTCTCCTATCACACATCACACCGGACACTTTTCTCCAACCATTCCAACCTGCCTGCACACGCTTCTTCACCTCTTTTCCACACTCTCCATTACTCTGGATTGCTGAGCCTAAGTACTTAAAATCCTCAACCTTCCTTATCTCTGCTCCCTGTAACCTCACCATTCCTCTTGGGTCCTTCTCATTCACACACATGTATTCTGACTTACTGAGGCTAACCTTCATTCCTCTCCTTTTAGGGCATACCTTCATTCCTCTCCTTTTAGGTCATACCTCCACCTCTAGATTTTCCTGCACTTGTTCTCTGCTCTCACGACAGATCACAATGTCATCTGAAAACATCATTGTCCATGGAGATTCTTGTCTAACCTTGTCTGTCCATCACCATAGCAAACAAGACGGGGCTCAGAGCTGATCCTTCATACAGTCCCACCTACACCTTGAATTCTTCGGTCAAACTAACAGTACACCTAACCACTGTCTTACATCTCTAATACATGTCATGCACCACTCTAACATACTTCTCTGGTACTCCAGACTTCCTCATGCAATACCACAGTTCCTCTCTCGGCACCCTGTCATATGCTTTCTCCAGATCCACAAAGGCACAATGCAGCTCCTTCTGACCTTCTCTGTACTTCTCTATTAACATCCTCAAGGCAAACACTGCATCTGTGCATCTGACCTCTGCCCTTAGTCGAGCTTCCAGTATTCTTTCCAATAACTATCGTATGGCGCATCAACTTTATCCCTCTGGAGTTGCTACAACTCTGCACATCTCCCTTGTTGTTAAAAATGAGCACCAGCACACTTCTCATTCTCAGCACTCCTCCATTCCTCTGGCATCCTCTCACTCTCTAAGATCTTGTTGAATGTTCTTTTTAGAAAATCTACTGCTACCTCTCCTAGACACTTCCATACCTCCGCAGGTAAATCATCAGGACCAACTGCCTTTCCATTCTTCATCCTCTTCAATGCCCTTCTCACGTCACCCTTACTCATCTGTGCTACTTCCTGGTCCTCAACAGTCACCCCTTCTACTCTTTTTTCTCTCTCATTTTCCTCATTCATCAGCTCTTCAAAGTACTCTTTCCATTTTCCCAGCACACTTGTGTCATCAGTCAATACATTTCCCTCTCTGTCCTTAATCACTCTAACTTGCTGCACGTCCTTCCCATCTCTATTTTTCTGCTGTGCCAACCTGTATAAATGATTTTCTCCCTCTTTACTTTCCAACCAAGCATACAAGTCATCATACGCCCTCTGTTTGGCCTTTGACACTGCTACCTTCGCCTTACGCTGTGTCTCCCTGTACTCTTTACTCTCTTCGGTCCTCTCAATGTCCCACTTCTTCTTAGCTAACCTCTTCCTTTGTACACACTCCTAAACTTCCTCATTCCACCACCAAGACTCCTTATCTATCCTTCAAGGTAACATGCCAAATATTCTCCTACCTGTCTCCCTGATCACATTAGCTGTAGTTAGTTATCTGAAAGCACTTCCTAACCATCCAAAGCCATTTTCAACTCCTCCTTGAAGACAACACGACACTCTTCCTTTTTCAGCTTCCACCACTTTGTCTTCTGCTCTGCCTTTGCTTTCTTCACCTTCCTCACCATCAGCGTCATCCTGCACACCAGACTATGCTGTTTGGCAACACTCTCACCCGCTTCTAATTTGTAGTCATGAAAAAACAGCTTATACCCTCCCGCCTCTCCTTCTTCGACCAACAGTAGTCCAATTTCCACCAGCACCCTGTTGGTGAAGAACACTGATGGCGGTTGTTAACCCGGGCCTCGACCGATCCGGTATGAAATTTTTTGTTGTGACTCACATATTTTATTTGGCATTTGTTTTACGCCGGATACCCTTCCTGACGCAACCCTCTGTATTTATCCGGGCTTGGGACCGGCGTGAGTGAGAGAAACTGGCTTGTGCCCCTCCCTCACAGCTGCATGCAAATAATTAATATGACTTCCATGAAGATGGAGGCTGATGATTCGTTGTGGCGACCCCTGAGAGAAAAAGGGAACAGCCAAAAGGAAAAGAAGATGACGAAAACATGAGCATGTGTTCAGTGTAACAAGGCAGATTAGAAGGCTTTCCTTTCATTTCACACGAAGACAGCATACTAAAGGGATCACATGGTAAGAAGATATTATGCAAGTACAAAGTGTAGTGTATGAGGACATTCGTGCCAGTGTTGTACCAAAGTACCAAACATGGTGTATGAGCTCATATTATTAGACAATATATTCAGGAACTACAATAACTCAGTAGTAACACTTTCAACCAGAAGATTTATCAAAGTGCATAACTATGTATTGCATTGAAATATTAGTAATGTAGTACAGGTATTGTACTGGAGCATTCTAATGAGGCACCATAACACTTAATTTTTGTTTGTGCTGGAATTTTTACCTATGATTTGCCAATTTGTGATTGTCAGGCTTAGCACACATACATGGCTCCTCGTTCTCAGGACCTGAAGCTGGAGAGTGACTCAGCTGTTCACCAACCCATCACCTCCTACACACACACACACACACACGATACCCCCCCCCCCATCTTGAGCCCACTCAGTAATATAAATAGTATCTCACTCCCTCTGATAAACACTGAATTCGTCCATACCACAGCAGTGTACTGAAGGAACACGCGACGGAAATGTAAGCGTACTAATGTACATTGTATACACCGAGTATAGAACACACACGCGCGCACACACACACACACACACCCCTGATATAATTTAATTTGGTTGTTTTTGAGGCTGAAATGACGACAGATAAAATATTTTTATTTTACTCAGTGCAAGGTGTAATAGGCAAATTAAAAGACTTATCAACAGTTTAGAAAAATAAATAAATTACAGAATTACTGAGAATAACCTTAATCAGTGGTAATTGGGGTTATTGATCACCTTCTACATCGCATGCCAAGTTAATCGATTTCCCAATAATCAACATGATTATAATTTGTTCAACATAAAAAAAATTAATTGCAAAAGCATTTCAGTACTTGGAAGTGTGACTAAAAGCAAAGAAAAAAAAATCAACTATGGGTAACAAGGCACTGTCAAAAGATCCCAGGGATAAAATTGTAAATGAGCTCAAGTCAGGAGAAGGATAAAAATATTCTAAGGCCTTATCAATGCCTAGGTGCATATTAAAGTTCATAATCAGGAAAAGGGTGCCCCAAACAAGATCAAAGAGTTAGGAGGAAACTGGTCTGAGAGGCTACCCAGAGGCCTGTAGTGACAGCAAAGCAGTTGCAAAATTTTTTGGTAAAGAACGATTATTATGTGAATATGACAGAAAAAGAAATGTTCCACAAATTAAGCTAGAACTGAAGGGTTTCAAGAAAAAAGTTCAAGTCTCAACTGAACTCTTATCACACAGCTTGAACATTCTGTAGCCGAGTGGGAAAAATGTGTCCTGATCAAATGAGACCAAAATCAACCAACATGACCTCAATGCTAAACAATGAAATCTGAGCCAAAGCAACCACAACTTAGGCAGCATGCTGTTGTGGAGGTGTTTCGCTGTGCACACTGAAGCGCTGAATACTGACTGTATTCTGGGGCAAACGTGTGCAAATGCAGCCGGGGGGGGGGGGGGATTTCGTCACAATGCAGTGTCTCTTCCTCACGCTGGTCACAAGCCCAGATAAATGGAGAGGGTTGTGTCAGGAAGGGCATTCGACATAAAACAAATGCCACATATAAAAATGTGAATCAATAATAAAAATAACATACCGTATTGGTCGCGGCCTGGCTTAACAACAACTGCCATCAGCGCTGTTAACCAACAGGGTGCTGGTGGAAATTGGACTACTGTTGGTCGAAGGAGAGGCGGGACGTGTATCCGTAGGCGGAGAGAGAAGAGGAAAAGCATGAGTCTAGGACTGAGAGTAGGGGCTTTGAATGTTGGAACTATTCCAGGAAAACTTGAGAGCTGGCTGACATGATGCAGAGGAGGAAGGTGGACATACTGTGTGTTCAAGGAGACCAGGTGGAAAGGTAGCAAGGCTAGAAGCTTAGGAGCAGGGTTTAAGCTGTTTCATCATGGGGTGGATTGGAAGAGAAATGGAGTAGGAGTCATCTTGAAGGAGGGGTTTGTCAGGAATGTTCTAGAAGTGAAAAGAGTGTCAGACAGAGTGATGAGTCTCAAGTTAGAAATTGAAGGCGTGATGTTCAATGTTGTTAGTACTTATGCCCCAAAGGCACGATGTGAGCTAGAAGAGAAGGAGAGATTCTGGAGTGAGTTAGATGAAGTGATGCAGAGTACACCCAGAGGTGAAAGAGTGGTCATTGGTGCAGACTTCAATGGAAATGTTGGTGCAGGCAACAGAGGGGATGAGGAAGTGATGGGCATGTTTGGTATTCAGGACAGGAACACAGAAGGACAGATGATGATCGATTTTGCAAAAAGGATGGAAATGGCTGTAGTGAATACTTTCTTCCAGAAGAGAGCGGAGCATAGGGTGACTTATAAAAGCGGAGGTCGGAGCACACAAGTAGACCATATCTTGTGAAGGCGATGTAATTTGAAGGAAGTCAGTCTGCGGGACGACTCCCACCTGCCTCTGGTATCAAGGGAGCTTAGTCTCCTTGGTGTCGGCATTGCGGCCCTCGCTGAGGTGCGGAGGCTTGGGTCCGGTGAGACAGGTGTCGGTGGGTACACTTACTACTGGTCTGGCCGGGCCGACAGTCTTCACACTCAGGGAGTTGCCGTCGCTGATCGATTGACTCCTTTGGTATCGGAGGTGGTCCCGGTCAACGAGCGTATTATGCGACTGAGGGTGACTCACTCAGTGGGGACACTCTCTATCGTCGCAGTGTCCGCTCCGACCAGGGTAAGTGATCGATCTATGAAGGAAACCTTCTACGACCAGCTCAACTCGGTGGTGTCGGTGGTTCCGGGAAGGAACACGCTGATTGTACTGGGGGACTTCAATGCGACCACTGGCACTAACCGGGATGGCTACGAAGCATGTGTCGGTCCCCACGGCTCTGGACGCCGTGATGAAAGCATGCTTCTTGACTTCGCAAAAAGTTGGGGCTTAAGGATTGCTGGCTCGTGGTTCCAGAGATCGGATCCGCGACGCTGGACTTGGTACTCCAACGACGGCGTCACTAGAAAGGAGATCGATCATGTTCTCGTAGGTAGTCGCTGGCGGCTGGTCCAGAACTGCCGTGTCTTCAGAAGTGCCCAGCTATTCTCGGGAGACCACGGGCTTCTGGTGGCGACTCTGAAGATCCGCTCCAGGCGCCCTGAGAAAGCCCTGGCTCGTCAAATGCGATTTGACGTAAGCCGACTCAGGGACCCTGATGTGACTTCGGAGTTTGCCAGTAGGCTTGGGGAATCTCTGGAGGATCTGGACGCTGGAGGATCTCCTCTCAGTTCCGGCAAGGTCTTCCCATGGATTCTACTGGACAGGATCCGACAGCAGCTTCTAGCGCATCAGCGCCCTGAACAGTCCAGGTTTACACCGAAGAGGTCGACCGTTGACCGCATCCTGGCGCGCCGCATCCTATCTGAGCGCTTGCGGAACTTTGATAGGTTGTTCCTTGCCACCTATATAGATTTTTGCAAGGCGTTCAACTCAGTGGATGGGGAGGCCCTCTGGGGTATACTTCGTCTATGTGGGATCCAATCGGCTCTGGTCCAGCTGATATCGTCGCTGTATTCTGGGACAGACAGTGCTGGGCTCCACCTATGACTTCTTTTCGGTCGAGACCGGAGTGAGGCAGGGGTGTGTTCTGGCCCCCACTCTCTTCAGTACTGCAATGGACTGGATCATGGTGGCGGTATCGAGTGGATCGGCCTGCGGTCGGATTACTGATCTGGACTTTGCCGATGACGCAGTGATCTTCGCGGAAATGGTGGATGTCCTGACGGAGACTCTCTGTTTGTTGGGTGAGGAGGCAGAACCGCTTGGTTTGCGAGTCTCCTGGATAAAACCAAGATCCAGGCTTTCAGCGACCTCTTGGATGCTGCTGTTGACTCGATTGCTGTGGGTCTTGAAAGAGTAGAGATTGTGGAATCTTTCACTTACCTTGGCAGCATGGTCCATCTTTCCACTGATTGCAGGGCCGAGATCAATCGTCGACTTGCTCTAGCCTATGGGGCGATGAACTCACTGGACAGGACCGTGTGGCAGTTGAGGTATCTGAGTAGGAGGATGAAAGCCAGAGTCTTTCGCTCCCTTGTGCTCCCTGTCTTGCTCTACTCAAGCGAGATATGGACGCTCACGGTTGAGCTTGGACGGCAACTGGACTCTTTTGTTACGACTTCCCTTCGCCGTATCTTCGGATACCACTGGTTACCAACCGGAAGGTGCTCGGGGACGCAGGGATGTTAAGAGTAACCCGCTTTTCTTTTATTGTTTATTAATTTATACTATTTATGTATCTATTTATTTATTCACTTATATAATATATATGTATGTGTGTATGTTTGTATATGTATCTATTTTTGCACCCCCTACTAATGGTACCTCAAGAGCCTGTAACAGTGAATTTCTCCATTGTGAGATTAATAAAGCTGTATCTTATCTTATCTTGATCCGCGACCGTCAGCTGCGCTACTATGGGCACTTTGCGCGTTTCCCGCCTTCGGACTCAGCACACCGGATCCTGTCCGTTCGGGATCCTAGGGGCTGGAGCTGATCACGGGGATGACCGCGTGCAATGTGATTGTCACAGCTGAGGGCTGCCCTACCTGGGCCCTGCGTAGGCCTGGTCAATCGCCAGGAGACAGCCGGATGAGTGGAGGCGGCTGGTGGACGCAGCGAAGTGCCGTCCCGGCGCATGCCCTCATAACTGACCTGACCTGACTCAGCCTCCTGTGGTCCTCCGTCTGGGTCCTACCTAGTCTGCCTGTACTGTGATACAGTGTGTACTCATAGTATCTAATGACAGCTGAGATAGACTTCAACGGTCCCCCGTCCTAAAAGGGCCAACCAGTTCAGCAAATAAATGAGTTCCATAAAAATTAAAGTATAAATCAGTGGGATGAATTGCAGTTGAGTACAAACAGCAGCAATGCCAAAACCATTCATAAAATACAATTTAAAAAACTATGATTCATACAAGAGCCGATCTAGTTTACCCCGAGTTATCATAAATAATCTGTCAATCAAAAAAACAATCATTCAGTCTCCCCTGTGTGTCACAACCACAGTGGAGTGAAAGAAGGAACAGACAACAGATCTCTTTTCACCTCCTTTCACTCTGATATCTTATTTCATTTCCATCACGTGTATTTTTAATTATCTGTTTACGGAGTTTCTCTTAATGTGTGGAAGTTTTTTCATCTGCATGGCTGAGTTAGATTGTTTTTTAACTCTGTGTGAGTCTGAGTCTTAACTTTAGGTCCACTAATAACAATAAAATTAAAATAAAAAAATATTAATAATAATAATACAGGGATCCCTCGCTACTTCGTGCTTCAATTAATGCGGCTTTGGTACATCGATTTTTTTTTTTTTTTTAAATAAATAGTCATCAAATTAAAAAAATGAAGAAATTAAGGAAGAATAAGGGTTAAAGTTAAAGAAAATGCCACAAAAACAAGGCCAATTATGTAAAAAAAGACCCTAAACCAACACAAAATAACCCAAAATCTCCCATCAAAACCATACGAGATACGAAGAGGGCTGTTGGTTGAAAGTGAAATGAAATTGAAGAACAAATAGAACTAGAAATGGAATAAAATCTACATAAAGATATACCATAAATCAGTATGAAATATGATTAAACATTATTCTGAGGTATACTTAAAACTAGACTCTGGCAAAGGGGGCGTGTCTGGAAGGTCCAGGAAGAGAAGCAGAACGCTACATTCAAAGAAGAAACAAATTGGCTCCAGTATTATAATGAACTGGATAAGAGTGAAACTCTCTAAAAATCATCAAATCCGCTGTGCTTGAGAGGAAACAGGAGTTTAAACACGGGACATAATGATATTGAGAATCTACAGATGATTACAGCGCGAGAGAGAGAGATTATATACAGTACAAACTCCTATACAAGTCCTTCTCAAAAAATTAGCATATTGTGATAAAGTTCATTATTTTCTATAATGTACTGATAAAAATTAATCTTTCATATATTTTAGATTCATTGCACACCAACTGAAATATTTCAGGTCTTTTATTATTTTAATACTGATGATTTTGGCATACAGCTCATGAAAACCCAAAATTCCCAAAAAATTAGTATATCATGTTCAGGTAGTCTAAACGAGCTATTAACCTAATCATCTCAATCAACCAATTAACTCTAAACACCTGCAAAAGATTCCTGAGGCTTTTAAAAACTCCCAGCCTGGTTCATTACTCAAAACCGCAATCATGGGTAAGACTTCCGACCTGACTGCTGTCCAGAAGGCCATCATTGACGCCCTCAAGCAAGAGGGTAAGACACAGAAAGAAATCTCTGAGTGAATAGGCTGTTCCCAGAGTGCTGTATCAAGGCACCTCAGTGAGACGTCTGTGGGAAGGAAAAAGTGTGGCAGAAAACGCTGCACAACCAGAAGAGGTGACCGGACCCTGAGGAAGATTGTGGAGAAGGGCCGATTCCAGACCTTGGGGGACCTGTGGAAGCAGTGGACTGGGCTACAGGTGCCGCATTCCCCAGGTCAAGCCACTTTTGAACCAGAAACAGCGGCAGAAGCGGCTGACCTGGGCTACAGAGAAGCAGCACTGGACTGTTGCTCAGTGGTCCAAAGTACTTTTTTCGGATGAAAGCAAATTTTGCATGTCATTCAGAAATCAAGGTGCCAGAGTCTGGAGGAAGACTGGGGAGAAGGAAATGCCAAAATGCCTGAAGTCCAGTGTCAAGTACCCACAGTCAGTGATGGTCTGGGGTGCCATGTCAGCTGCTGGTGTTGGTCCACTGTGTTTTATCAAGGGCAGGGTCAATGCAGCTAGCTATCAGGAGATTTTGGAGCACTTCATGCTTCCATCTGCTGAAAAGCTTTATGGAGATGAAGATTTTCATTTTTCAGCACGACCTGGCACCTGCTCACAGTGCCAAAACCACTGCTAAATGGTTTACTGACCATGGTATTACTGTGCTCAATTGGCCTGCCAACTCTCCTGACCTGAAGCCCATAGAGAATCTGTGGGATATTGTGAAGAGAAAGTTGAGAGACACCAGACCCAACACTGTGGATGAGCTTAAGGTCGCTATCGAAGCATCCTGGGCCTCCATAACACCTCAGCAGTGCCACAGGCTGATTGGCTTCATGCCACGCCGCATTGAAGCAGTCATTTCTGCAAAAGGATTCCCGACCAAGTATTGAGTGCATAACTGAACATAATTATTTGAAGGTTGACTTTTTTGTATTAAAAACACTTTTTTTTTTAATTGGTCGGATGAAATTACGGTCGGATTGCGCACGCACACCTCCTCACCTTCTCTTTCGCGCACCTTCCCACCCGCCCTCTCTCTCTCTCCCTCACCTCCTCCTCACCCCCTCTTTCATACACACACACACACACACACACACCTCCCCACCATCTCTCACCTGCGCACCTCCCCACCATCTCTCTCACCTGGGCATCTCCCCACCCCCTCTCTCTCTCACGCGCACCTCCCCACCCTCTCTCTCTCTCTCGCATACATACACCTCTCGCTCTCTCACATACACCTCACATACACCATACATACACCTCACGCATGCACATGGACCTCCCCACCCTCGTTCGTGTGCGCACACACACACCTCTCTCTCGCGCACACAGACATATCTCTTTCTCTCACAAGATGCACGCACGCACGCGCACACACACACACACACACACACACATACATACATACCCCACCTCCCTCTCTCTCACACCTCCCCACCCTCTTTCTCGCACACACACCTCTCCCACCCATCTCTCATGCACTTTCCCCACCCATCTCTCTCGCACCTGTGAGCAAACGCACACCTCCTCATCCTCTCTCTTGCTCGTGTGGGCACACCCCCCCCTCGTGCGGGTACCCCGCTTCTCTCTCTCTCGTACGTGCACCCCTGTCTTGTGCACACACCCCACCCCCCCCTCTCTCTCGATCTTGCACACGCACGCATGCACACACACCTCCTCCCCCTCTCTTGCGCACACGTGCATCTCCTCCCCACCCTCTCTCACACACCACCTTCTCCCCACCCTCTCTCTTGTGCACCACCTCCTCCCCACCCTCTCTCGCGCGCGCACCACCTCCTCCCCACACTCTCACGCAAGTGCACCACCTCCTCCCCACCCTCTCTCTCTCTCTTACACGCACCACCTCCTCCCCACTCTCTCTCACGCGCACCACCTCCTCTCCACCATCTCTTTCACGCGCACCACCTCCTCCCCACCTTCTCTTTCATGTGCACCACCTCCTCCCAAGCTTCTCTCTAGTGCGCACCACCTCCCTTTCTTGCACGTGTGCACCACCTCCTCCCCAGCTTCCCTTTCTTGCACGTGCGCACCGCCTCCTCCCCAGCCTCCCTCTCTCACACGCGGGCACCACCTCCTCCCCAGCCAGCCAGCCAGCCTCCCTCCCTCTCTCGTCCCCGCCCTCCCTCGCGCGCCGCCGCCGCCGCCTCCTCCCCAGCCTCTCTAATGCGAGCATCCCCGCGTGCGCCGCCTCCCCCCCAGCCAGCCTGCCTCCCTCCCTCTCACACGCGCACCGCCTCCTCCCCACCCTCGCTCGCTCACGCACGCCCCCCCGCAGCCTCCCTCTCTTGCACGCGCCGCCTCCCTCTCTCGCACGCGCGCGCCACCTCTTCCCCAGCCTCCCTCTCTTGCACGCGCACGCCACCTCTTCCCCAGCCTCCCTTTCTTGCACGCGCGCGCCACCTCCCCCCCACCCTCCCTTGCACGCTGGCCACCTCCTCCCCCCACTCCTCCCTTGCGCAGCGCCACCTCCTCCCCACCCTCCCTTGTGCTGGCCGCCACCTCCTCCCCACTCCTCCCTTGTGCGCCACCTCCTCCTCCCCACCCTCCCTTGCGCGCGCGCGCCACCTCCTCCCTCTCTGGCACCCGCGCGCCACCTCCTCCCTAGCCTCCCTCTCTTGCACGCGCGCGCGCCACCTCTTCCCCAGCCTCCCTCTCTTGCACGCGCGCCAACTCCTCCCCACCTTCCCTTGCACGCGCGCGTGCCACCTCCTCCCCACCCTCCCTTGCACGCGCGCGACCTCCTCACCACCCTCCCTTGCATCGCAAGGCCGCCACCTCCTCCCCACCCTCCCTTGCTTTGCACGCCACTGGCCACCTCCTCCCCACCCTCCCTTGCTTGCACGCCAGCGCCACCTCCTCCCCACTCCTCCCTTGCTTTGCCAAGGCCACCTCCTCCCTCTCTGGCACCCGCGCGCCACCTCTTCCCCAGCCTCCCTCTCTTGCATGCGCGCGCCACCTCCTCCCCCCCGCCTTCCTCTCTCGCGCGCACCACCTCCCCAGCCTCCCTCTCTCATGCACGCGCCACCTCCTCAGCCTCCTCTCTCATGCGTGCGCCACCTCCCCTGGCCCTCTCATGCACGCACCACCTCCCCCTCCCTCTCATGCGCGCCACCTCTTCCCCAGCCTCCCTCTCTTGCATGCGCGCGCCACCTCCTCCCCCCAGCCTTCCTCTCTCGCGCGCACCACCTCCCTAGCCTCCCTCTCTCATGCGTGCGCCACCTCTCCAGCCTCCCTCTCTCATGCGTGCGCCACCTCCCCCAGCGTCCTCTCATGCATCGCCACCTCCCCAGCCTCCCTCTCTCATGCGCGCGCCACCTCCCCAGCCTTCCTCTCTCATGCGCGCGCCACCTCCTCCCCAGCCTCCCTCTCTTGCACGCGCGCGCCACCTCTTCGCCAGCCTCCCTCTCTTGCACGCGCGCGCCACCTCCTCCCCACCCTCCCTTGCACGCGCGCCACCTCCTCCCCACCTCCTCCTTGCACGCGGCCACCTCCTCCCCACCCTCCCTTGCACGCGCACTACCTCCTCCCCACCCTCCCTTGCACGCACGCGCGCCACCTCCTCCCCAGCCTCCCTCTCTTGCACGCGCGCGCCACCTCCTCCCCAGCCTCCCTCTCTTACACGCGCGCGACCTCCTCCCCACCCTCCCTTGCACGCGCGCCACCTCCTCCCCACCCTCCCTTGCACGCGCGCGCGCCACCTCCCCCCTCTCTGGCACCCGCGCGCCACCTCCTCCCTCTCTGGCACCCGCGCGCCACCTCTTCCCCAGCCTCCCTCTCTTGTACGCGCGCGCCACCTCCTCCCCCCAGCCTCCCTCTCTCGCGCGCACCACCTCCCCAGCCTCCCTCTCTCATGCACGCGCCACCTCCCCAGCCTCCCTCTCTCATGCGCGCGCCACCTCCCCCCCAGCCTCCCTCTCTCATGCGCGCGCCACCTCCCCCCAGCCTCCCTCTCTTGCGCGCGCCACCTCCCTAGCCTCCCTCTCTCATGCGTGCGCCACCTCTCCAGCCTCCCTCTCTCATGCGTGCGCCACCTCCCCCCCAGCGTCCCTCTCATGCACGCGCCACCTCCCCAGCCTCCCTCTCTCATGCGCGCGCCACCTCCCCAGCCTTCCTCTCTCATGCGCGCGCCACCTCCTCCCCAGCCTCCCTCTCTTGCTTGGCGCCACCTCCCCCAGCCTCCTCTCTTGCTGCCAAGACGCCCACCTCCTCCCTCTCCGGCACCAAGGCCACCTCCTCCCCAGCCTCCTCTCTTGCATCGCCAGCGCCACCTCTTCCCCAGCCTCCCTCTCTTGCACGCTGCCACCACCTCCTCCCCACTCCTCCCCAGACGCTGCTGCAAGGCCACCTCCTCCCCACCCCCCCTTGCACGCGCGCGCCCTCCTCACCACCCTCCCTTGCACGCATGCGCGCCACCTCCTCCCCACCCTCCCTTGAGCGCGCGCGCCACCTCCTCCCCACCCTCCCTTGCGCGCGCGCGCCCCACCTCCTCCCTCTCTGGCACCCGCGCGCCACCTCCTCCCCAGCCTCCCTCTCTTGCACGCGCGCGCCACCTCCTCCCCACCCTCCCTCTCTTGCACGTGCGCCACCCTCCCTTGCACGCGCCACCTCCCCCCCAGCCTCCCTCTCTCATGCGCGCGCCACCTCCCCCAGCCTCCTCTCTCATGCGTGGCGCCACCTCCCCAGCCTCCCTCTCTCATGCGCCACCTCCCGCCCAGTCCCCTCTCATGTGCGCGCCCACCTCCCCAGCCTCCTCTCTCATGCGCGCCACCTCCCCAGCCTTCCTCTCTCATGCGGCGCCACCACCCCCAGCCCCCCTCTCTTGCGCGCGCCCCCCCCCCCCCCAGCCTCCCTCTCTTGCGCGCGCAAGCCACCTCCTCCCTCTCCGGCACCCGCGCGCCACCTCCTCCCCAGCCTCCCTCTCTTGCACGCGCGCGCCACCTCTTCCCCAGCCTCCCTCTCTTGCACGCGCGCGCCACCTCCTCCCCACCCTCCCTTGCACGCGCGCGTGCCACCTCCTCCCCACCCTCCCTTGCACGCGCGCGACCTCCTCACCACCCTCCCTTGCACGCCGCCCACCTCCTCCCCACCCTCCCTTGCACGCTGCGGCCACCTCCTCCCCACCCTCCCTTGCACGCCAAGGCCCACCTCCTCCCCACCCTCCCTTGCACGGGCCACCTCCTTCTCCACCCTTGCACGCTGCTGGCCACCTCCTCTCTCACCCTTGCACGTATGGCCACCTCCTCCCCACCCTTGCACGCGCGCGCAACCTCCTCCCCACCCTCCCTTGCACGCGCGCGCCACCTCCTCCCCACCCTCCCTTGCACGCGCGCGCCACCTCCTCCCCACCCTCCCTTGCACGCGCGCGCCACCTCCTCTCCACCCTTGCACGCGCGCGCCACCTCCTCTCCACCCTTTGCACGCCACCTCCTCCTTCCTCACCCTTGCATCGCCGCCACCTCCTTCCCCACTCCTTGCATCGCCAAGGCCACCTCCTCCCCACCCTCCCTTGCACGCGCCGCCTCCTCCCCACTCCTCCCTTGCACGCGCGCCTCTCCTCCCCACCCTCCCTTGCACGCGCGCCACCTCCTCCCCACCCTCCCTTGCACGCGCGCCACCTCCTCCCCACTCTTGCACGCGCGCGCCACCTCCTCCCCACCCTTGCACGTGCGCCACATCCTCCCCACCCTTGCACGCGCGCCACCTCCTCACCACCCTCCCTTGCAAGCACGCGCGCCACCTCTTCCCCACCCTCCCTTGCGCGCGTGCCACCTCCTCCCCACCCTTGCACACGCGCCACCTCCTCCCCACCCTCGCACCTCCTCCCCATGCGGCGCCACCTCCTCCCACCCTCCCTTCCACGCTGCGCCACCTCCTCCCCACCTCCCTTGCACGCACGCTGGCGCCACCTCCTCCCCACTCCTCCCTTGCACGCTGCGCGCACCTCCTCCCCACCCTCCCTTGCACGCGCTGCGCCACCTCCTCCCCACCCTCCCTTGCACGCGCCACCTCCTCCCCACTCCTTGCCGCCACCTCCTCCCCACCCTTGCACGCGCCACCTCCTCCCCACCCTTGCACGCTTGCGCACCTCGCCACCTCCTCCCCACCCTTGCGCACGCGCACCTCCTCCCCACCCTCCTTGCACGCACGCCACCTCCTCCCCACCCTCCCTTGCACGCGCCGCGCCACCTCCTCCCCACCCTCCCTTGCACGACGCTGCGCCACCTCCTCCCCACCCTCCCTTGCACGCCGCGCCACCTCCTCCCACCCTCCCTTGCCGCCACCTCCTCACCCTCCCTTGCACCTCCTCCCCACCCTCCTTGCACGCTGCCACCTCCTCCCCACCCTTGCACGCGCCACCTCCTCCCCACCCTCCCTTGCGCTGGCGCCACCTCCTCCCCACCCTTGCACGCTGCCACCTCCTCCCCACCCTCCTTGCACGCGCCCACCTCCTCCCCACTCCTCCCTTGCGCTGGGCGCCACCTCCTCCCCACCCTTGCACGCACGCGCCACCTCCTCCCCACCCTCCCTTGCGCGCTGGCGGCCACCTCCTCCCCACCCTTGCACGCACGCCCCCTCCTCCCCACCCTCCCTTGCGCGCGCGCCACCTCCTCCCCACCCTTGCACGCGCGCCACCTCCTCCCCACCCTCCCTTGCACGCGCGCGCGCCACCTCCTCACCACTCCTCCCTTGCACGCACGCGCCACCTCCTCCCCACCCTCCCTTGCACGCACGCACCACCTCCTCCCCACTCCTCCCTTGCACGCGCGCCACCTCCTCCCCCCCCTTGCACCCGCGCCCCCTCCTCCCCACCTCCCTTGCACGCGCCACCTCCTCCCCACCCTCCCTTGCACGCCGCGCCACCTCCTCCTCCACCACCCTTGCACGCGCCGCCACCTCCTCCCCACCCTCCCTTGCGCGCGCGCCACCTCCTCCCCACCCTTGCACGCGCGCCACCTCCTCCCCACCCTTGCACGCGCGCCACCTCCTCCCCACCCTTGCACGCGTGCGCGCGCCACCTCCTCCCCACCCTTCCACGCGCGCGCGCCACCTCCTCACCACCCTCCCTTGCTGTGGGCCACCTCCTCCCCACCCTTGCACGCACGCCCACCTCCTCCCCACTCCTCCCTTGCTGGCTGCGCCACCTCCTCCCCACCCTTGCACGCGCGCCACCTCCCCCCCACCCTCCCTTGCACGCGCGCGCGCCACCTCCTCACCACCCTCCCTTGCACGCACGCGCGCCACCTCCTCCCCACCCTCCCTTGCACGCACGCACCACCTCCTCCCCACCCTCCCTTGCATCGCTGCCGCCACCTCCCCCCAGCCTCCCTCTCTTGCGCGCGCCACCTCCCCCAGCCTCCCTCCCTTGCACGCGCCACCTCCCCCCCAGCGTCCCTCTCATGCGCGCGCCACCTCCCCCCAGCCTCCCTCTCTTGCGCGCGCCACCTCCCCAGCCTCCCTCTCTCATGCGTGCGCCACCTCCCCAGCCTCCCTCTCTCATGCGTGCGCCACCTCCCCCAGCGTCCCTCTCATGAGCGCGCCACCTCCCCAGCCTCCCTCTCTCATGCGCGCGCCACCTCCCCAGCCTTCCTCTCTCATGTGCGCGCCACCTCCCCAGCCTTCCTCTCTCATGTGCGCGCCACCACCCCCCCAGCCTCCCTCTCTCTTGCGCGCCACCTCCCCCAGCCTCCCTCTCTTGCGCGCGCCACCTCCCCCAGCCTCCCTCTCTTGCGTGGCGCCACCTCCCCCAGCCTCCCTCTCTTGCGTGGCGCCCACCTCCCCCAGCCTCCCTCTCTTGCGGCGCCCACCTCCCCCAGCCTCCCTCTCTTGCTGCCAAGACGCCACCTCCTCCCCTCTCCGGCACCCACGCGCCACCTCCTCCCCAGCCTCCCTCTCTTGCATCGCTGCCGCCACCTCCTCCCCACCCTCCCTCATGCGCGCCACCTCCTCCCCACCCTCCCTTGTGCGCGCGCCACCTCCTCCCCACCCTCCCTTGCGCGCGCGCCACCTCCTCCCCACCCTCCTTGCACGCGCCACCTCCTCCCCACCCTCCCTTGCATGCACGCAAAGACGCACACAAGGCGCCACCTCCTCCCCACCCTCCCTTGGCGCATGCCACCTCCTCCCCACCTCCCTTGCGTGCGCATGCCACCTCCTCCCTCTCTGGCACCCGCGCGCCACCTCCTCCCCAGCCTCCCTCTCTTGCACGCGCGCGCCACCTCCCCCCAGCCTCCCTCTCTTGCACGCGCGCGCCACCTCCTTCCCAGCCTCCCTCTCTTGCGCGCGCCACCTCCCCCCCAGCCTCCCTCTCTTGCGCGCCACCTCCCCCAGCCTCCCTCTCTTGCGCGCGCCACCTCCCCCCCAGCCTCCCTCTCTTGCGCGCGCACGCCACCTCCTCCCTCTCCGGCACCCACGCGCCACCTCCTCCCCAGCCTCCCTAGCCTCCCTCTCTTGCACGCGCGCGCCACCTCTTCCCCAGCCTCCCTCTCTTGCACGCGCGCGCCACCTCCTGCCCACCCTCCCTTGCGCGCGCGCGCCACCTCCTCCCCACCCTCCCTTATGCGCCACCTCCTCCCCACCCTCCTCCCTTGCAGGCCACCTCCTCCCACCACTCCTCCCTTGCCGCGCCACCTCCTCCCCACCCTCCCTTGCACGCGCCACCTCCTCCCCACCCTCCCTTGCACACACGCGCGCCACCTCCTCCCCACCCTCCCTTGCGGCGCATGCCACCTCCTCCCTCTCTGGCACCCGCGCGCCACCTCCTCCCCAGCCTCCCTCTCTTGCACGCGCGCGCCACCTCCTCCCCCGCCTCTCTCTCTTGCACGCGCGCGCCACCTCCTCCCCCGCCTCTCTCTCTCTTGCATCGCAGCCACCTCCTCCCCACCCTCCCTCTCTCTTGCATCGCCTGGCCACCTCCCCCCAGCCTCCCTCTCTGCGTGGCGCCACCTCCCCCAGCCTCCTCTCTCATGCGCGCCACCTCCCCCAGCCTCCCTCTCTTGCGCCGCCACCTCCCCCAGCCTCCCTCTCTCATGCGTGCCACCTCCCCCAGCCTCCTCTCTCATGCGCGTGCCACCTCCCCCAGCCTCCTCTCTCATGCGCGTGCCACCTCCCCCAGCCTCCCTCTCTTGAAGACGCGCCACCTCCTCCCCACCCAGCCAGCCAGCCTCCCTCCCTCTCTCTCGTCCCCACCCTCCCTCGCGTACCCCCAGCCTCCCTCCCTCGCGAGCTTGCGCGCCCCCTTCCCCCCAGCCTCCCTCCCTCGCGAGCTTGCGCGCCCCCTTCCCCCCAGCCTCGCTCCCTCACTCTCGCCGCGAGCTTGCGCGCCCTTCCCCCAGCCTCCCTCCTCTCTCTCACTCGCGAGCTTGTGCGCCCCTTCCCCCAGCCTCTCTCCCTCTCTCTCGCGAGCTGAGCTTGTGCACCCCTTCCCCCAGCCTCCCTTCCTCTCTCTCTCTCACTCATGAGCTTGCACCCCTTCCCCCAGCCTCCCTCCTCTCTCTCTCACTCGCGAGCTTGTGCGCCCCCTTCCCCCCAGCCTCCCTCCCTCTCTCTCACTCGCGAGCCCCCTTCCCCCCCAGCCTCCCTCCCTCTCTCTCTCTCTCACTCGCGAGCTTGGCGCGCCCCTTCCCCCAGCCTCTCTCTCTCTCTCGCCTCCTCCCCCAGCCTCCTAGCATCCCTCGCGCGCTCTCTCTCTCTCTCACACGCACACTGCCTCCTCCCCAGCCTCCCTCCCACTCCCCGCCTCCTCCCCAGCCTCCCTCCCCCCGCCTCCTTCTCTCTCTCGCATGTGTAAGCATGCATGCTGCCTCCTCCACAGTCTCCCTCCCTCTCGCCGCCTCCTCCTCCTCCTCCTCAGCCTCCCTCACTCTCTCGCACATGCCTCCTCCTCCTCCTCCTCTTCAGCCTCCCTCGCTCTCTCGCACGTGCCTCCTCCTCCTCCTCCTCTTCAGCCTCCCTCACTCTCTCGCGCGCGCCACCTCCTCAGTGCAATTCCCCCCCCAAATATGTGCAGCAGTATGTGAAGACATGGGTAGGTGCACCTCATGTCATGGGCGGGGTGGGGTGGGGGGGCAATCTGCATATTTACATCACTCTCTGGTTGGTGGCGGTCAAGTGATAAAGAGATTAGAGTTGATGGATGGAAATAGGTTACAACTAAAAATTACAGGGAGGAAACAAGTTGGAAAAAAACAGAAAACGGAATTCAAAATACACGCACGCACACACTTACTCGGGACCGGTGTAAAGGGTTGTCGAACTTTGTTCCTTCAGGTGCCAAAAGCAGCCATCCTCCATATATAGGCTTAGCCTGAATAAAAGAAATGCACGATCACATGCACACAAACACACACACAGAGATAACAAAAGTGTGTCAGAGTATCAAAAGTCATAAGACTGCTCACACTCAAGCACTCACACACAGAATCTTATTCTCCTCTGTTGTAATAAAGGGTGTGTTAATGAGGTGACGAGACATGTTTTACAGCAGGACAGTGGGCTGAGAGAAGAACATAAAAAGAAAAGTTGTGTAACAGCTGTGTTTGTGTGTGTGAGAGAGCGAGAGAGTATGTGTAGTCATATCCAAGTACTCTCTTTCTCTTTCATACACATATCCCTGAGCGTAGGTGAAAATAGCTCAGTCTGAACCGCTCACTAATGAAAGCTAATTAAAGCACTTCATTTCACTGCATGACACTTAACCCCATACACACGCATAGAGCTGGACTTTATCCTAATCACACTGCAGCTCAACAGCTTGTGTTACTGCAGTGGTATGTGTGTGTGTGTGTGTGTGTGCGTGTGTGTGTGTGCGCGCGCACTCGCGTGTGCACATGTATTTCAGAATCAGAATACTTTATTGAGCGCTGTCCAGGGCAGGGGTGCTCAATCCTGCTCCTGGAGATCTACCTTCCAGATGCCTTTATCTCCAACCCTAATGTGGCCTATGTGACATGTAAGATCCAGTCAGGTCTTAAGACATTTCAAAGTTCCTTGATTAGATGACTGGATGGTTAGGTGGGCATGATTAGGGTTGGAGCAAATGCCTTCTGGAAGGTAGATCTCCAGGAGCAGGATTGAGCACCCCTGGTCCAGGGTGTACTCTGTGCTCACATAGATTCAAATTAAGTGATTCAGAAAATGAATGCAGAATACTTCACTGAACCTGCTCCTGTGACTGATCAGCAGGTTGAGAAGCAAGTGGGAGGTACTCTTCACCATTGTATTTATTTTGGACAACACTCTCGTCTCCGCCACAACAGTCAGAGAGTCCCGTTCCATTTCCACAACGTTTCCCGAATCTGGCCCTTCTTGTAAAGTGTGGTAGTGTTCTTAATCTGGTCTAGTTTATTGTCAATATGAGTTCTAAGGTATTTGTAATCCTTCACAATTTGCACACTGGCGTCTAGGATGGAAAGGGGAGGGGTCGCTGCTGTTTTTGATCTCCTATGATCTACAAATCACTTCCTTGATCTTTATCACATTCAGTTGTAGATGATTCTGCTCACACCATGTGAAGACAGAATCCACTGCAACCTGATACTCTGTCAAATTACCTCTAATGATGCATCTAACAACAGCAGAGTAAACAGAAAACCTCTGAAGATGACAGGTCTCTGTGCAGTAACTGAAGTCGATTGTGTAGAGGGTGAAGAGGAAAGAAGACAAGATGGTCCCACGTGGTGCTCTGTTGTTGCTGACCACCAAGTCTGACACAGTGCTGCATGTGCACAGACTGTGGTCTTCCAGACAGGTAGTCCACATTCCAGAACACAAGAGCGGCATCACTGTCAGCGTCACACACAGGAAGGTCAGCCTAATGGTATTGAATGCACTGGAATAGTAAAAAAAACACCACGACAACCAAAGAGACGATTCATGGATGTGGTGAAGGAGGACATGAAGGTCGTTGGTGTAAGAGAAGAAGATGCAAAGGATAGGGTGAGATGGAGGCAGATGATTCGCTGTGGCGACCCCTCAAGGGAAAAGCCAAAAGGAAAAGAAGAATCACAATGTTTGCTGAGTGGTCGAAGTGGGTTTAGGCATGGTAAAGCAGGTAAATGATAGTGTCTTCAATTCGGAGATGAGGCCGGTAGGCAAGCTAAAGCAGGTCCAAGTTGATCCAGTGCAAGTCTCCCAGGGGTCTTCATGACATGTGCCATGGGTCTATAATTCTGGATTGCCACTGTGACATGGGCTCTTTGGTACAGGAACAAAACATCTTCCACTGCACTGGGACCCTTTAGAGACTTACGCTTATTGTGAAGAGGTAACGCAAGACTCCACAGAACTGGGGAAAGCAAGTTTTAAGTACATGGGGGTTCACCCCGTCCAGTCCTACTGCCTTGCCTGAGTGAAGTCTTTGCAGTGGTCTCATGACCTAATTATAAGTGAAGTTGATAGGTAGGGGTCAGGTCTACCACAGGAGGCAGAGGTGCAGTCGGGAAAAGGAGAGAGAGAGAGTGAGAGAGAGGGTGGTATGGAAAGGGGGTTAAGGCTTGTTTCTGACAAGTAACAAGGTGGCAGTGCAGTATGCACAGTGTCAAATCTGTTAAACACTCCACTGAATGCCCTCTTCTTCTTGTTAATGAGGGTTTGATATCTTTAATAACCCACATCCTGTTATTTGGGAAAAAAAAAAACAGACCATCTGAACTGGCAGAATGGTGTTGGTGATGAAATTCATATCATGAAATACACTGAAAAAGCCCATTATCATCATCAGAGAGTGCTGGCAAATCTATAACTTCAAAGCAAAAGTGTAGCTTCTCCAAGGCCTCCTCCGACCATCTCCTAACAGTCCTTGTAGTCACAGTCCACCACACAACAGCCACACAGCATGAAGAAAGAAATTAAATTGTGATCTGATCTCCCCATTGGTAGGGGGAAGGTGAAGAACTGCATGTGTCCTTCGTATTTGCATACAGCATATAAAGTTCTCGCGAAAGCACTTGGGTGCTGAGTCCGTAACCAGGCTACGGTAACATGAACATATGCAACTGTAAAGTTGTCAGAAAGAAAAAAACACTTTTCCTTTCAGCTGTTCCCTTCAGAGGTCACCACAGTGATTCATCTGCCTCCATCTAACCCCATAATCTGCATCTTCTCTTACACCAACTGCCTTCATGTCCTCCTCCACCACATCCATAAATCTTCTCTTTGATCTTCCTCTAGGCCTTCTGCCTGGTAGTTCCAACCTCAGCATCCTACTACCAATATACTCACTATCCCTCCGATGTACATGTCCAAACCATCTCAATCTAGCCCAGTGCTTCTCAAATAGTGGGGCGTGCGATGGGATGCTGAGGGGGGCGCGTGTGACCCAGGAGAACATGCTTTTTTTCCGCCGTACTACAAGAAAGTGTAATTGCACATCCACTCCAGTAGTTGGCAGTGGCGCCATCATTGCACATTGAGCAGGAGCTGAGAGTTGCAGTGTCATGCTTCAAACCTCGCTTTGAGAAGCTGTGCGCTACAAAACGTGCTCATTGTAGCCATTAATCTTGGCTTCCTCATTTTGAGAAAAAAAAATCAGCACAAATTGTTCTATTTGTTCTTGTTTTGTAGGTTAAAGTGTTTATATATTGTGCTCCTGAGTTAATGTTTCTGAAGTCAATTTGAATTAATTATTTATTGATTTTATTTTCAGCAGCAAATGGTGTGGTAAGTTTGTCAAAAATGTAACAAGGATATTATTATTTTTAAATTTAAGGCAAATTGATGCACTTTCTTTTACAGACTAATAAAAAATGTTAAAAAAGTTATTCTTGTAAGTTGAACTATATCTCTTTCTTTTTGTTTTATTTATGTTAACAAGGATACGATATAATGAAGAGATATAACTTTTTTCTATAATATAGTTACAGGTATAATTTATAGTTGCGGCGGAAAGTGGGTGGTGGGGGGGCGCGAATTGTTTTCTTCTTGCTAGGGGGGGGCGTAACAGAAAATAATTGAGAAGCACTGATCTAGCCTCTATGACTTTGGCTCCAAAACATCTTACATGTGCTGTCCCCTCTGATGTGCTCATTCCTGATCCTATCCATCCTTGTTACTCCCAAAGAGATCCTCAACATTTCATCATTGCTGCCTCCGTCTGTGCCTCCTGTTTTTTCCTCTGAGCCACTGTTAAACCATACAACATCGCTGGCCTCATCATTGTCTTGTACACTTTTCCTTTCATTCTTGCCGATACCTTCCTATCACACCGGACACTTTTCTCCAACCATTCCAACCTGCCTGCACATGCTTCTTCACCTCGTTTCCACACTCTCCATTGCTCTGGATTATTGAGCCTAAGTACTTAAAATCTTCATCTTCCTTATCTCTGCTTCATGTAACCTCACCGTTCTTCATGTAACCTCTTTGGTCCTTGTCATTCACACACATGCAATCTGTCTTACTGAGGCTAACTTTCATTCCTCTCCTTTCCAGGGCATACCTCCACCTCTCTAAATTTTCCTGCACTTGTTCTCTGCTCTCACTGCAGATCACAATGTCATCTGCAAACATCATAGTCCAAGGGGAATCTTGACTAACCTCGTCTGTCAGCCTGTCCATCACCATAGCAAACAAGAAAGGGCTCAGAGCTGACCCTTGATGCAGTCCCACCTTGATGCAGTCCCACCTCCATGCAGTCCCACCTCCACCTTGAACTCATCTGTCACACCCACAGCACACCTCACCACACTGTCTGACATCTCTCATACATGTTCTGCACCACACTAACAACCTTCTATGCCACTCCAGACTTCCTCATGCATTATCACAGTTCCTCTCACTGCACCCTGTCGTTTACTTTCTCCAAATCCAAAAAGACACAATGCAGCTCCCACTGACCTTCTGTGTACTTCTCTATTAACAACCTCAAAGCAAACACTGCATCTGTGGTGCTCTTTCTTGGCATGAAACCAAACTGTGGTTCACAAATGCTGACCTCTGCCCTTAATCTAGCTTCAACTATTCTTTCCCATAACTTCATCGTATGACTCATCATCTTTAGCCTTCTGTAGTTGGTACAACTCTGCACGTCTCCCTTGTTCTTAAAAATTGGCACCAGCACATTTCTCCATTCCTCCGGCATCTGCTCACTCTCGAAGACCTTGTTGAATGTTCTGGTCAGAAAATCTACTGCTACCTCTCCTGGACAGTTCCATACCTCCACTAGGTACGTCATTAGGACCAACTGCCTTTCCACTCTTCATCCTCTTCAGTGCCCTCCTCACTTATCCCTGACTAATCTTTGCTAATTTCTGGTCCTCAGCGGTCACCTCTTCTACACTTTTTTCCCTCACTCATTTTCCTCATTCATCAGCTCTTCCCACTTCCCACCAAGTACTCTTCCCAGCACACTTCTGTCATCAGTCAATACATTTCTTATAAATATGTCTCTCCCTTCTCTATTTCTCTGCTGTGCCACCCTGGATAAGTCATTTTCTCCCTCCTTACCATCCAACATAGCAAACAAGTCATCATACACCCTCTGTTTGGCCTTTGACACCGCTACCTTTGCCTTATGCTGTGTCTCCCTGTACTCCTGTTTACTCTCTTCAGTCCTCTCTGTGTCCCACTTCTTCTTAGCCAACCTCTTCCTTTGTACACACTCCTGCACTTCCTTATTCCACCACCAAGTCTCCTCATCTACTTTCCTTGCAGAATACACACCAAGAACTTTCTTACCTGTCTCCCTGATCACATTAGCTGTAGTTTTCCAGTCATCTGGAAGCACTTCCTGACTACCCAAAGCCTGTTTCAACTCCTCCTTGAAGACAACACGACACTTCCTTTTTCAGCTTCCACCACTTTGCCTTCTGCTCTGCCTTTGCCTTCTTCACCTTCCTCACCATCAGCATCATCCTATGCCATTTGGCAACACTCTCACCCACTACTACTTTGCAGTCACTGATTTCCATCAAATTGCATCGCCTACACAAGATGTAGTCTACCTGTGTGCTCCTACCTCCGCTCTAATAAGTTACCCTATGCTCCTGTCTCTTCTGGAAGAAAGTATTCACCACAGCCATTTCCATCCTTTTTGCAAAATCCACCAACAACTGTCCTTCTGTGTTCCTGTCCTGGATACCAAACCTTCCTCGTCCCCTCCATTTCCTGCACCAACATGTCCACTGAGGTCTGCACCAATGACCACTCTTTCACCTCTGGGGGTACTCTGCATCACTTCATCTAAGTCACTCCAGAATCTCTCCTTCTCTTCTGGCGCACATCCTGCCTGTGGGGCATAAGCACTAGCAACATTGAACATCATGCCTTCAATTTCTAACTTGAGACTCATCACTCTGTCTGACACTCTTTTCACTTCTAGAACATTCCTAACAAACCCCTAATTCAAGATGATTCCTAGGCTATTTCTCTACCCAGCCACACCACTATGAAACCACTTAAACACTGCTCCTAAGCCTCTAGCCTTGCTACCTTTCCACCTGGTCTCCTGAACACAGTATGTCCACCTTCCTCCTCTACATCATGTCAGCCAGCACTCTAGCTTTATCTTTCATAGTTCCAACATTCAAAGTCCCTACTCTCAGTCCAAGACTCATGCCTTTCCTCTTCTATCTCTGCCTACGGACACTCCTTCCGCCTCTCCTTCTTTGACCAACACTAGTTCCATTTCCACCAGCACCCTGTTGGTTAACAACACTGATGGCGGTCGTTGTTAACCCAGCCTCGACCGATCCGGTATGTGATTATTTTTTATTCACATTTTTATATGTGGCATTGGTTTTACGTAGGATGTCCTTCCTGACAATCCTCTGCATTTATCCGGGCTTGGAACCAGCGTGAGGAAGAGACACTGCATCGTGCCCCCCCCAGCTTGATGCTCCACTTTGCGCGGATCATATAGTGATCAGTGTCACGCTCAGCTTCACGCATCACTCTGGTGCTACGGAAGTCTTTCAGGTCGGCTCTCTTTGTGATGATGTAGTCCAGCAGAGTCGCATGTTTCGATCGCGGGTGCTTCCATGTGTAGTACCATTTGTCTGGAAGATTGAAGAAGGTGTTAGTGGTGGCCAGTTGATGCTCTGAATACTTCAGTAGGAGCATTTCGCCATTGGAGTTCATTCAGCCCCTTCCAAACTTGCTGAGACATTGCGTCCAAGTGTTGTGGTCACTTCCAACTCTTGCATTGAAGTCACCGAGAATGATGACCGAGTCGGCTAAAAGGGATTTCCGCAAGTACTCTATACAGTAAAAGATAGAACAGCTTTTTGTCTCGTCGTCATTGGTCTTCGTTGGCGCATAGGCTGAGATCATCATCAGATACCTCTGTTTACCGATATAAATGCGCAGAGGACGCCGCACTTGACCATCTCTTGCAAGCTGAGGGGGAGCTGACCTGCAGAACAAACCACAAACTGCTTCCTATGCTGTGCCTTGAAAGGGATATTTTAGAGGTGGCCATGGTCTCCATGAGAGATGTCAGTGCTGAAACCCTTGAATGCTCCATAAATAGTTGTTAGGTTTACAGATCAAGTCAGAATTGTCATGTTATTATCTATGGTTGTCATGTTGTCTATGGTTGTCTAATATTCCACACCTCTGTGTGTTCAGCCTGAAGAGCTCATTTTTCCGCCCTTCGCTTACGTACCGATATTGTATTACTTTGCAGTGTGCTTGGTTTGCCAGTGCTTGTAATATTGTATGCAGAAAAGTCAAATATGGTCGGATCTGATGCTGGTTTCAACGATGCGGTTTTGGACCACACCACGGGACCAGTTTCGTCGGATTTGTATGTGGTACATAATCTTCTGCCCTGAAATGGGCACTGCAAATGCGTGCGCTTTCATTGACTGGTGGGTCGGCACGTTTGCATGCACTGAGCAAGGCTTTCAATAGCTTACTCTTTCTTAAAGGCAGCTGGTGAAAGTGCACACCTTTACGATTATAATAGCTGTTTGTACAGCCCGGTGCGATACAATGATGACCGCTACTTAAGGGCTTTTTATTATTATGCGTTGCTAGCCATTTTGATATTTACACAAGTTCACAACCACCAACCCAGTGACGTCACAGGCAACGGCCGGGGACTAATGGCGGCTTACATGATCTCACACCACGAATTTCAAATTGGAGTTACATTATTATTAGGGCGTTTTTCAACTGATCAGCTGCAAAAACATGATATAGACACTCTCCGCTTTACATTCATTTGTTTTACGAATTTTTCGATTTTACGTTTTTTTAATAATAATAATGACAAATTTTGAGTTTAGCGTACTCTCTGTAGTACGAGATGTACCTACGTAGTATGCTGACGTAATACGCTACTTATGCATGACGCTGCATCAATTGTTTACAAACAACAGACTGAATGTGCCCTTCTTCCCAGTTCACCGCGTGTTACGACGTGATCTCGGTTATCTTTATGTTTACACTGTTTTGCGGACTTTTGTGACCCTCAGCAAATATTGGTCAGAAGCGTAAGCCTACTAGTGATAGGGAAAATCAGAAAAAGCAGCAAGCCATCTCATTAGAAACGAAGATCGCTATCATAAAGAAAATTGATTCTGGTGAAAAACAAGCGACTGTTGCACGTTTCTTCCAAATTCTTCCAAGATTCATCTCCCCATTGGGATCTCAGGATCTTACTGGAATGACTCTACAAATTAGTCATGGCATGCAACCTTGAAGTAACCATGAACAATTTCCTCCACTTCTCTTCTCATATTAGTCATCTAACTCCTTCACATCAATTTCTCTAATTTAGACTGTTCACAAACACTGTTTACGGTGGAGGTGCGGAGCTGCTTACCTTGACTGGGGATGTTGTTGAGAGGTGGAGGGAATACTTTGAGGACCTTCTCAATCCCACCAACACACCCTCCGTGGAAGAGGAAGACCCTGGGGGTTCGGGTGAGGGTCCGCCCATCACTGGAGTGGAGGTCACTGAGGTTGTCAAAAAGCTCCTCGGTGGTCGAGCTCCGGGGTTGGACGAGATCCGCCCGGAATATCTCAGGGCTCTGGATGTTATAGGACTGTCTTGGTTGACACGTCTCTGCAACATCGCGTGGTCATCGGGGGCTGTACTTCTGGATTGGCAAACTGGGGTGGTGGTCCCAATTTTTAAGAAGGGGGACCGGAGGGTGTGTTCCAATTATCGGGGAATTACACTCCTCAGCCTACCTGGGAAAGTCTATGCAGGGGTACTATAGAGGAGGATCTGACCGATAGTCGAACCTCGGATTCAGGAGGAACAATGTGGTTTTTGTCCTGGCTGCAGCACTCCTGACTAACTCTATATGCTCCACAGGATTCTGGAGGGGGCATGGGAGTTTGTCCAATCTGTCCACATGTGCTTTGTGGATTTGGAGAAGGCTTTCGACCGTGTCCCTCGAAAGATCTTGTGGGGCGTGCTCCGAGAATACGGCGTTCCGGATCCGTTGCTACGAGCTATTCGGTCGCTGTATCACCGGAGCCAGAGTTTGGTCCGTATTGGTAACAGCAGGTCGGATTCGTTTCCAGTGGGAGTTGGAGTCCGCCAAGGCTGTCTTTTGTCACCGATTCTGTTCATAATTTTTATGGACAGAATTTCTAGGCGCAGTCGAGGCGATGAGAGGTTCTGGTTTGGTGGCCATCGGATATCGTCTCTGCTTTTTGCGGATGATGTTGTCCTTTTGGCTTCATCAAGTCGGGCCCTCCAGCTCTCATTGGAGCGATTCGCAGCTGAGTGCGAAGCAGCCGGGATGAAAATCAGTACCTCCAAGTCCGAGGCCATGGTTCTCAGTCGGACAATGGTGGAATGCACCCTCCGGGTCGGGAATGAGGTCCTGCCCCAAGTGGAGGAGTTTAAGTATCTTGGGGTCTTGTTTACGAGTGAGGGAAGGATGGAGCGAGAGATTGACAGACGGATCGCTGCAGCCTCTGCTGTTAAGCGGTGCCTGTACCGGTCCGTCGTGGTGAAAAAGGAGCTGAGCCGCAAGGCGAAGCTCTCAATTTACCAGTCGATCTACGTTCCAACCCTCACCTATGGGCACGAGCTTTGGGTAATGACCGAAAGAACAAGATCACGGATACAAGCGGCTGAAATGAGCTTTCTTCGCCGGGTGGCGGGGTTCTCCCTTAGAGATAGGGTGAGAAGCTCCGCCATCCGGGAGAGCTCGGAGTAGATCCGCTGCTCATCCACATTGAGAGGGGCCACTTGAGGTGGCTCGGACATCTGGTCAGAATGCCCCCCGGACGCCTTCCTGGTGTGGCGTTTCGGGCATGTCCAACCGGGAAGAGACCCCAGGTTCGACCTAGAACACGCTGGAGGGACTATGTCTCTCGGCTTGTCTGGGACCGCCTCGGTGTCCCCCCGGGAGAGTTGGAGGAAGTAGCTCGGGAGAGGGATGTCTGGACCTCTTTGCTAAGGTTGCTGCCCCCGCGACCCGACCCTGGACTAAGCGGAAGAAGATGATGATGATGATGATAGACTTTCATTGAGGACCTACAAAACCCATGTGGCGATTTCCTCCACTTCTCTCATATTATTCATCTAACTCTTTCACACCAACTTCTCTCATTTAGATTTTGATTGAGGACCTAAGCAACCCATGTGGAGATAAGTAGACAATCGCTCATCATTTATAGACTGGACTGATGCATCTTGTTCCTGGCCAGTCTGCCTCGGAGTACTACTTGGCTCCTGGATCAGAAAGTGCACAGCATCTGTGAAACTTTCAGTAGTTTTTCAAATGTTCCTACAATTTCTACCAACTTTCTGTAGATGCTTTGAAACGCTGACTGACATTAAGGGAGACCAGCAACAGCCTACCTCACCATGCTGGCTCCAGACCTCTAATGCTGTTCAATTCAGCCCTCCATCTCATAGTGTACAAGGATGAACTGACCAAACCACAACTTCCCAACTGCCTCTTCCTCAAGTACACATATTCCCACTTTATTTAAAATAACTGTATGTTACCTGTGTGCATTTATCAGTTTAGAACCTATTTCAGGAAAGATTTGCAAATAAAAACTCAGTGAGCAGGTGTGTGTGTTTGTGTGTGTGCGTGCGTGTACCTGTGTGAAGTCATCATCGGTGAGCAGATGTGACTCTCTGGGTTTGAAGCAGTTTTGGCACTTGCTCTTGTTGAAGATGTTCGCCTGGAACTTATGGCAAAGGTTCTCTTTTGAGGCCATGGTGACAAGTTATCAGTTTGACCTATTATGCTGGACACAACTTAGTGAACCAAATGACCCGCTCCAAGCCAATCCAAAACCCACACATGCTTGAAGATACACCCCATTATGGACTGCAGAGGATCCAGGTGTATAGGAACCTGTCAAACAGAATCACACATCCACGTAAGTGCATAAACAAACACACACACGCATCATGCTGTACATTATACATCGCCAAGTCATCGAGTCATCCACAGGCATGGGGAAGATCACTCGCCCCAGGCGACCAAATATAAATGTGGGCGAGTGGAAATTAATTAATTGATCACCCATGAGGCGAGTAAAAGTTTTAAGCCTGTGTATATGTATTTTTATTGAGACGATTTCCTGAATTTCTGCTTGGGCAGTTATAATGCACAGCGCTATCACGGTCAGTACACGCTCTGTTTTCGTCCAGCATACGGAAACTACCAATGGTCGCTAGAATATTCAGTACGGACACAGTCGAGTGCTATGGTCAAGTGTGTACGATTGCCGTAAGATCACTATTTACGCATGCACACAGAAGTTGTTCAGCTGAAACTCATGTTTTTGCCGATGTTTCATGTTGTTAACAATTGAGTCAGAGTGTTTCAGTTTTCAGTAAGAACGGTTACGTTTCGGAGCGTACTTGAATCATTAGTATTCATTATGTTCCAAAAATTACTTGAATATCGCTCAACTACAACAACATGCAAATAAAGCTACCAAAGATACACAGGCAGGTAAGGCATTTCAACTGACACAAGATCAGCATCTTCGCGTTGGTAAACTGATGAGATCTGCACATGCACTGGCCAAAACATGCTCTCCTTTCACCACATTTGACTGGATTTGCAACTTGCAGATCTTCTTCTAAATAAATGATACTAGATGAGAACAAATCGGATTGAAAATGTAATATTCACCTTAATATTCCCGTCTGTTTTATTCATCTCTCCAGTGTTTGTACATGTTGTCCAGAGTGATGGCTTCATCTGCTTGCAGCATTGATTTTATGCGCATCAGCTGATCCACATGTTTAAACAAATATCACCCACTTTCACGTTTGTTTCTTCTGTTTGCACAAACTCAGACAGCCATTCCATCTTAAAATAACTGCATTTCTTTTAAACTATGGTTTCGTAAGGGAATGTGTCGATACCCATTTGTTTTGCCATTATTAAAAAGGGTTAAACAAAAGCGGCGTATCACACGTGTCTGCTTACATTAGTCACCATTTGGCGAGCTAAAAGCACAGGTGGCGGGCGGCGCATAAGGACGTTGTCACTGTCAATCACATCGATTCGGTGCGTCAGTACGTATGTGAATCGCATCATTGGCTGGAGCAAGCAGTTGCCTTTCACTCATTGAATCACATTCCAAAATAACACAGATTGAATAGTTGTATGTTTATTTTATTTTCAGTTCAGGTGGGATTTCAATTTCAACCAAAAGATTTCAACCAAAGAAGAGATTTATGGATTTATGGATGTGGTGAAGGAAGACATGAAGGTCGTTGGAGTCAGAAAAGAAGATGCGGAGGACAGGGTGAGGTGGAGGCGGATGATTTGCTGTGGCGACCCCTGAAGGGAGCAGCCGAAAGTAAAAGAAGAAGTGGGATTTCAATTATTTGTGCGCAGTGCAAAATATCTGTGCGTGGAGACCGTAACACCAGTGCGCAAATGCGCACGCCTTAGAGGGAACATAGTTTGCAAGTAAGTATTCTACCTGGTAATAGTACTGTAGGTATGCTAAGTCTGCCGAGTTTAGTTTTTAAAAAGATTATATCTATATCCAAGGAAAATTTCCCTGCTATATCTGTATTGAAGTTGTACACATTTTCTACCAAAATAAAAATGTCAGTAACCTAAATGTTTCACTTTATTTATTGATGTGTCATTTACTATGTATAAATAATGCTTATAAATCAGACTTAAATTAGTGCACCATTAAATTTTGTGTGCAAGTAAAAATTTTTGTGGGCTAGTTAACTGTGAAAGTTTACTAGCCCGCATGGCTAGTTAAAATTTTGAAACTTGCCCATGCCTGCATCCACATTATCACACAACAGCCAGTGTCCGATCGCCCCACTTCCTAACACAACACCCACTGTCCGATCGCCCCACTTCCTAACACAACACCCACTGTCCGATCGCCCCACTTCCTAACACAACACCCACTGTCCGATCGCCCACTTCCTAACACAACACCCACTGTCCGATCGCCCCACTTCCTAACACAACGCCCACTGTACGACGCGCCCACTTCGTAGCACAACACCCACTGTCCGATCGCCCCACTTCCTAACACAACACCCACTGTCCGATCGCCCCACTTCCTAACACAACACCCACTGTCCGATCGCCCCACTTCCTAACACAACACCCACTGTCCGATCGCCCCACTTCCTAACACAACACCCACTGTCCGATCGCCCCACTTCCTAACACAACACCCACTGTCCGATCGCCCTACTTCCTAACACAACACCCACTGTCAGGCATGTGATTTGACCATCACCAAAATATCTGAAAATGAGCCAGAAATCTGGGGGGCGCAGTCGGGTCCAGGGTGAAACCCTGGTGGGGGGGACAAAACTCTCCCTCGAAGCTCCTAGGTTTTAAGCATTTCAGAAGGGGGGAAAAGACTATTTCATGACACTGAAAGAGCTCTAGAAAGTTTAATTTCTAATCTCCATATGCATACTGTACCTCAACTTGTGGGTTTATCATGTGGGATTCCAACACTAATAAAAGTGTCACCGTCACAAATCAAATAGTCACTTTTATAGATATGTCCTGCCTCACAACACTATTATCAACAGTCATGGTCTTTAAACACAATCTGGAAACAAACTACACACATGACATAAGGCCTCGATTTTTTTCGAAAGTTTGCACAACCTATTTTTTGTTCACAGGTAAATGGTTCTGGTAACCTATAGTTCGTTCACCTATAATAATTTGCGTGACCCATCGGTTATGCAAAATGGTTGCCTGAAATTTCAAGTTCTAAAAGAATCGAACATTTGGATTTTTCACAGAGAAAGACCACTATTACATGTAACTGGAAATGAGGAACAAAATAGTGATAAGTTAGCAACTATGAAAAGCCTTTAATGAAGTTAAAAATTACAAATTCAATGTCATACATAAAATAAAACAATTTTACTGAATTTGACTTATTTAAAGAACTTTAAATTTAATAATATTGAAAGAAAAAACGCAAATATTAATACAATCCAAGTCAGTCTATTCCTGATAGCATTCTGCATATCGACTACTCACTCGATATAAAATATAATACTACTGCTAATAGAAAATATATCACAATGTCTAATTCAACTTGCTATTGCAAACAATGCAGATCAAATAGATCTGAGAAAAAACTCAAGTATAACAAAAATAGAAATAGCACCTTAATCTAATACAATAAAAACTATAGCACCAATCTGTGATGACTGTGTAACCAATTTAAAATTTAGGTATTTTTGGACACTGTCATAATGGAGTATTATAAAAAATACTACTATGGAGAGAGATTAAAAGTAACTAAACTGTAATGACTAACTGTTCTGCTTGTATGAACATTCAAGAGTCCTCCATGGTGACATCACCATCATCATCAGTTGAATCAGACTCCATGTCCTGCTCGGACTCAGAATCTGAACTGATATTGAGTATTTCGAAGTCATCTTTAAAAGGATATTTTTAATTTTTTTTTTTTTTATGAACCACTCCTGCCGATTCAGACATTTTTAACGCTAACATTACTAGGAAAACTTACTAGGTTAGTAGAGTCGGAGACAATTTACTGCAATCCCGCCATTTGCGGCATGACCAGTTTACGACATGCTAAGACTGTAAACCATCTGTTTGCTATTAATCCGGCTTCTATAACTGCACTAATACGTGAAGACTCGTACACAACTTCGGTTTCAAGACCACTCGCGTTTATGAATACTTCCGGTTCCGTACATAAATGAACTCCGGCTTCTGCCAAAACTAAACGTTCCGTTCATGACGACACGACAAGGACCGTATGCTTTACATATGCAAACTATTGAAGTTTTATTATAGTTTTTATCTTTCTTGGAGAAGTCTACAATTTGTGCTGACTGCGAACATCCACACGTTTTTTTTTTTTCTATTTCACTAGAAAATGAGTGTTCCGAGTTGTCGAAGTTTGTTTGTTGTGAACTCTAATATTAATTTCCTACGCGACTGTACTGTCGTTCAGGTGTTTTAATAAAGTGCCGACCAGTCTGCCAACCGAATGATCGGTCGTCTGAATTTTCGAGGCTTGTGACATGCTATATATGGTATAACTTTTTTGAATTAAATGATACTTTGTCTTTAGTGCTTTAGCATGGCATTTTCTTGTTTCCTTTTGTGCAGCCTGAATTGTCTTTCTGGAGGCTGCCTTAGAAAGTTTGTTGTCCTTCTGGATGCTGGGGCGTTTCGGTCGAGTCTCAGATTCATAGTTTTACATTTCCAATATTAATAGGCTAATTACATGAGCACACACTCCCGCTGCGGTTTCGAAACACTGAATAACAATGCCTATTTTCATAAGTTAATTACGAAAAACTGGTGAGTTACTGCAGCAATAATTTATTTATTCTAAACAGCAGAAAAATGGTTCAGTGACCACAGAGTCGGCTCATTTGATTCCGTTCACGGAGTAAACACGTGAAAGTCCTACACCTAAAACATGCATGCATTCACAATAATTTGAATAATATAATCGGAAACTAGACAAGAAAATTCTCAAACATAGCTCAAAATTAACTACTCGATCGGCGACAGGTACTGGTTGTTTCACTGGGTCTTTTCTTTGCACAGAAGTTTCTGGTCGAATGGCAAACAAAGGGTTAAGTCCGTAGGGTTCTGGAATCTTCCGGCAATTGAATAATTTGTTTTCCTTAATTCCAGTTTTTGACATGTTTCTTGCTTTTCGCGTGGCTGTCAAACGTCTTAAAACCCCTTCCCCTTCCTTTATCTATTTCTTTGATTCGAGCAGAATCTTTTTTCTCGATCACCAAACATCCTTTCAATAGCTCAACAGATTGGAAGTGGTGCGTATGTCTACGTACATGTTTCAACATCAGCCAATCAGCAGTAACGTTTCAAGAGAGGTCATAACGTCATGGTCTTAAGTAAGGTCATAAATAAGGTCTCAAGAGAGGTAATTTTATGCAAAACTCGAAACGGAATAAAAGCGGGAAAGGTTATTTTGACATATTCGGCTCGTTTTTTGTTTTTTAACTGGACCAATGAAAAAATCGGAATTCCGATATTTCGCAGAAGAATCACATGCCTGCACTGTCCGATCGCCCCACTTCCGAACACAACACCCACCGTCCGATCGCCCCACTTCCGAACACAACACCCACCGTCCGATCGCCCCACTTCCGAACACAACACCCACCGTCTGATTGCCCACTTGAGGACCTGTGAGGACTAACAGGCAGTTAGTATAAACTGTGAGGACAGGGATAGTTTCCTGAAAACCTGCAAAGACAGGGATAGTTTTAAAAAGACCTTTGAGGATATTGATTGTTTTTTGAGAGTCCCTCAAAAAAAAAAAAATAAATAAATAAATAAAAAACCACTAGCCCCGTCCTCACGGTCCCTCAAAAAAACTATCCCCGTCCTCCCAGTCCCTCAAAAAAAAAAAAAAATCCCCATCCTCACGGTCCCTCAAAAACAACTATCCCCGTCCTCTTGGCCATTTTCTTCCTCCTTACTGTCCAGCCTATTATACAAGTCATCATACGCCCTCTGTTTGGACTTTGACACCACTACTTTCGCCTTATGCTGTGTCTCCCTGTACTCCTGTTTGCTCTCTTCGGTCCTCTCAATGTCCCACTTCTTCTTAGCTAGCCTCTGTTGCCTGCACCAACATGTCCATTGAAGTCTGCATCAATGACCACTCTTTCACCTCTGGGGGTACTCTGCATCACTTCATCTAACTCACTTTACAATCTCTCCTTCTCTTCAAGCTCACATCCTGCCTTTGGCGCATAAGCACGAACAACATTGAGCATCACACCTTCGAGTTCTAACTTGAGACTTTTCACTCTGTCTGACACTCTTTTCACTTCTAGAACATTCCTGATAAACCCCTCGTTCAAGATGACTCCTGCTCCATTTCTCTCCCATCCACACTATGATAGAACAGCTTTAACCCTGCTCCTACGCTTCTAGCCTTGTTACCTTTCCACCTGGTCTCCTGAACACACAGTATGTCCACCTTCCTCCTCTGCATTATGCTAGCCAGCTCTCTACCTTTTCCTTTCATAATTTCAATATTCAAAGTCCCTATTCTCAGTCATAGACACATGCTTTTCCTCTTCTCTCTCCGCCTACAGACACGCCTCCCGCCTCACCTTCTTCGACCAACATTAGTCCAATTTCCACCAGCACCCTGTTGGTTAATAGCATTGACGACGGTCGTTGTTAACCCGGGCCTCGACCGATCCGGTATGGAGGTAATATTTGTGACTTGCATATAAAGTTTGGCAATGGTTTTACATCGATTGCCCTTCCTGACACAACCCTCTGCATTTATCTGGGCTTGGGACCGGCGTGAGGGAGAGACACCGGCTTGTGCCCCCCTCGGAGCTGCATTAAAAGGGGAAAACCATTATATGCGGTGTTATTTGATTTTAAATGTCAAAAAAGGATTTGTGGCTCCCAGTGTTTTCTTTATTGTGGAAAATGGGTCCAAATGGCTCTTTGAATGGCAAAGGTTGCCGACCCCTGAACTAGAAGTATCCAGAATACTAAGGCAGGTTCCATTCTGATGATGGCCTTGTTTTGTACAACATTCACCTTCTTAGCACTCCTGCAGCAAAACATTTTCCTTCCTGAATCATATTAAGCAGTTCTTTTTCATGCAGCGTCATTACCTTTTTCTGGCGTTTCGGTGCCTTACCAGAAGCCTGAGAAGGTGCGCAGTGTTTGGTTGGTATGATGGAGCTTGACTGTAACTAAAAACACACACTTAAAAAGCACAGGCACAAAGTGTGCGTGAATGAGGAAAAAGGGGCGTTACATCATCTCAACCAATTATCAGAATTACTATTCGCGGTTTTGCACTCACGGTTTGAGTATTCGCGGACTGCCAAGCAACTGACACGTCACTCAAATTCAGCCAATGGCTGTCCTCCTTCCTGCTGATTGGTTGAGACGATGTAATGACCCTTTTTCCTCATTCGCGCACAAGTTGTCAATAAGCCTCTATTTTTAGTGTGTTTTAATTACGAGTTACAGTGGTATGAAAAAGTATCTGAACCTTTTGGAATTTCTCACATTTCTGCATAAAATCACCATCAAATGTGATCTGATCTTTGTCAAAATCACACAGATGAAAAAAAACTGTCTGCTTTAACTAAAACCACCCAAACATTTATAGGTTTTCATATTTTAATGAGGATAACATGAAAACAATGACAGAAGGGGGAGGAATAAGTAACTGAACCCTCTGCCTAAGGAGACTTAGAGCAATTGAAACCAATTTTTACCAAACAATTTAAATCAGGTGTGTGCCCAATCACTGATGAGTGGCTTAAAGCTGCCCTGCCCACTATAAAACACACACCTGGTAAGAATTGTCTTGATGAGAAGCATTGTCTGATGTGCACCATGGCTCGCTCAAAAGAGCTGTCTGAAGACCTGCGATCAAGAATTGTTGATTTGTATAAAGTTGGAAAAGGATACAAAACCATCTCTAAAAGTCTGGATGTTCATCAATTGACAGTCAGAGAAGTTGTCTACAAATAGAGAGTTTGGCACTGTTGCTTCTCTCCCAAGGAGTGGCCGTCCACCAAAGATGACGCCAAGAGTTCAGCACAGAATATTCAAGTGTCCGCTAAAGACTTACAGAAATCACTGGCACAGTCCAATATCTCTATGCGTACATCAACTATATGTAAAACAATGGCCAAGAATGGTGTTCATGGGAGGACTCCAAGGAGGAAGCCACTGCTGTCTAAAAAAAACATTGTTGCTCGTTTAATGTTCGCAAAAAGGCACTTGGACACTCCATAGAAGTTTTAGCAAAATATTTTGTGGACTGATGAAACCAAAGTTGAATTGTTTGGGAGGAACACAACGTCATGTGTGGTGGAAAAAATGGAACAGCTCACCAACATCAACACCTCATCCCCACCGTGTGAAGCATGGTGGAGGGTGCATCATGGTTTGGGGCTGTTTTGCTGCCTTGGGGCCTGGACAACTTGCAATCATTAATGGGAAAATGAATTCAAAAGTTTATGAGGATGTTTTGCAGGAAAACCTGAGGCCATCTGTCAGACAGTTGAAGCTAAAAAGAGGATGGATGCTGCAACAAGACAATGATACAAAACACAGAAGTAAATCAACTTCAGAATGGTTTCAGAAGAACAAAATACAAGTTCTAGAGTGGCCAAGTCAAAGTCCAGACTTGAACCCCATTGAGATGCTGTGGCATGACCTCAAGACAGCGATTCATGCCAGACATCCCAGGAATCTGACTGAACTACAGCAGTTTTATCAAGAAGAATGGGCCAAGATTCGTCGTTATCGATGTGTCAGACTGATCTGCAGCTACAGGAAGCGTCTGGTTGAAGTTATTGCTACCAAACAAAATATTAAATGTGATGGTGGAAGTTACTTATTCCTCCACCTTCTGTCATTGTTTGCATGCCATCCTCATTAAAATATGAAAACCTATAAATTTTTGGGTGGTTTTAGTTAAAGCAGACACTGTTTTTTCATCCCTGTGATTTTGACAAAGATCAGATCACATTTGATGGTGATTTTATGCAAAAATGTGAGAAATTCCAAAAGGTTCAGATACTTTTTCATACCACTGTAAGCTCTATGATGCCAGTCAAACGCTGTGCTTCTTCTCTGACTAAGTGATAGAAAACACTGGATGTCTCTTCTGAAGAAATAAGACTTTCTCCTGAAGAAACAACAGTTTCCTCTGAACTGTTGTATTAAAGTCTTTTTCAATTATTATTCCAGTACAGTATCTAAGTTAATGTTTAGAATGTTTGTGCATGAGATTTTATGTTCTGTAGCATGTTTAACAAATGATAAAAATGATTAAAAACTTTTTCTTAATCATTACTACATTAATACTGTATTAATGAGTAAGACTGTCTATAGAATGTGTTTAAGAAGCATATTTTAGCACATGTAATAGATACACAGTATTTTACTTTTTCAATTCAACTTGCCTTCGATGTTTCATATGATCGGTATGACTTTCAAGTTCTCTCCATTCTTGGGATACATAAAAAAAAATAATAATAAAAAAAAAAAATCAAGCCATCACAGATTGTAAAAATGACCTTTCCTGGGATGTCAACTTTCGTAATGAAGTCCCCGACAACGACTGAGATTAGTTCTCCCTTGACAATACGTATCGAAACTTTCCTGTCAAGCCAGTCCCATCTGAATTTGTTTTTTATACCTGCATCAATCTCCCAAACTTTCGTCGAGTGAAACGAAGATACTCGGCATTTTGCACATAGTGAACACGGTTTAACTGTGAATCAAACCATTTTCAAGAGCATAGTAGTGAGATGATTTCAGTAAATCACACAGAAGACGAGACTTCACTGTGAGAACGTCCTGTTTAACACTAGGCCTCGAATGAAATGGACATGTTCGTCAGAACATCGTATCACAAAACTTCATCACGCGCGGAGGGGCAGGAGTTCAACCTCCCCGGCCCCATAAAAAAAATGAGGGGCAGTGGTGGTCTAATGGTATAGGGTGCTGGATCGTTGATCCTAAGGTTGGGGGTTCTAGTCCCACTTTCCATAAGGTTGTCACTGTCCCCCACAGTGCAGCTAACTGGGTTATCAAAGGCGGGCCATGTCTCTCGCTGTCTATGGTGAGAGGCATGTAAAAACACCATTGCTGACTTTCGTAAAGAGTAGGCTGTAAAGCCGTGTTTGTGTCCCTTGCTAAAGGGTTGTGTCAGGCAGGGCATCCGACGTAAAAATCTATGCCAAATCAAATGTGCGAATCATTCACTGTGGAGACCCCTGATAAAGGGAAAACAGCAGAAAGGAATTCTCTCTCTCTCTCTCTCTCTCTCTCTCTCTGGAAAAATATAAAAAATGGCTTCTGGACGTCAGGAGAAAAACGTATTTCCACTAAAAAGCAGAAAAATCTCATGCCTGAAAAACACACAT
>CM045728.1:1975000-2132500 GCA_024760905.1 Plotosus lineatus | reverse complement strand
ATAGTAGTTGGATGGCTGATATGGGTTGGGATCAGGTTTTTAATCAGAGGTTTGATAACTGCTAGTTTAAAGGATTTCCGGACATAACCAGTGCTAAGGGAAGAATTCCACATTTAATAAACGGTTGATCACTTCTGGTAATATTTATTTAAAGAAACATTGAGGTACTGGATCAAACACACAGGTTGATGATTTTAATGAGGAAATTAATGGTGGTTTGGGCATCTGGTTAGAATGCCTCCCAAACACCTCCCTGGTGTGGTGTTTCAGGCATGTCCTACAGGTAAGAGACTCCGGGGTTGACCTAGAACACACTAGAGGGGTTGTGTCTCTCAGCCAGTCAGAGAATGCCTTGATATCCCCCTGGAAGAGCTGGGAAAAGTGGCTGGGAAGAGGGACATCTGAACCTCGAGAGGAGATGCTGCCCCCATGACCCGACCCCAGATTAAGAGGAAGAAGAAGATAATGACGATGATGTAAACCTTTATACCTTGTGTGGTGAATCTGAAAAGACCTTCAAACATTTGTTTATATCCTGTCCTGTCTCACAAAGATTCTGGACCAACATAAAAAGGCATTTGTCACTAAAATTACAGATATTTCATGTTTAACAAATCCAATATTCTCTTTTTTCATGTATCATTTAAACCCATTAATTACAGACGAGGTAAATGTTATGTTGTTCTTGAGCAAATATTATATTCACCATAGTGACAGTAAGTGGAAAAAAAGCAAGCCCTCCTTGAACTGTCCATAATAGACTTCTCATTGTAAAAACTAAAATCCAGCATGATTTCTTGTAAGATTAGAACTTACACGTTGAAATTCTTGTTGTTCAAGCCTTGTCAAGTGGTCTTGTTTGCTCTGGAATGTTGTTGACGTTCGAACAATGTATTTTTATTGGAAATTTTTGAATTGTTCATCAGTTCATTTCCTGTAACCGCTTCATCCTAATTAGGGTCGCGGGGAGGCTGGTGCCCACCCCAGCCAACTCAGGGCGAGGGCAGAGTACACCCTGGACAGCTCACCAGGCCATCGCAGGGCATAAACACGCTGACAGCTTTGCAGTCTACTCTTGTCGAAAGTCAGCAATGGTTCTTTTACATGCCTCACACCATAGATAGTGAGAGACATGGCCGCCCTTTGATAACCCAGTTAGCTGCACTCTGCACTGGGGGGGACAGTGACAACCTTGTGGAGAGTGGGACTCAAACCCCCAACCTTTGGATCAGCGAGCCAGTGCCTTATACCACTAGACCACCACTGCCCCATTTTGAATTGTCTTAATTTATTTTTAGTTTTCTCACCTAGCCTTGATTTGTTTGACTTGTTTCTGTGTATTTTGTATTTGATATTTATGTTTATCCTCTTTAAAAATCTTGTAAAATTTTTGTATGTTAAAAAAAAAAATCAACAAAATGTGAATGAAGTTTCAGTCTTGGGCCAACATGAGTCACACTAGGGGGCAGTACAGACCCATGACCACAACGACACGGAGAGCACGAGAAAGAAATTGACCAAAATTCAGCCAATTATACATTATTTTACATGTGACGTCACGTGTTCAGGAAGTTATGGAGAGAAACGGTGGTAAGATGTTTGATTTATTACTTTTTAGTCAAATTATAAATGATTAAATGTCTCATAGTACAAGACATTAGTATCTAAATGCAGTATCAGAAAATATTTTAAATAGTTACATGATAATTAGTGGTAAAAATCTCTTCAATAAACTGCCTCCTCGGAACGTATTGTTGTCACCGCTGATGTCTACTGTTACATCACAACACATCACAATAAGACACACCACAGTGCCTGCTCTAAACACGAGTATTGCTCTATCCAGTAAGATTTTCTGAATCATTTTTATTCAGTCAGTGTGTGTGATGGTGGGGTTGGTGGTGGGCAGTTGGCACTTACATGCTTAACAGCTTGTGTGTAAAAGCTCTTTCTTGAGTCTATTAGATTTTGTGTTTAGTGTTCTGTAAAGTTTTTCCAGAGGGGAGAAAAAGGGCACTACCCCCTTCCGGGAAGTGTAGTTCCAATTATCCGCTCTGCGGTCCTCACCACCTGCTGCAATGCCTTCCTGCCCTCTGCAGTACAGCTGCTGAACCACACTGTACAACAGTAGGTCAGGCCAGGCTTAAAGAATTCTTTGTTGGCAATAGTAGTAGTAGTCGGCCTCTGTCAGTCTCGAAGGACTATGGAGCTGCGTTCTGGCTGGTATCCCAGCTGGTAATACTCTCCGGTGTGCAGAGCCTGGTTTGGAAGTATGGAGGACAGGCTGTTACCCAAGCTGCAAGTTCCCCTCTCGGTGCCACCGAAAGGATTCAGTGGAAGGGCAGAAGCCGATACGACTGGGTTCCAGTGCTGCTGCAGGAGTTTCCAGAACGTTGCTATGAACAACTTGCCTCAGGGGATTCTGACTCCCGATTAGAAACACGCTGATGGCAATGCAGCTACTCTTGACGAAAGTCAGCAATGGTTCTTTTACATTCCTCACACCATAGACCATGAGAAAGACAGCTGGCCTTGGATAGCCCAGTTAGCTGCACTGGGGATTGTTGGGAATGATCATCATCATCATCATCTTCCGCTAAGTCCAGGGTAGGGTCAAGGGGGCAGCAACCTAAGCGAAGAGGCCCAGACGTCCCTCTCCCCAGCCACTTCCTCCAACTCTCTCGGGGGCGCACCGAGCATGTTGGTGGGATTGAGGAGGTCCTCAAAGTATTCCCTCCACCTCTCAACCACATCCCCAGTCAAGATAAGCAGCTCCCCACCTGTACTGTAAACAGTGTTTGTGGAGAACTGCTTCCCCATCGAATGGCGGTCCAGAACCTTTTTGAGGCCAACCGATAATCACTCTCCAGGCCCTCACCGAACTCCTCCCACACCCGAGATTTTGCATCTGCGACAGCCTCGGCTGCAGCACGTTTGGCCTGCCGGTACCTGTTTGCTGCCTCGGGAGTCCCACAGGCTAATAAAACCCGATAGGCCTCCTTCTTCAGCTGGACAGCCCCCTTCATCGCAGGTGTCCACCACCGGGTTCAGGGGTTACCGCCACGACAAGCACCAACGACCTTAGCACCACAGCTATGGGCTGCCGCCTCCGCAATGGAGGCATGAAATATGGCCCATTCGGATTCCATGCCCCCGCCTCCTCCGGGACGTGGTTGTAGCTCTGCCTGAGGTGGGAGTTAAAGGCCTCTCGGACAGGGGACTCTGACAGATGTTCCCAGCAAACCCTGATTACACGCTTGGGCCTGCCAGACCCCCCCCCCCCCACCACCACCACCACCACCACCACCGAAGCCAACTCACCACCAGGTAGTGATCGGTAGACAGCTCAGCTCCTCTCTTCACCCGAGTATCCAGAACATATGGCCGCAAATCCGATGACACGACTACAAAGTCGATCATTGAACTGTGACCTAGGGTGTCCTGATGCCAAGTGCACTTATTAGCACACTTATGTTCGCACATGGTGTTCATGATAGACAAACTGTGACGAGCACAGAAGTCTAACAATAAAACACCATTCGGGTTCAGACTGGAGAGGCCGTACCTACCGATCACACCCTTCTAGGTCACACTATCATTGCCCACATGGGCATTGAAGTCTCCCAAGACGAGTGTGTCTCCCGAGGGAGCGTTCTCCAACACCCCCTCAAAGACTCCAAAAAGGGTGGGTACTCTGAACTGTCATTTGGTGCATAAGCACAAATAACAGTCAGGACCCGTCCCCCCCACCCGAAGACGGAGGGAAGCTACCCTTTCGTCAACCGGGGAGAACGCCAACATTTGGGCACCGAGACTGGGGTCAACAAGAATACCCACACCGGCTCGCCGTCTCTCCCCATGAGCAACTCCAGAATAGAAGAAGGTGCAGCCTCTTTCGAGATGGATGGTTCCAGAGCCCAAGCTATGCGTTGAGGTGAGCCCGACTATATCTAGTCGGTATCTCTCCACCCCACGCACCAAATCAGGCTCCTTCCCCACCAGAGAGCTGACATTCCATATCCCGAGGGTCAGAATAAGTAGCCGAGGATTGGTCCGACAGAACGCATGCCTTCAGCTGCCAGCCAACTCACACTGCACCCGACCCCTAAAACTCCTCCCACGGGTGGTGGGTCCATGGGAGGGCGGACCCATGTCTCTTTTTCGGGCTAGGCCCAGCCAGGCTCCATGGGCAGAAGCCCGACCACCAGGTGCTCGCCTTTGAGCCCCTCCCCCGGGCCTGGCTCCAGGAGGGAACCCCGGTGATCTGCGTCCAGGCAAGGGTCTTCAGAATCATTCTGTGTTGGCAGTGATATGATAAATAAAAGATTCACCTTGGAGGGAGGGATTTTGTTTTATTTATTTATGCTTTTTGCCTGTGCACGCCACCAGGGATTCGCAGGGAAATTTTTTTCATACATCATGCTATATTGTGTATGTGATGTTGTAAACACAGTAGAATTAAATAAATATCTTGTATTTGAAACCAACTGAATATCAAAGTTTATTCTTTTAATATTGTAATCAACAGAGGTAGTTTCTTCAACATATCAGCTTTTAATATTGCAGTCAGCATGGTGTCAAAGTCAAATACCTTCGTCACGCTCCGTGCTGTTGCTGTTGGTTTATAATTAACTTGTATTTGTTCAAAAATGTCAGCAAATGTGTTGCTCAATTTGAATCGCATTAATTTATTTATTATTTTCATGTAGGGACCTTTAATAGTGACAACGTTTTTGGCTCATCATTGTCTCCTTCCATCATGCTTTCCACCTTTGTTGATAAGACAGTACAGGGCAATGAGAATCGCTGTTTCACCGAACTGGTGAAATTGACCAATCGCAAGGCGCAGTTGATACTGATTTTGCTTTGGTCACATTTTGGTACGGTTTATGATAGGGGACACTCGCGTTTTTTCAACACAGCTGGCCAGTATATTTTTATTTTTTGCGTCTGTGAATGCTCAGGCAGGGTTTTTAATCTACAATTTCGGTCCAACTGGCCATGTTATCGCCAACAAAAATATTTTTAAGGCTGGCCTCAGGAGGCTCTCGATGGTGGAGTGGTAAAAGTTTGTCAGTACAGCTCGCGGTGGATGGGCTTGGTGGGGCTTCCTAAGGAAGCGCATCCTTGTGCTTTCCCCTCCTGGTGGGAGATGTTTGTGGTCCAAGTTGGCAGAGATGTGAACTCCCAGAGATATGAACAGAGATATGAAGCATTCCACTCTCTCTACCTCCTCTCCATCAATGGACAAGGCAGAGTGCTCATTTTTTTTCTTTTGCTGAGGTCCATCATCAACTCCCTGGTTTCATTAAGTAACTTAATTTATCTTTATTTTATTTCTATTTGTTTTTATTTACTTCTTTGACTTTGCTCATATTTCTTCATCTGCTTAATCCAGGGTTGGATCATGGGTCAGCAACCTAAGAAATTAGGTCCGGACGGCCCTTCTCCCGAGCCACTTCCTCTAGCCTTCCGGGGGACCCAGAGATGTTCCCAGAGCAGCCGTGAGACAGGGTCGTTATACTGAGCTTTCCACTCTATGTCTAAGGGACAGTCTCACCACCCAGCAAAGGAAGCTCATTTCATCCACTTGTATCCTCAATCTTGTTCTTTCGGTCACTACCCAAGGCTCGTGACCAAAGGTGAGGGTTGGAACGTAGATCAACTGGCAAATCAAGAGCTTTGCCTTCCAGCTCAGCTCCCTGTTCACCATGACAGACTGGTACAGGCTCCGCTTTACAGCAGAGGCTGCAGCGATTCATGTGTCGATCTCCCCTCCATCCTTCCCTCACTCGTGAACAAGAGCCTCCTCCATGGAGGGCATGTTGGTGGGATAGAGGAGCTCCTTGAAGTATTCTTTCCACCTCTTACCAACATCCCTAGTTGAGGTAAGCAGCTACCCATTTCCACTGTAAACAGTATCTGTGGGAACTGCTTGCCCCGCCTGAGGCGTCAACTGGTGGTCTGGAACCTTTTCGGGCTCAAATGATAGGCGCTTACTGAGCCCTCACCGAACTCCTCCCACACCTGAGATTTTGCATCAGTGACAGTTTGTGCTACAGCATGTTTGGCCTGCTGGGATGTTTGCTGCCTCACGAGTCCCACAGGCCAAGAGGACCCGAGAGGTCCCTTTTCAGTTGGATGGCCCATTTTACCACAGGTGTCTGCCTTCAGGTTCAGGAGTTACTGCCACAACAGGCACTGATTGCCTTCCAGCCACAGTTATGGACTGCCGCATAATAACGGAGGCACGAAACATGGCCAATTTGGATTCCATATCACCCACCTCATTTGGAATGTGTCCTGCCGGAGCTGCCGGCCAATTTGGATTCCATATCACCCACCTCATTTGGAATGAGTCCTGCCGGAGCTGAGAGTTAAAGACCCCACAGTCTGCCAGATGTTCCCAGGAGATCCAAACTACACACTTGGGCCTGCCAGGTCTGGAGGACGGCCTTCCCCACCATTAGAGCCAGGTGATCAGTTGACGGCTTTTCTCCTCTCTTCACCAAGTTTCCAGAACATGCGGCCATAAGTCAGGTGACACGACAAACTTAACTTAACGAGGGTGTCCTGGCGCCAAGTGCACTTATGGACAACATTGTGTTCAAACATGGTGTTTGTGATGGGCAAACCAAGTCCTACAATGAAATACTATTTGGGTTCAAACTGGAGAGGCTATCTACCAATCACACTTTCCAGGTCACACTATCATTGCCCACGTGGGCGTTGGGCTAGAACAACGGAGTCCCAAAGGGGTGCGTTCTTCAACACACCCCGCTTAAGTACAAACAATATCCAGGACTAGTCCCCCCACCAGTAGGTGGCAGTTCAAGGAGGGAACTTTGCTCATAAATAATAATAATAATAATAATAAAACTCAGTGGTGAAGTGTAGATCAGTATCACTGAGAATAATGTGTCTCTAGAGTGCTGTACACAGGTGAGATGTATGAGACGAAACCCTCTGGGTGTGTGTTCTTTATTATCCAGAAATAATTTGTTTAATACATTCAACAGACCTGGAGATAAAACCCCAACCATGCAGCAGCGCAAAATCCATCCAGATCCTGCTAAACATTACAGAGGGGCCCAGGCACGGTTGTCATGTTGTCTGAGATGTAATGAATCCATTAAACCACTCTGTGGGATCACATGACCTGAGACCATCTCTCTCTCTCTCTCTCTCTCGCTCTCTCTCTCTCTCTCTCAGACGGGGGGCATCTGGAGAAGGTGCGGCATGTGGTGTTGGTTCTCTCTGGTAAAGGGGGGGTTGGGAAGAGCACCATCACAACCGAGTTAGCACTGGCTTTGTTACACACAGGGAAAAAGGTTTGGTAAACATTGCTGCAATAATTATAACCTGATCAGATGATGAATAATTAGACGCTCAGATCCCTGAGATTATGATGTCCACCACCTGGTGTGTGTGTGTGTGTGTGTGTGTGTGTGTGTGTGTGTGTGTGTGTGTGTGTGTGTGTGTGTGTACGTGTGTGTACGTGTACGTGTACATGCACATGCACATGCAGGTGGGTGTGTTGGATGTGGACCTGTGTGGGCCGAGTATCCCCCACATGCTGGGTGTGAGTAAACATGAGGTCCATCAGTGTGATGCTGGCTGGGTCCCTGTGTGTATTGACCGTCTGTCTATCATGTCCATCGCTTTCCTGTTGGACGACCCCGACAACGCCATCATTTGGAGAGGACCCAAAAAGACTGGTATAATCTCTGATGTTTCGCCTCTTTCTTTACCTGTTTTTTTTTCCCCTCCTCTCTCAATATGTGAATATATTTTTGTCTCTCAGCTCTGATTGGTCAGTTTGTGAGTGATGTGGTGTGGGGGGAGTTGGATGTGTTGTTAGTGGACACGCCCCCTGGGACTTCAGATGAGCATCTGGCTGTCCTGGAGAACCTGAAAAAACACAGAGTGGATGGAGCTGTACTGGTTACCACACCTCAGGTACACACACACACACACACACTCACAAATACAAATAATATACTGAAACTGCATGATAATCTGGTGTGTGTGTGTGTGTGTGTGTGTGTGTGAGAAAGGTGGTGTCTACAGGAGATGTTCGGCGGGAGATCACCTTCTGTAAAAAGACGGGTGTGAAGATCTTGGGCGTTGTGGAGAACATGAGCGGCTATGTGTGTCCTCACTGTACTGTAAGACACACACTCTCTCTCTCTGTCTCTCACACACACACACACATACACTCAAAGTGCACACACTCCCAGTTGACCTGAAGAATTTTAAACATCAGAAATCCAAAGAGAACTTTTCTGGCATCACATCTTATCCACTGATTGTGTGTGTGTGTGTGTGTGTGTGTGTGTGTGTGTGTGTGTGTGTGTGTGTGTGTGCGCGCGTGCGCGTGCATGTAGGAGTGCACCAGTATATTCTCAAAAGGAGGAGGAGAGGAACTCGCCAAACTCACAGGATCAAAGTTCCTGGGTAAGTATCAAACGTACTCTAAACGAGGGGGCAAACAAGTTGAACTTGGACAGACATTCTGTTCCGATGCTCATTGTGTAAAATAATCTTCCTCTCAGTTCAGTGAATAAACTCTTTACACACATAAATCATCCAGTAATTAAACGCTGCAGGAAATCATACGGTCGATCTTCAGGTGTAATCATTAATAATATGCATATATATATATATATATATATATATATATATATATATATATATATATATATATATACATACACACACAGTGGTACCTCGTTTTACAAAATTAATCCGTTCCAGCGCCTTTTTCGTAAGTAGAGGTGCATTTTACATGTTAACCACATGGTTCATTCCAAGGCTCCCAAGACTACGCCATAAACCCTTGAAAAATTATAAAAGTACACCAATTTTGTATGAAATATGTCTTAAAAGTAAAAGAATATTATTGACCTTTTTTTTAAATCTCTCGAACCACCCATGTGACACTTTAAAGTCCGGGGTTGCTGGTCTGAAGAACCCCCACCCCCACCTCCACCCCCCTTCACCTAGAAAACCTAGAGAGGTGGAGGTATGCCCTGGAAAGGAGGGGAATGAAGGTTAGCCTCAGTAAAACAGAATACATGTGTATGAATGCCAAGGACCCAAGAGGAACGGTGAGGTTACAGGGAGCAGAGATAAAGAAGGTGGAGGATTTTAAGTACTTAGGCTCAACAATCCAGAGCAATGGAGAGTGTGGAAAAGAGGTGAAGAAGCGTGTGCAGGCAGGTTGGAATGGTTGGAGAAAAGTGTCCGGAGTGATGTGTGATAGGAGGGTATCGGCAAGAATGAAAGGAAAAATGTACAAGACGGTGTTGAGGCCAGCGATGTTGTATGGTTTAGAAACAGTGGCCCTGGGGAAAAGACAGGAGGCAGAGTTGGAGGTAGCAGAGATGAAAATGTTGAGGTTCTTTTTGGGAGTAACGAGGGTGGATAGGATCAGGAATGAGTCCATCAGAGGGACAGCACATGTAAGACGTTTTGGAGACAAAGTCAGAGAGGTTAGATTGAGATGGTTTGGACATGTACAGAGGAGGGATAGTGAATATATTGGTAGTAGGATGCTGAGGTTGGAACTACCAGGCAGAAGGCCTCGAGGAAGACCAAAGAGACGATTCATGGATGTGGTGAAGGAAGACATGAAGGCAGTTGGTGTAAGAGAAAAAGATGCAGAGGACAGGGTGAGATGGAGACAGATGATTCGCTGTGGCGACCCCTGAAGGGAACAGCCGAAAGGACAAGAAGAAGCACTTGAGTCTAGTACCAAACCCCCAACTGCTCTCAGGGCACCTCAACGTGTGTGTGTGTGTGTGTGTGTGTGCGCGCGCGCATGTGCTCACTGTTTGTGCATGTGTGTGTCTGTGTAGGGGGGTTCCACGCGTGTGCTGAGTGTGTATGTATTCAGTGTGTGTGTGTGTGTGTGTATGTGTGTGTGTGTGTGTGCGCTCACTGTGTGTATTTGTGGTGGGGTCCTTACTGTTTGTGTGCTGGGGGGGTTGCTCACTGCGTGTGTATGGGGTCTGTGCATGTGTGCTCATTGTGTGTGTGTGTGTGTGTGTAGGCTCGGTACCGTTGGACCCTCTCTTGAGTGCGAGTGTGGAGGAAGGTGGTGATTTCCTTCAGGCATTTCCGGAAAGTGCCACCTACAGTTCCATTAAAGACATCACACACACATTACTGAACAGCCTGGAGCTCTGACACTCTTCGTCAGCAGCAGCAGAGACAGAACTGTGTACAGTAATAGGACCATGGGAGTGAACACACACACACACACACACACACACACACACACACACACACACACAGTATCTGATATTTTTGTATCATGCTTTTCATTTAAATTAATAATAAACAGATAAAATGTGTGTTACGTGCTCATCTCTGACCTGGGTTTCATCAGCGTGTCACAGCTCTTCTGTTTTCAGGAATGTTTGTGTATTGGTTGAGAGAGTCTCCCAATTGTTCTTCCTGCAGTCCCTCAAACAGTGCTTCCAACAGTTCTTCCTGTTTCTGAGACAGTACCCCTGACAGTTCCTCAGAATCTCTAATAGTTCCAGCTGCAGATACTGATCTTAGAGCTGTTTTTGCACTACATGGTGTGTGCGGCGCATGGGGGGTGTTGTGTGTGTGTGTGTGTGTGTCTGTGTGGTGGTTGCGTGTTTTGGTGTGCTGGGTGTGTATGTTGTGGTGTGTGTGATAGTATGTATGTATGATATAATATATATATGTCATGTCTGATTCACTAATTTTATTGTTTGAATATTTTTGTGGGTTTATTTATTTCAGTTTTATATTTACTTCATTTACAGCAGTAACATTTACATAATTTTCGATGTTAAGATTTTATACTTACATGACTGAAATAACAATTTTAATTTAAAACATTATTTGTAATTTAATGTAATCTAAATAATTTTTACATAATTTCACTTTATTCTCACCCTTAAATCACGAGTGAAGATGCCGTGTTCTACGTTCCATTATCACTTAATTCTGAATGAATATAAAATGTTCCTGCTTTCGGATTTAGTCTGTTACTCACCTGCTCTACATCTTGTATATGTTTACAATAACAATTGTGTGACCGGTGGAAGTTCATGTGTGTGAATGGTTGCGTGTGGAACAGTGGTTGGTAGAAAGTGTAAAAGCCTGAGATGGAATGATGAGAATGTGAAGAAGGGGAAAAACTTTGAGGAGAAATAATAAGGATGGTGATGTTATTATCATGGCAGCTGCTGCACGGCTTATTAACACTCGCATACAGGAGGAAACTAGAAAGAGCTTGTGGATCTGAATTCATTTCCAAGAGACCACCGTATTCCATCATTTTTTAATAACCTGGAACTGAATGGAAATGTTTAAGTTGTATTGGAACAGATGGTAATAGTTATTTAAAATATCATATATACGAATCCTTCTCAAAAAATTAGCATATTGTGATAAAACTCATTATTTTCTGTAATTAGAAAAAATGAAACTTTCATATATTTTAGATTCATTGCACCCCAACTGAAATATTTCAGGTTTTTTATTGTTTTAATGCTGATGATTTTGGCATACAGCTCATGAAAACCCAAAATTCCTATCTCAAAGAATTAGCATATCATGAAAAGGTACTCTAAACGAGCTATTAACCTAATCATCTGAATCAACCAATTAACTCTAAACACCTGCAAAAGATTCCCTTAAGCCCGGATAAATGCAGAGGGTTGCGACTGGAAGGGCATCCGGTGTAAAACTGCTGCCACATTTCCAATGAAAATGATCAAAACAAAATTCATACCGGATCGGTCGAGGCCTGGGTTAACAACGACCGCCATCATTGCTGTCAACCAACAGGGTGCTGATGGAAATTGGACTACTGTTGGTTGAAGAAGGAGAGGCGGGAGGTGTGTCCGTAGGCAGAGAGAGAAGAGGAAATGCGTGAGCCTAGGACTGACAGTAGGGACTTTGAATGTTGGAACTATGCAAGGAAAAGATAGAGAGCTGGCTGACATGATGCAGAGGAGGAAGGTGGACATACTGTGTGTTCAGGAGACCAGGTGGAAAGGTAGCAAGGCTAGAAGCTTAGGAGCAGGGTTTAAACTGTTTTATCATGGTGTGGATGGGAAGAGAAATGGAGGAGGAGTCATCTTGAAGGAGGGGTTGGTCAGGAATGTTCTAAAAGTGAAAAGAGTGTCAGACAGTGATGAGTCTCAAGTTAGAAATTGAAGGCGTGATGTTCAATGTTGTTAGTGCCCCACAGGCAGGATGTGAGATAAAAGAGGAGAGATTCTGGAGTGAGTTAGATGAAGTGATGCAGAGTACCCCCAGAGCTGAAAGAGTGGTCATTGGGGCAGACTTCAATGGACATGTTGGTGCAGGAAACAGAGGGGATGAGGAAGTGATGGGTGGGTTTGGTATCCAGGACAGGAATACAGAAAGACAGATGTTGATCGATTTTGCAAAAAGGATGGAAATGGCTGTGGTGAATACTTTCTTCAAGAAGAAACAGGAGCAGATGGTGACTTATGAAAGTGGAGGTAAGAGCACACAGGTAGACTACATCTTGTGTAGGCGATGGAATTTGAAGGAAGTCAGTGACTGCAAAGTAGTAGTGGGTGAGAGTATGCCAAACAGCATAGGATGGTGGTGTGCAGGATGACGCTGATGGTGAGGAAGGTGAAAAAGGCAGAGCAGAAGACAAAGTGGTGGAAGTTGAAAAAGGAAGAGTGTCGTGTTGTCTTCAAGGAGGAGTTGAAACAGGCTTTGGGTGGTCAGGAAGTGTTTCCAGATGACTGGACAACCACAACCAATGTGATCAGGGAGACCGGTAGGAGAGTACTTGGTGTGTCCTCTGGAAGGAAAGTAGATAAGGAAACTTGGTGGTGGAATGAGGAAGTGCAGGAGTGTGTACAAAAGAAGAGGTTAGCTAAGAAGAAGTGGGACACAGAGAGGACCGAAGAGAGTAAACAGGAGTACAGGGAGACACAGCGTAAGGCGAAGGTAGCAGTATCAAAGGCCAAACAGAGGGCGTATGATGACTTGTATGATAGGTTGGACAGTAAGGAGGGAGAAAATTATCTATACAGGTTGGCACAGCAGAGAGCTAGAGATGGGAAGGACGTGCAGCAAGTTAGAGCGATAAAGGACAGAGAGGGAAATGTATTGACTGATGACAGAAGTGTGCTGGGAAGATGGAAAGAGTACTTTGAAGAGCTGATGAATGAGGAAAATGAGAGAAAAAAAAGTAGAAGGGGTGACCGTTGAGGACCAGGAAGTAGAAAAGATTAGTCAGGGAGAAGTGAGGAGGGCATTGAAGAGGATGAAGAGTGGAAAGGCAGTTGGTCCTGATGACATATCGGTTGAGGTATGGAAGTGTCTAGGAGAGGCAGCAGTAGATTTTCTGACAAGAATATTCAACATGGTCTTAGAAAGTGAGCAGATGCCGAAGGAATGGAGGAGAAGTGTGCTTGTGCCCATTTTTAAGAACAAGGGAGATGTACAGAGTTGTGGCAACTACAGAGAGCCATACAATGAAGTTATGGGAAAGAATAGTGGAAGCTAGACTAAGGGCAGAGGTCAGCATTTGTGAACAACAGTTTGGTTTCATGCCAAGAAAGAGCACCACAGATGCAGTGTTTGCTTTGAGGATGTTCATACAGAAGTACAGAGAAGGTCAGAAGGAGCTGCATTGTGCCTTTGTGGATCTGGAGAAAGCATATGACAGGGTGCCGAGAGAAGAACTGTGGTATTGTATGAGGAAGTCTGGAGTGGCAGAGAAGTATGTTAGAGTGATGCAGGACATATATGAGAGATGTAAGACAGTGGTGAGGTGTGCTGTCGGTGTAACAGAAGAGTTCAAGGTGGAGGTGGGACTGCATCAAGGGTCAGCTCTCAGCCCCTTCTTGTGTGCTATGGTGATGGACGGGCTGATAGATGAGGTGAGACAAGAATCTCCATGGACTATGATGTTTGCAGATGACATCGTGATCTGTAGTGAGAGCAGAGAACAAGAGGAGGAAAATCTAGAGTGGTGGAGGTATGCCCTCGAAAGGAGGGGAATGAAGGTTAGTCTCAGTAAGACAGAATACATGTGAAGAACGACAAGGACCCAAGAGGAACAGTGAGGTTACAGGGGGCAGAGATAAAGAAGGTGGAGGATTTTAAGTACTCTCAATCCAGAGCAATGGAGAGTGTGGAAAACAGGTGAAGAAGCGTGTGCAGGCAGGTTGGAATGGATGGAGAAAAGTGTCCGGTGTGATGTGTGATAGGAGAGTATCAGCAAGAATGAAGGAAAAAGTGTACATGACGGTGATGAGGCCAGCAATGTTGTATGGTTTAGAGACAGTGGCCCTTGGGAAAAGACAGGAGTCAGAGTTGGAGCTAGCAGAGATAAAAATGTTGAGGTTCTCTTTGGGAGTAATGAGGATGGATAGGATCAGAAATGAGTCCATCAGAGGGACAGCCCATGTAAGATGTTTTGGAGACAAAGTCAGAGAGGCTAGATTGAGATGGTTTGGACCTGTACAGAGGAGGGATAGTGGGTATATTGGCAGTAGGATGCTGAGGTTGGAACTACCAGGCAGAAGGCCCAAAAGAAGACCAAAGAAGAGATTTATGGATGTGGTGAAGGAAGACATGAAGGTCATTCGAGTAAGAGAAGATGCAGAGGACAGGGCGAGATGGAGGCGGATGGTTTGCTGTGGCAACCCCTGAAGGGAACAGCCGAAAGGAAAAGAAGAAGACCTGCAAAAGATTCCTGAGGCTTTTAAAAACTCCCAGCCTGGTTCATTACTCAAAACCGCAATCATGGGTAAGACTGCCGACCTGACTGCTGTCCAGAAGGCCATCACTGACACCCTCAAGCTAGAGGGTAAGACACAGAAAGAAATCTCTGAGCGAATAGGCTGTTCCCAGAGTGCTGTATCAAGGCACCTCAGTGGGACGTCTGTGGGAAGGAAAAAGTGTGGTCGAAAACGCTGCACAACCAGAAGAGGTGACCAGACCCTGAGGAAGATTGTGGAGAAGGGCCGATTCCAGACCTTGGCGGACCTGTGGAAGCAGCGGACTGGGCTACAGGTGCCGCATTCCCCAGGTCAAGCCACTTTTGAACCAGAAACAGCGGCAGAAACGCCTGACCTGGGCTACAGAAAAGCAGCACTGGACTGTTGCTTAGTGGTCCAAAGTACTTCTTTCGGATGAAAGCAAATTTTGCATGTCATTCGGAAATCAAGGTGCCAGAGTCTGGAGGAAGACTGTGGAGAAGGAAATGCCAAAATGCCTGAAGTCCAGTGTCAAGTGCCTAGTCAGTGATGGTCTGGGGTGCCATGTCAGCTGCTGGTGTTGGTCCACTGTGTTTTATCAAGGGCAGGGTCAATGCAGCTCGCTATCAGGAGATTTTGGAGCTCTTCATGCTTCCATCTGCTGAAAAGCTTTATGGAGATGAAGATTTCATTTTTCAGCACGACCTGGCACCTGCTCACAGTGCCAAAACCACTGCTAAATGGTTTACTGACCATGGTATTACTGTGCTCAATTGGCCTGCCAACTCTCCTGACCTGAAGCCCATAGAGAATCTGTGGGATATTGTGAAGAGAAAGTTGAGAGACACCAGACCCAACACTGTGGATATGCTTAAGGCCGCTATCGAAGCATCCTGGGCCTCCATAACACCTCAGCAGTGCCACAGGCTGATTGCCTCCATGCCACGCCGCATTGAAGCAGTCATTTCTGCAAAAGGATTCCCGACCAAGTATTGAGTGCAGAACTGAACATAATTATTTGAAGATTGACTTTTTTGTATTAAAAACACTTTTTTTTTCTTGGTCGGATGAAATATGCTAATTTTTTGAGATAGGAATTTTGGGTTTTCATGAGCTGTATGCCAAAATCATCAGGATTAAAACAATAAAACACCTGAAATATTTCAGTTGGTGTGCAATGAATCTAAAATATATGAAAGTTTAATTTTTATCAGTACATTACAGAAAATAATGAACTTCATCACAATATGCTAATTTTTTGAGAAGGACTAGTATATATTTTTTTACTTTGTATAATCGCTTCACTCTTATGGCCTGCTCATCTCACACCACTGAGCTCATCACTGATCCCGTCGGCACTTTGAGGTGTCAGATTGTAGAAGCTCACTGGTACTCAGTGTGAACAGCAGCGAAGCCCAGAAGTGTTCTGTTCTCCTCTGCCAGTTCTTCTGGGTTTCTCTGGACAGTGTATGGTGATGAGAAGTGTGTGTTCTTTCTCCTTCAGTGTTCCAGTGTTGAATCAGTGATGAATCACACATTAGTGTCATTCTTAAAAAACCCAAGATTTCAGATTGAGATGGTTTGGTGTAAGAACAAAAACATGAAAGGATCGTAGATTGAGTGGAGATGTTTTTAGATCTTGTACACTGCACATATTTCTGTGGACATTTTAAATGCAATTTTCATTTTGGGGGATCTAACAGTGTGTGAGATGTTCCTGATGGAGAGTGAATATCGGTTTCATGGCTTTATTACACACATGTTCTCCAAGCCTTAATCAGGGACCTCAGAGAAAAAAAGATCTTCAGTAACTGATCTCAAATGATTCTGTCCTACAGCCTCAGGGCTAGATTAACCAAGCTGGGGTCAGGCTACAAGTTCCTCCTGTCTGGGGCCAACACAGCTGGTTACGATTTATTGTATATTTTCAATACTTACAACACCCCTCTCTCTCTCTCACACACACACACACACAAAGAGAGACACCTGACATCGAGTAAAGGTGTAAATGTGAGAGCCTATGGAAGGCATACACACATATTTAATACAATCCATCACCACATACAGGAGAAACACACAGCAGGTGAGACACACCTGTACAGTTTCTATCATCATTACACACACACACACACACACAGTCGTGCTCAAAATAATAGCAGTGTTTCAAAAAGTGAATCGATCTCAAAATCCTGATCAATTTTTATTTTCAATCACAGACGCATTAGGAACATGACACATTCAATTCAAAATCAAAACAAGAAAAATATCAAATTATTTTATTCCTTGAATGAAACGTGAACACCAGATTGCTAAAAGTATCAGCAAATTTTCTTCTTTACAAACGCAAACCCTCAGCGTATAAACCGAAAAACGGTTGAAGATTCTGTTTGATTTGCTTTGAATCTCGGAACTAATATTTATTTGTATAGACATTGGTTCTGAGACCTGCTGCACATCTGGCTCACACGAAGTCGACCAACATCTGGTACCTGTGAGCAGATGTTCCAGCCCAGGATGATCGAACTACAATCCACACATCTTCTGGATTTAGACTCAGAAGCTGCATTTTGATGTCACCCCTCAAGTTTTGTATCGGATTAAAGGTCCGGAGATGGACCGGCTGCTACAGAACCTCAATCTTGTCGGTCCAGAACAGATGTTTCCAATTTGCCGGTGTTTTTGGGGTAATTGTCTTTTTTGAAGCCATTTCAAGGGCATTTCCTCTTCAGTATAAGGCAGTGCGACCTCTTCAACTGTTCTGAAGGATTCAAATTGATCCAGGATTGTTGGGATGTAGTAAATAGGCCCCGACACCGTAGGACGAGAAACGTCCCCATATGATGCTGGCACCACCAGGCTTCACAGGGTACTGTGGCTTGAATACAGTGTCTTAGGCTTGTCTGACAAACTGTCTCAGTCCTCAGAATGTTGGTCCAGTTCTCTTGATTCCAATGTGCTCTTTGGTGAATTGGACCCTCTTCACATGTCTCTTTTTCAGCAACGGGACGTTACCGGTCTTTTTGCTGATAGCATGATTTACATAAGCAACTGCTAACTGTAACAGGACTCACAGGTCACGTGAGACCTTCTCTGATCTTCCTGAAGCTGATTGGTGGTTGAGTTCTTGCCACTTTGACTCTTCATCCATTCAAATGGTGGTTTTTCTTCCACGTCTTTCAGGAATTGTTTTGCCATTTTAAAACATTTCAGATCATTTTAGCTGAGCAGCCTCTCATTTTCTGCTTCTTTATATGTTTCCTACTCGCCAATTAACTTTTTAGTCAAGGTCCATTGATCTTCTAAACAACATCTGGAATGGCCCATTTTCCTCAGCATTTCTGAGAGAAATGTTTATAACCAGCAGGTACAACATTCCCCACCGTCTTTCCTTAAATAACGACATATGATTGGCTCCTATTTTTTAAAGAATGAATGATGTCATTAATTAAACCCCCACAGTGATCATTTTGAACACACCCCTTTCAATTAGTAATTAAATTACACGGAATCAGCAGCATGCGGGTCAGGACTGTTGGTTCTGTTACTCTACTACACCCAATACTCCATCATTACCACATAGAGACGTCATTTCTACCAAAAACACAATGATCAGGTTAGTGATGGCTGAGATTATTTTGAACTACTACTGTGTGTGTGTGTGTGTGTGTGTGTGTGTGTATATATAATCATTTATACATAAATAAAGCCATTGGATAAAAATAAACACTTCACACACATTCTTTCATTCACACTTGCACCGACTCGCACATAGCAGTGCTTCTCAAATAGTGGGGTGCGCCTCCCTTGGGGGGGGGCGGGGGGGGGGGGGGCGTGTTATGATGCCGGGGTGGGGGTGTGACCCTGGGGAAGATGCTTCTCTGGAAATGTGTACGAGAATTAAGTGTAATTGCACCTCGACTCCACTAGTTGACAGTGGGGCTCTCATTTTCGCACTATGGTGTAGTGATTTTTCACAAGAGCAAACAATATGAAGTGCAGTAAACAAGCCCTCAAGAAACAACACGGAAAAATTCTGACAGGAACGAAGAGAAAGGTGGAGAGAGACGGAGATAAAAACAAATAAGGATGTTTTTTTATTTTTTATTTCAGGCACATTGGTTACTTTAAATCTTTTCAATTGCAGATTAAAAATGTTGATGAAGGTTTTCTTTATTGCAAGTTAAACTACATTTCTTACTTTTTTGTTTTTAATGTTAAAAAAGATACGATGTTATGCAGAGGTGTACTAATAATTTTATAGAAAAATACTACTATTTATAGTCGCTCACCGGGCGGTGGGGGGCGTGAAATGTTATTTTGTTCCTGGGGGGATGCCACAGAAAATAATTGAGAAGCACTGACATATATACACATTCTCACAACAGCGAGAGAAATTAAAATTTCCAAAAAATAGCACTTGGTTGGAGAGCGAGAGATGAAGCGAGAGAGAGAGAGAGAAAGGGAGAGTTGGAGATGGAGAGAGAGGTGTAAACTTTGAGACAGCCCATCACTCCCACAGGTTGTTGGGACGAAGCCAATATTGTGATTTTTTTTTCCTCCCCTGTTCTTCCATCTCGCTCCTCCCCCTCCAGCCATAGTGCATGCTGGACGATCTACTTGGTTGAAAGTATGAGGGCGACGATGAGGCCGTACAACCCGAGCACCTCGGCGAAGATGAGGATGAGGATCATGCCGACAAAAAGGCGTGGCTGCTGCGCTGTCCCCCTTACCCCAGCATCTCCCACGATGCCGATCGCAAACCCGGCAGCCAAGCCGCTCAGGCCTACACTCAGCCCCGCCCCCAGGTACAGGAAGCTCCTGCGCACATACAAAAAAAATGAGAGAGAGAGATAGCGAGAGAGAGAGAGAGAGAGAGAGAGAGAGAGAGAGAGCTTATCTCACTTGAAGAGTGGTAGATTTTCTCCTATGTTGTTGGCGATGAGTACTGCCACCACCAGACCATAGATGGCGATGATTCCTGCCATGACCACAGGGATGATGGACTTCATGATCAACTCAGGACGCATCACTGACATTGCAGCGATTCCAGTACCACTTTTTGCTGTGCCGTATGCTGCACCAAGTGCTACACACACACACACACACACACACACACACAGAGTTAAATTGTACACATGTAAACATGAAAATTACAGTCTATATAACATGGACCAATCACTCCTGAGAAAGGCGTGTGCAGGAAGTTTGGTGTGTGTGTGTGCGCTATGCAGGAAACACAATTAGCACGAGGTACATAAAGCAAAAACGGCTGCATGTGGAGATGGAGTTTGCATCAGCTGACATTTCCTATGTGGGAGACAAATATCCTGTGTGTAAGAGAGGGAGAGACACACTGTCTGCCTGTATGGAGTGTTGAGCGTGATCGTGTGGTAGAGGTGAGGACATACCACCCCCCAGACCTACCTATATAGGGTGTCGAGTAGGATGGTGCAGTACAGGCATTCGCATACACCCCCAGCTCTGTCCATGTGGGGCACCGAGCGTGACTGCGATTCAAGCGTACACACATGCCCCCAGCCCTGCTTGTGTCGGCCACTGAGTGTCACGGTGCGGTACAGGTGCGGGCATATGCCCCATGTCCTGTCTGTGTGCCTGACGGTGCAGTAAAGGTGCACGCACACATCCCCCCCAGCCCTGCCTGTATGAGATTGCCACACTGCACATGTCAGGATGAAGGATATTACAGATCCGGTCACACAGATACTTCACAAACCAGAACCAGTCAGGACAAGAAACCATAAAGTCAATATCAAGTAAAACCATAACCCCATGTGGCTGAAAACAATTAGTGTATTTTCCGGGCCATAAGGCACAACATCAACCAACGGTGTTTGAATGGCCCCTGTCCACACATAAAATGCACCGGATTATAAGACGCACTCATCAAAACAAGTCAGATAAGCCAAACTTGATTCAACTCTCATAATAACTCATCATTGCTCAGTTGTAATACAAAAAATATAAAAATAATACACTTCACAATAATTCTCAACACTGTTCAGTTGTAACAACGTAAAACAAACTCACTTTTTCAGTTCATTCTTCTTCCACAAATCCATCAAAGTCTTCATCGTTCCGAGTTTAACAGTTGTGCGAGTTGGACATAAAGCCCGGATCCCTCTATTATTTTTATTATTATATTGTTTTATTATCTAATGCAGCCGTGAGGGGGGGGCACAAACCAGTGTCTCTCCCTCACGCCGGTCCCAAGCCTGGATAAATGCAGAGGGTTGCGTCAGGAAGGGCATCCGGTGTAAAACAAATGCCAAATAAACTATGCGAATCACAAGAAAGAATGACATACCGGATCAGTCGAGGCCCGGGTTAACAACGACCGCCATCAGTGCTGTCAACCGACAGGGTGCTGATGGAAATTGGACTACTGTTGGTCGAAGAAGGAGAGGCGGGAGGCGTGCCCATTGCCAGAGAGAGAAGAGGAAAGGCAGGAGTCTAGGACTGAAAGTAGGGACTTTGAATGTTGGAACTATGGCAGGAAAAGGTTTGAGGCCAACGATGTTGTATGGTTTAGAAACAGTGGCCCTGGGGAAAAGACAGGAGGCAGAGCTGGAGGTAGCAGAGATGAAAATGTTGAGGTCCTCTTTGGGAGTAACGAGGATGGATAGGATTAGGAATGAGCACATCAGAGGGACAGCACATGTAAGACGTTTTGGAGACAAAGTCAGAGAGGCTAGATTGAGATGGTTTGGACATGTACAGAGGAGGGATAGTGAGTATATTGGTAATAGGATGCTGAGGCTGGAACTACCAGGCGGAAGGCCTAGAGGAAGACCAAAGAGACGATTCATGGGTGTGGTGAAGGAGGACATGAAGGTCATTGGTGTCAGAGAAGAAGATGCAAAGGATAGGATGAGATGGAGGCAGATGATTCGCTGTGGCGACCCCTGAAGGGAAAAGCCAAAAGGAAAAGAAGATATTGTTTTATTATCTGTTATTCCCTCGCGCATGGAGCCGCAGATCAATAAGAGACGGAGATTAGGTGGGGGGAAAAAAAAAAAAAAAAAAAAAAAAGGTCGTGACATCCACTTCTCTCAGCCACACCCCCTTAAAGCAACAGCATCATCACAGTAACAAACATGGCAGTATCCATTCACAGCTTGAGTATTGTGTTCATTACAGAACGGAGGTTATTACTCTTAAGGAGCTGGATCAGTAACTTTAAATTCAAGAAGATGAATCTGAGGTCTCAGGAGGACACCTGTAGCAGCGCTTTATCCCGGTGATGAACGTGAGACTCTGATAAAGCCAGCTGAGCGTCCTGAGACACAGAAGCATCCTTGTAACAAGACAGATGGTCAGTAGACAGAGATTAGGTGGAAAAACCACTCACGTATTACTCAGCGAGTCACCTGACTATGGTAGCAGTAATGCTTGTAATTGCATATAAAGCCCGGATCCCTCAAACTTATGACCTGTTGACACCAATATCTAGTGGTTGGAGTTCTTTACATAATCCACCGGAATGATGGTGAGCTCTCACTTTGTAAATACATCTACTCATGCGACTGGACACATCAGTGATGTTCCTGGAATCATTGGGTGTTTCGGGTCTTTCGACATCATACACCCTCATTCAGGTGACCCAGCTGGGGCTGATCAGACCCCGGCTTGTGTCCAGTTGGCACACTAGCTACCACGACTCCATGGTTCTCCTCTCTTGAGCCACAGCCGTCTTGAGGCCCTCTCTGCCGCGTCGGTGGTATTGCGGCTGGCTCTTCTCCTTTGTTGCCCGACGATGCCTAGACAACCCAGAGCTTTGGCAAAGGACCGGGCCGCAAAGCCTCTGCAGCCAACCTCCACTGTAAGGCACTTCACCCTCCATCCTGATTGCTGACTGTCTTTCACCAGTCCTGTGTACTTGGAAAGCTTCCTCTCAAAGGCTTCTTCCAGGTGGTCTTCCCACGGGACAGTCAACTTCAGCAGCGTCACTTGCTTGGAGGCCTCTGACACAAGGACAATGTCAGGACGGAGGGTGGTGACCGTAATATGGCTATGGAAATTCAACTGATGTTCAAGATCCACTAAGAGCTGCCAGTCTCTTGCAGAGGTCAGAATGCCTGCTGGTGGTCTGTTAGCTGGGGCAGCCTGCTCCCCAACCCCCACAAAGGCAATGATGTTCTTAGGGGGGGGCGGAATTGTTTTGCCCAAGCCAATCCCGTGCTGATGGCCTCGGCGATGGTCACCGGTAGCGCCCTTCTCCCAATGCTGTAGTGCAACAGCTTAGGACATGTTCTAAGGTGCCTCTGTTGGAACACAATGGGCAAGCTGGTGACTCCGCTAAGCCCCAAGTGTGCAGGTTCGATGGACTAGGCAGCACATTGTACACTGCCTGGATGAGAAATCTGATGAAGTGAGGCTCAGCTTTCCAGATCTCAGTCCAGGTTATTTTCCTCTCAAGCGCATTTTTCCATCTTGTCCAGGCTCCGTTGTCTCATGCCCACCGCCTTGCAGGATCTTGTTTCCTCCACAGCAACTCTCACCTCCTTTTGAACCAGGCACCTTCTCTCCTTCCCCCTGATGTTCATTTGTGGCGTTGAGAAGGAACCTAAGCCAGCTTGGCCCCTCGAGACCACTCCCACCAGAGCCTTGTGGCACAGCCTAGCTTCTGCCATTTGAATGGCATCTTCCGCCTTCCACTTCCTGCCCGTCCTCACTTGGATTCCAGCATTAGCCACCTTTGGATCGCTGGAGTCCCTGTATAGCACCACCACTCTATCTCTGGTAACCATGAACTCCTCCACGGATTAAAAGGACAGCTGCAATTTGTTATTGCACCCATAGCAATGCTACTTAGGTTCTTTGCTAACCCCAGTCATCTCTGAAGGTGGTTACTGATTTTCCTCTCCAAGATCTCTACTGTGGCTAGTGGGAAAGCATAGATGAGGAGCGGCCACAGGATCCTGGGGAGGATACCGTGCTGATAAACCCATGCCTTGAATTTTCCAGGTAGACCGGACTTGTCCACGGACTTTAGCCAGCGCGCCAACTCACCACAAGCCGTCTGTATGGATGCTGCGTCTTTGAGAGAGCAGTCAAAAATGTTGCCCAGACTCTTGACTGGCCTCTTGGAGATTGTTGGGATGGCTGTGCCTGCGATGTTGAAACGGAACTTGTCCTCTACCTTTCCTTTCCTCAGCACCATCGACCTAGATTTTTCAGGTTTAAAGCTCATTCGGGCCCACACCATCATCTTCTCCAGCCCCTTGAGGATCCACTGACATCCTGAGACTGACTCCGTGGTGACTGCAAGGTCATCCATGAATGCCCTAATAGGTGGCTGCCATTGACCTGAGCTCATCAGAGGTCCTCTGCATTCTGGCTCAACAGACTTGGTGAGCATATTCATGGTCAAAAAGAATAGTGACACTGAGATGGTACACCCTGTGATGATGCTCATCTCTACCTTGTGCCAACTGGATGGAGTTACTCCTGAAGAGACCCTTGTCCTGAAGTTGCTGTAGTAGTCAGCGATGAGGTCTCTACACCTGCCAGGGACATGATGTTTTACCAGGGTAAGCTGGACTAACTTATGGGGATGGAGCCATATGCATTGGTTAGGTTTAGCCATAGCACTGCCAGACTGCCCCTCTTTTCTCTGGCCTCTCGAATGAGCTGCGTTACCACACCTGTATGCTCCACACAGCCTGGCATCAGTTTGCCTCGCTTGAATTTTGATGGTATCAGTGAGATGGAGTCACGTGGCTTCATCCACATCCACACACACTTATAAGGTGCAGCAGCAAATTTTTTAAAGTTAAAATGCTTTAAGAGTGCCTTATGGTCTAAAAAATACAGTAGGCACACTAACTTTGTGCGAGTTTATAAATAACTTATTAATTTAATTAAAAATAATACACTTCTCCATTCTGATTAGTCAGAAGATGCTGATCAGCAATCTGTCATCAACACCCTCACAACAATATAATACCATTATATAATATAATAATTATATATATATGGTAGGCCTCCGTCAGTCCCAAAGGACTATGGCTGCGCTCTGGCTGTCTTTTCCCCAGGCCCACTGTTTCTAAATCATACAACATCGCTGGCCTCAACACCGTCTTGTACACTTTTCCTTTCATTCTTGCCGATACCTTCCTATCACACATCACACCGGACACTTTTCTCCAACCATTCCAACCAGCCTGCACACGCTTTTTCACCTGTTTTCCACACTCTGGATTGTTGAGCCGAAGTACTTAAAATCCTCCACCTTCCTTATCTCTGCTCCCTGTAACCTCACCGTTCCTGTTGGGTCCTTGGCATTCATACACATGCATTCTCTCTTATTGAGGCTAACCTTTATGCCCTAGAAAGGAGAGTCTGCCACTCCAGACTTTCTCATGCAATACCACAGTTCCTCTCTCGGCACCCTGTCATATGCTTTTTCCAGATCCACAAGGGCACAATGCAGCTCCTTCTGACCTTCTCTGTATTTCTCCATTAACATCCTCAAGGCAAACACTACATCTGTGGTGCTCTTTCTTGGCATGAAACCAAACTGTTGTTCACAAATGCTGACCTCTGCCCTTAGTCTAGCTTCCACTATTCTTTCCCATTTCTTCATCGTATGGCTCATCAACTTTATCCCTCTGTAATTGCCACAACTCTACATGTCTCCCTTGTTCTTAAAAATGGGCACCATCACACTTCTCCTCCATTCAACATGGACATGTGACCTAATATATTAAAGCTAAACATGTAAAACAATAAATATTTCATAATAATACATGTACATTAACATTAATAAATAAAACAAGAATAAACAACAAGTCAACTAACCCTTTCAATCATCGACTGCATCAAAGATGTCAAGTGGGCAGGAATGAGGTGGTGCAAAACAGAGGGGGAGAATTTTGTGCATGTGCACGCTATGAACGCCAGCGAGGAAAGGTTTGTGGTTAACTCCCATATGGCCAGTGCTTCTCCAATACAGTAATCCCCCTTATTTCGCGATTAATGGGGACCAGCCCTCTCCGTGACATGCAAAAAACCGCGAAATGACTTCTGACACTTCTTAAGGACACCCACCCACCTATATATCATAAAATTTATATAGAAGTTAATTTTAAAGTGTGTTATGCACGTTAATGCCATACAGGCAACGTGTGTTAATATATAAATAAATTATACACCTTATAATGACAATGTCTGTCTTCCTTTCGGCTTTTTCCGTTTTACTTGGGAGTCGCCACAGCAAATCATCCGATTCGCACGTTTGATTTGGCAGAGGTTTTTTTGTCGGATGCCCTTCCTGTCACAACCCTTTTTAGCAAGGGACAGAAACACGCTGACGACTTTGCAGCCTACTCTTTACGAAAGTCAGCAATGGTTTTTACATGCCTCTCACCATAGACAGTGAGAGACATTGCCCGCCTTTGATAACCCAGTTAGCTGCACTGGGGGGGACAGTGACAACCTTGTGGGGACTCGAATCCCCAACCTTTGGATCAGCGATCCAGCGCCCTATACCACTAGACCACCACTGCCCCTTATAATGACATTATATATATATATATATATATAAAACACATACTGTATAACAAACCTTATAAATAAATCCACAGCCACGTCGAGGAGGAGAGTCACTGGCAGCACTGGTGCTTGATTGGGGCTCGCCTCCAGAGCCACTGCTTTACAGTAATACGCATCATGTTAGTGTCCAAACTCACATTATTTTTATGGCAGTCCGTAATGCACAACAATAAGGCATTTTCCATTTTCACAACGGCCTTATTGCATGGTTACTGTTATGGTCTGTGCTAGTTGGCGGTGTTTAACTCCTCTCTCTTTCTGCATGTGCTGGTGAGGGGCGTGGCTGTTACCAGCAGGCAAAATCCAGAGAGCTCACCTGAATTGACTCAGCCATCAGCAAGCTCAAGGAGCGCTGTGATTTACACTGTTTTCCCCTCACCACTACAGTGAACACGATTTCCCTGCCCCCAGTGCTTCCCCTGAGCTCAATAAAAAAGTCTTTGTTTCATCGTACTTGGTCTCCTGCATCTTTGGGTCTGACTGATATGCGTATTTTCTCTTCCTACTTCTTAATGTAGCGCACTGGCAACTCGTTAATGACATAATGGTGAGCCACAGACGCAAAACTTCACCCTTCTTTTAATAAATCTAGGAGCTTAACTTTCTCAGTAACTGTCATCATTTTGCTTTTCTTTTTCAGTTCACTAGATGATCTTACTGTGACGCCGGGAGGGTCGGACCCTCGCCACGCCCCTCACCAGCACATGCAGAGGGAGAGAAAGATAAACGCCGCCAACTAGCACAGACCATAACACTTCCTGGGCGCTTTGGGGCCATTTTCAAGGCCTTAGCGTATACAACAGTACTTAGGAGCACGAAGGGGGGCATGTATGACCCTGGGGAACATGCTTTTTTGCCATACTGTACTAGAATTAACTGGGAAATTTGCATTGAGCAAACAATATGAAGTGCAGTAAACAGTTGCGCACAAGGCATGTGTGTGTTGGGGGGGGGTCAAATGTAGCAGTCTAGTGGTATAGGGGCGCTGAATCCCTGATCCTAAGGTTAGGGGTTTGAGTCCCGCTCTCCACAAGGTTATCACTGTCCCCCAGGGAAGCGAACTGGGTTATCAAAGGCAGGCTATGTCTCTCAATGTCTATGATGAGAGACATGTAAAAGAACCATTGTTGACTTTCGTAAAGAGTAGCTGCAAAGCCGTCAGCGTGTTTCTATCCCTTGCTAAAGGGTTGTGTCAGGAAGGGCATCTGACGTAAAAACCTATGCCAAATAAAAACGTGCGAATCATTTGCTGTGGTGATCCCTGAATAAGGGAAAAAGCCAAAAGTAAAAGAAGAGGAAGGGTGACACCGAAAATAATTGAGAAGCATTGCGCAAGGCGTTCTTGGAGCGTGGAGGAATACACGCGGGGAAATTCGAGGCGAATCGGCCCAGAAAAGCCATTTCCCCAGCAGAGCTTGTAAATCAAAAATTTTGCTGGTTAGATGGGGCAGATTTTTGGTGGATCGAAGCTCGTATCATGAAACATTTGTTTAAAAAAAAAAAAAAAGACACTAGTAAGTCAAGGTAGCACTGAACTTATAAAGTCAAAGAATTACTTGGTACTAATGACTGTAAAGGTTTGAAAACTGCTGTGGTCCAAGAGTAATAAAACAGGCTGAGGTGGGTTACTTACACACACACACTAGATCTGGCTCTGTATGACATTTTCTTCTTCCATATCCGCACAACACTGACCAATATAAAGTGCCAATTTTCAATTCCTTTCCTGATACACCTTCATTTATTGCTCATGTTTAACAAATAAGTAAATAAATCAGTTCCAAATGACATGGTCACATGGAATGTGTGAATGACAACACTGCATTGTATCGGTGTATAAATCAATATTATAATTCTGAGAAAGACCTTATGTAGGTCCCATGTATGGCCTGGGACATGAACGAGTCCCGAGCACAGATGGAAGAGGAGAGTGTTGCGTTATTAATGAGATTTCATGTGAAAGATTGATTACCGCTGAACACCATGGCTGCAGTGGCGCCCATCACGGCGAAGAAAGGGGAGTACTCAGGTGCTGCCATCCTCCAGAACACCGCAGTTATTCAACCAATATAATGCTCAGCTTTATCCCGAGAAAATCGCCGAACCCAAAACAACTGTGGTGTACTCGAAATGAAACGGGAATACGGCGAGGGGAGGAGAAACCAACACCGGCTCGGGGACACAAAATGGAAGCACTTCACCTCAAAAACTGCGCGTCGGGATTATTTTATTTCCTACCCGTATTAAGCACAGCCGTCTGTGCAGGGCTATGATTGGTTGGTGAATCGTCAGCGGTGTGTCAGGATTGGCTAATTGTGAGATTGAACTCGGATGGGAGAAGTATTAATGCTCGCGAAATGTATTCTACAGTTGAGCATTTCGTTGAACAATTTCAATAATTTATGTTCGAGACTTTCTTTCAATAAAGTGCTGGGCCAGATAATTATGCGCCTTGCTAAGGTCTTCTTTTTACTGTCCAATCAGAAGGCTAAAGCGGAAGGGCAGGGCGGGATTCAACTTTCAGCTGTTCGTCTGGGTGAGAAATATTCCTTTTGTAATCAATAAGTAATTGATGTGACGTCTGCAACATTTCATCATAATAACCTGAATGTATGACGCTGGGAGAAGTTTAACCCTCTGTGTGTTTGACGACCCCCCCTCCACTGCTGATAATGGGTTGGTCCATGGTGACCACTACCCTCAGTGGAAGGTGGAACTAAATGGATGGTTCCTCTTGGGTCCTTGCAATTCACACACATGTATTCTGTCTTACTGAGGCAAACCTTCATTCCTCTCCTTTCCAGGGCATACCTCCACCTCTGTAGATTTTCCTGCACTTGTTCTCTGCTCTCACTGCAGATCACAATGTCATCTGCAAACATCATAGTCCATGGGGATTCTTGTCTCACCTCGTCTGTCAGCCTGTCCATCACCATAACAAACAAGAAGGGGCTCAGAGCTGACCCTTGATGCAGTCCTACCTCCACCTTGAATTCTTTGGTCACACCGACAGCACACCTCATCACTGTCTTACATCTCTCATACATGTCCTGCACCACTCGAACATACTTCTCTGCCACTCCAGACTTTGTCATGCAATACCACAGTTCTTCTCTTGGCACCCTGTCATATGCTTTCTCCAGATCCACAAAGGCACAATGCAGCTCCCGCTGACCTTCTCTGTACTTCTCTATTAATATCCTCAAGGCAAACACTGCATCTGTGGTGCTCTTTCTTGGCATGGAACCAAACTGTTAACTTCCACTATTATTTCCCATAACTTCATCGTATGGCTCATCAACTTTATCCCTCTGTAGTTGCCACAACTCTGCACATCTCCCTTGTTAAAAATGGGCACCAGCACACTTCTCCTCCATTCCTCCGGCATCCTCTCACTCTCTAAGACCTTGTTGAATGTTCTTGTCAGAAAATCTACTACTACCTCTCCTAGACACTTCCATACCGCCACAGGTATGTTATCAGGACCAACTGCCTTTCCACTCTTCATCCTCTTCAATGCCTTCCTCACTTCATCCTTACTAATCTTTGCTACTTCCTGGTCCTCAACAGTCACTGCTCTTTTTTCCTCTCTCATTTTCCTGATTCATCAGCTCTTCAAAGTACTCTTTCCATCTTCCCAGCACACTTCTGTCATCAGTCAATACATTTCCCTCTCTATCCTTAATCACTCTAACTTGCTTCATCCATTGGTTATAAGAATCAGAATACTTTATTGGGTATGGTTTAGAAACAGAGGTGGGCGTGGCTAGAGAGAGAGCTGTGAAGCAGAGGTGTCTTCCAGGCTCCCGCTATGGGGATATCTTTACAGCAATATAGAGGCAAAATAGGATGTTTTAAGCAACCAGATAAGTGCAAAAGAAGTAGAAAATGTCTCTATGTCAGTGCTGTCAGTGTAAAAAAGTGCTTAAGACTACAGTCGGTCCTCAAATTACGAAGACCCCTGTGTACAAAATCCCCGGATTACGAAAACCATTATCCTGAGTTTCTGTCCCCGAGATACGAAACCCCCCCCCCTTACGAAAAGAAATTAAAAATTCAAACGCGCCAATCAAAATTTCACAGGACGAACAAGTTGCTCTCTTATTGGCTGTCTCTCAACATCCCGCCCCGTTGGCCTCCCAAATTGAGACAGAAGGAAGCTTCACTCTTTAGTTTTTAGTTTAGTTTTTTTAAGTTGTTTTAATTCAGTAAATGTTTAATAAATGTGGGTGCATTTGAGCTTATCTGGAATTCCGATCCCTCAAGGACTCAAATTAAAGTTGAGTTTGTCAAGCAGGGAATGCGCTTTGAATTCACGTGCGCGAGAGAGAGAAGGAATAACACTTGAGTTTTAGTTTAGTTTTTTAAGTTGTTCCATTATGCCGGTCCCAAGCCCAGAGAAATGCAGAGGGTTGCAACAGGAAAGGCATCCGGCGTAAAACTTTTGCCAAAATACAAAATGCAAACCAGAAAGTCTAAACTCATACCGGATCGGTCGAGGCCCGGGTTAACAACGACTGCCATCAGTGCTGTCAACCAACAGGCGCTGATGGAAATTGGACTACTGTTGGTATGAGACGTCGAAGAAAGGCAGAGGTCAGCATTTGTGAGCAACAGTTTGGTTTCATGCCAAGAAAGAGCACCACAGATGCAGTGTTTGCTTTGAGGATGTTAATAGAGAAGTACAGAGAAGGTCAGAGAGAACTGCACTGTGCCTTTGTGGTTCTGGAAAAAGCATATGACAGGGTGCCAAGAGAAGAACTGTGGTATTGCATGAGGACGTCTGGAGTGGCAGAGAAGTATGTCAGAGTGGTGCAGGACATGTATGAGAGATGTAAGACAGTGGTGTGGTGTGCTGTCGGCGTGATCGACGAATTAAAGGTGGAGGTGGGACTGCATCAAGGATCAGCTCTGACAGATGAGGTTAGACAAGAAGCTCCATGGACTATGATGTTTGCAGATGACATCGTGATCTGTAGTGAGAGCAGAGAACAAGTGCAGGAAAATCTAGAGAGGTGGAGGTATGCCCTGGAAAGGAGAGGAATGAAGGTTAGCCTCAGAAAATCAGAATACATGTGTGTGAATGAGAAGGACCCAGGAGGAATGGTGATGTTACAGGGAGCAGAGATAAGGAAGGTGGAGGATTTTAAGTACTTAGGCTCAACAATCCAGAGCAATGGAGTGTGGAAAAGAGGTGAAGAAGCATGTGCAGGCAGGCTGGAATGGTTGGAGAAAAGTGTCTGGTGAGATGTGCAATAGGAGAGTGTCAGCAAGAATGAAAGGAAAAGTGTACAAGATGGTGGTGAGACCAGCAATGTTGTATGGCCTAGAAACAGTGGCGCTTCGGAAAAGGCAGGAGGCAGAGCTGGAGGTAGCGGAGATGAAAATGCTGAGGTTCTCTTTGGGAGTAACGAGGATGGATAGGATCAGAAATGAGTCCATCAGAGGGACAGCCCATGTAAGATGTTTTGGAGACAAAGTCAGAGAGGCTAGATTGAGATGGTTTGGACCTGTACAGAGGAGGGATAGTGAGTATATTGGCAGTAGGATGCTGAGGTTGGAACTACCAGGCAGAAGGCCCAGAAGAAGACCAAAGAAGAGATTTATGGATGTGGTGAAGGAAGACATGAAGGTCATTCGAGTAAGAGAAGAAGATGCAGAGGACAGGGCGAGATGGAGGCGGATGGTTTGCTGTGGCAACCCCTGAAGGGAACAGCCGAAAGAAAAAGAAGAAGAAGAAATGGTCAAGCAGGGAATGCGCTTTGAATTCCAAGTCTTGTGGGCGTGGCCTGCAACGCAAGAATAAACATGTGCATTGTGATGCGTCTGTGTGTGTGTGTGTGTGAGAGAGAGAGAGAGAGACAGACAGACATGTGTGTGTGTGTGTATGTGCATTAATAAAAAAGTTTAATAATGGTTTAATTAATAAATGTTAATAAAATTGTTTAATATGTTAATAAAATGTTTAAATGGTTTCATAAATAATTCTCTTTTACTTTTAACACATTTCATACAAAATTGGTGTACTTTTATCATTTTTAAAGGGTTTATGGGGTTTATCCAGTCCAAAGACTGGAGCCTTGGAACGAATTAGTCGTTTAACATGCAAGATGCGACCCCTACTTACAAAATCCCCGCTATACAAAAAGGGCTCTGGAACTGATTAATTTCGTAAGTTGGGGGCCGACTGTATTAATTTTGTTTAGCACTTTGCTTGTCGCATGTGGCGACATGGAGGCAAATCCCGGACCTGCTTAGCAAGAGAAGGGCTCGACCACCAGAAACCAGAGTACGCTTCAACAAACAGAGACTGGTGCAATCGAAGTATTCATTCAAGACACGGAAAGTTCTGACATGCTGATGGAACGGACATAAAATCCAAATTGACGTTGCTTAATAAGAGATACGCAAGTCTAGAAGACAAGGTAATAAATATGGTGACAGACTTCAATCGAAAAATACAAACCTACAAGAGGAGAACACACTGCTGAGAGACGAACCGTGAACAGCATGGCGGAGAACCTAGAAGATATGGAGTGCAGAGATCGCAGAGACAACCTAATCTTCCATGGTCTGTCTGTCTGTCTTCCTTTCGGTTTTTTCCCTTTTACTCGGGAGTCGCCACAGCAAATCATCTGATTCGCATGTTTGATTTGGCAGAGGTTTTTTTTTTTACGTCGGATGCCCTTCCTGTAGGAAGAAGCGTGTGCAGGCAGGTTGGAATGGATGGAGAAAAGTGTCCGGTGTGATGTGTGATAGGAGAGTATCGGCAAGAATGAAGGGAAAAGTGTACAAGACGGTGTTGAGGCCAGCGATGTTGTATGGTTTAGAAACAGTGGCACTGGGGAAAAGACAGGAGTCAGAGTTGGAGGTAGCAGAGATGAAAATGTTGAGGTTCTCTTTGGGAGTAACGAGGATGGATAGGATCAGAAACAAGTACATCAGAGGGACAGCACATGTTAGATGTTTTGGAGACAAAGTCAGAGAGTCTAGATTGAGATGGTTTGGACATGTACAGAGGAGGGATAGTGAGTATATTGGTAGTAGGATGCTGAGGTTGGAACTACCAGACAGAAGGCCCAGAAGAAGACCAAAGAGAAGATTTATGGATGTGGTGAAGGCGGACATGAAGGTCGTTGGAGTAAGAGTAGAAGATGCAGAGGATACGGAGAGATGGAGGCAGATCATTTGCTGTGGCGACCCCTGAAGGGAACAGCCGAAAGAAAAAGAAGAAGAAGACCAAATGATAATATAGATTTTGTTGACAAAGATATTGATGATTATCCCATTGATAATTTTGAATTGGCCAGAAACAACAAAGACATCACACTGAACAATTTTGGAAAACAGTTAGTGGAAATGTGTAAAACTTTTGGAATACATATTCTTATTGGTAGGATGATCAATGACCAACAAGGTGAATTTACATGTGTTCCATCATATGGAGCCAGTACAGTGGATTACATGATATGTTCATCACAACTGTCTGATAATGTTATAGATTTCAAAGTGTGTACAAATGATGAGTCAACCCATTTCCCTTTGGCGTGAACACTTAAATTCAATAATGTTACACATGGACAAACAAGTGCCAAGGGTAGTCAGCGTTGGCCAGTGGAATATCAGACTGATGGCCATGAAGATTTTGCCAGTCTATGGACAAAATATGTATGTTAAGATGAGTATAGTGATGAGTTTCTAGAAAAATTGAACAGTTTGTTTACACAGTGTCATCGTTTACTGCATATGTTGGATATAGACATTAACTTAGTCATATCAGAGCTTGTGAGGCTTTATCAGGAAGCTGCATCTAGAAATAAGAGTGTATGGCTCTAGTCTAAAGGGTCAACAAAATGTAGGACACCACCTGAGTGGTGGGAAAATGAACTAGAGGATCTGAAGCATGCAAAATACATGGCACTGCGTGCACATAGAGATCTGTCTATCTGTCTTCCTTTCGTCTTTTTTCCTTTTACTCGGGAGTCGCCACAGCGAATCATCTGATTCGCACGTTTGATTCGGCAGAGGTTTTTACGTCGGATGCCCTTCCTGTCACAACCCTTTTTAGCAAGGGTTATATGCGTGCACATAGAGATCATGGGGAAGATATTCATTTGTTTAGAATATTGCGTAAGCAGTTTAAGTCTGTGTGTAAATTGAAAAGAAAGATATATCATGAAAAACAAAGACAGTGTTGACTTGATAATAGAAATGATCCAAAATTATTTTGGAAAACTGTGAGACTGGCCAAAACTTTTAATAGAGTATCATCAACAATCACAACTAAGGAATGGACTGAACATTTTCCTCACTTTTAAATGTTCCCAATGTGCCGCCTGTATGGACTGGGGAATATCAGCATGATAGTGATGGTGGCTCTTGTGACATTGTGAATATCCCCATATCTCGAGAAGAAGTTGTATCTCACATAAACAGACTTGGTAGTAATAAATCACCTGGACATGATGGTTTGACTACAGAGTTCTTGAAACACACAAAAAGTAGTGTAGCAATGGTTTGAGCTTATTTATTTAATAATGTAATGGATAGTGGGACTTTTCCAGTGTCATGGGTTAAAGTATTATTTGTCCGCTGTTCAAATCTGGGAACAAAATGCAGCCATGGGGGGGGGGGGGGGGTGCACTAACCAATGTCTCTCCCCCTCATGCCGGTCCCAAGCCCGGAGAAATGCAGAGGGTTGTGTCAGGAAGGGCATCCGACGTAAAACTAATGCCAAACTTTTATGATGCAAATCACAAGTATTACCCCCATACCGGATCGGTCGAGGCCCGGGTTAACAACGACTGCCATCAGTGCTGTCAATCAACAGGGTGCTGATGGAAATTGGACTACTGTTGGTCGAAGACGTCGAAGAAGGAGAGGTAGGAGGCGTGCACATTTTTATGTTGCCCAATGCTTATTGGCCCCACTGTATATGTACGATTACCTTTTTTCCTCTTCTTTTTCTTTCTCTCATACACAAGTCTATGTAAAGAAAAGCGCACAGTGTTTTCATGCCATTATGAGTGTATAATGGGCATATGGCCTTAGTACTGAATAAACATCTGTCTGTCTGTCTGTCTAACTTGCTTCATGTCTTTCCCATCTCTATTTCTCTGCTGTGCCAACCTGTATAAATGAATTTCTCCCTCCTTACTGTCCAACCTAGCATACAAGTCATCATACACGCTCTGTTTGGCCTTTGACACTGCTACCTTCGCCTTACGCTATGCATCCCTGTACTCCTGTTTACTCTCTTCGGTCCTCTCAATGTCCCATTTCTTCTTAGCTAATCTCTTCCTTTGTACACACTCCTGCACTTCCTCATTCCACCACCAAGTCTCCAAGCCTGTTTCAACTCCTCTTTGAAGACAACACGACACTCTTCCTTTTTCAGCTTCCACCGCTTTGTTTTCTGCTCTGCCTTTGCCTTCTTCACCTTCCTCACCATCAGCATCATCCTGCAGATCACCATCCTATGCTGTTTGGTAACACTCTCACCCACTACTACTTTGCAGTCACTGACTTCCTTCAAATTGCATCGTCTACACAAGATGTCGTCCACCTGTGTGCTCCTATCTCCGCTTTTATAAGTCACCCTATGCTCCTGTCTCTTCTGGAAGAAAGTATTCACCACATCCATTTCCATCCTTTTTGCAAAATCTATCAACATCTGTCCTTCTGTGTTCCTGTCCTGGATGCCAATCCTGCCCATCACTTCCTCGTCCCCTCTGTTGCCTGCACGAACATGTTCATTGAACTCTCCACCAATGACCACTCTTTCACCTCTGGGTGTACTCTGTATCACTTCATCTAACTCAGTCCACAATCTCTCATTCTCTTCTAGCTCACATGGCTGTGGGGCATAAGTACTAACAACATTGACCATCACACCTTCAATTTCTAACTTGAGACTCATCACTCTGTCTGACACTCTTTTCACTTCTAGAACATTCCTGACAAACCCCTCCTTCAAGACTCCTACTCCATTTCTCTTCCCGTCCACATGATAGAACAGCTTAAACCCTGCTCCTAAGCTTCTAGCCTTTCTAGCTTTCCACATGGTCTCCTGAACACACAGTATGTCCACCTTCCTCCTCTGCATCATGTCAGCCAGCTCTCAAGCTTTTTCTTTCATAGTTCCAACATTCAAAGTCCCCACTCTCAGTCCTCGACTCATGCTTTTCCTCTTCTCTGTCCGCCTATGGACACGCCTCCTGCCTCTCCTTCGACCAACAGTAGTCCAATTTCCACCAGCACCCTGTTGGTTAGCAGCACTGATGGCAGTCGTTGTTAACCCGGGCCTCGACCGATCCGGTATGGAGGTAATATTTATGATTTGCATATTTAATCTGGCTCAGGTTTTATGTTGGATGCCCTTCCTGACACAACCCTCTGTATTTATCCGGGCTTGGGACCGGTATGATTGAGAGCACTGGCTTGTGCCCCTCTCATGGCTGTATTTGCTCCCCCCAGCTGCATTTATGTATATAATATATAACCTATATAAAAATACCCTGGGTAAGTGTAGTTGAAATCAAGGATAGCCCATAAAGTTTCGTAAAACTTATTTCCAACAGGGTCCTTACAATTACACAAAAAAGTTACATTGAAAATGAGCTTATTTAAATCAGTGGATATAGTATAATACTGTACTAATAAATACAGTTACATGATATACACTTAATAAATTATGGAAATAGAAATGAAGACTCATACTCTTCTCTGGCTTTATATCTAATTTTTTTTTTACTGATTTTTTTGAAGATATTTAAAGACGGACTTGATTGAATATTTAAAAATAAATGGTTTCAAAAATAGAACAATAGGAAGATCTTTTTTGTAGATATTGATTAAGGTTGACTGCAGCCAAGTAACATTAAATGTGCACAACATTCCCACCCCTGCGTGTGAAGCTCATAGTAGCAAGTGGCTCAACATCATGAGAAGAACCATGATCTAGTTCAAAGCACAGGAGACCCTAATGTGTGGCAAGACTAACAGTGGCCCAGTCGGAGAACGGTACAGAGCAGTAGTGGGGCTAACAGTGGACAGACCGTCGATCAACACAGAGTATTGGCAGGGCGAACAATAGACAGGCTGGACAGTGGCACAGAATTGTAGTGAAGCTAACAGCAGGCGGACCAGATAGTGGCATATCGCAGTGGTTGACAAACCTGCAATTTATATGTAATGAGATAGAGACATTTTTGTCAGCTTTGCAGTATATTGACCATTTTTATTACTCTAGACATTTTATCACATGCTAAATAAGTGGATGTGAAATCAAAGTCAAGAATGTATATAGTGGGGATTCTTTTACATTTCTGCACTGCTCACTTCTACGCCATGTTTTTGTAGAGCAATGGTGCTTCTTGCACAATGGTTTATGTGATTTACTTTTATTCCCTGAAAGTCTAGTGGATAGGGCATAGAATCGCTGATCCTAAGGTTGGGGGTTCAAGTCCCCACAGGGTTGTCACTATCCCCCAGTGCAGCTAACTGGGTTATCAAAGGAGGGTCATGTCTCTCACTGTCTATGGTGAGAGGCATGTAAAAGAACCATTGCTGACTTTCATAAAAGAGTAGTTAAAAGTAAAGAATAGGCTGAAAAGCCGTCAGCGTGTTTCTGTCCCTTGCTAAAGGGTTGTGACAGGAAGGGCATCCAACGTAAAAACCTATGCCAAATCACAATATGCGAATCAGATGATTTGCTGTGGCGACTCCCGAGAAAGGGAAGAAGCCAATACCCTGAATATAAAAAGTACTTGAAAGTGCATTTTTAACATTTGGAATATAGAAACCATACATACTGTTTCTTGTATTATGACTATGAATAGTAACTAGTCTTCTAAAATTGTTCCATAAATATTTATGTTTTTATGTATAAGTATTGTTAAAAAAAATTATTCATTAGGTTTAATCTTAGTTGAGTTTGGCGATATTTAACATTCAGCCATCCAAGGTCTTTTAATTTGTTATATCCTACATGCGTTCTTGGCCCATTTTAGATTTAAATCTGACCGCTTTATTTTGTACAATATGTAACTTGATTTTTAAAGGTTTAGTTAGAGCACTGTACCAGGCTGTTGATGCATATTCTATGTGACACAATACTAGTGTACTACACAGTGTTTTTCTTGTGCTTTTATTAAGTACACTGGCTTGTCTGGATAGAAATTTCAATCTGGACGAACATTTAAAATGAATGACTCAACTATATTCATGCCTGACGAGGCTTGATCTAGTGAGATGCCTAAGTATTTAACATTTTTGGATTGAATTTTATGACCAGCACAATTGATTTCAAAGTTTTTAACATGTTTTAGTTTATGTTTTGAGACAAACAGTGAACATTCTATTTTACCAAAATGTAATGACAGTTTGTTATCTATGAGTTGGACTCGGAGGAGGTTTGGCCCCCAGACATGCGGCATGCAGGCCTACTGGAGCGTGGACAGGCCCTGATGCCCATGACCAAACCCCCAACGATGGGTTAAATAGTTCCACTGCCTTGTGGATTCCCTTGGTTGGGAGAAGGCTAAGAAGTAAACCCTACAGAAATCTGGAGTGGAGCCCCTAAGGCAGTTGGTCTGAGGATTCCCTACCTTCTAGCAACTCCTGCAGCTGCACTGGTACCAAATTGTACCAGATCTTCCTTTCCTTTGGATGCTATCAGCAAGGCTGAGAGGGGGTCTTGAAATCTGGGCAGCCCACATTCTCCATATTTCCTGCCCAGGCTCATAGTGCGCCGGAGAGCATACTCCGGCATTGACGCAAGGCTTCAGCTCAACACGGGAAGTAGCAGTTACCGGTTAAAAGCTCATTCTGATCGGCGTAGGATACGGGCGCCTGGGGCTACTTTCGACAGTGCGAGAGACTATCATGTCTCACTAGACAGCAACCGCCCGCTCTAAGCTGGGCAGCCCCCAGCCAGTAAGGTGCTGTCCCGCCACAGCTCGCCTGCCTTGCTGGGTGCGTAGGGCTTAGGGACTGACCATCCCGACAAACAAGCTGTAAATTCTGTACCAGGCAGACAGAAATGGATAAATACGAAGACTCCAGCTCTTCGAATAGCAAGCTGGAACGTACGGACTATGTGTCCTGGACTGACAAGTGATCTTCAGCAAATTGATGATGCCCGCAAGACTGCAGTCATCGACCATGAACTGACACATCTGACTATCGACATTGCTTGTCTACAGGAAACACGCCTGGCTGACAATAGTACTATCAAAGAGGCCAACTACACCTTCTACTGTCAGGGCCTGCCACAAGACGACCCGAGACTGCATGGTGTAGGTCTCGCTGTGAAGAACTCGCTGACTATGGCCATTGAACCTCCTACCAGTGGATCAGAGAGAATCCTCGCTTTACGCCTCTCTACAACTGCAGGCCTTGTAAAGCTCCTCAGCATCTATGCACCAACACTCAGTTCCATCCCAGAGGCCAAAAAACAGTTTTACGATGCTCTGGATGATGCAATTTCCAGGATCCCCAGCGCTGAAGGACTTTACCTACTAGGAGACTTCAATGCAAGAGTGGGCGCTGACTGTGACACCTGGCCTTCCTGCCTTGGTCACCACAGCATAGGCAGGATGAATGAGAATGGACAGAGGTTGTTGGAACTGTGCTGCCATCATGGCCTGTGTGTAACAAATACATACTTCAAGTGCAAAGACCATCACAAAGTATCTTGGAGACACCCAAGATCTTACCGCTGGCACCTGTTGGACCTTATTCTCACCAGGTGCACGGATCTGAGCAGCGTTCTCCACACTAGAAGTTTCCATAGGGCAGACTGCGACACAGACCACACCCTCGTTGGAAGCAGGATAAGGCTGACAACAAAGAGGATCCATCACTTAAAACTAAAGGCCTCCCATGAATCAACACCTGTTCCTCAAGGGATCCCCAGCGAATCCAACTGTTTCATGACACAGTCAAGGAGAAGTTGGCTTCGCAGACTCCTGGCAAAGACATCAACAGCAAGTGGAGCTTCCTGAGAGATACTATCTACACAACAGTCCTCACCACATTTGGGAAAAAGGAGCATCAGAGTGTAGACTGGTACGAGGCTCACTGGGAGGAGATGCAGCCTGTGACAGAAGCCAAGAGGGAAGCCCTCCTAGCCTACAAGCAAAACCCCAGCTCCAGTAATCGCGACACCCTCAAAGCTGCACGAAACAAGGCCCAGCAGACAGCCCACCGCTGTGCTAACAACTTCTGGCTGAACCACTGCAGCAAGATCCAGATGGCAGCTGACACTGGTAATGCAATGGCCATGTACAATGGCATCAAGACAGCTCCTGGCCCAACCACAATTAAGACTGCACCCCTTAAAAGCAAGACTGGGGAGGTGATCGTGGACCAAGGCAAGCAGCTTGAACGCTGGCTGTACGCAACCAAGAATGTGGTGACCGATGCAGCTGCCAAACTTACCTGTCATGGAGGATCTGGCTTACCTGCCTTCAGTGGACAAACTGGGCAAAGCCATTGATTGTCTGGCCTGTGGAAAAGCCCCTGGAAAGGATGGCATCCCCCTGAAGTCTTGAAGAGTGGCAAGCCAGAACTCCTGCATCACCTCCATGAGCTGCTGTGCTTATGCTGGGAGGAAGGGTTCATCCCCCAGGACATGCACGATGCAAACATTGTAACCATCTACAAAAACAAGGGCGACCGCAGGGACTGTAACAGCTACCGTGGCATCTCCCTCCTGAGCATCATAGGGAAAGTCGTTGCTCATGTTGTCCTTACTCGCCTTCAGATTCTTGTTTCCCGGGTGTCCCCAGAATCAAAGTGTGGTTTCAGGTCAGGCAGATCCACAGTCGATATGATCTTCTCACTTCGTCAACTGCAAGAGAAGTGTCGGGAGCAACAGAAGCCCCTGTACATTGCCTTCATAGACCTGACTAAAGCATTCGACCTGGTCAGCAGAAGGGGACTCTTCAGCCTCCTGCAGAAGATTGGATGTCCTCAAAGGTTACTCCAAATCGTGACCTCCTTTCACAAGGACATGCACAGCACAGTCTGCTTCAATGGTGGGACTTCTGAAGCCTTCCCAGTGAGCAGTAGTGTGAAGCAAGGCTGCATCCTAGCTCCGACACTCTTTGGGATATTATTCTTAATGCTTCTTCAGTATGCCTTCTCTGACAGTGAGGAAGGGATCCATATCCACACCAGATCAGATGGAAAATTGTTTAACATAACTCGACTGCGCGCTAAGACGAAGGTGAGGCAGGTCCTCATCTGCGAGATACTGTTCACGGATGACGCTGCATTGACGTCCCACACTGAGGCTGGTCTTCAAGAGCTAGTCAATCACGTGTCCCATGCCTGTAATGAATTCGGACTGACCATCAGCCTGAAGAAGACAAACATCCTGGCCCAGGGCACAAACACAGTCCCAAACATCAACATAAATAACACGCAGCTTGAGGTCGTGGACTCCTTCACCTATCTGGGATCCACCATCACCAACGCTCTCTCTGTTGACACAGAGATCTAATGCAGAATCGGGAAAGCTGCTGCAGTGATGTCCAAGCTGAACAAGCGTGTATGGAGTAACACCCAGCTAACGGAGAACACCAAGCTACGTGTTTACCAGGCCTGTGTACTCAGCACACTCCTTTATGGCAGTGACGCCTGGTCCACGTACGCTGGTCAGGAAAAGCGGCTCAACAGCTTCCACCTCCGCTGTCTCAGGCGTCTGCTTCATATAAAATGGCAAGACAAAGTAACCAACACTGAGGTGCTACAGAGTGCTGGCATGCCAAGTCTGCTTGCACTGCTTCACCAGAGACGACTTAGGTGGTTGGGTCATGTATGGTGAATGGATGAGGGGCCCATCCCGAAAGACATGTTATATGGAGAGCTGAGTGAGGGCTCCTGCCGCACAGGAAGACCACAGCTTTGGTACAAGGACATGTGCAAGCGGGACATGAAATTATCTGGCATCAACATCAACACCTGGGAAGGTACTGCTGAAATATGCCAGCTCTGCACAAGATCCCAAGTGCATTTGATATTTTGTTGGGATCTTTATTTGACACAATCAACACACTATCATCTGCATATAATAGTAATTTACAGTTGTTTGACATACAAATTGACAGATCGTTTACATAAAATAGGTATAATAGTGGCCCCAGTGTACTACCTTGGGGAACTCCACAAGTAATATTTTCTGGATCACTTATACAGTCATAAACGATAACAACTTGCTTTATATTTGATAAATATGATTCAAACCATTCAGGCTGTTTTCCTTTAGCTGAGAGGGTTTTTTTGGATAAAATTTCATTTTTTGCAGAGTCAAATGCTTTTTGTACATCTAAGAGTGCAATTCCAGTATACCGGCCCTCTGAAGATTGTTTGTTTAAGTAATTGGTAAGCCAGGTTAGACAGGTACCTGTTGAAAAACTTTTTCTAAAGCTTGACTGATGTTCGTATAATACGTTGCTCTCAGTTAAATACTTTGCAATTTGACAATGTACACTTTTTCGAAATACAACACAATATGCTTATTGGTCTATAGTTTCCTATGTTTATAGTACTATTTTTCTTATGTAAAGGAGTAACTCTGGCTGATTTTAGCTCGTCAGGTACAGTATTTGTACAAATTGATAGGTTTACAATACTAGTTACAGGAACTTTTTTCCCAGAAAATTTCTGCACCATCTTTTAAAAACTGTGGACCAATGTCATCAAGTCCTGTACTTTTATATGGATTGAGTTTACTTAAATTTACTTAAATCTTTGAATATAAACTCCTCACAAACTGGTAGTTGTTTGAGACTATTTGGTTCAACATTTAGCTCTTTGTAAAATACATTTATACACACACACACATTATATATATATATATATATATATATATATATATATATATATATATATACATACATATATTATATTTGGAAGCTGAAAAAGGAAGAGTGTCGTGTTGTCTTCAAGAAGGAGTTGAAACAGGCTTTGGGTGGCCAGGAAGTGTTTCCAAATGACTGGACAACCACAGCAAATGTGATCAGGGACACAGGTAGGAGAGTACTTGGTGTGTCCTCTGGAAGAAAAGTAGATAAGGAGACTTGGTGGTGGAATGAGGAAGTGCAGGAGTGTGTACAAAGGAAGAGGTTAGCGAAGAAGAAGTGGGACATTGAGAGGACCGAAGAGAGTAAACAGGAGTACAGGGAGACACAGCGAAAGTAGCAGTGGCTAAGGCCAAACAGAGCGCGTATGATGACTTCTATGATAGGTTGGATAGTAAAGAGGGAGAAAATGATCTATACAGGTTGGCACAGCAGAGAAATAGAGATGGGAAGGATGTGCAGCAAGTTAGATTGATAAAGGACAAAGAGGGAAATGTATTGACTGATGACAGAAGTGTGCTGGGAAGATGGAAAGAGTACTTTGAAGAGCTGATGAATGAGGAAAATGAGAGAGAAAAAAAGAGTAGAAGAGGTGACCATTGAGGAGCAGGATGTAGCAAAGATCAGTAAGGGTGAAGTGAGGAGGGCATTGAAGCGGATGAAGAATGGAAAGGCAGTTGGTCCTGATGATATACCTGTGGAGGTATGGAAGTGTCTAGGAGAGGTAGCAGTAGATTTTCTGACAAGAACATTCAACAAGGTACTAGAGAGTGAGCAGATGCCGGAGGAGTGGAGGAGAAGTGTGCTGGTGCCCATTTTTAAGAACAAGGGAGACGTGCAGAGTTGCAGCAACTACAGAGGGTTAAAGTTGATGAGCCATACGATGAAGTTATGGGAAAGAATAGTGGAAGCTAGACTAAGGGCAGAGGTCAGCATTTGTGAACAACAGTTTGGTTTCATGCCAAGAAAGAGCACCACAGATGCAATGTTTGCTTTGAGGATGTTAATAGAGAAGTACAGAGAAGGTCAGAGGGAGCGACATTGTGCCTTTGTGGATCTGGAAAAAGCATATGACAGGGTGCCAAGAGAAGAACTGTGGTATTGCATGAGGAAGTCTGGAGTGGCAAAGAAGTATGTTAGAGTGGTGCAGGACATGTATGAGAGATGTAAGACAGCGGTGAGGTGTGCTGTCGGTGTGACCGACGAATTCAAGGTGGAGGTGGGACTGCATCAAGGGTCAGCTCTGAACCCCTTCTTGTTTGCTCTGGTGATGGACAGGCTGACAGACGAGGTGAGACAAGAATCTCCATGGACTATGATGTTTGCAGATGACATCGTGATCTGTAGTGAGAACATGTGCAGGAAAATCTAGAGAGGTGGAGGTATGCCCTAGAAAGGAGAGGAATGAAGATTAGCCTCAGAAAATCAGAATACATGTGTGTGAATGAGAAGGACCCAGGAGGAACGGTGATGTTACAGGGAGCAGAGACAACGAAGGTGGAGGATTTTAAGTACTTAGGCTCAACAATCCAGAGCAATGGAGAGTGTGGAAAAGAGGTGAAGAAACGTGAGCAGGCAGGTTGGAATGGTTGGAGAAAAGTGTCTGGTGTGATGTGCGATAGGAGAGTGTCAGCAAGAATGAAGGGAAAAGTGTACAAGACGGTGGTGAGGCCAGTGATGTTGTATGGATTAGAAACAGTGGCGCTGAGGAAAAGGCAGGAGGCAGAGCTGGAGGTAGCGGAGATGAAAATGTTGAGGTTCTCTCTGGGAGTAACAAGGATGGATAGGATCAGAAATGAGTATATCAGAGGGACAGCCCACGTAAGATGTTTTGGAGACAAAGTCAGAGAGGCTAGATTGAGATGGTTTGGACATGTACAGAGGAGGGATAGTGAGTATATTGGCAGTAGGATGCTGAGGTTGGAGCTACCAGGCAGAAGGCCTCGAGGAAGACCAAAGAAGAGATTTATGGATGTGGTGAAGGAAGACATGAACTTCGTTGGAGTCAGAAAAGAAGATGCAGAGGACAGGGTGAGGTGGAGGCGGATGATTTGCTGTGGCGACCCCTGAAGGGAGCAGCCGAAAGTAAAAGAAGATTATATTTGTTGATCTACAGAGTATTTATTTTTAAAAGCAAGTAACATTTTCAAGTGTTCTAGCAACTGAAAAAAAAAAATCATGAATTAATTTACCATCATTTTCTAATACAGTTGGATTACTACATTTAGATTTATTACTGTAACCTAGGTTTTTTTTAGGGTGTTGTATAACTTTTTACTGTCATATTTATATGCTTCAATTTTATCTGAGATATATTAGGTTTCAGCTTTCCTAATTTCACTCTGTACAGAATTTTAGTTTACAATATTCTTTATATAAATTTGAATTATTTTTGTCTTTTCTATATTTTATATATTTTATCTCTCTGTCTGTTTCTCTAGGATTTCCCTAGTTTTCCAGGGTTCTGTTGAAATTTTTACCCTAATTTCCTTTTTTGGTGCTACAATGTTTATCAATTTAATCACAATTATTTTAAATACACTCAATGCAATATTTACATCAATACAACCAGTTACATCACGTCAGTCAACCTCAGACAGTTTTTAACAAAAAAAAATCTTTACTATATACTATAATGTTTAAAAGATCTTATTCTTACCACATTATTTCATATTTTTCTAACCCATGATAATTTTGCGAGAGCAATAGACTGCGCTATGATCACTAAAACCAAGTGGTATAACACCGCTTTGACAATTTTTTTTTTCCGTTTTGATTACACAAGGTGTGATCAAGAAAAGTAGATGTGTTAGTTGTGCACTTAGTTGCAGTTTCAATTATCTGATTTAGATCAAGCATATCTAGAATGTTACGGTAATTTTTCCATAGTCTAATTTTTTTGTTTATAATCTATAGGACCTTCTAAAAAAATTAGCATGTTGTGATTAAGTTCATTATTTTCTGTAATGTACTGATAAACATTAGACTTTCATATATTTTAGATTCATTACACACAACTGAAGTAGTTCAAGCCTTTTATTGTTTTAATATTGATAATATTGGCAAAAAAGGAAAGAAAAACCAAAAATTCCTATCTCAAAAAATTAGTACATTTCATCCGACCAATCAAAAAAAAAAGTGTTTTTAATACAAAAAAAGTCAACCTTCAAATAATTATGTTCAGTTCTGCACTCAATACTTGGTCGGGAATCCTTTTGCAGAAATGACTGCTTCAATGCGGTGTGGCATGGAGGCAATCAGCCTGTGGCACTGCTGAGGTTTTATGGAGGCCCAGGATGCTTCGATAGCGGCATTAAGCTCATCCACAGTGTTGGGTCTGGTGTCTCTCAACTTTCTCTTCACAATATCCCACAGATTCTCTATGGGGTTCAGGTCAGGAGAGTTGGCAGGCCAATTGAGCACAGTAATACCATGGTCAGTAAACCATTTAGCAGTGGTTTTGGCACTGTGAGCAGGTGCCAGGTCGTGCTGAAAAATGAAAATCTTCATCTCCATAAAGCTTTTCAGCAGATGGAAGCATGAAGTGCTCCAAAATCTCCTGATAGCGAGCTGCATTGACCCTGCCCTTGATAAAACACAGTGGACCAACACCAGCAGCTGACATGGCACCCCAGACCATCACTGACTGTGGGTACTTGACACTGGACTTTAGGCATTTTGGCATTTCCTTCCTCCCAGTCTTCCTCCAGACTCTGGCACCTTGATTTCCGAATGACATGCAAAATTTGCTTTCATCCAAAAAAAGTACTTTGAACCACTGAGTCCAATGCTGCGTTTTTGTAGCCCAGGTCAGGCGCTTCTGCCGCTGTTTCTGCTTCAAAAGTGGCTTGACCAGGGGAATGCGGCACCTGTAGCCCAGTCCACTGCTTCCACAGGTCCGCCAAGGTCTGGAATCAGCCCTTCTCCACAATCTTCTTCAGGGTCCGGTCACCTCTTCTGGTTGTGCAGCGTTTTCTGCCACACTTTTTCCTTCCCACAGACGTCCCACTGAGGTGGCTTGATCGAGCACTCTGGGAACAGCCTATTCACTCAGTGATTTCCTTCTGTGTCTTACCCTCTTGCTTTAGGGCGTCAATGATGGCCTTCTGGACAGCAGTCAGGTCGGCAGTCTTACCCATGATTGCGGTTTTGAGTAATGAACCAGGCTGGGAGTTTTTAAAAGCCTCAGGAATCTTTTGCAGGTGTTTAGAGTTAATTGGTTGATTCAGATGATTAGGTTAATAGCTCGTTTAGAGTACCTGAACATGATATGCTCATTTTTTGAGATAGGAATTTGGGGTTTTCATGAGCTGTATGCCAAAATCATCAGTATTCTAACAATAAAAGACCTGAAATATTTCTGTTGGTGTGCATTGAATTAAAAATATATGAAACTTTAATTTTTATCAGTACATTATAGAAAATAATGAACTTTATCACAATATGCTATTTTTTTTTAGAAGGCCTGTAGATTAAAATCTCCTGAATGATCATTTCTAGATCAGATCAATCTGGAAACGGAGTCTTGAAAAAGATCTATCTTTGCGTAGGATGGAGTATCCCTCCAGGTGGACTTCTTGGTCTGTTCCACGATCATCAAGACAGGTTTCAGTCACTGCTAAAACTGTACTTTTGTTTTCTGCACTGGTTCTTGTTCTTGGAGTTCACAGAGTTTTGGTATGGTAGATGATCTTCTTTTCCTTTGGACTGTTCTCTTTAGGGGTCGCCATAGCAAATGATCTGCCTTCATCTCTCCCTATCCTCTGCATCTTCTCCTCTTACTCCAACGACCTTCATGTCCGCCTTCACCACATCCATAAATCTTCTCTTTGGTCTTCCTCTGGGCCTTCCAACCTCAGCATCCTACTACCAATATACTCACTATTCCTCCTCTGTACATGTCCAAACCATCTCAATCTAGCCTCTTTGATATTGTCTCCAAAACATCTAACATGTGCTGTCCCTCTGATGTACTCATTTCTGATCCTATCCGTCCTCGTTACTCCCAAAGAGAACCTCAACATTTTCATCTCTGCTACCTCCAGCTCTGCCTCCTGTCTTTTCCCCAGGACCACTGTCTCTCACCCATACAACATTGCTGGCCTCATCACCGTCTTGTACACTTTTCCCTTCATTCTTGCCGAGACTCTCCTATCACACATCACACCGGACACTTTTCTCCATCCATTCCAACCTGCCTGCACGTGCTTCTTCACCTCTTTTCCACACTCTCCATTGCTCTGGATTGTTGAGCCTAAGTACTTAAAATCCTCCACCTTCTTTATCTCTGCTCCCTGTAACCTCACCATTCCTCTTGGGTCCTTGTCGTTCACACACATGTATTCTGTCTTACTGAGACTAACCTTCAATCCCCTCCTTTCCAGGGCATACCTCCACCTCTCTAGATTTCCTCCACTTGTTCTCTGCTCTCACTACAGATCACAATGTCATCTGCAAACATCATAGTCCATGGAGATTCTTATGGCGATTCTTGTCTCACCTCGTCTGTCAGCCTGTCCATCACCATAGCAAACAAGAAGGGGCTCAGAGCTGACCCTTGATGCAGTCTCACCTCCACCTTGAACTCTTCTGTCACACCGACAGCACACCTCACCACTGTCTTACATCTCTCATACATGTCCTGCATCACTCTAACATACTTCTCTGCCACTCCAGACTTCCTCATACAATACCACAGTAGATCTTGTATTTATATGCAAAAAGTGCAAGCCTTTACTTTTAAAACCTTCTAGTAATTTAGTTCATTTTTAACACCATTACCATGGTTATTGTCATCATTAGTATTAGTATTTGTTATTATTACATAATCATTACTATTCGTGATCTTATTAAAAAGATCTAGAGTTGCTAGTTGTTAGGAAGCAGCTTAGAAAATGAAGTCAAGTTTGTTCGAAGTATAAATTGAATCGTAGTCCTAAATCATTTCAGGAAAACAGTTTATATCACCAGCATTGAAAACTCATGTTCACAGGTTCTGAGTGGATATTTAATCATCATCATCAGGAGTGAGGGCTTCAAAGGTCAGAACCCCAACCAGCAGTAGCACATCACATCAAACACACACAATTTGTTTTCTATTATTTGTTTTCTGCTTTTTGTAAACAAGGTTCAGAAGAGAGACCCTGGCTATGCAGATAAACACTTTCGAACTAGCCACACCTCCACTGATGACATCACTCTTACTAGCCTATCCTAAGAACTGCAGGCCATGCTTTCTTTGAACTGACCAATTCTGTTTTTCCTTACCCCAGCGACTGTCTATGTATAAAAACCCTGAACATTATTCAGTAAAGTGAGGAAATTGTTGATAGCGGGCCAGTGTGGGTGACTTTGTGTTTCTTTCACCGGCCTGGAGAGGGAACATCTGACTGGTGCAGGGGTGTCTAAAACCAGGGTTTTCTTGGTCTCAACTATCACACAATCATAGCTTTCAAATTTTAATTTTCAGTGTACAGGGATCCCTCACTTTCTGTTGGTAATGGGGACCGAGACCCCCCGCAACCGCTGATTTCCGTGAAGTAGGATCGACCCCCCCCCCCCCCTGACTGATGTATACGTACATGTATATGTGTATATCAATAAATACACATTCAACACTATAAATACTTAATAATAATTAAACATTAAAAAATAATGCATAAGATGGAAATAAAATATAAATACAGTAGGCCCTTGATATTCACGGAGATTTGTTTCCGGCCCCTCCCACGAATGAAGATAATCCGCGAGTTCTGTACCCGGAAGTAAAACCCCATGTATCATATTACATGCACAAATGATCAACCAGAGTAAAGTACTATGTATCTATTACATGTGCTAAAATATCTTACTCATTAATGCAGTACTAACATAGTAAAATATAGCACATAGTAATGATTCAGAAAAAGCTTTTAATTTTGACTGTGATATTTATTAATAAAATATATAAACATTATACAGCTTACTATCTATCTCTATATCTTCTTTTCCTTTCGGCTTTTCACTTCAGGGGTTGCCACAGTGAATCATCTGCCTCTATCTCACCATATCCTCTGCATCTTCTCCTCTTACACCAACTGCCTTCACGTCCTCCTTCACCACGTCCATGAATCGTCTCTTTGGTCTTCCTCTAGGCCTTCTGTCTGGTGGTTCCAACCTCAGCATCCTACTACCAATATACTCACTATCCCTCCTCTGTTCATGTCCAAACCATCTCAATCTAGCCTCTCTGACTTTGTCTCCAAAACCTCTAACATATTCTGTCCCTCTGTTGTGCTCATTCCTGATCCTATCCATCCTCATTACTCCCAAAGAGAACCTCAACATTTTCATCTCTGCTACCTCCAGCTCTGCCTCCTGTCTTTTCCCCAGTGCCACTGTTTCTAAACCATACAACATCGCTGGCCTCAACACTGTCTTGTACACTTTTCCTTTCATTTATCTATCTATCTCTCTCTCTCTCTCATATATATATATATATATATATATATACACATACACACATATATACATCTATACACACACACACACATATATATACATATATACACACATACATACAATATGTATATGTTTTCATTTTGTATGTATAATATATCATCCAGTTAAGCGCTGTCTCTTCTGAAGACATAAGACTTTCTCCTGAAGAAACAAGTTTCCTCTGAAGTGCCTGAACTTGAATTAAGTAATCTCATTTCCTCCCAATAAACACACACCGCATGCTCACCTCAATTAAAGCGCGCTTCTTAAGTTCTTCCCCGTTGAATGTGAGGCATTTGTTGCAGGTGACACACAGAGTTTGATCTTGCACACTTAAAAGAATAGAAGTCCGGATAAGCCGCGCTTCATCTCACAAGCTGTTTGTCACCTGCAAAAATGTGAGTTAATCCTCTAGCGCAGGGATAAGCATGTTTGTGTTTATCGAGAGTAGATGAGAATGAAATTCAGGTGTGAGCCACGGAGCAGCTCGGTCACACCCCTCAGCCGGAGCAGACAGTTAGAGTTCGAATCAAAGTCAAAATCAAAGTCCCCCAAAACAGACCATAACAAAAAGAATATAAAAGAACATGAAATGTAATAAATTGGATAAACAAAACAAAATGATAAACATGCTACACCACAGTACATAAAATCACACTCACAAACATTCTAAACATTAACTTAGGTACTGTACTGGAAAAATGATTGAAAAAGACTTTAATAGTTGAGTGCTTTCAGATGATTATTTCTCTTCAGTCACTTCAGAGGAAACTGTCGTTTCTTCAGAAGAAAGTCTTATTTCTTCAGAAGTGACATCCAACGTCATTACCTTTTCTCGCGCTTAGCCCAAGATGCACAGCATTTGAGTGGCATCATACAGCTTAACTGGTAATTAAAACACACTAAAAAAAGAGGCTCATTGAAAACTTGTACGCAAATGAGGAAAAAGGGGCGTTACATCATCTCAACCAATCAGCAGGAAAGAGGACAGCCATTGGCTGAATTTGAGTGACGTGTCAATTGCTTGGCCATTCGAGAATACTCAAACCGTCAGTGCAAAACCGCGAATAGTCAAGGGCCTACTGTACATTCACCTACAGACACGCGCACACACACACAGATGCGAACCTCACATGAAAATGTTAGTAGTTTTGTTGGGTTGTTTTTTGTTTTGGGTTTTTTTGCATAATTGGCCTTGTTTGTGGCATTTTCCTTAATTTTCCCCTCATTTTTCCTTATTTATTTATTTTTCGATTAATATTTTTGAAAAACCCGCTATGCACTGAAGCGGTAGGAACTGAAGCATGAAGTAGCGGGGGATCACTGTATATTAAACTAAAAAGCAAAACTTAGTTATTGCCTTGTATCCTGTAAGACGATAAACGAGACTGGTTTGTACCATCCATTCTATTCATATAGAACCAGAGAGAAGGTTTATGGATGTGGTGAAGGAGGACATCAAGGTAGGTGGTGTAAGAGAAGAAGATACAGAGGATAGGGTGAGATGGAGGCAGATGAGTCGCTGTGGCGACCCCTGAAGGGAATAGCCGAAAGGAAAAAAAAGATTCTATTGATATAGGAGTTGTCATTGCTCCATAATACAGGGAGAGGGATAATGATAAGTATAGCCTCTTAAACTCACTCCTTTTATCCATTACTATCTCAGAACACACCTGAGCAGGTAAAACAGGCTACATCGCAATTATTTACCTGTTCAGGCATGTTACGTACATAGTTTGTATTCAAGTGTGATATGCACAGTGTAGCTGAGAGCTAAAAATACATGGAAAACTATTATTAACAAAAACAACAATTATCATCATTAACAACAAAACAACTTTTATTATTATTATTAATTATTAACAACAATAACAATTACTATAATGAATATTAATTCATTCAGTTTATAAGCTGCTTAATCATAATTAGGGTCGTGGGGAGGATGGCGCCCATTTTGGCCGACTCTGAGCGAAGGCAAAGTACACCCTGAATAGTTTGCCAAGCCATCGCAGGGCCAACACTCACACAACCATTCATGTTCACTTTTTTTTTTTTTTGGGCAGATCTGGAACAGACAAATAACCTACTGTGCGTGTTTTTGGACTGTGCGAGGAAATGGGAATACCTGGAGGAAACCATCCCAAGCAAGAGAACATGCAAACTCCACACAGAAACACCCGAGTGGGGAATCGAACCCAGGACCTTCTTGCTGTGAGGCAGATGTGCTAAACACTGCACTCCGGACCCGGTATTCTTCTTCTTCTTCTTATTATTATTATAATAATCATTAACAATCACAACAGCGAAAAATACAACAATAACAATTAATAATAGCAAAATAATAATGATAACAATAGTATTATTAATAATAACACAGATAACAATAACAACAATACTTATAATCTCAGTTAAATCAGTATCGGTAGGAAGCTGATGCTTGGCCTTGTAGTTATGGATATTTGATTCCATTCAGCAGATTCTCTTATTATAAATTTTAATGAAATTACAGGAACCTGATGAATACAATGTAACTTTCAAATACTCGTCATTACTCAATAGCTCAATATTTCATGATTTTAATGAGCTCCATGCATATTCATCTTCTGTCCGCACATTTAGTTTAAAAATGAACCTGAGAAGTAAATGAGTGGTACAACTACAATCAGAGTTCACATCATATAAAGCTGGATAACATGACAGAATCTCTCTCTCTCTCACACACACACACACCGTGTCTCTCTCTCTCTCTCTCTCTCTCTTACACACACTCACACAGTCTCTCTCCCATACACTGTGTTTCTCTGTCACACTCACATAGTCTCTCTCTCTCTCTCTCTCTCTCTCTCTCTCCCACTCACACACAGTCTCAGATATACTGTAGTATAGTAAGTACAGACACCTTGCACTGGGACTGTATAGTGCAGGGACGTGGCCCCTGGTGGCGGATGGGAGATTGCATACTTGGACTACAGACACGTGGCCCAACACAGTCTAAGGGAAAGATACCCTGAGAGAAAATCCTGGCCCTCCAAGTCTGGGAGTTGGACAGAAAGTTAACTACTTCCTCCTGTAAAAACAAGCCAGTTCCAGAAACATCGGACAACACTAATCGAGAAAGTGAGGGAGGAGCGGGGATCACCGACACCGGCACCATGACGACGATGGGTGAAAGCCTCCGGGAAACCCAACATCCAACAAGGTCCCTTGCAAGTCCAAAAACTAGTCTCACCATTGGTCACTGGAATGTAAGGACACCGTACAGAGGAGGAGCAGCAGCACAGATTGCTCCTGTCAATCTGCTTTCTCTGATTCCCAGTATGTCTCGGTGGTATCCCTCCATCTCTCTTGAAAACAATAATCTACTGTGGAGATGAGGAGTTGCCATCATGATTAGCCAGCAAGCTGAAAAATCACTCTGAGTGGACGCCCATCAATAAGAGAATCCTAACAGTTAGATTTTACACCAGATACAGAAGAATCACCATGATTCAAGTCTATGCCCCCAAAATGAGAAGGAAAATCATGAGGAGGAGCAATTCTATCAGGCGCTTCAGGACGCAGCAGATGGATGCAATAAAAATGACATTATTGTCATGGGGACCTCAATGCCAAAGTTCGCAAAGAGAACACTGGGTCCGAGAGAACAATGGGAACGCACGGTCTAGGAACACAGAATGACAATGGAGAGAGACTGCGTGACTTTAGCCAGATGAATGTGCTTGTTATGACAGAAACGTTATTTCCCCACAAAGACATCCACAAAGCAGCTGATGAGAGAGTGAGAAACCAAATTGAGCACTTTTTGATTAGCAGACAGTGGAGGTCGTCTGTACTGGATTCTCGGGTGCAGAGAGAGGCAGATGCCAACAGCAACCGCAACCTGGCGATTACCAGCATCAAGCTGCGTCTCAAGTCACACAGGAACAAAAGCAAGGTCAAGACAAAACTCAGTGTGGATAGACTAAAAGATGAGGAAGCAAAGAAGTAGTTCTGCGAGGCGGTAAGGAGCAACCTGGAAGAGATGAAGATGGAGAGTGAAGACATAGAAGAGATATGGGAGCAGCAGAGAAGCACATATGTCAGCGCTGCAGAAGAACTTGGATTCAACAAAGGGAAAAGCAAACTATAGATCAGCAAGACCTCCTGAAAGTTGATAGATGAGAGAAAAGGCTTTAAGACTAAGATAGATAGCACTGCTCAGAAAGGATTAGGAACAGGATGAAGGAAGAATACAGGGAGAAGGAGAGATGTGAAGAGGAGTGTAAGGGAGGACAAGAGAAGATGGATGGCACAAAAAGCAAAGAAAGCACAGGCAGCAGCCGAAAATGGGCAGCAGAAGAAATTGTACAACATAGTGAAGCAACTGGCAGGAGAAAGCACCAGACAGGCTACAGTGGTGAAGGACAAGAATGGAAAACTGATAAAGAACAAAGAGGTCAGGTTAGAAGGATGGAAGGAGCATTTCCAGGAAGTGCTCAACAGAGATGCACTGGAGGAACCACCTCAGGAAGAGGAGATAGAGAAGAAATTGATATATCTACAGAAGCTCTAACTTTACAGGAAATCAAAACAGCACTGAAAGCCCTCAACAATGAGGAAAGCCCCAGGAACAGACCAAATTACAGCAGAGATGCTCAAAGCAGACATAGAACAAACCAGTATGGAATTGAAAAAAATATTTGAACTGATTTTGGAAAAGGAAGCAGTTCCTACAGCATGGACAAAAGGGCTCATTTACAAAATTCCAAAGAAAGGAACTCTTCAGGAATGCAGAAACTGGAGGGTGGTTACATTGTTGCCGATGGGCAGCAAGGTTATCAGCAGGATACTGGTCAACAGATTACCAGAAGGTGTTGACTCATTACTTAGGAAAGGACAAGGGCTTCAGAAAAGGCAGAGGAACTGTGGAGCAGATATTCATCATCAGAAATATTCTGGAACAAGTCAACGAACGGAATGCTACCCTCGACATCCACTTCATTGGATTTGAGAAGATATTTGATTCCATACATAGAGAGAGCCTGTTTATCATTATGCACCAGTATGGAATCCCCACAAAGCTAATACAGATGGTCAGATATCTTTATGAGGACTTCCAGTGCTCGGTCATTGATGACAACAAAACAGATTGGTTCCCAGTGATGACCGGAGTGAAACAGGGATGCTGCATGTCAGGATTCCTCTTCCTCCAGGTCATTGACTGGGTCATGCGAAAAACAACCCAAGGTCAAAGACATACTGTCAGTGCTGCTGTATGGATGTGAGACCTGGAAGCTTACAAAGGGAGAGGAAGTAAACCTAGATACCTTCCAGTGCAAGTGTCTCAGGAGGATCTTCAAGATCAGATGGCAACAGCATCTCTCCAACCAGACACTCCTTGAGATGGCAAGGGCAGAGAGATCAGTGAGGAGGTGAGAAAACGGAGATGGAACTGGATTGGTCATGTCCCGAGAAAGGACCTGCGGGCTGACTGTACTGTGGCCCTAGAGTGGGCACCAGAAGGACAAAGGAAGAGAGCCCGCCCAAAAGCAACTTGGCGAAGAATGGTTAAGATGGAGAGAACCATTGCTGGCTGGACCTCGTGGAACTTGGTATGCCGCGCAGCTGCAAATTGGCCCCAATGGAGGAGTGATGTCCAAGCCTTATGTGCCTCCTGGCACTGAGAGAATTAAGAAACAAGTACAGATAATCATCAATATACTTCACCATAAAACTTTACACCACTTATAATGATATGTTAATCCATTACTTTATTAACACACACACACATCGATTCACAGACACAAAATGTACTGCATATAATGATGATGTCTACACACAGACAGTTTACCTAACATTCATCTCATGTCTGTACAATGTTTATTAAACACAATTATATGATGATCATCCAGACTTCAATGATCATGTCTGGAACTAGCATTAATCTGCAATGGCAAATCATTCAAAATAACAGCGAATACACATGATTTAAAAACTATAAACGAGATGAGTGCAGTGCATTGTGGGTATTCCGTGCAGGCGTTAGTGTGCTGTGTTTGGGATGTGATCGGCCCGATAGCGCACAGTGATGCAGTTACAATGTCGGTGTAATGCTGTTGTATTGATCATGATGGAATGTGTTGATCTTGGTATGGACTGTGATATCAATATTTCTACTGTTAATATGACCCAAAAGAAGTGACTAGTATATTATAAATAATAAACCCTGAAAGGCGCAGATGCTGCGGGGACTGATGCTGCGATTACAAATGATGTTTTTCTATTGTTCTGGTGTTATATTGAGGCCGCTAGTGGGTTTCTTTTGTGAATTTATCCAAAAGTAGTGCAGTAAGTAATTATCAGGAGGCTCAGGATTAGAACTGGGATGTGTTAATACATTGATATATATGTAATGATGCCTACACTGCCTTGTCTGCAGTGGGATGAGACTGTTTAGGTTTCCATGGTGTCCTGGAAACCCCAGACCTCGAGTACAGCAATCTGGAAGTTCTCAGTACACAGCGGTGGATTGTTGAAGGTGGAGCAGTGACCCGATTGGCCGTGATTCAGCTCCGAGTCGATATAAAGTGCGTTCCCTTCACCGCCCCCTGAATTATAAACAACAATAAACAACCATAAACAACATACACAGCAACTGTATTAAAAATCCTTGTGCTGTAATGGTCATTATTCTGAGATGCCACAGTTATTGTGTTCATCATGTTATTCTGTGTGAGATAATCTGTGTAATGGTATTATTTGTGTGTGTGTGTGTGTGTGTGTGTGTGTGTGTGTGTGTGAGATAATCTACATGGTGTTATTGTGTGTGTGAGACACAATCTGTGTGATGTTATTGTGTGTGTGAGATAACCTGTGCAATGTGTGTGAGATAATCTCTGCGATGTTATTGTGTGTGATATACAAACTGGATTCCATAAAAAGTTGCGACACTACAAATTGTGAATAAAAACTGAGTGCAATTACAAACGCTCCCCGACTTACGTTTTTAATCGGTTCCGGACGGCCAAATGCAAGTTGAAAGTGAACGTAAATTGTTACAGTGACGTATGACGTGTGACATATGACGCTCATACTGTACTATACATCCATAAATACCATTACCGTATCCCATTAAACACCCCTAAATCAATTATTATAAACATATTTTCCTTTCGGCTTTTTTCCTTTCTTGGGAGTCGCCAGAGCGAATCATCTGAGTCACACATTTGATTTGGCAGAGGTTTTTATGTCGGATGTCCTTCCTGTCACAACCCTTTTAGCAAGGGACAGAAACACAATTATTATAAACATAATATTGTAAAATAATTTCAAATCACAATTATTATAAACATAACATTGTAAAATAATTTCAAATATATCAAATAATATCAATATTAATTTCAAATAAGTCACTTATTTATAGTGAGTTACTCTACATGAACCTTAAAACAGTCAATCAACGCTTACAATATGTGAAGCGCTCAATACCGAAAGTAGTGTACTTGTGAAAGTAGTGTACTTGCTGTGGGTTATACAGACTTCCGGTCTTTCAAGTGCACAAGGGTGCCGTTGAACTCGTTTAGAACACAGCCTGCACTTATGCAGTCTCCCAGCAAAGCGGAGAGTTCTTTCTTTTGTGCAAGTAAGTAAATAAACTTTATTCAAGAGATGCATACAAAGAACAAGTACAAATCCTAATGAATATTAATATAAAAATAAGTATACACTCTTAGGATTCTGCTAAAAGATAATAAATATAAAGATTGTGCCGATCTGAGCAGATAGTTAATTCATCTGTGTGTATGAGACTTGTACCCATGCTAGTAGGCTTACACTTCTGACCAACCAGATTTGCTTGGGGCTACAAAAGTCTACAAACCAGTGATCACAGAGACAACGTCTTAACACAAGGGTAACATGCTATATAACAGATATATACTGTGTATATATATATATATAAACAAAAATAAAAGGGCAGGACAAAGACTTTCTATTGAAACTCCATTTATCACTACAGATCTGTTTCGAGGGGTGGTGAAACCATCCTCTCTCTTCAGGTGATTATAGAAGATTCTTCAATAGAAATAGAAAGTCTTTGTCCTGTCCTTTTATTTTTGTTATTTGCTCTACCAAAAAGTATTGAGCACTCTCCTACGGAAGGATCTACTCAAAAAATCCTATGTATATATATATATCTTCTTTTCCTTTCGGCTGTTCCCTTCAGGGGTCGCCACAGCAAATGATCTGCCTCCATCTCTCCCTATCCTCTGCATCTTCTACTCTTACTCCAACGACCTTCATGTCCGCCTTCACTGCATCCATAAATCTTCTCTTTGGTCTTCCTCTGGGCCTTTTGCCTGGTAGTTCCAACCTCAGCATCCTACGACCAATATACTCACTATCCCTCCTCTGTACATGTCCAAACCATCTCAATCTAGCCTCTCTGACTTTGTCTCCAAAACATCTAACATGTGCTGTCCCTCTGATGTACTCATTTCTGATCCTATCCATCCTCGTTACTCCCAAAGAGAACCTCAACATTTTCATCTCTGCTACCTCCAACTCTGACTCCTGTCTTTTCCCCAGGGCCACTGTCTCTAAACCATACAACATTGCTGGCCTCATCACCGTCTTGTACACTTTTCCCTTCATTCTTGCCGATACTCTCCTATCACACATCACAATCGGACACTTTTCTCCATCCATTCCAACCTGCCTGCACGCGCTTCTTCACCTCTTTTCCACACTCTCCATTGCTCTGGATTGTTGAGCCTAAGTACTTAAAATCCTCCACCTTCTTTATCTCTGCCCCCTGTAACCTCAAAGTTCCTCTTGGGTCCTTGTCGTTCACACACATGTATTCTGTCTTACTAAGACTAACCTTCAATCCCCTCCTTTCCAGGGCATACCTCCACCTCTCTAGATTTTCCTCCACTTGGTCTCTGCTCTCACTACAGATCACAATGTCATCTGCAAACATCATAGTCCATGGAGATTCTTGTCTAACCTCATCTGTTAGCCTGTCCATCACCATAGCAAACAAGAAGGGGCTGAGAGCTGACCCTTGATGTAGTCCCACCTCCACCTTGAACTCTTCTGTCACACCGACAGCACACCTCACCACTGTCTTACATCTATCATACATGTCCTGCACCACTCTAACATACTTCTCTGTCACTCCAGACTTCCTCATACAATACCACAGTTCTTCTCTCGGCACCCTGTCATATGCTTTCTCCAGATCCACAAAGGCACAATGCAGCTCCTTCTGACCTTCTCTGTACTTCTCTATTAACATCCTCAAAGCAAACACTGCATCTGTGGTGCTCTTTCTTGGCATGAAACCAAACTGTTGTTCACAAATGCTGACCTCTGCCCTTAGTCTTGCTTCCACTATTCTTTCCCATAGCTTCATTGTATGGCTCATCAACTTTATCCCTCTGTAGTTGCCACAACTCTGTACATCGCCCTTGTTCTTAAAAATGGGCACAAGCACACTTCTCCTCCATTCCTCTGGCATCTGCTCACTTTCTAAGACCTTGTTGAATATTCTTGTCAGAAAATCTACTGCTACCTCCCCTAGACACTTCCATACCTCAACTGGTATGTCATCAGGGACCAACTGCCTTTCCACTCTTCATCCTCTTCAATGCCCTCCTCACTTCTCCCTTACTAATCTTTGCTACTTCCTGCTCCTCAACGGTCACCCCTTCTACTCTTTTTCTCTCTCATTTTCCTCATTCATCAGCTCTTCAAAGTACTCTTTCCATCTTCCCAGCACACTTCTGTCATCAGTCAATACATTTCCCTCTCTGTCCTTTATCACTCTAACTTGCTGCACGTCTTTCCCATCTCTATTTCTCTGCTGTGCTAACCTGTATAGATCATTTTCTCCCTCCTTACTGTTCAACCTATCATACAAGTCATCATACGCCCTCTGTTTGGCCTTTGACACTGCTACCTTCGCCTTACGCTGTGTCTCCCTGTACTCCTGTTTACTCTCTTCGGTCCTCTCAATGTCCCACTTCTTCTTGGCTAACCTCTTCTTTTGTACACACTCCTGCACTTCCTCATTCCACCACCAAGTTTCCTTATCTACTTTCCTTCCAGAGGACACACCAAATACTCTCCTACCGGTCTCCCTGATCACATTGGCTGTGGTTGTCCAGTCCTCTGGAAGCACTTCCTGACTACCCAAAGCCTGTTTCAACTCCTCCTTGAAGACAACACGACACTCTTCCTTTTCAGCTTCCACCACTTTGTCTTCTGCTCTACCTTTGCCTTTTTCACCTTTCTCACCATCAGTGTCATCCTGCACACCACCATCCTATGCTGTTTGGCAACACTCTCACCCACTACTACTTTGCAGTCACTGACTTCCTTCAAATTACCTCGCCTACACAAGATGTAGTCTACCTGTGTGCTCTTACCTCCGCTTTCATAAGTCACCCTATGCTTCTGTTTCTTCTGGAAGAAAGTATTCACCACAGCCATTTCCATCCTTTTTGCAAAATCGATCAACATCTGTCCTTCTGTGTTCCTGTCCTGGATACCAAACCTGCCCATCACTTCCTCGTCCCCTCTGTTGCCTGCACCAACATGTCCATTGAAGTCTGCTCCAATGACCACTCTTTCACCTCTGGGGTACTCTGCATCACTTCATCTAACTCACTCCAGAATCTCTCCTTCTCTTCTAGCTTACATCCTGCCTGTGGGGCATAAGCACTAACAACATTGACTATCACGCCTTCAATTTCTAACTTGAGACTCATCACTCTGTCTGACACTCTTTTCACTTCTAGAACATTCCTGACAAACCCCTCCTTCAAGATGACTCCTACTCCATTTCTCTTCCCATCCACACCATTATAAAACAGTTTAAACCCTGCTCCTAAGCTTTTAGCCTTTCTACCTTTCCACCTTGTCTCCTGAACACACAGTATGTCCACCTTCCTCCTCTGCATCATGTCAGCCAGCTCCTATCTTTTCCTTGCATAGTTCCAACATTCAAAGTCCCTACTCTCAGTCCGAGGCTCACGCATTTCCTCTTCTCTCTCTGCCTACGGACACGCCTCCCGCCTCTCCTTCTTCGACGTCTTCGACCAACAGTAGTCCAATTTCCATCAGCACCCTGTTGGTTGACAGCACTGATGGCGGTCGTTGTTAACCCGGCCTCGACCGATCCGGTATGAATTTTGTTTTGATCATTTGCATTTTTAAATGTGGCAGAAGTTTTACGCCGGATGCCCTTCCTGTCGCAACCCTCTGCATTTATCCGGCTTGGGATCGGCATAAGGGGAGAGACACTGGTTAGTGCCCCCGCCTCATGGCTGCATTTATATATATATATATATATATATATATATATATATATATATATATATACACACACACACACACACACACACACACACACACTCAGTCTGTAGTTTGTAAACGAATGCAGCATCATTGTGTCATTACGTCAGCGTACTACGTAGGTACATCTAAACTCAAAATTTGACTTGTTTAAAAAAAAAAAAAAAAAAACCCAAAACAAAACGTAAAGTCGAAAAAACGTAAAATGGATGAACGGAAGTCGGGGAGCGTCTGTATGCGAAAGTGCCAAAGTTGAATACAGACACTCCCCGACTTACGTTTTTAATTGGTTCCAGACGGCCGAACGGAATTTGAAAGTGAACGCAAGTTGTTACAGTGATATATGACGCTCATACTGTACTATACATCCATAAATACCATTACCGTATCTCATAAAACACCCCTAAATCAATTATTATAAACATAACATTGTAATTAATATCAAATATATTAAATAATATCAACATTAATTTCAAATAAGTCACTTATTTACACCGAGTCACTTTACATGAAGCTTAAAACAGCCAATCAACGCTTACAATATGTGAGGCGCTCAAAACCGAAAGTAGTGTACAGTCGGCCCCCAATTTAAGAAGACCCCATTGTACGAAATCCCCGGATTACGAAAAACATTTTCTTGAGTTTATGCCCCCAAAATATGAAACAACCCCCTCTTACAAAAAGAAATTCAAATGCGCCCATCAAAATTTCACACGACGCGCGAGTTGCTCTCTCATTGGCTGTCTCTCAACATCCCGCCCCACTGGCCTCCCAGATAGAGACAGAAGGAAGCTTCACTCTTTAGTTTAGTTTTTTAAGTTGTTTTAATTCAGTAAATGTTTAATAAATGTGGGCGCATTTGAGCTCATCTGGAATTCCGATCCCTCAATGAATCAAATTAAAGTTGAGTTTGTCAAGCAGGGAATGTGCTTTGAATTCACGTCTTGTGGGCGTGGCCCGCAGTGCGCGAGAGAGAGAGAGAGAGAGAGAGAGAGAGAGAGAAGGAATAACACTTTAGTTTTTAGTTGTTTTTTAAGTTGTTTTAATTCAGTAAATGGTCAAGCAGGGAATGCGCTTTGAATTCATGTCTTGTGGGCGTGGCCTGCAGCACGTGCACGTCCATGCGGGACAGAGAGAGAGAGAGAGAGAGAAGGAATAATGCTTTAGTTTTTTTAAGTTGTTTAATTCAGTAAATGTTTAATAAATGTGGGCGCATTTGAGTTTATCTGGCATCCTGATCCCTCAAGGAATCAAATTAAAGTTGAGTTTGTCAAGCAGGGAATGCGCTTTGAATTCCACGTCTTGTGGGCGTGGCCCACAGCGCGCGCACAAGAGACAGAGAGAGAGAGAGAGGAGAGAGCGCGAGGTGTGTGTGTGTGTGCTAATAAAAATGTTTAATAATGGTTTAATTAATAAATATGTTAAGTTAATAAAATGGTTTAATGGTTTAATAAATAATTTTCTTTTACTTTTAACACATATTTCATACAAAATTGGTGTAGTTTTATCATTTTAAAGGGTTTATGGGGTTTATCCAGTCCAAGGACTGGAGCCTTGGAACGAATTAGGCGCTTAACATGTAAGATGCGACCCCTACTTACGAAATCCACCTTATACGAAAATGGCTCTGGAACGGATTAATTTCGTAAATTGGGGGCCGACTGTACTTGCGAAAGTAGTGTACTTGCTGTGGGTTATACGGACATCCGGTCTTTCAATGCACAAGGGTACCGTTGAACTTGTTTAGAACAGCCTGCACTGATGTGAATCACCAGCAGAGTGGAGAGGTGGATTCGGGTTTTCATTCATTTTCCAACTGTTTGCTTAACTGAGTATGCGTTAGATTGTGCCAATCCGAGCAGATAGTTAATTTATCTCTGTGTATGAGACTTGCACCCATGCTAGTAGGCTTACGCTTCTGTCTGTCTTCCTTTCGGCTTTTTCCCTTTTACTCGGGAGTCGCTTCTGACCACCATATTTGCTTTGGGTAACAAAAGTCCGCAAAACAGTGTAAACACAAAGATCACAGAGATGACGTCTTAACACAAGGATAATACGCTATATAACTGAGATTTATATATATATATATATATATATATATATATATATATAAAAATAAAACTGAACTGGAAAGGAGGGGCACGTTCAGTCTGTCGTTTGTAAACAAAGCGTCATTACGTCAGCGTACTACGTATGTACGTCTAAACTCAAAATTTGACTTTTTTTTGGGAAAAAAAAAAATGTAAAATCGAAAAAACGTAAAACGGATGAACGCAAGTCGGGGAGTGTCTGTATTTTATTCCGAATAGAACATAGATGATGGATCAAAAGTTTAAACTAAGAAAATGTATCATTTTAAGGAAAAAATATGTAGATTTTAAATTTCATGCCGTCAACAAATCTCAAAAAAGTTGGGACAGGTAGGAATAAGAGGCTGGAAAAGTCAATTTCACTTATAACAGCTGGAATACCAATTATCACTAATGAGGTCCTTTGGAAACATGACTGAGGATAAAAAGAGCTCAGAGTGGCAGTGTCTCTCAGGAGTGAAGATGGGTTGAGGATCACACATACAATAACATCACACAGACTATTACACACAGTAACATTGGGGGAATTGGTGATCTGTGATAATCTGTGTGATGTTGTGTTTGCGCGATAATCTGTGTGATGTTATTGCGCGATAAGCTGTGTGATGTTATTGCGCGATAATCTGTGTGGTGTTATTGCGCGATAATCTGTGTGGTGTTATTGCGCGATAATCTGTGTGGTGTTATTGCGCGATAATCTGTGTGGTGTTATTGCGCGATAATCTGTGTGGTGTTATTGCGCGATAATCTGTGTGGTGTTATTGCGCGATAATCTGTGTGGTGTTATTGCGCGATAATCTGTGTGGTGTTATTGCGCGATAATCTGTGTGGTGTTATTGCGCGATAATCTGTGTGGTGTTATTGCGCGATAATCGGTGTGATGTTATTGCGCGATAATCGGTGTGATGTTATTGCGCGATAATCGGTGTGATGTTATTGCGCGATAATCTGTGTGATGTTATTGCGCGATAATCTGTGTGATGTTATTGTGTGATAATCTGTGATATTGTGCGTGAGATCTGTGTGATGTTATTGTATGTGACATAATCTGTGTGATGTTATTGTGTTTGTGTGATAATCTGTGTGATGCTTTGCGTGATAATCTGTGTGATGCTTTGCGTGATAATCTGTGTGATGTTATTGTGTGATAATCTGTGTGATGTTATTGTGTGTGAGATAATCTGTATGTTATTGTATGTGACATAATCTGTGTGATGTTATTGTGTTTGCGTGATAATCTGTGTGATGTTTTGCGTGATAATCTGTGTGATGTTTTGCGTGATAATCTGTGTGATGTTTTGCGTGATAATCTGTTTGATGCTTTGCGTGATAATCTCTGTGATTTAATTGTGTGATAATCTGTGTGATGTTATTGTGTGTGATGATCTGTGTGATGTTATTGTGTGTGATGATCTGTGTGATGTTATTGTGTGTGATGATCTGTGTGATGTTATTGTGTGTGATGATCTGTGTGATGTTGTGTGTGAGATAATCTGTATGTTAATGTATGTGACATAATCTGTGTGATGTTATTGTGGGATAATCTGTGTGGTGTTATTGCGCGATAATCTGTGTGGTGTTATTGCGCGATAATCGGTGTGATGTTATTGCGCGATAATCGGTGTGATGTTATTGCGCGATAATCGGTGTGATGTTATTGCGCGATAATCGGTGTGATGTTATTGCGCGATAATCGGTGTGATGTTATTGCGCGATAATCTGTGTGATGTTATTGCGCGATAATCTGTGTGATGTTATTGTGTGATAATCTGTGATATTGTGCGTGAGATCTGTGTGATGTTATTGTATGTGACATAATCTGTGTGATGTTATTGTGTTTGTGTGATAATCTGTGTGATGCTCTGCGTGATAATCTGTGTGATGCTTTGCGTGATAATCTGTGTGATGTTATTGTGTGATAATCTGTGTGATGTTATTGTGTGTGAGATAATCTGTATGTTATTGTATGTGACATAATCTGTGTGATGTTTTGCGTGATAATCTGTGTGATGTTTTGCGTGATAATCTGTGTGATGTTTTGCGTGATAATCTGTGTGATGTTTTGCGTGATAATCTGTTTGATGCTTTGCGTGATAATCTCTGTGATTTAATTGTGTGATAATCTGTGTGATGTTATTGTGTGTGATGATCTGTGTGATGTTATTGTGTGTGATGATCTGTGTGATGTTATTGTGTGTGATGATCTGTGTGATGTTGTGTGTGAGATAATCTGTATGTTAATGTATGTGACATAATCTGTGTGATGTTATTGTGGGATAATCTGTGTGATGTTATTGTGGGATAATCTGTGTGATGTTATTGTGTGTGATGATCTGTGTGATGTTATTGTGTGTGATGATCTGTGTGATGTTGTGTGTGAGATAATCTGTATGTTAATGTATGTGACATAATCTGTGTGATGTTATTGTGGGATAATCTGTGTGATGTTATTGTGGGATAATCTGTGTGATGTTATTGTGGGATAATCTGTGTGATGTTATTGTGTGATAATCTGTGTGATGTTATTGTGTGATAATCTGTGTGATGTTATTGTGTGATAATCTGTGTGATGTTATTGTGTGATAATCTGTGTGATGTTATTGTGTGATAATCTGTGTGATGTTATTGTGGGATAATCTGTGTGATGTTATTGTGGGATAATCTGTGTGATGTTATTGTGGGATAATCTGTGTGATGTTATTGTGGGATAATCTGTGTGATGTTATTGTGGGATAATCTGTGTGATGTTATTGTGGGATAATCTGTGTGATGTTATTGTGGGATAATCTGTGTGATGTTATTGGTGTATGTGTGTGTGTGGTGATAATGTGTAATGTTATTGTGTGTGTGAGACCATGTGTGTGTGTGTGATGTTATGTGTGTGATGTTACTTTGTGTTTATGACATGCATGTGATGTTACTGTGCACGATAGTGTGTGTGTGTGTGATCATGCAGTGTGTATTATGTGTGTATGATCATGCAGTGTGTGTATTGTGGTTGTGATGTTACTGTATGCATAAGATGTTTTTATGCATGTATATATTATGTGTGTGTGTGTGTATATGATGTTATATGTGTAATGTTACTGTGTGTATGATGATGCTGTGTGTACAATGTGTGCCTGTGTGGGTGTGTGCATGTGTATGTACATATTACTGTGTGCATATGATGTCACTCACCAATGATAAGAAAGTCAAAGTTTCCTGCCATAAACATGGATGTGTTAAGAGCATTCAGGGGAAAGTGTCGAGCCGCAAGAAATGGTGACAGGTGGGTGGGGTCGGTGCCAGAGTTGGGCGGAGCCTCTACAGTAAGTGAATTTATGTTCTCATCCATATCTGGAACATTAGAATTCGCTGCACAATCAGACTCCGAGCTAGCCAGCTCTGGATGTTTAATGATGACCCACTCATAACGCTCGATCTCAGGCTTCATCTACACACACACACACACACACACACATTAGGGCTGCAACAACTAATCAATTTAGTAAATTACTAAAATAATTGGAAACTAAAAATAATTACTTGAGTCTATGTGATTTTACACAAATGAGTACAGTGGCTCCTATTATTGTGAGCACAGTTAGGTAATCCAAGTCACAGTAGCTGTGAAGCACCATTAATCTGGATGCCAACTACCATAAAAAAAGAGAGCAAGGAAGAGGGGGGAGAAGCAGAAGAAAAAAGGAGAAAAGGAGGCAGAAAAGAAGAAAGGAAGAAGAGGATAGGAAGGGGAAAGGAGGATGAGAAGAGAATAATCATAAGGATGAGTAGAAGAAGGGAGGATGAGAAGGAAGAAAAGGAAAAGAGAAGATAAAGAAGGGAAAGAAGAGAAGGGAGAGTAGGAGGAGAAAGAAGACAACTATAAGAAGACAAGAAGGAAGAGGGGAAGGTGAAAAAAGAAAGGAAGGAGAGAACTGTCAGTCCTTTTCCTCTATCCATTGGATTAATAACTGATAAATCAAAAAGACTGAACTGAAGACCCAATCATTTTAAAGAGTAGCTGTAATATATGTTAATGCACGCGCGTGCGCGCACACACACACACACACACACGCACGCGCTCACACACGCACGCACGCACACTCTTCTCTTTTATATCCTTGTCCGCATCACAGTTAGCACAGATGACCATCACAGCCGGCTCGCGTCACAATGACTTCACAGTGCAACCACGGCATGTCACAAGCACTGTCCTACTTGCAACAGAACTGCGCACTGCTGGTGTCTATAACCAAGTGGAGAGGTTTAGTAAAATCTGGGGCCTGAAGAAAGGGATTTGACGTCATCGAAGGCTTTTTGACAAGATTCGAACTAACTTTAACTTACTTCCTGATCTTTAACAGATCCATTAGTGGCACAGTGACATCAGCAAAGTTTTTATAAAACTTTCTGTAGCAACCCAACATGCCTAGGAATCTCATTAAAATGCAGGGAAGTCCACAATAATTTGGACTTTTGCTGTGACAGTGGCTATTCACACACACACACACACACACACAATCTCCTTCTCTCTCTCTCTCTCTCTCTCACACACACACACACACACACACACACACACACACACACACACACACACACACACACACACACACACACACACGATCGTTTGAGTAGTGATGTGCAACTCACCTTAAAGACAAAACACTCGCCTGTGCCAAAGAAGCTCAAAGTGTTTCCTCCTCGCTTCCTTTCTTCCCAATCTGTGGACAGAAATGCCCCGCACACCTAACACATAAGCGCACACGCACACACGCACACATGTCACTGTCAAAGAAAATGCTGGAGCATGTGAGAGACAGTGAGAGTGTGAGACAGTGAGTGAGACAGTGAGACACGGTAAGAGAGTGAGAGACAGTGAGAGTGTGAGAAAGTGAGACTGAAAGTGAGAGACGGTGTGACAGAGTGAGAAAGTGAGACTGAGACAGTGAGACACGGTAAGAGAGTGAAAGAGACAGTGAGAGTGTCTGAAAGTGAGACTGAGAAAGCGAGAGTGTGAGACAGTGAATGAGAGACAGCATGACAGAGTGAGAAAGTGAGTGTGAGAGAGTGAGAATGAGAAACAGAGACAATGAGAGTGTGAGAGACAGTGAGAGTGTGAGAGAGTGAGACAGTGTGAGTCAGTGAGACAGACTGTGTGAGACATTGAGAGCGAGACATCGAGAGCGTGAGACATTGAGAGAGTGAGAATACCTCTCCGTCAGTTGTTTTGATCAGTAGTAATGTGGGTTCATGTCCCTCACAGTGTGAATAAAACCTGAAATAAACAAAACTTTAATTAAACTGGTGTGGTGAAGGCGTGTGCAGTGAGAGCGTTACACTCCTGTGTGTGTATACCGGTTGATGCTACAGCCGTGTGTGGAGGTGCTGAACAGCAGCTGAGGCTGACACAGAGTGAATCGTTCAGGAATCCACGACCACACCTCCCTGATCTCCTTCACACTGATAATATCAGAACAGAACTGCTCCACATTCACCGTCAGCTCCATGTTACACCTACAGGAGTGGGCAGGGGGTTCAAAGCTTTAAGCAACAACCCTGATTTACACAGGACTGATATATCACTGCTGCAATGCTACACTTCTAAAAAAAATCACCATCATCATCATCATCATCATCGTCATAGTAAAGAATCTAAAATTGGGGGAGTACCCTCCCGCCAAAAAAATTCATTAAAAATTTATTTAGAACTTTTTGGGTCAAGTTGCTGACAGACACATAGTTAGTTATGCAGCAAAAAATTTTGTTGGTCATCTATCGATTTCATTGATCTTTATTAACTACAGTGCTACCTTGATTTACGAGTGTCTTTTATAACGAATTTTCCATGATACGAGCTTCGATCCCACCAAACATCTGCCCCATCCAACCAGCAAAATTTTGATTTACGAGCTTTGCTGGGGAAATAGCTTTTCCGGGCCATTTAGCCTCGTATTCTTCCGCGTGTATTCCTTCGCGCTCTGTGAACGTGCTTCTCAATTATTTTTTCTGATGCCCCCTTTAGGAAGGAAAAAAAAACCCCCAAACATTTCACGCCCCCACAGTGCCCCGCGTGTTTACTGCACTTCATATCATTTGCTCGGTGCTTTCCCCCCCCCCCCCCCCCCGACACCATACACCATCGGGAACACAGTGAGCCACTGCCACCTAGTGTAATGGCGCCCCCTGGCATCACACCGGGTGCACCCCACTATTTCAGAAGCACTTGCCTTGTGGGAACTTTCGTAGTGTGCACATGCACAAAATTCTAGCTGTTCAGAGTAAATCAATGTATATTTCAGTGATTATACAATATTAAAATACTAACTGTGGTTTGTATACCAAGTATATTAATTAACTACCGTATTCGACGTGATAAGCGCCCAGAGCACTTGAAAATTTGGAGTGGGTGGGCGCTTATTAAAATGTTACCAGCGGAGTGGAACGGTATGTGCTTATTACCATCGAGGTGGAAAACGAATAATAACATAACAATAAAAGAGTTTTACTGCACAAATTGGAAAAAAAAAAGACCCCTTACTTCTCCCTCCCGTGCTGTTCCTTTAAACATTTTCCTGGAAGTAAAATCGAGCCAATCAACACGAATGTCAACTTTAGCACATGGCACGTTGAACCAATCAACATGAACATAAACAAAAGCACATGGCCATGCACGTCCTTAAATTTATGAAGTTCGTGACTCAGAGAATCGGGTGAAAAATCCTTGTCATCATTCTTTCTGATAGGTCCATATCTGGTTCATCGCTCCATTCATTCAGAGCTTCCCATAGTTTTGCTGTAGCAGTTTCTAATGGTTCATTGGTTGTTGGACATTTACCAAGACAACACAGCAAAATATTTTCCTGTTTTTTAAAGCACGCGGGAACGATCAAATGTGTTGTTACTGATGAACATTATAGACATTCCCCAGTGGCAGGGGGTCTTGAAATACTGTGTAAACTCACTTTTACAGGCAGTGAACGCCTCATTTTACTGTTTCAGAGACTGAATAAAATTGGTAAGTTTGATCTATGATTTTGCCCCCAGTACACAGGGGCGGTTATTAGACGGAGATCAAACACTGGGGGTTGGGGGGGGCGGGGTTGCACTTATTGGATCAGGATGCTTATCATGTCGAATACGGTATTTATTATTTTATTTATTACTAGATTTTTTACCATTTTTATTTCTACTGTAATTTTTTATTGTGTTTTTACTGTACTTTTTCACCTTTTTAATGTACATTTTAATTGATATTTTTATCAATTAGTTTTGATTGATTATGATTACCTCTTCTGTTGGACTGTGATGCCTTTCTGCTGGAGCGCCTTCTCATTCGCCAGCTGCAGCAGATTGATCTCCTTTCTGCTGAACAGTCGTATGGTGAACGCTTTCTCCATCAGTTTATCAGGACTCACGTTACTCGCGATACCCTTCACGAACTCTCTCATGTCCTCCCTGAGTCCATCCGAGTTCTTTCTGCTTATCTTCTTGTCCAATTTGTGTCTCCTGTAGAGCTTAAGCAGGGCGAGCGCGACTCGGTACAGCACTTTAAACCCTTCGACCAGGAAGACGTCCATGACCCGGGCAGCATAGGAGAACGGAAGATCACCAAACACCCAGCGCTGCCAGTCTCCATACAAATCTGCCACGTCTTCTTTCTTTTCAGCCGCCAAGGAAATGATGTGTTCATGTGCGGCAGGGCAGTGCTTTCGTGCTAGGTCACCAAAGGTCATGCATGATGCGCGATGAGCCAAGAAGGACTGGTGTAGCATGCGCTGCTGTTGTGCTGTCGCCAACAAACGAGCCACGGCTTCGAAACACTGAGCCTCGTCCGAGCTCCAGTGAAGCATCAGTGCAGTGACGGCTGGTAACAACGGGCAATAGGAAATATCTGGAAACTCAGACACTAAACATTTCAACACAGAGCTCAAGGAACCTGCAGACTCGGGCTTCAAACAGTAACATGGAACAGGAGCTCCGGACGCAAACTCTGGCAAATCTACAGCTAACAAGTCCCCATTCTTCATTTTTGATTCCGTAGCACTGTTGTGTTTACATTGTTTCTCCCCTGAAGCTCGGTAGACGCTGGCATCGGGTGTTACGGAGCGGCAAGGCAGCGTTTTAATGAGACACCGGTACACCAATGCTCGCTGTGAGTGACTCTTCGACCACTGACCTGAGCGAGCGTGACGTTTACGCTCTTTAATATCTGTGTATTCTGTTTTTCCTGGTGCTGCATCACGGGACACATCACCCATCAGAGACCAGTCCACGAAAACCCCAAAGTCCTCCCCCATGACTTTAACTTCTGTACACAGGTGCAGAGAGGATGAGCAGACTCTTCAGAGGAAGACTAAACACCCATTCGACCTTTGAAGAGAGAAACAGAGAGAAAGGAGAGACAGATTGCATTACTCGCAATTTAAAACGTTTGTGTATAACATCAGCACTTCCTTCTGGTAACATCAGCCTCCACGCTCTGTGAAAGCGTGTGTGGGTGTTATGACTCTGGGCGTGCTCAGAAACATGTCACCTTTCTGATTGGCTGTTCCAGGATGGTTGTGATGTGAATGTGTCAGATTGGCTGGGCTGTGTCATTGACCCCCGTGAATCATAACACATTATGGTCCAGAGCTGAGCTTCACAAACAACAAGTGTAGAAACCACACAAAACATTTATTTTTGTTTCTAAACCTACAGATGACAGGAAAGCCAGGTCAGCAAAACGTGAGCTGTGTAAACTGTTTTGGATTCACTGTCACGCTCGTCTCTGTGTCCTCAGAGTCACTAGAATGTGACATCCCACTGTCTCCAGAAGACACGTCAACTCCACCCAATGCATCGATCTCTCTTTGAAAGATAGAACAACTGCTAAGCTGCTAATTTCGTTTAGGACACCACTAAAAATCCACAGGATAAAACCCATCAGTTTTGTGCTTTTTATGGGGATTTATGTTGCATCTGTATCATTTAAATATATTGTTTCTATCTATCTATCTAGTGCCTGAGTCAAAGGACGACCATTGGCGACCCGCCATGAAGGATAACACCCTGGTTATCATCTTCATGTAGGTTTTCTCATCAGGAATAGTGCAGTGGTTTGCCATTGCCTTCTGCATGATGCAAACCTACGGACAATTTAGAACGGCCAATTAACCTACTGTGCATGTCTTTGGGTTGTGGGAAGTAAACCGGAGCACCCAGCAGAAACCCACCCAAGCACGGGGAGAACATGCAAACTCCACACAGAAACGCCCAGGCCGGGAATTGAACCCAGGCCTTCTTGCTGTGAGGCGGACGTGCTAACCAGTACGCCCATGTGCCGCCAAAATATATTGTTTACACATGGATTATACTGTAAGGATGAACAGCACAAGTGAATTTTAATAAACTGATGGATTCTTACATTTTAAAATGGTTATTATATCTTTTATTTCAGTGATCACCTGATCAGGAGCCCTGCACCCTACCGATGTTTCCAGCAGCACCACAGCAGATCTGTGAAATCACATCATCTCTACTGGTTCAGTGGGGAGTGGGGAGGGGAAGGGGGGGCTTTTACAGACATACTGGAGAACTTTATAAAACATCATTATTACAGTAAAATCCATGTTTGTCTTCTGATAAGTAAATTAATATAGGATTGTGATATTGTATATAATAATACTAATAACAATAATAATAATAATAATAATAATAATAATAACAACATGATACAATCACGTGACACGTTAACCATGGGCGGCTCTATCAACCAAACGAAAAAAAATACTTTGATAACTAATCCAGTGACCAGCAATGGATTCCATGAGAAATTACAGTACAGCTCTGACCTTCTGGACACAGCGCACCTGCGTAAAGGGGGTGGGGCTCAGCGAACAGGTGAGGTTGTTCACTGGTGCAATACTGATACAGTATATTGACACACGAGCTTTAAAACACACGTAATACAACTGGAGACAGTTCTAGTGCATTTAGCAGTTACTGTGCAGTGGATTTACTCCACCAGACCTCAGGAAAACACAAATTATTGAATCAGTGGCTGCATTCAGTGAAAAACAGTGAAATACTTAAAATCAGATATTTTACTGAAGCGGAAATCGGTCGCCATTTTGATGCATTCTGATATCTGGAGAAACAAACAGCGCGTGCACAAATAAACAAACAAGCAATAAAAGAATCCCGTTTAAATGTGAAGCCGGAAGTCTGATTCTCACCTTCATCTGCTTTCAGCTCTTAATATTCTCCACAGTGCAAGGCAGTCGGCTGGGCTGAGAAGTGCGCATGCGCTGCAGAATGGGGCCGATTTGACTGCGCACGCGCACTTCTCTGTCTGGCCTTCAACCGGAAGCGTTCCGATATGCGAGAAGCTAAAGTCTGCTTGTATTTCTTAAAACGTCATAAACGTATTCAGAGAATATTCAAAGATTACAGACACCGCTGAAGAAACAGAAGGCGAAACAGAAGAAATAGCATATAAAAGCGCACAACGTAATACCGGTGGAAGAATATCCAGCCAATCCTAGAAAAGAAGGCGGGATAAGTAAATTTTGAGACGGGGAGAAACGAGTGATGGATGGTTGTTATGGTAACAGCTCAGCTGCACAGCGCCTGACTTCAATTAGCTTTCAGTTAATTATAAACCAAAATGTCCCCTTCTTGTCACGATATCTTGTTTTTGTGTTTCTCATTTTGTTTCTGTATCCCAAAAGATTCTGCTTTATCTCCCGAAACCTTCAAATCTACACTTCTTCTTCTTCTTCTTTTCCTTTCGGCCGTTCCCTTCAGGGGTCGCCACAGCAAATGATCTGCCTCCATCTCACACTGTCCTCTGCATCTTCTACTCTTACTCCAACTACCTTCATGTGCTCCTTCACCACATCCATGAATCTTCTCTTTGGTCTTCCTCTAGACCTTCTGCCTGGTAGTTCCAACCTCAGCATCCTACTACCAATATACTCACTATCCCTCCTCTGTACATGTCCAAACCATCTCAATCCAGCCTCTCTGACTTTGTCTCCAAAACATCTTACATGTGCTGTCCCTCTGATGTACCCATTCCTATCCATCCTCGTTACTCCCAAAGAGAATCTCAACATTTTCATCTCTGCAACCTCCAGCTCTGCCTCCTGTCTTTTCCTCAGTGCCACTGTTTCTAAACCATACAACATCGCTGGCCTCATCACCGTCTTGTACACTTTTCCCTTCATTCTTGCCGATACTCTCCTATCACACATCACACCGGACACTTTTTTCCAACCATTCCAACCTGCCTGCACATGCTTCACCTCTTTTCCTCACTCTCCATTGCTCTGGATTGTTGAGCCTAGGGGCTGGGAGCTGACCCTTGATGCAGTCCCACCTCCACCTTGAACTCTTCTGTCACACCGACAGCACACCTCACCGCTGTCTTACATCTCTCATACATGTCTTGCACCACTCTAACATACTTCTCTGCCACTCCAGACTTCCTCATGCAATACCACAGTTCTTCTCTCGGCACCCTGTCATATGCTTTCTCCAGATCCACAAAGGCACAATGCAACTCCCTCTGACCTTCTCTGTACTTCTCTATTAACATCCTCAAAACAAACACTGCATCTGTGGTGCTCTTTCTTGGCATGAAACCAAACAGTTGTTCACAAATGCTGACCTCTGCCCTTAGTCTAGCTTCCACTATTCTTTCCCATAACTTCATCGTATGGCTCATCAACTTTATCCCTCTGTAGTTGCCACAACTCTGCACGTCTCCCTTGTTCTTAAAAATGGGCACCAGCACACTTCTCCATTCCTCCGGCATCTACTCACTTTCTAAGACCTTGTTGAATGTTCTTGTCAGAAAATCTACTGCTACCTCCCCTAGACACTTCCATACCGCCACCGGTATGTCATCAGGACCAACTGCCTTTCCACTCTTCATTCTCTTCAATGCCCTCCTCACTTCACCCTTACTAATCTTTGCTACTTCCTGGTCCTCAACGGTCACCCCTTCTACTTTTTTTTCTCTCATTTTCCTCATTCATCAGCTCTTCAAAGTACTCTTTCCATGTTCCCAGCACACTTCTGTCATCAGTCAATACATTTCCCTCTCTGTCCTTTATCACTCTAACTTGCTGCACGTCGTTCCCATCTCTATTTCTCTGCTGTGTCAATCTGAATAAATCATTTTCTCCCTCCTTACTGTCCAACATATCATACAAGTCATCATACGCCCTCTGTTTGGCCTTTGACACCTCTACCTTCGCCTTACGCTGTGTCTCCCTGTACTCCTGTTTACTCTCTTCAGTCCTCTCTATGTCCCACTTCTTCTTAGCTAATCTCTTCTTTTATACACACTCCTGCACTTCTTCATTCCACCACCAAGTATCCTTATCTACTTTTCTTCCAGAGGACACACCAAGTAATCTCCTACCTGTCTCCCTGATCACATTGGCTGTGGTTGTCCAGTCATCTGGAAGCACTTCCTGACCACCCAAAGCCTGTTTCAACTCCTCCTTGAAGACAACACGATACTCTTCCTTTTTTAGCTTCCACCACTTTGTCTTCTGCTGTGCCTTTGCCTTTTTCACCTTCCTCACCATCAGCGTCATCCTGCACACCACCATCCTATGCTGTTTGGCAACACTCTCACCTACCACTACTTTGCAGTCACTGACTTCCTTCTAATTACATCACCTACACAAGATGTAGTCTACCTGTGTGCTCCTTCCTCCGATTTCATAAGTCACCCTCTGCTCCTCTCTTGTCTGGAAGAAAGTATTCACCACAGCCATTTCCATCCTTTTTGCAAAATCTATCAACATCTGTCCTTCTGTGTTCCTGTCCTGGAGACCAAACCTGCCCATCACTTCCTCGTCCCCTCTGTTGCCTGCACCAACGTGTCCATTGACGTCTGCATCAATGACCACTCTTTCACCTCTTGGGATACTCTGCATCACTTCATCTAACTCACTCCAGAATCTCTCCTCTTCTAGTTTACATCCTGCCTGTGGGGCATAAGCACTAACAACATTGAACATCACCCTTCAATTTCTAACTTGAGACTCATCACTGTCTGACACTCTTTTCACTTCTAGAACATTCCTAACAAACCCCTCCTTCAAGATGACTCTTACTCCATTTCTCTTCCCATCCACACCATGATAAAACAGCTGAAACCCTGCTCCTAAGCTTCTAGCCTTGCTACCTTTCCACATGGTCTCCTGAACACACAGTATGTCCATCTTCCTCCTCTGCATCATGTCAGCCAGCTCTCTAGCTTTTTCTTTCATAGTTCCAACATTCAAAGTCCCTACTCTCAGTCCTAGACTCACGCCTTTCCTCTTCTCTCTCTGCCTACAGACACGCCTCCCGCCCCTCCTTCTTCGACATCTTTGACCAACAGTAGTCCAATTTCCACCAGCACCCTGTTGGTTAACAGCACTGATGGCGGTCGTTGTTAACCCGGGTCTCGGCCGATCCGGTATGAATTCGTTTTGATCATTTGCATGAGAATTTTGGCAGAAGTTTTACGCCGGATGCCCTTCCTGTCGTAACCGTCTGCATTTATCCGGGCTTGGGACCGGCGTGAGGATGAACACTGGCTTGTGCCCCCCCTCACGGCTGCATTACCTTCAAATCAACACTATACTGTGAATAATTGATGTCCGTCTTCTTCTTCTTCTTCTTCTTCTTCTTCTTCTCCTTTCGGCTGTTCCCTTCAGGGGTCGCCACAGCGAATCATCTGCCTCCATCTCACCCTATCCTCTGCATCTTCTTCTCTTACTCCAACTACCTTCATGTCCTCCTTCACCACATCCATAAATCTTCTCTTTGGTCTTTCTCTAGACCTTCTGCCTGGAAGTTCCAATCTCAGAATTCTACTATCAATGTACTCACTATCCCTCCTCTGTACATGTCCAAACCATCTCAATCTAGCCTCTCTGACTTTGTCTCCAAAACTTCTTACATGTGCTGTCCCTCTGATGTGCTCATTCCTGATCCTATCCATCCTTGTTACTCCCAAAGAGAACCTCAACATTTTCATCTCTGCTACCTCCAGCTCTGCCTCCTGTTTTTTCCCCAGTGCCACTGTTTTTAAACCATACAACATCACTGGCCTCATCACCGTCTTGTACACTTTTCCTTTCATTCTTGCCAATACCTTCCTATCACACATCACACCGGACACTTTTCTCCAACCTGCCGGCACACGCTTCTTCACCTCTTTTTCTCACTCTCAATTGTTCTGGATTGTTGAGCCTAAGTACTTAAAATCCTCCACCTTCTTTATCTCTGCTCCCTGTAACCTCACCGTTCCTCTTGGATCCTTGTCATTCACACAGATGTATTCTGTTTTACTGAGGCTAACCTTCATTCCTCTCCTTTCCAGTGCATACCTCCACCTCTCTAGATTTTCCTGCACTTGTTCTCTGCTCTCACTACAGATTACAATGTCATCAGCAAACATCATAGTCAACGGGGAATCTTGTCTAACTTCGTCTGTCAGCCTGTCCTCACCATAGCAAACAAGAAGGAGCTCAGAACTGACCCTTGATGCAGTCCCACCTCCACCTTGAACTCTTCTGTCACACCGACAGCACACCTCACCACTTTCTTACATCTCTCATACATGTCCTGCACCACTCTGACATACTTCTCTGCCACTCCAGACTTCCTTATGCAATACCACAGTTCCTCTCTCAGCACCCTGTCACATGCTTTCTCCAGATCCACAAAGGCACAATGCAGCTCCTTCTTACCTTCTCTGTACTTGTCTATTAACATTCTTTGATCCATTAAATCAAACACTGCATCTGTGGTGCTCTTTCTGATGTCACAGTCAGATCCTTTATTTATTCACTTACACATTTGATCTGAAGCTTCATTTGTTTTACGCATCCATTTTCTGAACCGCTTTTTCCTATTGAGGGTCGTGGGGAGGCTGGTGCCTATCTCTGGGCAAGGGCAGACAGAGTACACCCTGGACAGCTCACTAGGCCATAAACACGCTGATGCCTATGCAGCTTTATATAAGTCAGCAATGGTTCTTTTACTGGGCAGTGGAGGCCTGGAGCCAATGCGCTGGATCACTGATCCCAAGGTCACGGGGTTCGAGCCCCACTCTAAAAAGGTTTTCCAAGTCACTCACTATGGTTTGAAGCATCTAAAAAAAACACTGCTGGCTTTTGTCAAGAGTTGGCTACATAGCTGTCATCATGTTTCTGCCCTGTGATGGCCTGGTGACTGTCCAGGATGTACTGTGAACTTAACTGAGATGGGCACCAGCCTCCAAGCAACCCTAATTAGGATTAAGCGCATCAGAAAATGAATGAACTTCCCAACACAAACAGTGAGAGACATGGCTTGCCATTGAGATGAACAGCTACATTGTGGGGGTAGCAGGGACAACCCGGTTATAGTCTGGCTTGAACCCCCAACCTTGGGATCCAGCCCCTAACCACCGGGTCACTACTGCCCTTCATTTATCTTGATTTTTTCCTTCCATTTTCTCCCTAATTTTGTCATATCTTATTCCATCAGGTATTGTCTTCCGTATCACACCCCCCCACCGTGACATGCAATGCATATTTGGGGAGGTCTAACACACTTGCAGGGAAAGCATTAGCCGCCCCATGTATGACTCTTTTGACCGGCAGAGATGTTGTCTTCTTCACCAGTTGTTCCAGCCCTGGTAGTGGCATTAACTCGTTTTGTCCTATTGGCTGAGCTGCGTATTGCTCACCCCAATCGAAGATGACCCGTTATGGGCCAGTGTTCAGAGCGTCCCCAGGAAAATGTCCAAAGCATACGACTGTACAAACAACAAGAACAGAAATCGTGGAAAGCAAAACATAACTACAGCACAGGCCTTCCTCTGAAAACGTTGAGCAATGGCGGCTGGGTAGTTAAGACTGGATTACTGATTTCTGGTCAGGGGTTCAAGTCCCACTGTTGGGAACTTGAGTGAAGCCCTTAACCCTCAGTTGCTGAGTTGTATAAAAGGAAGTGTAAGTCACTCTGGATAAGGGTGTCTGCCAAAGGCTGTAAAAGTAATGTACTGTAAATGTTTCCTTTCAGACACGGTTTAGTAGCCTGCGAAGTTCACTTCAGCCTGAACTGCTATCCATGTGACCTCCGGACTGATCTACCTGGAATGAACCTCAAGCTTTTACATTGAAAACCAAATGCTGTTCCTACAGAATTCCTTCATTAAAAAATAAAATAAATAAAATAATAATAATATCAGCATGATAACGGATGGGAGCAGCGCCTCACCAAACAGAACTAGTAAAAGGCTGATTGTATGAGGGGAGTTTTATCATCTAAATTGTTGTTCACTGCTTGTTTACTTGCTTTGGTTGACCCAGACTGATGAGTTAACATCACTTTTAAGAATGGTTGCTCCCAATAGTTCTTATGGGATAAAATGACCCAGTACAGAGCTTTATATGGTCATTTATATTAAAATACACTCTTCTTCTTCTTCTTCTTCTTCTCCTCCTTTTGGCTGTTCCCTTCAGGGGTCGAATCATCTGTCTCCATCTCACCCTATCCTCTGCATTTTCTTCTCTTACACCAACCACCTTCATGTCTTCCTTCACCACAGCCATAAATCTTCTCTTTGGTCTGCTCTCTTCGCCTACAGACATGCCTCCTGCCTCTCCTTCTTCGACCAACAGTAGCCCAGTCTCCACCGGCACCCTGTTGGTTAACAGCACTGATGGTGGTCGTTGTTAACCCGGGCCTTGACCGATCCGGTATGACATTCTTATTGATGAGTCGCATAACAAAGTTGGCAAATGTTTTAGGTCGGATGTCCTTCCTGGCATAACCCTCTGCATGTATCCGGGCTTGGGAATGGATGCATTTTAAAATACACTCTGTATCATTTAAACCTTACACGTGAATTATAATGTATGGATGAACAATACCACAAACCTTTAATGAATATATATTGACTAAGAGGTAAATAAACAGGGGTAGTGGTGGCCTGGTGGTAAGGTGTTGGATTACTGATCACAAGGTTGGGGGTTCAAGCCCCACTCTCAACAGGTTGTCACTCTCCCCCAGTGCACAAACTGGGTTATCAAAGGCCGGCCGTGTCTCTCACTGTGTCTGTGGTGGAGGTTGAAGTAAAGAACCATTGCTAACTTTCATAAAGAGGAGCTGCATAGCCATCAGCGTGTTTCTGCCCTGCGATGGCCTGTTGAGCTGTTCAGGGTGTACTCTGCAATCGCCCAGAGTTGACTGAGATGGGTGCCAGCCTTCTCGTGACCCTAATTAGGATTACACAGTTCATACAATGAATAAACGAAGGTAAATAAACAGCAAAGAGGAGCAATGGGTGCAGAGTTTCTGAAGAAATGAAACAGGTCAAACTTTTATTTCCTCAAAATAATTTACATTCTGTAAATCACCACATTCTCTGTGAAAGATAAAGATATAATTTTACATTCTTTCTAATACAAATTATCATGTATATATTTACACTTATGATGGCACGGTGGCGTAGTGGTCAGCATGTCCACCTCACAGTAAGAAGGTCCTGGGTTCGATTCCCAGCTCAGGCATTTCTGTGTGGAGTTTGCATGTTCTCCCCATGCTTGTTTGGGTTTCCTCCGGGTTCTCCGGTTTCCTTCCATGATCCAAAAATATGCACGGTAGGTTAATTGGCTGCTCTAAATCGCCCCTAGGTGTGCGTGTGAGTATGAATGGTTGTGTGAGTGTTGGCCCTGCGATGGCCTGGTTTGCTGTCCAGGGTGTACCCTGCCCTCGCTCAGAGTTGGCCGAGATGGGCCCCTGCCTCCCGTGACCCAAAATAAATGAAGGAATTAATGAATACATACAATTGTTTGTTTGTACACTTTTGAAGACCCCTTCAGTACTGTAATGTTGAGCACATCTGTCTCCTTGGTTTGAGTCCTGGGCCTGGCAAGTGTGAAGTCTGCTTGTTCTTCTTGTGATTGTGTGGGTTTCCTCAGGGTACCAGTTTCCTCTCACAGTCTGAAGACATTCACATTAGGATTATTAACTGTTCCAAATCACCCAGGTGTTGAGCTGTGCAAGGTGTATCCTGCATTCACCCAGTGTTGGCTGAGATAGGCTTCAGCCTCGCTGTGAATAGTAGTATTAATCCGCTTGGCAGAAGAGTGAATGAATGAACAAGTCCCCTCTGAGAACTTTTGTACAGGAAGGTTATTTTTAAACAATAAAGGGGGTGAAACTTATATATATATATAAATCCCTATAACAGTGAATCAGAAAGGACAGAAAAACAACAAAGAAAATGGTCCTCTTGTGTTAAAATCCCATTACACAGGCTGCCTTCCAGACCTGGCAGGCCCAAGTGTGTAATTAGGTCCTGCTGGGAACGTTTGGCGGAGTCTCCTGTCCGAGAGGCCTTTAACTCCCACCTCCGGCAGAGCTACAACCATGTCCCGGAGGAGGCTGGTGACGTGGAATCTGAATGGGCCATGTTTCTTGCCTCCATTGGTGAGGTGGCAGCCCAAAGCTGTAGCCGGAAGGTTGTTGGTGCTTGTCGTGGCAGAAACCCCCAAACCCGGTGGTGGACACCAGTGGTGATGGGGACCGTCCAGCTGAAAAAGGAACCCTATCGTGTCTTATTGGCCTGTGGGACTCTCGAGGCAGCAGACAGGTACCGGCAGGCCAAATGTGCTGCAGCCAAAGCTGTCGTCGATGCAAAATCTCGGTTATCGGAGGAATTTGGTAAGGGTCTGGAGAGTGATTATTGGTTGGCCTCAAAAAGGTTCTGGACCACCATCCGACACCTCAGGGGGGGAAGCAATTCTCCACAAACACTGTTTACAGTGGAGTTGGGGAGCTGCTCACCTTGACTAAGGATGTCGTCGGGAGGTGGAGGGAATACTTTGAGGACCGCCTCAATCCCACCAACACGCCCTCCGTGGATCCCTGGGGATCCACGCCCCTGGGGATTTGGGCGAGGGTCTTCCCATAACTGGAGTGGAGGTCACTGAGGTAGTCCAAAAGCTCCTCGGTGGTCGGGCTCTGGGGTTGGATGAGATCCGCCCTGAATATCTCAGGGCTCTGGATGTTGTAGGACTGTCTTGGTTGACACATCTCTACAACATCATGTTGTCATCGAGGGCTGCACCTCTGGATTGGCAAACCGGGGTGGTTTTTAAAAAGGGGGACCAGGGGGTGTGTTCCAGTTATCGAGGAATCACACTCCTCAGCCTACCTGGGGACCAATAGTTGGGCCTCGGATTCAGGAGGAACGATGTGGGTTTTGTCTTGGCCATAGCACTCTTGACCAACTCTATACAATCCACAGGATCGTGGAATGGGGCATGGGAGTTTGCCCAATCTGTCCACATGTGTTTTGTGGATTTCGAGTAGGCTTTCGACCCTGTCCCTTGAACAATCTTGTCTCTCGGCTTGTCTGGGTTCCCCCCGGAAGAGCTGGAGGAAGTGGCTGAGGAGAGGGACGTCTGGACATCTTTACTTAGGTTGCTGACCCGACCCTGAACTTAGTGGAAGAAGATGATGATGATGATGATGATGATGATAATAATAATAGTAATGCATCCCATAATAGTAGGAAATACCATAATAATAATAATAATAATAATAATAATAATAATAATACATCCCATAATAATAAATCCCATAATAATAGAGTATATAAAGTACTGTAAAGCGATACTAAGCGATAGGACTCTTGCAAGGGAAACAAAGGTCTTTCGTAACATATACAGACAGGAATCCTTGTGTAGTTGATCATGAACTTCTTGCGGTGTTTGTGGTGCTTCTGCGCTCAGCGATGCCACGCTGTTGTTTTTCCCAAGTCGCCCAAGGGCGGGCGAGTAGACTAAACATCCGCTCAGTGCAGTCTTGTATCTATCTTATGTGATTATTTTTTATTTAAAATAGACAATACAAATTTTCTTTTTCTCTGAAAATGACAGGATTTAGCCTTTAAGAGAAATTGCACGAGCCATCAGAGACCATCACGCTTTTTGAGTCCTCGTTCAACGCCGGGCCACTTTGCTGTCAGAAGCCGTGTACGGTGTGGGTTTTAATTGCTGATAATTAGATTAGATTCAATTTTGCCATTACACATGTACTAAATATAGGGTAACGAAATTCAGTTTAGCATCCAATCAGAAGTGCAGAGAGCAGCAAGTCCAATACAGGGATCCCTCACTTTCCGTGGTTAATTGGGACCAAGATCCCCACGTGACCGCCGAATTCCGCGAAGTAGCAACACCCCCTAATCCACCCGACTAATAAATACATATTCAATGCTATAAATGCTTATAATAACAATTAAACATTAAAAAATAATGTATAAGATGTAAATAAAATACAAATATACACACACATACAGACGCGCACGTGCATGCAGATGCGCACCTCACAAAAATGTAACTAGTTTTGATGTGAGGTTTGGGTTGTTTTTTGTTTTGTTTGTTTAGAGGTTTTTTTGGATAATTGGCCTTGTTTTTGTGGCATTTTCTTTAACTTTTTCCCTATTCTGCCTTAATTTCCTTATGTTTCAATTTGATGAATATTAAAAACAAACAAAAAAAAAACGCGAGCACTGAAGTCGTATGAATTGAAGCGCGAAGTATTGAAGGATCACATATATATATATATATATATACAGACAGTCGTAGACAACGACCTATGCGAGTTACGTCTGATCGACTTTACGACCGCAAAAGTGGTGAAGCATGATTCATGGCAGTGCAGTTCGAGTGTTGCGTACGACAGTTGTTTGCGCTGCCGGCAGCGCCAGCATCTTAAAAGGCCAAGCAGGAGATAATGCAGCTTCACTTTCTAACTGCTCAGAGCGGCATTAACACTAGTACAGTACAAGCGACTTAGTTCTTCAACCCCTACCTCGATATGGCGACCAAAAGAAAAGCTGATTTTTGAGCCTGCCAAGAGAGAGATAGGCCATTGATCTTGACATGAAGATGTAGGTGATCAAGCTGTTCGAAGGAGGAAAGAAAGTAAATATGATTGCACGTGAACTTAAGTTATCACACTCCACTTTGTCGACGATTTTAAAGGATAAAGAACGGATTCATGAAGCCGTGAAAGGATCAGCACCTATGAGATCTCCGATAATAACAAAGCAATTGAATGGACCCATCCATGAAATGGAGAAATTGTTAAGTACACTCATGCCTGGGTTTTATGGACTTTGCTTTAATGGGTTTCGATTGCAACGGACAAATTCTGTAGCTTCCGACTAGTCTGGATCGTCCGGACGTGGGCAGTTTTTTTTTCCGAAAGTGACCGCCAGATGTCCAGACTTGCTTGAAGAAATATCGTGCATTTAAATCTATTCATCTATTTTCAATGCCACGTCACTGTGGCGTGAAGCAGAGAGCCAGTCCTTCCTGTATGCGGGCGGGTCCGATACCTTGAAACTCTAATTTTATTGGACTCACATGCTGCAGTGTTTATGTGACAGGAAGCGCATCCCAAGTTTTGGCAATCAGCTGGTCTGCGGGTTGAAGTTTTTCCATGTCTGTCGATTTGTGTTTGCTTGTCAGCTGTGCTTGGCTTCGTGGAAATGAGCCGATCAAAACGAGGGAAATTTACCTCTTTACTGAAAAACAACACGCACATTCTGTGGCTAGGGGGCAGTGGTGGTCTAGTGGAATGGGGCACTGGATCGCTGATCCAAAGGTTGGGGGTTCGAGTCCCACTCTCCACAAGGTTGTCACTGTCCCCCCAGTGCAGCGAACTGGGTTATCAAAGGCGGGCCATGTCTGTCACTGTCTATGGTGAGAGGCATGTAAAAGAACCATTGCTGACTTTCGTAAAGAGTAGGCTGCAAAGCTGCCGGCGTGTTTCCGCCCTGCGATGGCCTGGCGAGCTGTCCAAGGTGTACACTGCCCTCGCCCGAAGTTGGCTGGGATGGGCACCAGCCTCCCCGTGACCCAAATTAGGATTAAGCAGTTACAGAAAATGAACTGATGAACAGTCTGTGGCTGTTGTTATAATCCAATAAAATTAGAGTTTGAAGGTATCGGACCCGCCCACACACTGGAGTACAGAAAGGATTGTCTCTCCGCTGTGCGCCACAGTAACGTGGAATTGAAAATAGATGTATAGATTTATCAATCGGGTACTTCGGATCAGTGTCCCCCCCCCTATTAGTCCGTTAAACCTAGGCATGAGTGTATTTGGATGGAAAGTCGACATACGACCAGATCGCCTTACGACAAGTCGGTCGGAACCAAAAGCGGTCGTAAGTCGATGACTGTCTGTATATATGTATATATATTCTTCTTTTCCTTTTTCATGTTCCCTTTAGGGGTCGGCACAGCGACACAGTGAATCATCTGCCTCCATTGCACCCTATCCTCTGTATCTTCTTCTCTTACACCAATGACCTTCATGTCGTCCTTAACAACATCCATAAATCTTCTCTTTGGTCTTCCTCTAGGCTGGAGCATCATCACCTGTCTCTGCTTTTGAAAAAGTAGACGGGAGATAAGCAACGCACTTCGGGGGTCATTGTCTGCCATCAACCCCCGGATGGGCTCCTCTAATTTGCAAAGAAACAAACCCAGGGCTGCCACTGATTTAACTTTATGGTGAGTTAAAAAAAATTTTAAACGTTACCATAGCATCAGAGTCAGTGTTAGGTCTGTGCTCACCAACAGAGGGAGGTGAGAGAGAGAGAGAGAGAGAGAGAGAGAGAGAGAGAGGAAAGGGGAGGAGATTGTGAGGGAGAGGAGAAGAGAGGAGAGGGAAGGAGCTTGTGAATCTTAGCAGGTACATAAACATGCAGAAGCCTCATCTGATGGTTCAAACTGGCAACTTTATTTCATCTGTTGAAAAATCACATTCATGGAGTTGTGTAATAATAAAAATGTTGTGTGGGTATATTTAGATAATGGAGGAAGAAACGTGGAATTGCTGGTTCTTGTCATTTATTTATTTTTCCACGTGAAATAAGTTTTTTCATAATTTATTTTTCGGGCAGCGATAGTGTTGACAGAGATTGTGTGCTATTATATTTATGTTATTTTGGCACACTGTTACAAGGAAGCCATAAAGTTGCATACGAGCACGCAGTGGATTCACGTTTATTCTTATATTTACAATATAAGCAACCTATGACACCCCCCATGCCCCCCCAGTCCGCGATACAATTGTCAAGCATTGACCGGTCCGTGGTGATAAAAGGGTTGGGGACCACTGCCTTAGATAACCTAATTTTATGTATCCCTCTGACAATAAAGCCCAATCATGCCAGTTTCAGTTCAAGACTTGTTGTTTTAATAGCAGGCACTGAAATAGAGGGATGATCTCTCGTTGTTCTCACCGAGCCTGTCCTCCTGCAGGCCCTGGAAGTACAGGTAGAAAGTGTTGCAGTAGCTCAGCGCTTTGTTAGGACTCAACTGTATCTGCTCAGGTTTCTGCGATCGGAAAGGATTGGTTCCAGTACCTTTAATGTTCATCTCCAACTCCATCAAGATCTGCAGAGAGTACTGCATCTCTTCATCACTGACAAAGAGGGGGATTAGAAAGGCAGAGAGAGAGAGAGAGAGAGAGAGAGAGAGAGAGAGAATAATTTTGAAATCATTACTTGATGAGACATTAATAATAAGTGTAGTGATGTTGAGTAATGAATGTTCTGTGTTCGTGGCCGTAGTGAAGAAGGTGGGGATGTTGTAGTCTCTGAGCAGCAGCAGTGTTGGCAACCAGCCGTCTGTTATTCCCTGGCCGGAATCAAACCCTAAATGCAGAACACACCACATAAATCAGATACAGGAAGATGGAAAACACAGTAAGCCCTCGACATCGGTTCCGAGCCCTCCCGCAAATCGAGATAATCCGCAAGTTCTGTACCCGAAAGTAAAATCCCACGTAACACGTCACATGTGCGAATGAGCAGCCGGAAGTAAAATACTATGTATCTATAACATGCGTTAAAATATGCTTTTTAAACACATTCTATAGACAGTCTTACTCATTAATACAGTATTAATGTACTAAAATATAATGCAGCCATGAGGCGGGCGGGCGGGGGGGGCACTAACCAGTGTCTCTCCCCCTTATGCTGGTCCCAAGCCCGGAGAAGTGCAGAGGGTTGTGTCAGGAAGGGCATCCGACGTAAAACCAATGCCAAACTTTTATGATGCAAATCAGAAGTTTTACCCCCATACCGGATCGGTGGAGGCCCGGGTTAACAACGACCGCCATCAGTGCTGTCAATCAACAGGGTGCTGATGGAAAGTGGACTACTGTTGGTCGAAGATGTCGAAGAAGGAGAGGCGGGAGGCGTGTCCATAGGCAAAGAGAAAAGAGGAAAGGCATGAGTCTAGGACTGAGAGTAGGGACTTTGAATGTTGGCACTATGCAAGGAAAAGATGGACAGCTGGCTGACATGATGCAGAGGAGGAAAGTGGACATACTGTGTGTTCAGGAGACCAGGTGGAAAGGTAGCAAAGCTAAAAGCTTAGGAGCATGGTTTAAGCTGTTTTATCATGGTGTGGATGGAAAGAGAAATGGAGTAGGAGTCATCTTGAAGGAGGGGTTTGTCAGGAATGTTCTAGAAGTGAAAAGAGTGTCAGACAGAGTGATGAGTCTCAAGTTAGAAATTGAAGGTGTGATGCTCAATGTTGTTAGTGCTTATGCCCCACAGGCAGGATGTAAGCGAGAAGAGAAGGAGAGATTCTGGAGTGAGTTAGATGAAGTGATGCAGAGTACCCCCAGAGGTGAAAGAGTGGTCATTGGTGCAGACTTCAATGGACATGTTGGTGCAGGCAACAGAGGGGACGAGGAAGTGAGGGGCAGGTTTGATATCCAGGACAGGAACACAGAAGGACAGATGTTGATCGATTTTGTAAAAAAGGATGGAAATGGCTGTGGTGAATACTTTCTTTCATAAGAAACAGGAGCATAGGGTGATTATAAAAGTGAGGTAGGAGCACACAGGTAGACTACATCTTGTGCAGGCGATGTAATTTGAAGGAAGTCAGTGACTGCAAAGTAGTAGCGGGTGACAGTGTTGCCAAACAGCATAGGCTGGTGGTATGCAGGATGACGCTGATGGTGAGGAAGGTGAAAAAGGCAAAGGCAGAGCAGAAGACAAAGTGGTGGAAGTTGAAAAAGGAAGAGTGTCGTGTTGTCTTCAAAGAAGAGATGAAACAGGCTTTGGGTGGCCAGGAAGTGCTTCCAGATGACTGGATTACCACAGCAAATGTGATCAAGGACACAGGTAGGAAAGTACTTGGTGTGTCCTCTGGAAGGAAAGTAAATAAGAAGACTTGGTGGTGGAATGAGGAAGTGCAAGAGTGTGTACAAAGGAAGAGGTTAGCTAAGAAGAAGTGAGACATTGAGAGGACCGAAGAGAGTAAACAGGAGTACAGGGAGACACAGCGTAAGGCGAAAGTAGCAGTGGCTAAGGCCAAACAGAGGGCGTATGATGACTTGTATGATAGGTTGGACAGTAAGGAGGGAGAAAATGATCTATACAGGTTAGCACAGCAGAGAGATAGAGATGGGAAGGACGTGCAGCAAGTTAGATTGATAAAGGACAGAGAAGGAAATGTATTGACTGATGACAGAAAATGGAAAGAGTACTTTGAAGAGCTGATGAATGAGGAAAATGAGAGAGAAAAAAGAGTAGAAGAGGTGACCATTGAGGAGCAGGATGTAGTAAAGATTATTAAGGGTGAAGTGAGGAGAGCATTGAAGAGGATGAAGAATGGAAAGGCAGTTGGTCCTGATGACATACCTGTGGAGGTATGGAAGTGTCTAGGAGAGGTAGCAGTAGATTTTCTGACAAGAACATCCAACAAGGTCTTAGAGAGTGAGCAGATGCCAGAATAGTGGAGGAGAAGTGTGCTGGTGCCCATTTTTAAGAATGTTTTAAGAAAGTTGATGAGCCATACGATGAAGTTATGGGAAAGAATAGTGGAAGCTAGACTTAGGGCAGAGGTCAGCATTTGTGAACAACAGTTTGGTTTCATGCCAAGAAAGAGCACCACAGATGCAATGTTTGCTTTGAGGATGTTAATAGAGAAGTACAGAGAAGGTCAGAGGGAACAGCATTGTGCCTTTGTGGATCTGGAAAAAGCATATGACAGGGTGCCAAGAGAAGAACTGTGGTATTGCATGAGGAAGTCTGGAGTGGCAGAGAAGTATGTTAGAGTGGTGCAGGACATGTATGAGAGATGTAAGACAGTGGTGAGGTGTGTTGTCGGCGTGACCGACGAATTCAAGGTGGAGGTGGGACTGCATCAAGGATCAGCTCTGAGCCTCTTCTTGTTTGCTATGGTGATGGACAGGCTGACAGACTAGGTTAGGCAAGATTCCCCATTGACTATGATGTTTGCAGATGACATCGTGATCTGTAGTGAGAGCAGAGAACAAGTGGAGGAAAATCTAGAGAGGTGGAGGTATGCCCTGGAAAGTAAAGGAATGAAGGTTAGCCTCAGAAAATCAGAATACATGTGTGTGAATGAGAAGGACCCAGGAGGAACAGTGATGTTACAGGGAGCAGAGATAACGAAGGTGGAGGATTTTAAGTACTTAGGCTCAACAATCCAGAGCAATGGAGAGTCTGGAAAAGAGGTGAAGAAGCGTGTACAGGCAGGCTGGAATGGTTGGAGAAAAGTGTCCGGTGTGATGTGCGATAGAAGAGTGTCAGCAAGAATGAAGGGAAAAGTGTACAAGACAGTGGTGAGGCCAGCGATGTTGCATGGCTTAGAAACAGTGGCGCTGAGGAAAAGGCAGGAGGCAGAGCTGGAGGTAGCAGAGATGAAAATGTTGAGGTTCTCTCTGGGAGTAATGAGGATGGATAGGATCAGGAATGAGTACATCAGAGGGCCAGCCCATGTAAGATGTTTTGGGCATGTACAGAGGAGGGATAGTGAGTATATTGGCAATAGGATGCTGAGGTTGGAACTACCAGGCAGAAGGCCTAGAGGAAGACCAAAGAAGAGATTTATGGATGTGGTGAAGGAAGACATGAAGGTCGGTGGAGTAAGAGAAGAAGATGCAGAGGACAGGGTGAGATGGAGGTGTATGATTTGCTGTGGCGACCCCTGAAGGGAACAGCCAAAAGGAAAAGAAGAAGAAGATGAAGAAGATATACATACTGTACCTCAACTTGTGGGTTTATCATGTGGGATTCCAACACTAATAAAAGTGTCACAGTCACAAATCAAATAGTCCCTCTTATAGATATGTCCTGCCTCACAACACTATTATCAACAGTCATTGTCTTTAAACACAATCTGGAAACAAACTATACACATGACATGCTATGTATGGCATAAGTTTTTTGAATTTATGATACTTTGTCTTTAGTGCTTTAGCATGGCACTTTCTTGTTTGCTTTTGTGCAGCCTGAATTGTCCTTCTGGAGGCTGCCTTAGAAAGTTTGTTGTCCTTCTGGATGCTGAGGCGTTTCGGTCGAGTCTCAGATTCATTAGTTTTACATTTCCAATATTAATGGGCTACTTACACGAGTACACACTCTCACTGCTGTTTAGAAACACTGAATAACAATGCCTATTTACATAAGTTAATTACGAAAAACTGGTGAGTTAATCTGTCAATAATTTATTTCTTCTAAACAGCAGAAAAATGATTCAGTGACCACAGACTCGGCTCATTTGATTCAGTTCACGGAGTAAACATGTGAACGTCCTGCACCTAAAACATGCATGCATTCACAATAATTTGAAAAATATAATCGGAAACTCGACAAGAGAATTCTCAAACATACCTCAAAATTAACTACTCAATCGGTGACAGGTACTGGTTGTTCCACTGGGTCTTTTCTTTGCACAGAAGTTTCTGGTCGAACGGCAAACCAAGGGTTAAGTCTGTAGGGTTCTGGAATCTTCCAGCAATTGAATGATTTGTTTTCCTTAATTCCAGTTTTTTGACATGTTTCTTGCTTTTCGCGTGGCTGTCAAACGCCTTAAAACCCCTTCCACCGTAGTCGATAGTGTCATTACACCACATACACAACGCCTTCCCAGGTCGATCGATTTTGCGGAAGAAGTCACTGAACAAGTTCGTCACCTTCTTTTTACCTACGAATGCTACGGTTTCTTTTTCCATCCATTCCCACCTAAACTTGTTTTTCACGCCTTTATCTATTTCTTTGATTAAAGCAGAATCTTTTCTCTCGATCACCAACATCCTTTCGATAGCTCAACAGATTGGAAGTGGTGCGTATGTCTACTTACATGTTTCAACATCAGCCAATCATCAGCCAATCAACATCAGCCAATCAGCAGTAACGTTTCAAGAGTGTCATAACGTCATGGTCTTAAGTAAGGTCATAAGTAAGGTCATTTTATGCAAAACTCGGAACGGAATAAAAGCAGAAAAGGTCATTATATCACACTCACCCTGATAAATGAGCCACTCCACCAGTCTGTCCACTGCAACCATCCGTAACCTTACACAGTACTTCTTATGCACAGACCAGCCCTCTTTCTGACACTACTGCAGTAGTACACATTCACACACCTGCAAAACACAAAATATAAGAGAGAAAATGCAAACACACCAGCCCACCCAGGTTTTTCATTTCACTGGATATATGGCTCGCTAACCTGGAAAAGGTACTGTACACAAATACAGAAAGACAAGACACACAGAGTCCACTCACTTAGATAACTTCCAATATGTAATAAGCAGTAACAGCGACACACACATGGAGTTAACTGTTTGGAGTCAATAAATGTATATTTCAGTGATATACAATATTAGAATAATAACTGTGGTATGAATACAAAGTATATTAATTAACTACCATGTTCGATGTGATAAGCGCCCAGGGCGCTTAAAAATTGGAGTGGGTGGGCACTTATTAAAATGTTACCAGCGGAGTGGAACGGTATGTGCTTATTACCATCGAGGTGGAAAACATGAATAATAACGAACAGTAAAAAAGTTATACTGGTATTTGTATTATTCATTTCATGGTATCAACCAAACTACTTACATGAGGGCTGAAAATAAACAGAAAACAGCATAAATTTTTAAAAAAGACCCCTTACTTTTCCCTCCCGGTGCTGTTCCTTTAAACATTTTCTCGGAAGTAAAATCGAGCCAATCAACACTGTCAACTTCAGCACATGGCACGTTGAACCAATCAACACGAACGTAAACAAAAGCACATGGCCAGAAACATCTTTAAATGCATGAAGTTAGTGAGCAGGAGAATCAGGTGAAAAATCCTTATCATCACTTTATGATAGGTCCGTATCTTGCTCATTGCCCCATTCATTCAGAGCATCCCATAGTTTTGCTGTAGCAGTTTCTAATGGTTCATCGGTTGTTGGACATTTACCAAGAGAACACAGCAAAAATATTTTCCTGTTTTTTAAATCATGGTGGAACAATCAAATGTGTTGTTACTGATGAACATTATAGACATTCCCCAGTGGCAGGGGGTCTTGAAATAACGTGTAAACTCATCTTTTACAGACAGTGAACGCCTCATTTTACTGTTACAGAGACTGATCGAATAAAATTGGTAAGTTTGATCTACCATTTTTGCTCCCAGTACACATGGGCGGTTATTAGATGTAAGATCTAAAACATTGGGCGGGTGCATATTGAAGCAGGGCGCTTATTACGTCGAATATGGACTTTATTTTTAATTTATTTGAATTTATTACTGCTTAATCATACTTAAGGTCATGGGGAAGTGGAGCCTATCACAACTTACTCTGGGTGAAGGTGATATACACCTTGAACAGCTTGCCAGTCCATCCCAGGGCAACACACATCCAACCATTCAATTCAATTCAGTTTTATTTGTTTTACGCATTTGTTGCACAGCAGTTTTACACAGTAAAACAGTGAAAGTAGGGTCTTACAAAGTATAAAAGAATTTAAAAATGTTCCTATAAATTGTTATAAGTAATCCTCGACATAACACTGTATCCTTATTAACATTATGGAATACAAAAAAGGAAGAAATATGGATCAACTTCCAACAAAGAATAACTTTATTAACAATGTTTTAGTCTTTAAACAAAAAGATTTGAAGTACATCAATTTGCCTGAAATTAAAAAAAGTATCCTTATTTAAATTGTAAACACTGTTGACCAACAATTTGAAGATAAGATAAGATACAGCTTTATTAATCTCACAATGGAGAAATTGACTGTTACAGGCTCTTGAAGTAAAGTAGGGGGTGCAAAATAGATACATATACAATAATACATATACATACACACATACATATATATTATATAAGTAAATAAATAAATAGATACATAAATAGTATAAATTAATAAACAATAAAAGAAAAGAAGGGAACAACTTTGTAGACTGGCCTATATTAAAGTGTAATGTATCTGAGGGCAGAGTAGATGGTTTGATATGGTTCACAGTCAGTGGGGTAGATGTGGTTGATTAAAGTGCACGGGGTTTTTATTGCACATAACCGGTATTTTCACAGACAGTTACAAGGTGGCGTTGTACAGTCTGACAGCGGTGGGAATGAACGACCCGCGGTAGCGCTCCTTCCTGCACTGAGGATGTCTCAGTCGTCCACTGAAGGAGCTACTCAGCTTTCTCTACAGTCGGGTGCAGTGGGTGAGAGCTGTTGACCATGATGGGTGTGAGCTTTGCTACCATCCTCCTCTCACTCACCTCCTCCACAGAGTCCAGTGGGCAGCCGAGGACAGAGCTGGCCCTCCTGACCAGCTTGTTCAGTCTCTTTCTGTCCCGCTCTGCGCTGCCCGGGGCCCAGCAGATGGCAGCGTAGAGGATTGCAGAGGCTACCACAGAGTCATAAAATGTCCTGAGCAGAGGTCTGCATACTCCGAAGGACCTGAGTCTCCTCAGAAGGTGGAGGCGACTCTGGCCCTTCTTGTACAGGACGTTGGTGTTGTGGGACCAGTCCAGTTTATTGTTAAGGTGAACACCCAGGTACTTGAAACTGTCCACTGTCTCAATGTCCTGTCCCTGGATGTTCACCAGTGAGTATGTGTGTGTGTGTGTGTGTGTGTGTGTGTGTGTGTGTGTGTGTGTGTGTGCGTGTGTGTGTGTGTGTGTTAGAGTGCTTCTCCTGAAGTCGACCACCATCTTCTTCGTCTTCTTAGTGTTCAAGCACAGGTGGTTGCGCTCACACCAGTCCACAAAGTCGACGATGACTGACTGGTACTCCTGCTCGTTCCCCTCTGACACACGGCCCACCATGGTGGAGTCGTCAGAACACTTCTGGAGGTGGCAGCTGTCTGTGTTATATGTGAAGTCCGAGGTGTAAATGGTGAAAAGGAAGGGTGAGAGGACGGTGCCCTGTGGTGCCCCCGTGCTGCAGACTGCCACCTTTGACTCACAACCGCGCAGCTGCACATACTGTGGACGGTCAGTGAGGTAGTCGATAATCCAGGCAGCAAGATGTCTGTCCACTCCCACGTCCTCCAGCTTCCCCCGCAGAAGCGCTGGCCTGATGGTGTTGAAGGCACTGGAGAAGTCAAAGAACATGACCCTCACAGCGCTGCTGGCGATCTCCAGGTGGGTGAGCGCCTGCTGCAGAAGGTAGATGACGGCGTCTTCTAACCTGATGTTCGGCCTGTAGGCAAACTGCAGCGGGTCTAGGGTGGGGCTCACCATAGAGCGGAGTTGTTCGAGGAGGAGCCTTTCCATGGTCTTCATGAGGTGGGAGGTCAGGGCGACAGGTCTGTAGTGGGCCGGTTCCTTCGCTTGAGCTGTTTTGGGAACTGGTACCACACAGGAGGTTTTCCACAGGACGGGAACCTTCTCCAGGCTGAGGCTCAGGTTGTACAGTCGGCATAGGACCTCACAGAGCTGGTCTGTGCATGTCCTCAGCAGCCTGGGACTGATGCCATCTGGTCCTGCAGATTTCCTCTGAGGGAGGGGGATGTGTCTGTAGGGCTGCAGCAGTCAAGTGAAGTTGGCCTGGGGGGGGGTCTGCTGAAGAGGGGGGGACGGGGAGAGGGGCAGAGGGGGAGGGGGGAGAATCAAACCTGTTGAAGTAACAGTTTAATTCATTCGCCCAGCGCTGGTCACCATCAGCTGTCCCTCTGACACTCTGTCCAAATCCAGACATGGTCTTTAGTCATCTCCAGACGTCCCGCACGTTGTTCTGAGCCAGCTTCTCCTCCATCTTCTTCACATAGTCCTTCTTTGCCCTCCTGATCCTCCACTGGAGCTCACGCTGGACCTTCTTCTGCTCCTCTCTATCCCCCGAGATGAAAGCCCTCTTCTTTTGGTTCAGGAGGACTTTAAGCTCAGGGGTGATCCACGGGTGGTTGTTGGAGAAGCACCGTACCCTCTGTGTTGGCACAGTGCTGTCCACGCAGAAGTTCATGTAGTCGGTGATACAGTGTGTGAGGCCGTCGATGTCATCACCAAAGGAGTGACAGAGCATGCTCCAGTCTGTGGTCTGGAAACAGTCCCTAAGCCTCTCATTGGTCTCCTCGGTCCACACTTTCACAGACCTCTTCTGCGCAGGTTCCTTTCCACCCTGGGTGTGTATTGGGGGAGCAGGTAGACCAGGTTGTGGTCTGAACGTCCCAGTGGGGGGAGGGGGGAGGAGCTGTAAGCGTCCTTCACATTAGCATACAGCAAGTCCAGAGTTTTATTGTCTCTTGTGGTGCACTTCACGTATTGCGTGAAAGTCGGGAGAGATGCGGAGAGAGGGGCGTGGTTAAAGTCCCCGCTGATCAGAATCATGGCGCGGGGGTGATGAGTCTGTGTCTGACTGACAGCGCTGTGGAGACGCTCACACGCGGCCGCCGCATCAGCCGAGGGCGGAATGTACACGCAAAACACAATCACGTGTGAAAACTCCCTTGGTAGATAATATGGCCGCGCGCTCACCGCGAGCAGCTCCAGGTCCCGCGTGCATATCTGCTCCTTCACGTGCACGTTGGCCGGGTGGCACCATCGTTCATTCACATAGACCGCCACGCCCCCTCCTTTCTTCTTTCCGCTCTCCGTTACACTCCGATCTGCACACGTGTGAATCCGTTAAGAGAAACCACAGAGTCCAGTGTGAGTTCATTCAGCCACGTCTCCGAACAACATATGAGGCTGCAGTCCTGGTGCTCCCTCTGCTCCCGGTACTCCCTCTGCTCCCGGTGCTCCCTCTGCTCCCGGTGCTCCCTCTGCTCCCGGTGTTCCCGGTACTCCCTCTGTTCCCGGTATTCCCTCTGCTGCCGGGTCAGCGCCGCCAGCTCCTTGGTCTTGTTGGCGATCGCGTGGATATTTCCCATGATGACAGAGGGAACACATGTCTTCCGTGTCTTTCGTCCCCCTCTGCAGCCTCTCCTTTTCCTCCGTATTTTTACAGGAACAACGGGCTTTTCCGTGTGAAGGAGGGTGGGGCCGCACAGGCCGAGGAGGGTCACGTGTGTAAGACCTGCGTTGCTCAGAGCCGTCGGTGAATGAGTTTCCTGACGCCGATCCAAAAAGTGAAAGTAAAAGTGCACAGAAAAACAAAATAATTATCAAAGTAGGTTTCCCAAATGCAGGACTGAAGAAAGAAAAAGAAACTTTGAAAAAAGATAAAGAAACGCCTATATACAATAGAAAAGAGAAAAAAAAGAAAATAAGGTGAAGAGCTCCTGAACCATTTGAAACTGGAAAATAAAATTAAATAAAAACAATAAAAATAAATTTAAATTGATCAGCAATATTAACTCAGGAGCACAATATATAAAACACTTTAACCCACAAAACAAAAATGAATAAAACAATTTGTAATTTTTTTTGTGTGAAAATGTCCATGGACCTGGGAAGTCCAGATTAATGGCTATCATGAGCACAGTTCTCAGTGCACAGCTTTTCGAAGCTGGGTTTAAAGCCCGATACTGAACTCTCAGCTCCTGCTCAATGCTGAACTCATACCTGGACTTATTTTCGCAGCAGTGACGTCATCCAGCATGACAGAGACCGTGTGTGCTGCAGGTCGGATCGGTTCCTCTGCTGTGGGGTTTTCTACACTCAGCAGTTTGGTACTCCATCTTCTCTGATGCTAACAGAGCTCGCTGGTTTGCTGGCGTAGCATTCACAAAGCGGGATGGTTGTTGGCAATATCCAGCACGTTTTCGCTGAAAAAACTCACGCGGCTCATCACGTGATCAGGGTGTGATGTCTTTAAGTGGCGCCTGAATTTATGTGGGTTCATGCTGTCCGCTGCCAAATGTTTTCAAACACAGTAAACACAGCGGTCTTTCCTCGTTTCTCACCGCAGCACAGTGAAGCCATATACTACATCTGCTTCATCATACCTCCTCTACTTAGCTTTCGGGAGACTTTCGTTTCTCTCACCATCTCTGTCTCTCTCCGCCTCTCTCTCCATCCCTGTTTAAAATTTCCATGGTGGGTTTATTAACTTCACTTATTTTACCTCTGGGCACACTCTGACAGTGAGGAAGCCACTGCCACCTGCAGTAGTGGGTGTACAATTACACTTTAATCTAACAAAAAGAAAAAAGCATGTTCCCTGGGGTCACACGCAATGTGATGTGGCCTCTCTGTGGAGAATGACCACCCCTCTAGTTGAAACTGAAACTTAGTGGTGCTCCAAAGCAGAGCATAGTACAGACGCTCCCCGACTTACATTTTTAATTGGTTCCGGACGGCTGAACGTAAGTTGAAAGTAAGTTGTTACAGTGACGTATGACGTATGATGTGTGACGTATGACGTATGATGTGTGACGTATGATGCTCATACTGTACAATACATCCATAAATACCATTACCGTATCTCATAAAACACCCCTAAATCAATGATTATGAACATAACATTGTAAAATAATATCAAATTATATCAACATTAATTTCAAATAAGTCACTTATTTATACCGAGTCACTTTACATGAAGCTTAAAACAGCCAATCAACGCTTACAATATGTGGGATACTCAATACCGAAAGTAGTGTACCTGCAAAAGTAGTGAACTTGCTGTGGGTTATACAGACTTTCGGTCTTTCAAGTGCGCAAGGGTACCGTTGAACTCGTTTAGAACACAGCCTGCACTGATGTGAATCCCAGCAAAGCGGAGAGTTCTTTCTTTTGTGCAAGTAAGTAAACTTTATTCAAGAGATGCATACAAAGAACAAGTACAAATCCTAATAAATATATAATTGTTCTGTAATTTGTGGATTCGGGGTTTCATTCATTTTACAACTCTCTTTGCTTAACTGAGTATGTATTAGATTGTGCCGATCCGAGCAGAGAGTTAATTCATCTCTGTGTATGACACTTGACCCATGCTAGTAGAAAAGAGAAAAGAGAGTGTGGATAGCTTGAGAGAGGGTGGAAGTGAGGTCAGATGAGGAGAGGGGACGGGGAGAGGGTGGAAGTGGAGGGATTGGGAGAGAGGGAGGAGGGGGGAGGTGATTGGAGGAGAGGGAGGAAGTGAGGGGGACGGCATGAGAGGGAGGAACTGAGGGGGATGGGAAAGAGGGGAAAGTATGGGCGATGGGAAGAGAGGGAGGAAGTGACAGGGAGAGAAGGAGGAAGTGAGGGGAAGGGGAGAGAAGGGGAGGAAGTGAGGAGGGAGGGTGAAAGTGAGGGGATGGGGAGAGAAGGAGGAAGTGAGGGGGATGGGGAGAGAGGGAGGAAGTGACAGGTAGAGAAGGAGAAAGTGAGAGGGACGGGGAGAGAGGGTGGAAGTGAGGGGAGGAGGAGGGAGGGTGAAAGTGAGGGGAAATGGAGAGAGGGAGGAAGTGAGGGGATGGGAATGAGGGGGAAGTATGGGGGATGAGGAGAGAGGGAGGAAGTGACAGGGAGAGAAGGAGGAAGTGAGAGGGATGGGGAGAGAGGGTGGAAGTGAGGGGGACGGGAGAGAAGGGGAGGAAGTGAGGGGGACGGGGAGGGAGGGTGAAAGTTAAGGGACGGGGAGGGAGAGGGAGGAAGTGATGGGGACGGGGAGGGAGGGTGAGGAAGTGAAGGGGACGGGGAGGGAGGGGAGGAAGTGAAGGGGACTAGGGAGGGAGGGGAGGAAGTGAAGGGGACAGGGAGGAGGGGAGGAAGTGAAGGGGATGGGGAGGGAGGGGAGGAAGTGAAGGGGACTGGGGAGGGAGGGGAGGAAGTGAAGGGGAAGTGGAGAGAGGGGGAGGAAGTGAAGGGGACGGGGAGGGAGGGGAGGAAGTGAAGGGGAAGTGGAGAGAGGGGAGGAATTGAAGGGGACGGGGAGGGAGGGGAGGAAGTGAAGGGGACTGGGGAGGGAGGGGAGGAAGTGAAGGGGACAGGGAGGAGGGGAGGAAGTGAAGGGGAAGGGGAGAGAGGGGATGAAGTGAAGGGATGGGGGGAGGAGGGGAGGAAGTGAAGGGGACTGGGGAGGGACGGGGAGGGAGGGGAGGAAGTGAAGGGGACGGGGAGAGAGGGGAGGAAGTGAAGGGGACGGGGAGGGAGGGGAGGAAGTGAAGAGGAAGGGAGGGAGGGGGAGGAAGTGAAGGGGTAGAGGAGGGAGGGTGAAAGTGAGGGGGAGGGGAGAGAGGGAGATGTTATGTAAAAACACTTTAATTGGTCGATAGAAATTTGTCCTCAAATGGAAAAAGTGACATCAATAATCAATCATAAAAAAGTTTTAGGCGTCACAGTGATATCGTCGTTCGCATGTTCACCTCACACCACGGTCCTGCTCTGTGAGATTTTTCGTGAAGTTTTCCTGAGCTTCTGTAGGTTTCCTCTGGGGACTCTGGTTACTTTCCAGTCCAAAGACATGGATATTAGACTAACTGTGGGCAAATTGCCCCTAGTGGTGTTCAGTTCAGGATGGACCTCACCTTTGTCCAGTGTTAGCTGAGAAAAACTCCAGCTTCCCTGCGACATGCATGGAGTTTATTGTCTGGAAATGAGTGAGTGATAAAATCAGTCCTGGAACTGCAGTGAGTGTCAAACAGAATTTAATCAATTCTTCTATTCATCCTTGCTATAATTTTTCGAAACCACAAGATGTCGCTGTTTCGCATTATTTGTACTTCAGTAGATCTGGACACACTTATGGAATTAGTAATTTTCTATTCATTATTTTTATATTTCTGATTATAAAATCACACAGACTTCTTCTTCTTTTCCTTTCGGCTTTTCCCTTCAGGGGTCGCCACAGCGAATCATCTGCCTCCATCTCACCCGATCCTTTTCATTTTTTTCTCTTACACAAACTACCTTCATGTCCTCCTTCACCATGTCTCATCCATTAAAACCCTGATGTATGTATATACGGAATCTATTCTTTAGTGGATGTGTTAATGCGGTGAATACAAGACGCAGCCCCTGATCATATAGGAAGGGAACTAAAATTAGATCAGATTTATTAATTATGATAAAACAAAATCATTCCTGCAGATTAAGGAAATGGTTAAGGAAACACACACACACACACACACACACACACACTCTCTCTCTCTCACACACACACACACACACACACACACACACACACACACACACTCTTTCTCTCTCTCTCTCTCTCTCTCTCACACACACACACACACACACACTGAATTTGTCTATATTCTTGATCTTGTGTTATCGTTTTTGTTTCTTACGTGTAAGAAGGGGCTCGAGTATTGAATTTCCGGTTGTGATGTTCCATTGTTACCTGTATGTGACAAATAACTTAAAACTTGAAATTTGTTCTATATTAAAGTCGGGTTTATGTGTAATTGCGAGTCTCTTAGATGTTGCAGTCCATCATTCTATACCTCCTGTTCCTCCCACGTCAATAATTAATCTGAGATTTTCTTTATAAGTGTAAACACACACTTGGTCAGGTTTATATCCTCCTGCATGACCTTCAACCTAATGTCTCCTCCTCCCGTCTCCTCCACTTCTGTCTTCTCGTCGTCTTGCCTTCTCCTTCTCCTCTCCTGTGGTTCTGGGGTTCGCTGGGAAGCCACGTAAAGAAGAGCAGCACAAGCTATTTCTAACAGTACAGGAAATTACAAGAAAAGCAAACAAAACTGTACAGATTTATGAACTTAAAATTTAAATTTTAAATAAACATGTCCAAAACCCTTTATCTAAGGAAGACCCCTGGTGTGTGAAGGTGGTGCTGAAAAGTACAGTTACATGTTACAATTATAATAAAAAATAATAGGAATTAATAATTATATATAATGTCCCCAAGACAAATTCAATGCAGCCGTGAGGGAGGGGCACAAGCCAGTGCCTCTCCCTCACGCCGGTCCCAAGCCTGGATAAATGCAGAGGGTTGCGTCAGGAAGGACATCCGGCGTAAAACAAATGCCAAATAAAACATGCGAGTCACATCAAGAAAATTCATACCGGATCGGTCGAGGCCCGGGTTAACAACGAACGCCATCAGTGTGTTAATCAACAGGGTGCTGGTGGAAATTGGACTACTGTTGGTTGACGACGTCGAAGAAGGAGAGGCGGGAGTCCAGAACTGAAAGTAGGGACTTTGAATGTTGGAACTATGGCAGGAAAAGGTAGAGAGTTGGCTGACATGATGCAGAGGAGGAAGGTGGACATACTGTGTGTTCAGGAGACCAGGTGGAAAGGTAGCAAGGCTAGAAGCTTAGGAGCAGGGTTTAAACTGTTTTTTCATGGTGTGGATGGGAAGAGAAATGGAGTCGGAGTCATCTTGAAGGAGGAGTTTGTCAGGAATGTTCTAGAAGTGAAAAGAGCGTCAGACAGAGTGATGAGTTTCAAGTTAGAAATTGAAGGCATGATGTTCAATGTTGTTAGTGCTTATGTCCCACAGGCAGGATGTGAGCGAGAAGACAAGGAGAGATTCTGGAGTGAGTTAGATGAAGTGATGCAGAGTACCCCCAGAGGTGAAAGAGTGGTCATTGGTGCAGATTTCAATGGACATGTTGGTGCAGGCAACAGAGGGGACGAGGAAGTGATGGGCAGGTCTGGTATCCAGGACAGGAACGCAGAAGGACAGATGTTGGTAGATTTTGCGAAAAGGATGGAAATGGCTGTGGTAAATACTTTCTTCCAAAAGAGAGAGGAGCATAGAGTGACTTATAAAAGCGGAGGTAGGAACACACAGGTAGACTACATCTTGTGCAGGCGATGTAATTTGAAGGAAGTCAGTGACTGCAAAGTAGTAGCGGGTGAGAGTATTGCCAAACAGCAGAGGATGGTGGTGTGCAGGATGACGCTGATGGTGAGGAAGGTGAAAAAGGCAAAGGCAGAGCAGAAGACAAAGTGGTGGAAGCTGAAAAAGGAGGAGTGTTGTGTTGTCTTCAAGGAGGAGTTGAAACAGGCTTTGGGTGGTCGGGAAGTGCTTCCAGATGACTGGACAACTACAGTTAATGTGATCAGGGAGACAGGTAGGAGAATACTTGGTGTGTCATCTGGAAGGAGAGGAGATAAGGAGACTTGGTGGTGGAATGAGGAAGTGCAGGAGTGTGTACAAAAGAAGAGGTTAGCTAAGAAGAAGTGGGACATAGAGAGGACCGAAGAGAGTAAACAGGAGTACAGGGAGACACAGCGTAAGGCGAAGGTAGCGGTGTCAAAGGCCAAACAGGGCGTATGATAACTTGTATGCTTGGTTGGAACGTAACGAGGGAGAAAATGATTTATACTGGTTGGCACAGCAGAGAAATTGATTGATGACAAAAGTGTGCTGGGAAGATGGAAAGAGTACTTTGAAGAGCTGATGAATGAGGATAATGAGAAAAAAGAGTAGAAGAGGTGACTGTTGAGGACCAGGAAGTAGCAAAGATTAGTAAGGGTGAAGTGAGGAGGGCATTGAAGAGGATGAAGAGTGGAAAGGCAGTTAGCCCTGATGATATACCTGTGGAGGTATGGAAGTGTCTAGGAGAGGTAGCAGTAGATTTCCTGACAAGAACATTCAACAAGGTCTTGGAGAGTGAGAGGATGCTGGAGGAATGGAGGAGAAGTGTGCTGGTGCCCATTTTTAAGAACAAGGGAGATGTGCAGAGTTGTGGCAATTACAGAGGGATAAAGTTGATGAGCCATACAATGAAGTTATGGGAAAGAATAGTGGAAGCAAGACTAAGGGCAGAGGTCAGCATTTGTCAACAACAGTTTGGTTTGATGCCAAGAAAGAGCACCACAGATGCAGTGTTTGCCTTGAGGATGTTAATAGAGTACAGAGAAGGTCAGAAGGAGCTGCATTGTGCCTTTGTGGATCTGGAGAAAGCATATGACAGGGTGCTGAGAGAGGAAGTGTGGTATTGCATGAGGAAGTCTGGTTTGGCAGAGAAGTATGTTAGAGTGGTGCAGGACATCTATGAGAGATGTAAGACAGTGGTGAGGTGTGCTGTTGGTGTGACAGAAGAGTTCAAGGTGGAGGTGGGACTGCATCAAGGGTCAGCTCTTGAGCGCCTTCTTGTTTGCTATGGTGATGGACAGGCTGACAGACAAGGTTAGGCAAGAATCTCCATGAACTATGATGTTTGCAGATGACATTGTGATCTGCAGTGAGAGCAGAGAACAAGTGCAGGAAAAGCTAGAGAGGTGGAGGTATGCCCTGGAAAGGAGGGGAATGAAGGTTAGCCTCAGTAAGACAGAATACATGTGTATGAATGCCAAGGACCCAACAGGAACGGTGAGGTTACAAGGAGCAGAGATAAGGAAGGTGTAGGATTTTAAGTACTTAGGCTCAACAATCCAGAGCAATGGAGAGTGTGGAAAAGAGGTGAAGAAGCGTGTGCAGGCTGGTTGGAATAGTTGGAGAAAAGTGTCCGGTGTGATGTGTGATAGGAAGGTATCGGCAACAATGAAAGGAAAATTGTACAAGGTGTTGAGGCCAGCGATGTTGTATGGTTTAGAAACAGTGGCCCTGGGGAAAAGACAGGAGGCAGAGCTGGAGGTAGCAGAGATGAAAGAGTTGAGGTTCTCTTTGGGAGTAACGAGGATGGATAGGATCAGGAATGAACACATCAGAGGGACAGCACATGTAAGACGTTTTGTAGACAAAGTCAGACAGGCTAGATTGAGATGGTTTGGACATGTACAGAGGAGGGATAGTGAGTATATTGGTAGTAGGATGCTGAGGCTGGAACTACCAGGCAGAAGGCCTAGAGGAAGACCAGACGATTCATGGATGTGGTGAAGGAGGACATGAAGGCAGTTGGTGTAAGAGAAAAAGATGCAGAGGATAGGGTGGGATGGAGGCAGATGATTCGCTGTGGCGACCCCTGAAGGGAAAAGCCGAAAGGACAAGAAGAAGAAGTCCCCGAGACAAATTCGTTCTTGTTGTCCTGTTCCCGACACAGATGGAGATTTCATTTTCAGACTTAAACACATTAACACCAAATAAATAAATAAATAAATAGATGAACAAATATAAAGATGTGTAGATATGAACAGGGCTGTTCAGGTCGAAAGTGAAAGTGAAATGAAATTGAAGAACAAGTAGAAATAAAAATGGAATAAAATCTATAGAAAGATATATCATAAATATAAGTATGAAATATCATTCAACATTATCCTAAGGTCCACTTCATACTGGGCTCCAGCAGAAGGGCATGGCTGACACATGCTTTACACCATTTGGAGGTCACAGAAGAGAAGCAGAACCATTTCTGAACCCGTGCCAAAACTTTCAAAGAAGAAACAAATTGACTCCAATATTATAATGAACTGGATAAGAGTGCAACTCTCTGTAAATCTGATCAGATCCGCTGTGCTGTACTTGAGAGGAACCAAGAGTTTAAACCCGGGACATATTGATATTGGTAAGGTACAATTGCTTAGAGAGAGAGAGAGAGAGAGAGATTGTATACAGTACAAACTCGTACTGGTTACTTATACAAGATTTACACATACGTTCCCCTCTAAAGAACGCCCTGTAACGACTTACAAACAAATTAATCGAAAAACGGCCGTCTGGAACCTAATTTGTTCGTAAGATGGGAAGTGTCTGTATAATTTCAGCAAAAAGAAAAACGACTTCTCTCCATTTTAGCAATCTTTCCTCCATTATTTGTTGGTATACATTAGAGGTTTCTACCTGATATTAGATTTAAGACAACGTGCATGGAGGCCAAAGATTTTCAAGAGGACATCTGTCCAATTAAAGACTAATTTAAAGGATCCTTTAAGAGAGACAAGGATCCCCACATGCTGTACCAAAGGCCGGCTCATTTGATTTTGCACATACTTGACACTTTGGATCATTGTTGAGATGCAAAACACAGAAACAAACTGTATCAACATTTTTACCACTACTTCACACATCACTGTGAGGAGACACACATTTATGTAATACATGACAAAGAGCCTACACCAGGGGTGCTCACACTTTTCCAGTACGTGAGCTACTTATAGAATGACCAAGTCACAAAGATCTACCCACGACAAAAATGCAAAACATATATTTATTTTAAACTACATTGAGGATTCTTTATGTGCAAATGTATGTTTATGTGCCTTCCATAACCGCATGAGCCAATATTGCACAACACAACATAATTAACTCTTCTACTTCTTTTCTTTTCGGCTTTTCCCTTCAGGGGTCGCCACAGCAAACCATCCACCTATATCTCACCCGATCCTCTGTATTTTCTTCTCTTACACCAATTATCTTCATGTCTTCCAATCAGCAATCAGCAACAACAATCAGCAGGTAACTATCTGGATGGGGCAGCAGACTGGCACCTCTTGGTTGACATGGATAAGAAATTCAAGGTCCCAGAGAAAGTGGCAGAGACAAACCTCAGACCGGATATGCTGCTGTTGTCAAATAGCACAAAGAGGATGGGGGTTATCAAGCTGACAGTGCCAAGTGAGGAGAGGGTGGAGATCTCAGGGGAACTGAAAAGAAACAAGTATATAACGCTGAAGATTGAGGGAAAAAGAAATGGCTGGGCAGTCCAGATCTGGGCAGTAGAGGTTGGCTGCCGTGGATTCCCGGCTGCTTCCATGGTGGTCTTCCTCAAGGCAATTGGAATAAGAGGAGGAGAGAGAAGTAGCCCTGAGGAGAATTGGAGAAGCAGCAGAAAAAGCAAGCAAAGCCATATGGACCTGGAGCTGCATACCAGGATGGGGAAAGGAGTGATTATCTGGTCTGGTGGCAATAGCTGCTGGCGGCGCCAGGACGGGGGTACCACCAGAAGCTGCCGAAACCCATATTCACTGAAGTAACCCGGTCTGGTCGGTGGCTGACAAGGACCAGAATCACTATCAGTCCATACCTGCCTTTGAAGAAACTAGGCTACCATGAGAGCATTAGGTTGGCCCAGGTAGGTTAGGTCTGCCTGGTAGTCCAACTACAGCATCCTACTACCAATATACTCACTATCCCTCCTCTGTACATGTCCAAACCATCTCAATCTTGCCTCTCTGACTTGGTCTCCAAAATGTCTTACATGTGCTGTCACTCTGATGTACTCATTCCTGATCCTATCCATCCTCGTTACTCCCAAAGAGAACCTCAACATGTTCATCTCTGTTACCTCCAGCTCAACCTCCTGTCTTTTCCCCAGGGCCAGTTTCTAAACTATACAACATCGCTGGCCTCATCACTGTCTTGTACACTTTTCCTTTAATTCTTGCCGATACCCTCCTATTGCACACCACACCAGATACTGTTCTCCAACCATTCCAGCCTGCCTGCACACGCTTCTTCACCTCTTTTCCCCACTCTCCATTGCTCTGGATTGTTGAGCCTAAGTACTTAAAATCCTCCACCTTCTTTATCTCTGCTCCCTGTAACCTCACCGTTCCTCTTGGGTCCTTGTTGTTCACACACACGTATTCTGTTTTCCTGAGGCTAACCTTCATTCCTCTCCTTTCCAGGGCATACCTCCACCTCTCTAGATTTCCCTGCACTTGTTCTCTGCTCTCACTACAGATTACAATGTCATCTGCAAACATCATAGTCCATGGAGATTCTTGTCTCACCTCGTCTGTCAGCCTGTCCATCACCATAGCAAACAAGAAGGGGCTCAGAGCTGACCCTTGATGCAGTCCCACCTCCACCTTGAACTCTTCTGTCACACTGACAGCACACCTCACCACTGTCTTACATCTCTCATAGATGTCCTGCACCACTCTAACATACTTCTCTGCCACTCCAGACTTCCTCGTGCAATACCACACTTCCTCTCAGCACCCTGTCATATGCTTTCTCCAGCTCCACAAAGGCACAATGCAGCTCCTTGTGACCTTCTCTGCACTTCTCTATTAACATCCTCAAGGCAAAGACTGCATCTGTGGTGCTCTTTCTTGGCATCAAACCAAACTGTTGTTGACAAATGCTGACCTCTGCCCTTAGTCTAGCTTCCACTAATTTTTCACATAGCTTCATCGTATGGCTCATCAACTTTATCCCTCTGTAGTTCCCACAACTCTGCACATCTCCCTTGTTCTTAAAAATGGGCACCAGCACACTTCTCCTCCATTCCATCGGCATCTGCTCGCTCTCTAAGACCTTGTTGAATGTTCTTGTCAGAAAATCTACTGCTACCTCTCCGAGACACTTCCATACCTCTTCTTCTTCTTGTCCTTTCGGCTTTTCCCTTCAGGGGTCGCCACAGCGAATCATCTGCCTCCATCTCACCCTATCCTCTGCATCTTTTTCACTTACACCAACTGCCTTCATGTCCTCCTTTACCACATCCATGAATCGTCTCTTTGGTCTTCCTCTAGGCCTTCTGCCTGGTAGTTCCAACCTCAACATCCTACTACCAATATACTCACTATCCCTCCTCTGTACATGTCCAAACCATCTCAATCTCACCTCTCTGACTTGGTCTCCAAAACGTCTTACATGTGCTGTCCCTCTGATGTGCTCATAACTGATCCTATCCATCCTCGTTACTCCCAAAGAGAACCTCAAAATTTTCATTTCTGCTACCTCCAGCTCTGCATCCTGTCTTTTCCCCAGGGCCACTGTTTCTAAACCATACAAAATTGCTGGCCTCAACACTGTCTTGTACACCTTTCCTTTCATTTTTGCCGATACCTTCCGATCACACATCACACCGGACACTTTTCTCCAACCAGTCCAACCTGCCTGCACACGCTTCTTCACCTCTTTTCCACACTCTCCATTGGTCTGGATTGTTGAACCTAAGTACTTAAAATCCTCCACCTTCCTTATCTTTGCTCCTTGTAACCTCACCGCTCCTGTTGGGTCCTTGGCATTCATACACATGTATTCTGTCTTACGGAGGCTAACCTTCATTCCCTTCCTGTAAGAACTCTCTCTGTAGAAGCTCTCATGTAAACCTGCACGATCTGGATTCCTGTATCTCAACGTCTTAGAGTACTCCGGGAACAGAAGACAATAAACCATACGAGTAAAATCAACCTGGTTTATTCATCTACTGCTCAGAGGGTGTTCCTGAGCACAAGCTTTTTATGCAGTTTCTTTGTTTTTGCAAGCAGATAATCACAGAGTCATATGTCCTTGTCCTTGTCATATGTCCTTGTCCTTGGTCAAAGTACATTCGTCATAACATAGGGTGGGTGTGTGTGTGTGTGTGTATGTGTGTGTGTGGGTAGCACCATATCATGTTGGTATGTTGGTTACGTAACTGTTTGTATTCGTACGTAGGTATGTGGTGACATAAGAGGGACAGCCTTGAACATCCAGTTAGGTCTGGTTGATGTTTTACACAAAACTTAGGACATCGGGGTACAACAGGATACTGAGAACTTCTTGCTTCATGATTCAATAAACATGTACGTAGTAGGTCAGAGATATATTCTAACAGTTCCCCTCTTTTATACTTTAATGTTCATGAAGTATAAATCATTCGTTAATAAATCGTTGCAGAATACACAAAGGTTCAGCGGGTGTCGAAGGTCGGGATCTTTCAGGAGACCAGGGACCGCGGTTGATCGGGGTCTGTGCTGGAAGGGCAGCTTGAGCTGCGACGCCCTTCGCCCACTGCCTCGAGATACTCAGGTCCCCTCAAGATCCCGACTCCTCACTACACCCGGGACGAAGGGTAAGAGGTGCCGTCGGACTGCGCATCCAGTTGCGTATACTTTGGTCCACTAAAAGCGTCCATCAGGGCCCACACACGATTCAGCAGACACCTAAGGATGCAAGGTCCGAACACACACACCAACAGCAGACAAATGCATACAGGCACAAGCATGGTTAAATATGGAGTGAATCATTCTTCTAAATACATAACATAGGATATTTTCGGTTATCCGTTCCCAGTACGAGAGGGTGTAAAGGTGGTACTCGTAAGCTTATGTTGAGCCGAATCCGTTAGAAAACACTTCTCCCCTCTTAGGTGATATATGTGTCTTAAGACCTGGAACAGAGGTAATAAAGATAGACAACATCATGGTCACACAAAAACAAACAATACAATACTTCATTGTGGAGTTTTCTTCAGTCTGGTAGCATGGATCCACTGTGGAAAGAGGTCAGTTAGCACGGCGGTACGAGTTACAGCGAGTATCTCCGTGGGCTCACTGTAAGGAGAGTCTCCCAAAGAGGAATTTAGTTTCACAAATTTCTTGACCAGCACCTTGTCTCCTACCTTGAAGGCATGAGTGCTTGCATCGGCCGGGACCGAAGTATTCTGATTAGTGCGTTCCCAATAGTCATTTAGGACCTTAACAAGGCCCACGGCATACTCGCTCATGTGTATGTCTAGATCTTCCGTACCCAAAGCCCCTGCTTTCCCTTCCTCCAAGGAGCAGGAAAGGGTCTCCCCATTACCACTTCATAAGGGGATAGATTCCCTAAGGCCACCTGCGAGGTCATCCGCAGATCCGCTAGGACCACAGGCAGCACCGAAACCCAATTCCTGGATCCGGTGGCGTGCATTGCTTTTCGTAATTTTCCTTGAATGGTTCTGTTTGTTCGTTCCACGATTCCGGAGGACTGAGGGTGATATGGGACATGGAAACGCCAATTGATCTTTAGCTCTTGGGCCAACAGTTGAGTGACTTTTGAGGTGAATGGTGTGCCTTTGTCCGAATCAATACCCAACGGGAGGCCATATCTGGGAATAATTTCCTGTGATAACTTTTGAACCACTACTCGGGCGTTTTCGTTCCCACACGGGAAAGCTTCAACCCATCGAGAGAATTTATCCACGATAACCAATAGATATTTAAAGGGGCCCTGCCGGGGCATGTGAGTAAAGTCTATCTGCCACTCCTGGAAGGGAGTATCTGGTTTCGGCAGATGCTGATGTGATGCATGTGGTTTGGACACATTGTTCTGTGCACAAATCAGGCATTTGTCCAGAATGCTGTGCACCGTAGAGGCTAGTTGTCGTATACAAAAATCTTTTTCCATATCTGTCACCACCCCTCTTCGACCGTGATGTGTAGGCCCGTGAAACTCGCGGACGAGGAAAGGAAGGCAGTGCGTGGGCAGACATAAGCGACCGGTCGAATCGAGTAGAATGCCGTCACCCGAGGGCTGAGAGCCCTGCGAGGACCAAAAATCAGTGTCTTCTGTGGACGCCGAGGACTGAAGTGATTTTAGATCCAAGTCAGGGAGGAGGGCGCTAAGCATGTGTGAGGTTGACACCAGCGCGGGCTGCAGGAACGGCGGCATGGAGCCGAGCGAGGCAGCCTGTTTAGCCGCGCGGTCAGCCAAAGAGTTACCTCGTGCCTCATCAGTGTGGTCAGAGGAATGACCGCGGGTCTTTACGATCGCTAAACGGAGCGGGAGATTGCAGGACACAATAAGATCCTGGACTAAGGTGGAATGTGAAATGGGCTTACCGTCAGCAGCAGTGAAACCACGAGATTGCCAGATACGGCCGAAATCATGCGCCACCCCAAAAGCGTAACGAGAGTCAGTGTATATAGTAACATCCTGGTCGGAAGCGAGAGTGCATGCCCGAGTGAGCGCATATAACTCTGCTGCTTGAGCGGAATTAAAGGGAAGCGAGTACGTTGTTTTTGTGTGACCAAACTTGGTCCGGTAAGGAACATACTGCGTAGCCGCAGAGGAACACTCCGTCGGAGGGTTTCGAGCATGACCCGTCTACAAACAGGGAGAGACCTGTGGAGAGAGGAGTAGACATTAAGTCGGATCTAATGCTGGTGTCATGAACAATGGTGTCCATGCAGTCATGCTCCAATGGTTCGCAGTCGTCATGAGCATTAAGCAGGCGCTGTAGAGCCTGCGCCACGTTATCTAGGGAAGAGGAACAGGATATAGTTAGGTTGTCAGTAGCACAAAGGATGGCCTCGTAACCTGAACGACGTTGAGAAGACATGTGTTGTGTAGACAGAGTATTAAGGATATGCCTAACCTGATGGCTGGTGTGTAAAACGAGTGGATGAGAGAGCACTATTTTTTCTGCTTCGAGAACTAACACCGCACTGGCAGCGACAGCGCGGAGACAGGCAGGTAAACCCTGAGCCACAGTATCTAGAGTTTTGGAGAGGAAAGCACAAGGCCTAAGTCCCCCCCCGTGGTCCCGCGCCAAGACTCCAGAAGCCGTGCCGGCCTGGTGAGCGACGTAGAGATGAAAGGGTTTGTTGTAATTCGGGAGCCCGAGAGCCGGCGCGGAGCATAGGGCCGACTTCAGGGCTTTGAATGCGTCCAGCATGTCCTCAGTCCAGACCAAGGGTTGATGGAGAGGGTCAGTGTGAGCCACGGCAGAGCGTAAACGTTTGTCATAAAAGGAACAGTCCGGGATCCATTGGCGGCAGTAGTTAATGAGCCCCAGGAAAGCCAGGAGCGCTTGTTTAGTGGCAGGCTTCTGAGTGTCCACTATGATCTTGACGCGATCCTGAGTAAGGCGTTTTATCCCGTGAGAGAGTTCATAGCCCAGATATATCACAGTGGGGAGGCAGAACTGTAACTTGGGCTTGGAGACCTTGAAACCCTTTTTTTCCAGTAAGAGGAGCAACTGGACAGTGGCGTCGAGGCATAGTTCATAGGTTAGGCCGGACACCAGGAGGTCATCAGCATAAGAGTGTACGCAGGAACCAACGGGGACGTCCAAAGAACCCAACGCGTCCCTAACTGCAGCCGAGAACACGGCCGGAGAGTCAATAAATCCTTGAGGTAATCTAGTCCACGTGTACTGTCGCTGCCGGTGTGTGAAAGCGAAGAGAGGTTGTGTGCTTGGCTCAACAGGGATACTAAAAAACGCCGAGCACAGATCGATTACGGAAAAATGCGTGTGATCGCAAGGAATAGAAGCCATAATAGAGGGCACATCCGGAACAACCGGTGAAACTGGAACGATGAGCTCGTTAATTTTTCTGAGGTCTTGTGTCAGACGCCAGGAACCGTCTGGCTTAGGAACCGGGTTCACAGGCGTGTTATAAGGGCTTGTGCACGGCACAATGATACCCTGTTCCAAAAGAGCGGCCAAAATAGTGTCGATACCCAACATTTTTTTAGGCGACAAGGGGGATTGTCGGGTGTACACGGGCAAAATGTGCTTCACGGTAGCTTCATATGGGACGCAGTCCACACAACCCACGTCATTCTTATGCTCTGCCCAAAGATTGGTGGGCAGTGTGTCGAGTACAGGGGGCGAGGTGGAACTCGCCACGCACGCCGAATTAACATTAAAAGGCAAGTGCTGCGCTTGCAATGATAACAGAGAAACGGAGGAGGTGTCGCACGTTTGGATGGTCATGCTCGAACCTTGGAAAGAGATTTGGAACCCCAGAACACTCATGAGGTCACGGCCTAACAAATTAAAGGGGCATTCAAACATATGTACAAAAGAATAGGATATCTGTAATTTATCAAGCGTGTGATCATCAGGAAAATGTAGAAGAAGGGGTGGACCTCTGGATTCGTGGACCTCTGGCCTCGGGATTGTCCCGCCAGAAGAGGGTGGACCGATAGGTGGTGTTACGGGGGACACAGTTTGTACACAGCAAGCTGGACTTTTGGTATTCCCTTTTTCCCTTTTCTTTACTCATTAATTTAGGTTTGGGGACACTCTGAGTCACCTTCTTGGGCTCGAAGAGCTTTTTAAGTTGCAACCAGTACGAGCGCATTTCATACCATTTAACATATGCCTCTTTCATGTATTCGTAATCCCATGAAGGGTTGCCCAATCCATCATAAATCATGCGATGCGCGGATGTCAGAAATCCTGCATCAAAAGTCCCATTTCGAGGAAAGTTTGGTACTTGGTCGAGTCCCTCAGTCCATCCCGCCAAATTGCTGAGCCATGGCTCAGTATAATAAGCTAGACCACATCTATTCATCCACTCCTTCGGAGTTTCCCGGACCTTAGGCTTTGGGTAGGAATTTCCCATTGTCTATCTTCTAACAAAAACAAAAAATACGTTGGCATACAGGAATACACGTGCACCTTTTGTATAGCGCTCTTCCCAGTTATAGCAACTGAGGATAACCCGTCCCAGTTATAGCAACTGAGGATAAACCCGTCCCAGTTATAGCAACTGAGGATAACCGTCCCAGTTATAGCAACTGAGGATAACCGTCCCAGTTATAGCAACTGAGGATAACCGTCCCTTATGAAAAGGGGATAACCATCCCTTCTAGAGAAGGGGATAACAGACGCTCAGATACTGCTAACCAGGTAGTCAAACAAATCTTGTCTTACCTGATCAGGAGTATCACGTCGGGGTCACCAAATTGTAAGAACTCTCTCTGTAGAAGCTCTCATGTAAACCTGCACGATCTGGATTCCTGTATCTCAACGTCTTAGAGTACTCCGGGAACAGAAGACAATAAACCATACGAGTAAAATCAACCTGGTTTATTCATCTACTGCTCAGAGGGTGTTCCTGAGCACAAGCTTTTTATGCAGTTTCTTTGTTTTTGCAAGCAGATAATCACAGAGTCATATGTCCTTGTCCTTGTCATATGTCCTTGTCCTTGGTCAAAGTACATTCGTCATAACATAGGGTGGGTGTGTGTGTGTGTGTATGTGTGTGTGTGGGTAGCACCATATCATGTTGGTATGTTGGTTACGTAACTGTTTGTATTCGTACGTAGGTATGTGGTGACATAAGAGGGACAGCCTTGAACATCCAGTTAGGTCTGGTTGATGTTTTACACAAAACTTAGGACATCGGGGTACAACAGGATACTGAGAACTTCTTGCTTCATGATTCAATAAACATGTACGTAGTAGGTCAGAGATATATTCTAACACTTCCTTTCTAGGGCATACCTCCACCTCTCTAGGTTTTCCTGCACTTGTTCTCTGCTCTCACTGCATCACCATAGCAAACAAGAAGGGGCTGAGAGCTGACCCTTGATGCAGTTCCACTTCCACCTTGAACTCTTCTGTCACAACGACAGCACACCACTGTCTTACATCTCTCATACATGTCCTGCACCACTCTAACATACTTTTCTGCCACTCCAGACTTCCTCATGCAATAGCACACTTCCTCTCTCGGCACCCTGTCATATGCTTTCTCCAGATCCACAAAGGCACAATGCAGCTCCTTCTGACCTGCTCTGTACTTCTCTATTAACATCCTCAAGGCAAACACTGCATCTGTGGTGCTCTTTCTTGGCATCAAACCAAACTGTTGTTGACAAATGCTGACCTCTGCCCTTAGTCTTGCTTCCACTATTCTTTCCCATGACTTCATCGTATGGCTCATCAACTTTATCCCTCTGTAGTTGCCACAACTCTGCACATCTCCCTTGTTCTTAAAAATGGGCACCAGCACACTTCTCCTCCATTCCTCTGGCATCCTCTCACTCTCTAAGACCTTGTTGAATGTTCTTGTCAGGAAATCTACTGCTTCCTCTCCTAGACACTTCCATACCTCCACCGGTATGTCATCAGGGCCAACTGGATTTCCATTCTTCATCCTCTTCAATGCCCTCCTCACTTCATCCTTACTAATCTTTCCTACTTCCTGGTCCTCAACAGACACCTCTTCTCTTTTTCTCTCTCATTTTCCTCATTCATCAGACCTTCAAAGTACTTTTTCCATCTTCACAGCACACTTCTGTCATCAGTTAACACGTTTCCCATTCTGTCCTTAATCACTCTAATTTGCTACATGGCCTTCCCATCTCTATTTCTCTGATGTGCCAACCTGTATAAATCATTTTCTCCCTCCTTACTGTCCAGCCTTGCATACAAGTCATCATACACCCTCTGTTTGACCTTTGACACCGCTACCTTCGCCTTACGCCATGTCTCCCTGTACTCCTGTTTACTCACTTCGGTCCTCTCTATGTCCCACTTCTTCTTAGCTAACCTCTTCTTTTGTACACACTCCTGCACTTCCTCATTCCACCACCAAGTCTCCTTATCTCCTCTCCTTCCAGATGACACACCAAGTATTCTCCTACGTGTCTCCCTGAGCACATTAGCTGTAGTTGTCCAGTCATCTGGAAGCACTTCCTGACCACCCAAAGCCTGTTTCAACTCCTCCTTGAAGACAACACAACACTCCTCCTTTTTCAGCTTCCACCACTTTGTCTTCTGCTCTGCCTTTGCCTTCTTCACCTTCCTCACCATCAGCGTCATCCTGCACACCACCATCCTATGCTGTTTGGCAACACTCTCAACCACTACTACTTTGCAGTCACTGACTTCCTTCAAATTACATCGCCAACACAAGATATAGGCTACCTGTGTGCTCCTACCTCCGCTTTTATATGTCACCCTATGCTCCTCTCTCCACTGGAAAAAAGTATTCACCACAGCCATTTCCATCCATTTTGCAAAATCTATCAACACCTGTCCTTCTGTGTTCCTGTTCTGAATGCCAAACCTGCCCATCACTTCCTCGTCCCCTCTGTTGCCTGCACCAACGACCACTCTTTCACTTCTGGGTGTACTCTGCATCACTTCATCTAACTCCCTCCAGAATCTCTCCTTCTCTTCTAGCTCACATCCTGCCTGTGGGGCATAAGCACTAACAACAGTAAACATCACACCTTCAATTTCTAACTTGAGACTCATCACTCTGTCTGACACTCTTTTCACTTCTCGAAGATTCCTGACAAATCCCTCCTTCAAGATAACTCCTCCTCCATTGCTCTTCCCATCCACACCATGATAAAACAGCTTAAACCCTGCTCCTAAGCTTCTAGCCTTGCTACCTTTCCACCTGGTCTCCTGAACACACAGTATGTCCACCTTCCTCCTCTGCATCATGTCAGCCAGCTCTCTACCTTTTCCTGTCATAGTTCCAACATTCAAAGTCCCTACCCTCAGTCCTGAACTTATGCTTTTCCTCTTCTCTCTCTGACTACGGACACGCCTCTCGCCTCTCCTTCTTCCACGTCTTTGACCAACAGTAGTCTATTTTGCACCAGCACCATGTTGGTTAACAGCACTGATGGTGGTCGGAGTTATCCCTGGCCTCGACCGATCCGGTATGAAATTTGTCTTTACGGATTGCATTTTATATTCCGGCAAAAGTTTTACGCCGGATGCCCTTCCTGTCGCAACCCTCTGCATTTATCCGGGCTTGGGACCGGTGTGAGGGCAGGCACTTTTTTGTGCACCCTCTCACTACTGCATTCATCAAATACACAAACTAACATCACTTATTCCTTTCCTTTCAACTACTCTCCTTACTCTGCAGTGTCAAGCCAATGGTCAGAAGAATTTAACTGGGTTCCAGTCGCATGCCTCTGATCCTTTCTAGTTTCCAGCACCTGATATGGCCAGGAATTAAATGACATGATTGATTGACCTGATTAACAGGCTGTGTTGTGCTTATACTTTTAAAGTTCTGACGTGTTAATTACCTGAATGAATGGTCTCTTCCTGTCTGTTTAGTCATACTGCAAGGTTCTAGCTTATTATTAGGTCACAGAATTTTCAATTTCCTGTAACATTCATTGTATTGTTTTGTTTATTCATATATGTTGTTTGTGTATAGTTTAGAATGAGATATGTGTACTGCTATCAAATTATTGATTAAGCTTATAGACCAAAGTCACTGGTCACAGTGCAATTTCACTACACAAGCTGTCTAGATTATGAAAAAAATCCATTTATATTACACTGAGACTCCTTCTCAAGCGTATTAAAAGTCGAGTACAGGATCTTGATCAAATCTGAACTATTTCAGTGAAAAACTAACTTAATCCAGGTTTAATAACAGCACAAATAGTTGATCATTTTAAATCAACACTTAATTGAATAACTAAAACTATCACAGGGGCGGAGCTTCTCTTACAAAGCCCCCCCCCCCCCCAGTTATTGAATAGCCTTCCAGTTAATGTTTGAGACTCAGATGCAGTCTGTTTTTCACACGAGGCTGAAAACTTACTTGTTTAGTGGAGCATTTTGTTAAAAGGCTTTATTGTGTAAAGGAGCAGATGTGGGGGCCTCACGCATAGAAAGTTCTGGGAAACTGTGATGCTGCTGTTGCTCCCCCACTCTACATGCTCACCCAGGTTCGTTTCACAGTGAGGTGGCTGATTTCCCCGATGTCACAGGTGCCATCATGTCTGTCTTCCTTCTTGTTCTCTCCCATTTAGTTCTGCTGCCACATTCAGTCATGTTAGAATCCCTGCTGCACTAAGAAAAAAATAAAATCTTCCATTTACATTAAATTATTATAGGTCTCTTTCTCTCTCTCTCTCTCTCTCTGTATTTTTGTTGAGCTACAAATTCTCGCTCTGGGATGCCGGTGATCGTGATCCTTCTGCTTTCCGAGTCCTGTGGTCGGTCCTGGTGCGTTGATGCTGGCTGGAGTTCTCATCTTGGAAGCCCTTGCTTCCTGCTGATAAAGATCTATGGACCAAAATGTGCACGAACAGACTGAAAATTACTATTCACTGCTGGTGATATTAACTCTTGTCCCTAAAATTATTTAGGCCTTACAGTGGTAGAACCAACCAGACCACATTTTGAATTGTAATGAATCGATATATGTGAATCTCATATATGGTTTTGCATTGTTTTGGTTCCACCCTAATGACGATGGGTTTTCCTTTTGGATCTGGATCCTCTCAAAGCTTCTTCCTTGCAACTGAGGGAGTTTTTCTTGCCACCGTCGTCGCTTATTATGGATGTGTAGGGGTTCTAGGAAATGTTTAAATTATTTTATACTTTGTAAATGCAAAACAAATAAAACTGAACTGAATCATAATCATCACACTCAGGGGAACCACGCTGTACATCTAAGTGAAACCAATGCAATATTCATATTTGATCATTTTATTAACAATCATCATTTACAGATTTAAAAAGTATAATTCATATTTTATTTATATGCATTTATTGTAATGTATAAACTCCACCCAAACATGTTATCTCATTAAATATGTGCAGAACTTTCTTGTAAATCTTGAATCCTGCTCTGACAGTATACATAAAGCCCACCGACACCTCTATTAAACCTGCGCCCACAGCCCATGGTCCCACTCCACACATGCAAAACTTGCCCTAACAACCTTAAGCCCAGCCCTATACCAATTAACCCACACTGTTCAGAGTAAATAAAAAATTTTATTTGGTCCGGTGGAACCTGAGATTGGAAATCAAGCGTAGAGAATAATTCTGATCTAATAAACACTTGTGTGTGTGTACACACACACACACACACACACACACACACACACACACAGTCTGTGGAAAGATGATGAAAAACGAAGTGCGTGAGAGACACAGAATAAATTCATGTCCATGAGAGGAAAATGTTTGCATTTCAATTTGTGTGTGAGGTAGGATGAGTACATGTTTACCGTATCACACCATGGAGATGGAGATGGAGGGAGAGAGAGATATTTATGTTCATACTGAGAAGCCTAACATGTGTGGGGTAAAAAGAAAATTTTGGACAATATAAAGTGGACTCTGTTGCGTGTGTGCGCACCAGCAGAGGAAGGCCACTGACCTGAATATAAAAGAACACATAAAAAAACTACAGATCAAAAGAAACTATGGTAACACCCATCTGACCAATCAGAGCACGCCATTCATCATTATCATCATCATCATCATCATTTTGTGCTCCTCACTGCTTCAGTGAAGTCATCAATGAATTAACACATTTTTCCACCTGTAACCCTCCCCTCTAGTATTCCATAGTTTGCCTTGTTGACTTCCCCTAAACAACTTTATACTAAACAATAGTTAAGTTGTATTAGCATGACAACTGACTAACGAGCAAACCCGCCACTGTGTTGAGGCGAACACATCAACAAGGCTCATCCGGCATTCTACCTGATCGCTGACTAGACTTGTTGCACCCCTAACAGATACCAAATTACCAGACCAATTCTTCAGGGGTTTCCCTTCATTAAAACAGGTAAACAGTCAGAAGTGTAATGCTAACCATCAAGCACTCGTTAAATAGCATTAGCAGTCCTGCTGATTAATCCGCATGCTTACCTTCCTGTATGTTCGTGTCATGTGTGACCGTGACCAGCTGATGTGCGAACAACCAGTATGTAAATTACCCAGCCTTCAGCGAAGTGTGAAATTGGCACTGGTCACTTTAATCATGCCTCACTGCCTCGTCACACGGAAAAGGGGACCAAGGGGAGGCCATCAAGGGCTGGTGAATAACAACTGAAACACAGCCATGGTCTCAATATGTCAGCATCACCCACGCATTTACTTCAAGTATTTCTCTTTCTGACTTCCTGATTGGCTGTGGCAATTTAAGCCCAACCTCTATATACTAATGAGAACCCATGACAAACGAAAGAGACATTTAATGGGGTTTTTAAGACAGCCAGACAGAAGAGGTATAAAAACAAAGAGACTTCCTGCAGGTTTGGCTCACTCTCTCTCCAACACACACACACACACACACACACACAGTGTGTATCAGTAATGGCGGTATCCTTGAGCGTGTATACGTGGTGTGTGTGTTTGACTCCAGGAGCAGTCGATAGGATTGGCTCAGTAGTTCCATGATGCTCCACTTCCCATGAGTGTGCATGGGAACATGTGAGCGTGTGTCAGAGTGGACGGGGTTTGTGCAGTCCTTCTGTATCAGGTGTGAGCTGCGGTGAGTGTGTGGCTTTAGTGGGAGTCCAGTCGCCCAGGTTAGCCTGCGCTGCTTTCCGATGAGCGAGACGGTGTGTGATGGAGAACCCAGCATTGCCCTCCAGCTGAGAGAGGACCACAAGAACCTGTCTGCAGAACGTGCACACGCCCGCCCACATACACAACACACACATACACACAATGAACATTGTTTATATTCATATTTTCTATCCCTGTCTTAAATTCCTCTTCCTGTGAGATTCGGTATGCAATTGTATCAGATGAAGCGTGAGGGCTTGCACTGGTTCCCTGATTAAAAACGCTTTGTGGCAGATGGGACTTTGAGGAGGAAATCAGAACACACCCTTTGCGTTAATATTATTCAATAACAGATGGACAGTTACAGCACCACCTGCTGAGCAGTGTGATGTATTATATAACAGTAGGCCCTTGACGATTCTCCATTTTGCACCCACAGTTTGTATATTCGCAGACTACCAAGCAACTGACACGTCATTCAATTTCAGCCAATGGCTGTCCTCCTTCCTACTGATTGGTTAAGATGTAACGTCCCTTTTTCCTCACTCACGCACAAGTTGTCAATGAGCCTTTTTTGGTATTTTTAAATTACAATAGGCCCTTGATATTCGCAGGGGTTCGGTTCCAGCCCCTCCCGCAAATGAAGATAATCCGCTAGTTCTGTACACGGAAGTAAAACCCCATGCATCATATTACATGCACGAATGAGCAGCCAGAGGTAAAATACTGTGTATCTATGCTAAAATATGCTTCTTAAACACATTCTATAGACAGTCTTACTCATTCATACAGTATTAATGTAGTCAAATGTAGTAATGATAATTTATACTCATTTATTGATGATATAATATAAACATTATACAGCATATACTGTTGTAAAGCTCTAGTATCAAAGTCTTTTTGAATTATTATTCCAATACAGTACCTCAGTTAATGTTTATAATGTTTGTGTGTGAGATTTTATGTTCTGTAGCATGTTTAACAAATGATACCAAAAGGATAAACTTTATTACGCTTCATGTCCTTTTACATTGAACTTGGAGTGACATCTCCAAGACGCTGCTGCCTAGAGGACAACGTCGCGAAGTTCTCAGAGACAAATTGTTTCTTTGTTCATTTTAAATTATTTTATTTGTTTGTTCATGTTTTGCATTATTCTCGTCTACGACTGGTCGACCCTACTACAGCTATAAGATCGGCGTATTCAGCGCCTACCCTGAGCTAACATGCTATGGTAGCTCAATGCTTGCTGCGAATATCGAGGGCCTACTGTACAAAAAGTGAAGAGTCAGTTGTGAAAGTTGTATTGGAAGAAGGAAACATGAGCAACTTTAAGGAACTGAGTGATTTTGGGTAAGATCACATTGTAATGAAAAATAACTGAATCTGTTTATCTTTAAAATACCAAAATAACTGCTTTGTGTTGGAGGTCTAAAATCACAAATTGCCCATATTTCAATTAGATAGAAGGATGGATGGATAGTTACAGAGAGAGAGAGGTGGATAGATAGGTAAATACATATGTGCATGAATAGCAGGAGAGACAAGTGAAAGAGCTAGATGGATGAATAGACAGGCTGATAGATGGATGCGCAGATAGGTGAATAGATATACAGACAGACAAGTAAATGGATACAGACCAGTGAGTGGATGGATAGACAGTTGAGTAGACACAGACAGACAGATGGGTAGACAGGTGAGTGGACAGACAGGTGAGTGGATAGATAAAGAGCAGTGCAAGTTTGTGTTCCTGTGGAGTTGCAGTTTCTGCACCATGTTATTCTGTTGTAGTGTTAAACCTCAACATCCTGAAATCACCTCAGTATGACAAATTAATCAGAGAAATCAAATTAAATTGAGTATTAAACCAAATTACATCATACTCTCCTCAATTGCACCACATCAGCACAGACTTGGATCATATCGCATTACTAATAGCTTCACATGTATCTGATGTAGTGCTGTTAAAGGATTGAGCAGCATATCCTATCATCTCAGTGATGGAAGTACATCTGCACTGTAACAATAATGTACAACAAGACTGTACAATACTACATCACATCTGAGAGAACCAGAGCATCAGCAGTCCGTGTTGAGTGTGTGCATGTGTGTGTGTGGGGGGTGCTTGGGTGTGTGTACCTGTGCAGTGGTGGAACACTGTCTATCGTCTTCAGACTGCCACGTGTTGATACCACATTAAAGCTATCAGTGCAGTCACATGACACGTGTAAATGGAACTTTGGGTGTCGGTTTTCCACAACAACGATAAGCCCCGCCCACCCATGAGTGAGGTAATAACACGTCATACCTTCACGGCCCTGAGAATGAGAGAAAGAGAGGTGATGTTTAGATAGGTACTCCAAGTGTGTTTGTGTGTGCACGATTAAACATCCTTGTGTGCATGTGAAAATGTGCTCGTGTGCATGTTATGTCCCTGGTTTGTATCGGTTTTGTTTCCTCTCATCTGTAAGTCCATCTTACGGCACTGAATCCTGTCCATGTCGTATGGGGGGACGACCTTGTACTTGGCTCTGCCTCCTGGTTGTTGATTGGTGTACTGCACTTCCGGTTGTGTTTTTAAACAGCAGATACATCACAGCTCAGGACGGAAGTTGTCTCCTCTGCGTTTGGCAGTGTCTGTGGCACGTTTCTGATTTTGTCATTTCTTGTTCAGTCTCTTCGTGTATCACCTTGTGCTGGTTCTGACTGTTTATGTTTCCTCCTGATCTGTTTGTTGCCTCTATATATATGGCATTAATACTTTGGCATATACTATTCCTTCTCAAAAAATTAGCATATTGTGATAAAGTTCAATTATTTTCTGTAATGTACTGATAAAAAATAAACTTTCATATATTTTAGATTCATTGCACACCAACTGAAATATTTTAGGTCGTTTATGGTTTTAATACTGATTATTTTGGCATACAGCTCATGAAAACAACAAAATTCCCCAAAAATTAGCATATCATGAAAAGGTACTCTAAACGAGCTATTTGCTGCATTGGCCCTGCCCTTGGTGAAACACAGTGGACCAACACCAGCAGCTGACATGGCACCCCAGACCATCACTGACTGTGGGTACTTGACACTAGACTTCAGGCATTTTGGCATTTCCTTCTCCCCAGTCTTCCTCCAGACTCTGGCACCTTGATTTCCGAATGACATGCAAAATTTGCTTTCATCTGAAAAAAGTACTTTGGACCACTGAGCAACAGTCCAGTGCTGCTGCTCTGTAGCCCAGGTCAGCCGCTTCTGCCGTTGTTTCTGGTTCAAAAGTGGCTTGACCTGGGGAATGTGGCACCTGTAGCCCAGTCCACTGCTTCCACAGGTCCCCCAAGGTCTGGAATCGGCCCTTCTCCACAATCTTCATCAGGGTCCGGTCACCTCTTCTGGTTGTGCAGCGTTTTCTGGCACACTTTTTCCTTCCCACAGACGTCCCACTGAGGTGGCTTGTTACAGCACTCTGGGAACAGCCTATTCACTCAGAGATTTCTTTCTGTGTCTTACCCTCTTGCTTGAGGGTGTCAATGATGTCCTTCTGGACAGCAGTCAGGTCGGCAGTCTTACCCATGATTGCGGTTTTGAGTAATGAACCAGGCTGGGAGTTTTTAAAAGCCTCAGGAATCTTTTGCAGGTGTTTAGACTTAATTGGTTGATTCAGATGATTAGGTTAATAGCTCGTTTCGACTACTTTTTCATGATATGCTAATTTTTTGAGATAGGAATTTTGGGTTTTCATGAGCTGTATGCCAAAATCATCAGAATTAAAACAATAAAAGACCTGAAATATTTCAGTTGGTGTGTAATGAATCTAAAATATATGAAAGTTTAATTTTTATCAGTACATTACAGAAAATAATTAACTTTATCACAATATGCTAATTTTTTGAGAAGGAATAGTATATATATTTTATGTATTCTGAATACAAGCAAATTGAAAAAGAAGACCAACAATTTTAGAGTATAATAGGACTCTGAATTTATTTTGAACGACATTTTCATAATGAAGTTATTGAGGAGGAAGGTGGAGGAGGAGGAAAGTAGACATACTGTGTGTTCAGGAGACCAGGTGGAAAGGGAGCAAGGCGAGAAGCTTAGGAGCAGGGCTTAATATTCCAAGATGGCGCCGGGTGACCTGCAGCCAGTTACAGGAGCTCTTCAGTTTATTTTCCTTTTTTTCCTTTTCTCTATTGTATATAGGTGTGTTTCTTTATCTTTTTTCAAATTGTCTTTTTCTTTCTTCAATACTGCATCTGGGAAACCCACTTTTATGATGCTTTTGTTTTCCTGTGCACTTTTACTTTCACTTTTTGGATCGGCGTCAGGAAATTCTTTCACCGACGGCTCTGAGCAACGCAGGTCTTACACACGTGAGACCCTCCTCGGCCTGCGCGCCCCCGCCCTCCTTCACGCGGAAAAGCCCGTTGTTCCTGTGGAAATACGGAGGAAAAGGAGAGGCTGCAGAGGGGGACGAAAGACGTGGAGGACGTGTGTTCCCTCTGTCATCATGGGAAATGTCCGCGCGATCGCCAACAAGACCGAGGAGCTGACGGCGCTGACCCGGCAGCAGAGGCAGTACCGGGACTGCAGCCTCATGTGTTTCTCAGAGACGTGGCTGAATGAACTCACACCGGACTCTGTGGTTTCTCTTAACGGATTCACACTCGCACGTGCAGATCGGAGCGTGGCGGAGAGCGGTAAGAAGAAAGGAGGGGGTGTGGCGGTCTATGTGAATGAACGATGGTGCGACCCGGCCAACGTGCACGTAAAGGAGCAGCTATGCACGCGGGACCTGGAGATGCTCGCGGTGAGCGCGCGGCCATATTATCTACCGAGGGAGTTTTCACACGTGATTGTGTTTTGCGTGTACATTCGGCCCTCGGCTGATGCGGCGGCCGCGTGTGAGCGTCTCCATTGCGCTGTCAGTCAGACACAGACTCGTCACCCCCGCGCCATGATTCTGATCAGCGGGGACTTTAACCACGCCCCTCTCTCCACCTCTCTGTCGACGTTCACGCAATACGTGAAGTGCGCCACAAAAGACAATAAAACTCTGGACTTGCTGTATGCTAATGTGAAGGACGCTTACAGCTCCACCCCTCTCTCCCCACTGGGACGCTCAGACCACAACCTGGTCTACCTGCTCCCCCAATACACACCCAGGGTGCGAAAGGAACCTGCACAGAAGAGGTCTGTGAAAGTGTGGACCGAGGAGACCAACGAGAGGCTTAGGGACTGTTTCCAGACCACAGACTGGAGCATGCTCTGTGACTCCTTCGGTGATGACATCGACGGCCTCACACACTGCATCACTGATTACATGAACTTCTGCGTGGACAGCACTGTGCCAACACGGAGGGTATGGTGGTTATCAAACAATCACCTGTGGGTCACCCCTGAGCTTAAAGTCCTCCTGAACCAGAAAAAGAGGGCTTTCATCTCGGGGGACAGAGAGGAGCAGAAGAAGGTCCAGCGTGAGCTCCAGTGGAGGATCAGGAGGGCAAAGAAGGACGATGGGAAGAAGCTGGAGGAGAAGCTGGCTCAGAACAACGTGCGGGACGTCTGGAGAGGACTAAAAACCATGTCTGGATTCGGGCAGAGTGTCAGAGGGACAGCTGATGGTGACCAGCACTGGGCGGATGAACTAAACTGTGACTTCAACAGGTTTGATTCTCCCCCCTCCCCCTCTGCCTCCCTCCCCCCCCCCCCCTTTCTTCACACGTCTCCAGCCCAGCAGACACCTCCCCCCTCCCCAGGCCAACTTCACTTGACTGCTACAGCCCGACAGACACATCCCCCTCCCTCTGCAGCCCCCCCACATCAGACCAGGTGAGGAGACAGCTGAGGCGACTAAATCAGAGTAAATCTGAAGGACCAGATGGCATCAGTCCCAGGCTGCTGAGGACCTGCGCAGACCAGCTCTGTGAGGTACTATGCTACCTTTACAACCTGAGCCTCAGCCGAGAGAAGGTTCCCGTCCTGTGGAAGACCTCCTGTGTGGTTCCGGTTCCCAAAACAGCTCAAGCGAAGGAACCAGCCCACTACAGACCTGTCGCCCTGACCGAAGGAGATGGTGGTCGACTTCAGAAGAAGCGCACACACACACACACACACACACACACACACTCACTAGTGAACGTCCAGGGACAGAACATTGAGATAGTGAACAGTTTCAAATACCTGGGCGTTCACCTTAACAATAAACTGGACTGGTCCCACAACACCAACGCCCTGTACAAGAAGGGCCAGAGTCGCCTCCACCTTCTGAGGAGACTCAGGTCCTTCGGAGTATGCAGACCTCTGCTCAGGACATTTTATGACTCTGTGGTAGCCTCTGCAATCATCTATGCTGCCATCTGCTGGGCCCCGGGCAGCACAGAGCGGGACAGAAAGAGACTGAACAAGATGGTCAGGAGGGCCAGTGCTGTCCTCGGCTGCCCACTGGACTCTGTGGAGGAGGTGAGAGAGAGGAGGATGGTAGCAAAGCTCACATCCATCCTGGTCAACAGCTCTCACCCACTGCACCAGACTGTAGAGAAGCTGAGTCACTCCTTCAGTGGACGACTGAGACATCCTCAGTGCAGGAAGGAGCGCTACTGCAGGTCATTCATTCCCACCACTGTCAGACTGTACAATGCCACTTTGTAACTGTCTGTGAAAATACCGGTTATGTGCAATAAAAACCCCGCGCACTTTAATCAACCACTGACTGTGAACCATATCAACCCATCTACTCTGCCCTCACATACATTTACACTTTAATATAGGCCAGTCTACAAAGTCGTTCCCTTCTTTTCTTTTATTGTTTAGTAATTTATACCATTTATGTATCTATTTATTTATTTACTTATATAATGTATATGTACGTGTGTATGTTTGTATTTGTATCTATTTTTGCACCCCCTACTGATGATACCTCAAGAGCCTGTAACAGTGAATTTCTCCCTTGTGAGATTAATAAAGCTGTATCTTATCTTATCTTAAGATATTTTATCACGGTGTGGATGGGAAGAGAAATGGAGTAGGAATCATCTTGAAGGAGGGGTTTGTCAGGAATGTTCTAGAAGTGAAAAGTGTCAGACAGAGTGATGAGTCTCAAGTTAGAAATTGAAGGCGTGATGGTCAATGTTGTTAGTGCTTATGCCCCACAGGTAGGATGTGAGCTGGAAGAGAAGGAGAGATTCTGGAGTGACTTAGATGAAGTGATGCAGAGTACCCCCAGGGGTGAAAGAGTGGTCATTGGGGCAGACGTCAATGGACATGTTGGTGCAGGCAACAGAGGGGACGAGGAAGTGATGGGCAGGTTTGGTATCCAGGACAGGAACACAGAAGGACAGATGTTGATCGATTTTGCAAAAAGGATGGAAATGGCTGTGGTGAATACTTTCTTCAAGAAGAAACAGGAGCATAGGGTGACTTATGAAAGCGGAGGTAAGAGCACACAGGTAGACTACATCTTGTGTCGGCGATGTAATTTGAAGGAAGTCAGTGACTGCAAAGTAGTAGTGGGTGAGAGTGTTGCCAAACAGCATAAGATGGTGGTGTGCAGGATGACGCTGATGGTGAGAAAGGTGAAAAAGGCAAAGGCAGAGCAGAAGACAAAGTGGTGGAAGCTGAAAAAGGAAGAGTGTCGTGTTGTCTTCAAGGAGAAGTTGAAACGGGCTTTGGATGGTCAGGAAGTGCTTCCAGATGACTGGACAACCACAGCCAATGTGATCAGGGAGACCGGTAGGAGAGTACTTGGTGTGTCATCTGGAAGGAAAGTCGATAAGGAAACTTGGTGGTGGAATGAGGAAGTGCAGGAGCGTATACAAAAGAAGAGGTTAGCTAAGAAGAAGTGGGACACAGAGAGGACTGAAGAGAGTAAACAGGAGTACAGGGAGACACAGCGTAAGGCGAAGGTAGCGGTGTCAAAGGCCTAACAGAGGCCGTATGATGACTTGTATGATAGGTTGGACAGTAAGGAGGGAGAAAATGATTTATACAGGTTAGCACAGCAGAGAAATAGAGATGGGAAAGACGTGCAGCAAGTTCGAGTGATTAAGGACAGAGAGGGAAATGTATTGACTGATGACAGAAGTGTGCTGGGAAGATGGAAAGAGTACTTTGAAGAGCTGATGAATGAGGAAAATGAGAGAGAAAAAAAAAGAGTGGAAGGAGTGACCGTTGAGGACCAGGAAGTAGCAAAGATTAGTAAGGGTGAAGTGAGGAGGGCATTGAAGAGGATGAAGAATGGAAAGGCAGTTGGTCCTGATGACATACCAGTTGAGGTATGGAAGTGTCTCGGGGAGGTAGCAGTAGATTTTCTGACAATATTCAACAAGGTCTTAAGAGAGTGAGCAGATGCCGGAGGAATGGAGGAGAAGTGTGCTTGTGCCCATTTTTAAGAACAAGGGAGATGTACAGAGTTGTGGCAACAACAGAGGGATAAAGTTGATGAGCCATACAATGAAGTTATGGGAAAGAATAGTGGAAGCAAGACTAAGGGCAGAGGTCAGCATTTGTGAACAACAGTTTGGTTTCATGCCAAGAAAGAGCTGCACCAAAGATGCAGTCTTTTCCATGAGGATGTTAATAGAGAAGTACAGAGAAGGTCAGAAGGAGCTGCATTGTGCCTTTGTGGATCTTGAGAATGCATATGACAGGGTGCCGAGAGAAGAACTGTGGTATTGTATGAGGAAGTCTGGAGTGACAGAAGTATGGAGTATGTTAGAGTGGTGCAGGACATGTATGAGAGATGTAAGACAGTGGTGAGGTGTGCTGTCAGTGTGACAGAAGAGTTCAAGGTGGAGGTGGGACTGCATCAAGGCTCAGCTCTCAGCCCCTTCTTATTTGCAATGGTGATGGACAGGCTGACAGACGAGGTTAGACAAAAATCTCCATGTACTATGATGTTTGCAGATGACATTGTGATTTGTAGTGAGAGCAGAGAACAAGTGCAGGAAAATCTGGAGAGGTGGAGGTATGCCCTGGAAAGGAGGGGAATGAAGGTGAGCCTCAGTAAGACAGAATACATGTGTGTGAACGACAAGGACCCAAGAGGAACGCTGAGATTACAGGGGGCAGAGATAAAGAAGGTGGAGGATTTTAAGTACTCAGGCTCAACAATCCAGAGCAAGGAAAGTGTGGAAAAGAGGTGAAGAAGCGTGTACAGGCTGGTTGGAATGGATGGAGAAAAGTGTCCTGTGTGATAGGAAGGTATCGGCAAGTATGAAGGGAAAAGTGTACAAGACGGTGATGAGGCCAGCGATGTTGTATGGTTTAGAAACAGTAGCCCTGGGAAAAAGACAGGAGGCAGAGTTGGAGGTAGCAGAGATGAAAATGTTGAGGTTCTCTTTGGGAGTAACGAGGATGGATAGGATCAGGAATGAGTACATCAGAGGGACAGCACATGTTAGATGTTTTGGAGACGTCAGTGAGGCTAGATTGAGATGGTTTGGACATGTACAGAGGAGGGATAGTGAGTATATTGGTAGTAGGATGCTGAGGTTGGAACTACCAGGCAGAAGGCCCAGAGGAAGACCACAGAGAAAATTTATGGATGTGGTGAAGGCGGACATGAAGGTCGTTGGAGTCAGAGTCGAAGATGCAGAGGATAGGTGAGATGGAGGCAGATCATTTGCTGTGGCGACCCCTGAAGGGAACAGCCGAAAGGAAAAGAAGAGTAAGACTCAATTTATTTTAAACGACATTGTCATAATGAAGTTATTTATTAATAATAAAAGTACTTATCAATGCTGTAGTGGTCAAAAAATAAGTGAGTACATGATGGCAGCAAAGCGACCGAGGCGTACGCAGCAGGTGCAGCTTTGGCTTTGAAACTATTTATCACTTAAACTTTGCTTTTTATTTACACAGCTGTGGAAATTTATGTTGACTATATATAACTATGAAGTAAACCAAATTCAGTCAGTACACGCAACTCAACCACTAAAACAAGTGGGTTGATGGCGTGTAACAGCGTATACCCACCACTACAACACTGCTTACTATTAATGCAACTTCTGGTGCTGCATGGTTTTGCTGATGGCTTTATAGTCTGATTGCAGCGTGTGAATCCTGTCATGTCGAGTCCTCACCCCGTATCAGTGTTTGTGACAGGAAACGCGTCCCAAGTTTTGGCAATCAGCCGGTTTGCGGGTTCAAGTTTTTCCATGTCTGTCCATTTGTGTTTGCTTCCCAGCTGTGCTTGGCTTTGTGCAAATGAGCTGATCAAAAACGAGGGAAATTTATCTCTTTACTCAAAAACAACACGCGCAGTCTGTGGCTGTTGTTATAATCCAAATAAAATGAGAGTTTCTAGGTGTCGGACACGCCCACATACAGAAAGGATTGGCTCTCCGCAGTGACGTGGCATTGAAAATAGATGAATAGATTTAAATGCGCAAAATTTATTCGTCGGTTTTTGATTTATTTGATGGCTTTTTTGTATTTTTATTTAAATGACTGAAATTATGTATCCGTTATTCTGTGAAGAAGCCACCTGATTTATCTGAGAGCCAGATACAGTCATCAAAAGAGGATTTGGATATATGACGACCAGTGATGACGGCACTCACCCCCATCCAGATTTTTACACTGGATTTGCATCGATCGCAAAAATGACCCATTTGACATACAAAAAGGCGGAAATCCACCGATTGGTGGAAAATTCCCATCCCTGCTTTATGTCTCTCCGCCATCTCTGCTGGCGCCACTTAAAGGGTACCTGTCCCCAAAATTTACAGCATTCAAAAATATCCACTATACTTTATTATTAACTTTTAAACATCGCGTGATGTCGTTTTGATCATTTGCATGAGAAATGTGGCAGAAGTTTTACACCGGATGCCCTTCCTGTCGCAACACTCTGCATTTATCCGTGCTTGGGACCGGCGTGAGGGGGAGACACTGGTTTGTGCCCCCCCTCTGTAGTGAGAGCAGAGAACAAGTGCAGGAAAATCTTGAGAGGTGGATGCCCTGGAAAGGAGAGGAATGAAGGTTAGCCTCAGTAAGACAGAATACATGTGTGTGAATGACAAGGACCCAAGAGGAATGGTGAGGTTACAGGGGGCAGAGATAAAGAAGGTGAAGGATTTTAAGTACTTAGGCTCAGTATGGCTTAGAAACAGTGGCGCTGAGGAAAAGACAGGAGGCAGAGTTGGAGGTAGCAGAGATGAAAATGTTGAGGATCTCTTTGGGAGTAACGAGGATGGATAGGATCAGAAATGAGTATATCAGAGGGACAGCCCACGTAAGATGTTTTGGAGACAAAGTCAGAGAGGCTAGATTGAGATGGTTTGGACATGTACAGAGGAGGGATAGTGAGTATATTGGCAGTAGGATGCTGAGGTTGGAACTACCAGGCAGAAGGCCTCGAGGAAGACCAAAGAAGAGATTTATGGATGTGGTGAAGGAAGACATGAAGGTCGTTGGAGTCAGAAAAGAAGATGCGGAGGACAGGGTGAGGTGGAGGCGGATGATTTGCTGTGGCGACCCCTGAAGGGAGCAGCCGAAAGTAAAAGAAGAAGGCTCAACAATCCAGAGCAATGGAGTGTGTGGAAAAGAGGTGAAGAAGCGTGTGCAGGCAGGTTGGAATGGATGGAGAAAAGTGTCCGGTGTGATGTGTGATAGGAAGGTATCGGCAAGTATGAAGGGAAAAGTGTACAAGACGGTGATGAGGCCAGCGATGTTGTATGGTTTAGAAACAGTGACCCTGGGGAAAAGACAGGAGGCAGAGCTGGAGGTCGCAGAGATGAAAATGTTGAGGTTCTCTTTGGGAGTAACGAGGATGGATAGGATCAGGAATGAGCACATCAGAGGGACAGCAAATGTTAGATGTTTTGGAGACAAAGTCAGAGAGGTTAGATTGAGATGGTTTTCACATGAACAGAGGAGGGATAGTGAGTATATTGGTAGTAAGATGCTGAGGTTGGAATTACCAGGCAGAAGGCCTAGAAGAAGACCAAAGAGAAGATTTATGGATGTGGTGAAGGCGGACATGAAGGTAGTTGGAGTAAGAGAAGATGATGCAGAGGATAGGGTGAGATGGAGGCAGATCATTTGCTGTGGCAACCCCTGAAGGGAACAGCCGAAAGGAAAAGAAAAAAGAAACATCGCGTGATGTCAGTAGTTTATTTATAAGTCCAAGTTTCCTTTTCTTCTATATGACATTCCTTGCTCACGAAGGTTGAGCGTGCGGACATGTTGGCTTCTTTTCACCGGGGTTAAAGGTCACTGTGACGTAACATCGTTGACAGTCGAATAGCCAATTGTAGAATGTCAGTATATTGTCCTCAAGCAATTCATGTTCTTTACAACAATAGCACTCCTGAGGTTTTTTGACGCACACATTTTCCACAAGAGCACCAAATATTTGCTGGTTGTTTGCTACGATTTTCCCGTGTAAGCGCTTCTGCCGACTCGCCAATATCGTCCTCCGAGTTGTCACTTTCCAGGTCCGATTTCACTAAATGTGGATAGTCTTTCTTCAGTGGTTCATATAAATAACCTTCTAATCCTTCTACGAAATTGTCTTCGTCCATGGCTTAAAAAAACTACTATAATGTCCGTTTTTTCCAAGTTTCCGTGAGCTTGTGTTGTATGTGTCAGGTATATAGCCTTATGTTTACAATGCAATCTCGCAGTTCCGGTGGAGGCTTTGTCAAGGATATGACGTCATTCAAATGTTTTAAACCTCGTGTGCTCTGAAGCTTGACGTTAGTGAAGCCCTTAAATGGCTTAAAGCTACTTTGTGAGAGAATAAACGCCTTATAGGTGTATTGTCACTAGCTATACACAATACATCAAATTAGGTATATGAGCGCTTTCACTACAAGTACCCTTTAAGTTCCGGTCATCGCTTTGGTAGCTGCAGCCCCTATGAGTTTTTTCCTGAAGTGGTTGGTCAGGACACAGTTTGGGTATTGAGTGACGAAGTCCACTGAAACTTTTCCTGCACCCAAAAACACACAAGAACGCCCAAGCTTTCTTGGGAGGGCTGGCTACTATAGAAACTTTTGCAAAAACTTCTCAGATGTTGTGTTGGCCCTCACAAATTTCTGTAGTTCTGTTACTTTGTGTGGTCGTCTAGCTGCCAGGAAGCTTTTGATTGCATCAAGTTGCTTTTATGTATTGCACCTGCTCTTTCTGCTCCAGATTTTGAGAAGCCCTTCCAACTTGAAGTGGATGGCAGTGGTACAGGGGCTGGTGTTGTCCTGATTCTGGAGGATGTTAGTCAGGACAGCACCAGCCCCTACGGAGAAGATTATGTGCACGTGTTTGTGTGAGAGTGTGTGCGTACATGTGCTTTTGTGTGTGCGTGAGTGTGCATGTGCATGCGTATGCTTGTGTGCGCGCACATATGCTTGTGAGCAAGTGTGCGTGCAAATGTGCTTGCATGAGCACGAGCGTTTGCAAATGTGCTTCTGTATGAATACGTGTGTGAGTGTGCTGGTGTGCGTGGTTGTGTGGATGAAATTGCGTGCATGAGTATATGCGTGTGGGTGTGTGGATGTGTCTGATTGTGCTTGTGTGTCGATGTGCTGTTGTATGTGCATTTGCTTGTGTGTGTGTGCTTGTGTAAGTGATTGTGCTTGTGTGGGGATGTGCGTGTGCATGTGCTTGTATGTGTGTGTGCATGTGCTTGTATGTGTGTTTATATACTGTACTAGACGTGATAAGTGCCCAGGGCGCTTAAAAATTGGAGTGGGTGGGCGCTTATTAAAATGCTACCAGCGGAGTGGAACTGTAAGTGCTTATTAGCATCGAGGTGGAAAACATGAATAATAACAGAACAATAAAAGAGTTTTACTGGTATTTGTATTATTCATTTTATGGTATCAACCGAATTACTTCCATGAAAATTGAAAATAGACCCCTTACTTTTCCCTCCTGGTGCTGTTCCTTCAAACATTTTCCCCCAGATGTAAAATCGAGCCAATCAACACAAATGTCAACTTTCGCAAATGACATGTTGAACCAATCAACACGAACATAAACAAAAGCACATAGCCAGGAACGTCTTTCAATGTATGAAGTTAGTGAGCAGGAGAATCGGGTGGTAAAATCCTCATCTCTTTCTGATAGGTCCATATCTGGCTCATCGCTCCATTCATTCAGAGCATCCCATAGTTTTGCTATAGCAGTTTCTAATGGTTCATCGGTTGTTGGACATTTGCCAAGAGAACACAGCAAAATATTTTCCTGTTTTTTAAAGCACGGCGGAACAATGAAATGTGTTGTTACTGATGAACATAATAGACATTCCCCAGTGGCAGGGGGTCTTGAAATAGCGTGTAAACTCACTTCTACAGGCAGTGAACGCCTCATTTTACCGTTTCTGAGACTGATCGAATAAAATTGGCAAGTTTGATCTACGATTTTGCTCCCAGTACACGTAGGCGGTTATTCGATGTAAGACCAAAAACATTGGGGGGCTTATTGGAGCAGGGCGCTTATTACGTCGAATACGGTGTGTGTGTGTGTGAGTGCACTTGTTTGCGAGTCAGCTTGTTTGTGTGTGTGTGTGTGTAAGCGTTTTCTTGCATGTGCGCGCGTGCGCTTGTGCGTGCTCACGTGTGTGCATGTGCTTGTGTGTGCGTGCGTGCGTACACATGTTTGTGTGTGAATGCATGCGTGCTTGTGTTTATGTGCGTGTGCATATGCGTGCATTTGTGTGTGTGTGTGCGTTCACCTCATGTCTCTCTCCTTTATTCTCCGTCAGTAGTATGATGGCATCGGCAAGTATGGTTGCTGTGGCGTCGACCTGCTCCACCATCACCTGTCTGGAGCTGTAGATGGCCAAAACGAAGCCCGGAGAATCAGAACACGACCGAGGGGGGGCAGTGGGGCTCGACACTAAACACACACACACATGCAGGGATACAAACAAAGGCACGCACATTAAAATAAACACAGAGAGCCAGACAGGCGGAGAGAGAAAAACAGAGAAAGAGTTGAAGAGACAGAGAGAGAGACACAGACGGTGAGAGGGGCAGACAGACAGACAGACTGGGCGTGAGATATGATGGTTATAATCAGAGCCAGTAGATGATTTCCGAATCAGTGTACTGAATGGACTGTAATGCACTCAGTACACAAACATTTCCACATGTTCACTCCTGCTTTCTGTGTTTTCGCGTGTCAGCACACCCTCACTGGAGGGGTTTCACACACAGCGTGTACCAAATGGACAGTATATAAACATCTTGTACATGCACACACGACCTGGGGGGCTTATGGAGTTATGGGGTAAGCTACCACACTCTGGTCTCCTGAGTTTGACCTGAACAGCTGTGAAAGTTTAAAGACCTGATTATGACGATGCTGTACAAAGACAGGATTTACTCAGGAGAAGATTTCTGTATAAAAATCACCAATGTGTGATCTGGTGAAGCGCATCCCACTCCACTGCACCATTTTAATCAGTCCTGACAAACAAACAAACAAAAATGGAAGGGGAGGGATCTATTAATCTGAAAAACAAATCAAACTGGTTTCTGTTATTCCACCAAGGGGAAACACAGTCATTCTTCATGAGAGAAGAAAAATAAGTGACCGTTGCTATGGGTCTTCCCAAAAGATCTTATTCAGAGGCTCGAAGAGTTAAAGGAGCAAATACTTTAGCACTGTGTTTTCCGGACTATAAGTCGCACCAGCCATAAAATGCACAACGAAGAAGAAGAAGGAAGAAAAAAAAAAAAATCAGATAAAGTCAAAATTTTGGGGAGAAATTTATTTTATAAAATCAGAGACAAAGAACAGACATTTCTAGAAAGGAAAGAAACAGTAAGAACAATAAAATGGAAAACAAGCTAAATAGTTTATTATACTCAGTTATTAAGATAACTACAGTACAGCGCAGCCTAAAATAATATAACTAGTGTACTGAACTCTCAATCTCACTAAAATCACCAAATCCACTGAACTCTTCATCCTCTGTGTCACTTCTGAACAACTCTGCCAACTCCGGAAGTAGAGGGTGTGCTGCTTTCTCTTCTGTGCGGCTGTCGTCAGACTCGGCATCAAGTCCCTGTTATTATTCCAGCCTTTCTGAATCCCGACAGTATGGTGTCAGTCTTCACTGAAGCCCGTGCTTTGTTGATCCATCCAATCACTTCCAGGAATGTTGCATGGCGCATCCTCCTCCCCGTTACTGTGAAGCTGTGCTCTCCATCCGTCATCCACTGCTCCCACTGCGGATGTAAAACTGCCTTAAAGCGCCTGTTCACCGAGAGGTCAAGTGGCTGGAGTACTTTAAGCCTCCAGGCATGATGGCACGGATGGTGTTAAAGCTTTAATTGATCTTTGAAAGTCCTCTTCTGGCAGCGCGTTGTTCAAGCATCCATCTGTGAACTTGTTTATCCAGCTCTGGCTATCGAGCCTTTATCCCACGATGATCTTTCTTGGTTTTCTTGATTGCACTGAAAGTGTCCTCTGCTCTTCTCCAGAGTCTCTCAAGTTTCTCACTCAATCCAAACTTTCTTCCTGCTGCTCAGTTACCGTTTCCAGCTGCATACTGCACGACATGCAGCTTAAATCTGCAGAATATGATTTTCTTTTGGGGGCATCTGCGATCTACTCAGTTGTCTTTATACAGTAATACCTCAGCGAACACGTGACCCCTATGGCGAGTTTATCGTGAGCCTTTCCTGGCTTCCTGGCATTGCACCTGCACAGAAGTTTTTCTCCTCTGTGATTGTGATTTTGTGACTTTTTGCTGTACTCTTTATTTTTTATTGTGCCTCACCCATAGTGTGTCTAATATTGGTTCATGGTGGTTCATGAATCAAAGCAGAGGAAACGGATTTCTCTTGAAATGAAGCTAGAGATCAGAGCTGAACATGAAAAAGGAGTGGGCGTGCCCGATCTATGTCACAAGTATGAGAAGTTCAGATGCACTTATTGTCATTCTTGTTTTATTATTATTTATTATTAATGTTAATGTACATGTATTATTTTTAAATATTTATTGTTTTTACATGTTGATCTTTAATATATTAGGTTGAATATACGTGTTTGTGTCGGTTTATGTGAGCTTGGGGGGAGGGGGTTGGAACGGATTAATTGGTTTTCTGTATTTCTTACGGGAATAATTGTTTCATCTAATGAACTTTTTGGCTTATGAGCTCGCCCTCAGAACAGATTTGGTAAATTGATATTTACCAGGAGCCTAAAAGATACATTTTCAGTCTTAAAGGAGTGATCGGAGGAGCAGATACCGGAACACAAGCCAAGAGCGCCCTCTTGTTGTCAGTATGAAAAAAACATTTTCTCTGGAGTGTAAAATATAAATAAAAAAAAATAAAAAATAAAAAAATGATATAAACAATGTATAAAATATATAAAATAAGAATAATAATTAAAAAAAGTCACTCTGAAGTATAAGTCGCACCGTCAGCCAAAGTATGAAAAAAGTGCAACTTGCAGTCTGGAAAATACGGTATACATGTGTGAGTAACGGATTGAGGGTAAATACTACTGTGTGTGTGTGTTACCTGGTGTTCCCCCACTGTTCCAGTGGTTAAAGGCACAGCAGACGACAGCGTATTCTCCTGGCTCCAGCATCACGTCACAACCTACAAACTTCTTGACTGCACGTTTACTATGAGCGAGTAAGCGACCGAGCGACAGCTTGTTTCCGCTAGAGAATGAAGCCCGAAACACCATGATACACAGATCCAGCAAGTGATTATCTGCAGATTCTGAGCGTCTGGGATACGGAGAGAAAACCAGAGAAAAGTTCAGAAATCAAACAAATCTTGTGATTTATATAGAAAACACATCACTATGTATAAGTCAATAAGACAAACACCGGTCTGGACTCTAGAAGTTTATTAATTGAACAAAATCAGTAAATTAATATGGGACAACTTTAAAATGAGCATCCACGAATACTGTGTGTGTGTGCGTGTGTGTGTGTGTGTATGTGTACCTGCTGCCCTCCTGAAACAGGGCAAACTCCAGGGCGGTTCTTTCCACGACAGTCAGAGCGCTCACTGTGATTGGTCCACTTGCCCTGCTTGGGAACGAACCCTGTACTCGTACTTCATGCCAGTCTGAGTGAATCTTACAGATATCTACCGAATCAAAGTACCTACACACACACACACACACACACACACACACACACAGATGACTAATTTTGCATTTTATCAGCACTGAGCATCTATTTACTATTTTAGTGATTCCACCAAATTAACGACCTACTCAGGACCACCTGCTGAGATAAGTGCCAGGAGTATTTGAGTTGTTAGCAACAGAGTCATTACAAAGGAATTCATGACTGATGAAGTCATTATAAAGGAATTAAGGATGAAAAAAAACCTGATCTCGACCCATATCAACTCTCCAACTATAGGCCAAAATCAAATTTCCCTTTTATCTCTTCAAAGCTTAGGAAAAGCTGTAGTGCCGCAGTTATTTTCATATCTTTGTACAAATAACATTCACGAAATGTAACCGTCAGATTTTAGGTGTCATCATAGCACAGAGACTGCACTCATTAAGGTGGTAAATGACCTACTGGTGGTCTCAGACCACTGCTGTTTCTCCCTGCCTGTGTTACTTGATTTTAGTGCAGCCTTTGGCACTATTGATCACATGGTTCTCCCTAACAAATTAGAAATTAAGGGAACTGCCCACTCCTTGTTTAAATATTATTTAACTGACTTATTAGTTTGTATATGTAAGTGATGATTTCTCTATACAGTATGCCCTTCACTATTCACGGTTTTGCACCCACGGTTTGAGTATTTGCTGACTGCCAAGCAACCGTCACGTGATTCAACTCATTCCGTTTTGAAGGGGCAAAATATTATACACACACACACACACACACACACACTTGAATTATTAGTATAAACGTGAGCTAAAGTAGGTCCGGCAGGTCATGATGGCAGCTGTCATACTTACTTTGTCTTGTATGGTCTTCTTGATAAGAGATTTTCTCTACTATTGACCGGCTGTGAATATATCATGGATTCCACCTCTCTGGATTGCTGTATATTTGTTCCTCAAATTATATTCACCTCCTTGGACTGCATTCAAGCTTCCAATGTTGACTTGACTACTTCAGTAGGTCTTTCACCAATAGGTGTAATGGAAGTACAATATGACATATTGATTGGCAGTTACATGAAAGATGGGATGAACTTGGTGGGGTGCTTTGACCAATGCTTGTTCAATCGTTCCTTACAGCAGTGAAGTGACGGCATAGCCACCACCTCTTTTGGTAGCCAATTCCATTCAACAACAACGCTCCAAGTTTAGCTTTTCATCCTGCGTTGTGTCTTACACTGCCTTTTGTGTAGGTTATATTGGTGTCCTCTAGTGCGATCCCCTTTGGAAAGCTCAAATAAGTTGTTTAACCTTTACCAGCCTGCACGGGCCAAAATGTTGAACGATTGCGAAAGTTGATTGAACTATTTGAAATGTTAAGGATGTTTGTCATGCTCTCATCCTTAGCATTTAATAATTGTTTACCTTAGCATTAGAAACTCGGGTTGAGTGCAGAGAAATTGCTGAATTACTTATAGAAGCAATAGACCTCTTTCATGCTTCACAATTTGGCAATGCTACTCGAGTGTAGAACATCTAACCTTCAATCCCCTCCTTTCCAGGGCATACCTCCACCTCTCTAGATTTTCCTCCACTTGGTCTCTGCTCTGACTACAGATCACAAGGTCATCTGCAAACATCATAGTCCATGGAGATTCTTGTCTAACCTCGTCTGTTAGCCTGTCCATCACCATAGCAAACAAGAAGGGGCTGAGGGCTGACCCTTGATGCAGTCCCACCTCCACCTTGAACTCTTCTGTCACACCGACAGCACACCTCACCACTGTCTTACATCTCTCATACATGTCCTGCACCACTCTAACATACTTCTCTGTCACTCCAGACTTCCTCATACAATACCACAGTTCTTCTCTCGGCACCCTGTCATATGCTTTCTCCAGATCCACAAAGGCACAATGCAGCTCCTTCTGACCTTCTCTGTACTTCTCTCTTAACATCCTCAAGGCAAACACTGCATCTGTGGTGCTCTTTCTTGGCATGAAACCAAACTGTTGTTCACAAATGCTGACCTCTGCCCTTAGTCTTGCTTCCACTATTCTTTCCCATAGCTTCATTGTATGGCTCATCAACTTTATCCCTCTGTAGTTGCCACAGCTCTGTACATCTCCCTTGTTCTTAAAAATGGGCACAAGCACACTTCTCCTCCATTCCTCTGGCATCTGCTCACTTTCTAAGACCTTGTTGAATATTCTTGTCAGAAAATCTACTGCTACCTCTCCTAGACACTTCCATACCTCAACTGGTATGTCATCAGGGCCAACTGCCTTTCCACTCTTCATCCTCTTCAATGCCCTCCTCACTTCTCCCTTACTGATCTTTGCTACTTCCTGCTCCTCAATGGTCACCTCTTCCACTCTTTTTTCTCTCTCATTTTCCTCATTCATCAGCTCTTCAAAGTACTCTTTCCATCTTCCCAGCACACTTCTGTCATCAGTCAATACATTTCCCTCTCTGTCCTTTATCAATCTAACTTGCTGCACGTCCTTCCCATCTCCATTTCTCTGCTGTGCCAACCTGTATAGATCATTTTCTCCCTCTTTACTATCCAATGTATCATACAAGTCATCATACTTGTTGTCTTCCAGGAGGAGTTGAAACAGGCTTTGGGTAGTCAGGAAGTGCTTCCAGAGGACTGGACAACCACAGCCAATGTGATCAGGGAGACCGGTAGGAGAGTACTTGGTGTGTCCTCTGGAAGGAAAGTAGATAAGGAAACTTGGTGATGGAATGAGGAAGTGCAGGAGTGTGGACAAAGGAAGAGATTGGCTAAGAAGAAATGGGACATTGAGAAAACCGAAGAGAGTAAACAGGAGTACAGGGAGACACAGCGTAAGGCGAAGGTAGCAGTGTCAAAGGCCAAACAGAGGGCGTATGATGACTTGTATGATAGGTTGAACAGTAAGGAGGGAGAAAATGATCTATACAGGTTAGCACAGCAGAGAAATAGAGATGGGAAAGACGTGCAGCAAGTTAGAGTGATAAAGGACAGAGAGGGAAATGTATTGACTGATGACAGACGTGCAGAGTTGCAGCAACTACAGAGGGATAAAGTTGATGAGCCATACGATGAAGTTATGGGAAAGAATAGAGGAAGCTAGACTTAGGGCAGAGGTCAGCATTTGTCAACAACAGTTTGGTTTCATGCCAAAAAAGAGCACCACAGATGCAATGTTTGCTTTGAGGATGTTAATAGAGAAGGACAAAGAAGGTCAGAGGGAGCTACATTGTGCCTTTGTGGATCTGGAAAAAGCATATGACAGGGTGCCAAGAGAAGAACTGTGGTATTGCATGAGGAAGTCTGGAGTGGCAGAGAAGTATGTTAGAGTGATGCAGGACATGTATGAGAGATGTAAGACAGCGGTGAGGTGTGCTGTCGGTGTGATCGACGAATTCAAGGTGGAGGTGCGACTGCATCAAGTGTCAGCTCTGAGCCCCTTCTTGTTTGCTATGGTGATGGACAGGCTGACAGACGAGGTGAGACAAGAATCTCCATGGACTATGATGTTTGTAGATGACATTGTGATCTGTAGTGAGAGCAGAGAACAGGTCAAGAAAATCTAGAGAGGTGAAGGTATGCCCTGGAAAGGAGAGGAATGAAGGTTAGCCTCAGAAAATCAGAATACATGTGTGTGAATGAGAAGGACCCAGGAGGAACGGTGATGTTACAGGGAGCAGAGATAACGAAGGTGGGGGATTTTAAGTACTTATGCTCAACAATCCAGAGCAATGGAGCGTGTGGAAAAGAGGTGAAGAAGTGTGTGCAGGCAGGATGGAATGGTTGGAGGAAAGTGTCCGGTGTGATGTGCGATAGGAGAGTGTCAACAAGAATGAAGGGAAAAGTGTACAAGACGGTGGTGAGGCCAGCGATGTTGTATGGCTTAGAAACAGTGGCGCTGAGGAAAAGGCAGGAGGCAGAGCTGGAGGTAGCGGAGATGAAAATGTTGAGGTTCTCTCTAGGAATAACAAGGATGGATAGGATCAGAAATGAGTATATCAGAGGGACAGCCCACGTAAGATGTTTTGGAGACAAAGTCAGAGAGGCTAGATTGAGATGGTTTGGACATGTACAGAGAAGGGATAGTGAGTATATTGGCAGTAGGATGCTGAGGTTGGAACTACCGGGCAGAAGGCCTAGAGGAAGACCAAAGGGACAATTCATGGATATGGTGAAGGAGGACATGAAGGTAGTTGAAGTAAGAGTAGAAGATGCAGAGGATAGGGTGAGATGGAGGCCGACCCCTGAAGGGAAAAGCCGAAAGGAAAAGAAGTATTCCTTGTGTTCATTTCAGAGACTTATTTGCTGTGACTTCCCCTTCCTATGTGCTTTCCTAGCAAATTTGTAAGCAGCTTGCATTTTCTTTTTTGCCTCTACCTTGGAGCTTTCTTTCTTGGCTTTTACTGCCAACCCCTGCCTCTTTGCATCTCTCTCTACTTCCAACTGCTGCAGGTATTCCCTGTCCTTTTTGCTGGAATGTTCTAAAGTCTCAATTCAAAAAGTACTGGCCCTAAGCTGCCTTTGCACTAAAATGTGCTCATGAAAATGTCAAAATATTTTACTAGAAAGATGATCTCATCAAAAACGCATGTTGAAGAGTCAAATGTTTCATGAACTAATAATTGTTCTATCAAGGGAAACAAAAAAAATAAAAAAAAATACCTTTTATAATAATATAGCATACCATTAATGTCCTTTTATCCTCCTCATAGCATAAGGAACTGATGCAGTCTTGTGCATACACAATAAACTTCTAAACTACTGCCCAGGAAAAGCATGTTCTTCATTCAAGGCTCTTAAATGTCCATAAAGCAGGCCAGAGTCATTTGTGAGCCGTCACATTCAAGATGAATTACAAGTCTTCACTTGTTTGCTAAAGAACTAAATTATTGTTTCCTATATTCTACTCATCCATGAACAGTCAACTTATTTACAGAAATATATTCAAGTGTTAAATCTTGAGCACAATCCAAACACATGACACAGCACTGTACAGGACTGAGTAATAGACAGTTCAGAATCCTTTCTTCTAGCCTTCATTGCTTTGGAGTGTCTTTCTGCTTCTGAGCTGCTTGGATGGTTCTCCTTGATGCAGCCTTGCACAATTGTGTCCATTTTCACAAGTTTTTTATTTTGCTGGCAACATTGCTGCACGCGGGCGCCTGCGAGTGAGTGTGTGTGGTGCACGCTCGTGCGTCTGCGTGCGCGCTTGTATGTGGAATTCCGACTTTTGACGGGAAAATTATATGCCTGTATATTAGACTTTTCAAGCATTTTGCCATTTACCATGTTTTGAACTCTTTTTCAGCCCACACCATGGTAGATAGCCTAAATCTGAGGCTTCCAATGAATTAAGCAGGTCATTGTACCTTAGAAACAAAAGTTTCAGGTTAATGGTTTGATTGGTTGAAGTTCAATGGATTTTCAAAAGATTGGTCATTTTTTCCACAGCGTAAATTGCAGTTTGAGGCATTTTTGAGGGACAATAACTTGAAAGTGAGAAGAACTGGCCTCCAAAAAATTTAGAGTGGTTTAGTCTATCCCATTGACTTAGCAAATAACATAATTGGGCTTTGTAGATGTCTAATTTTAAAAATATGAGTGTCTAAAAATGGTCTTTTACCAATTTAGTGGTACCATAATTTGGAAAAAAAAAATGCATTTTGAAATGGCTTTTACTACAAAACCTATTACCTGAGAGGCCTGAAACTACATAATGCAGAACTAGGTTTTAGAAATGACTGAGAAATGGCATTAAGTGTTTGTAGAAAGCAATAATTCTTGTTTCATAGTCTCTAAAAGGTGTTCTAAATGATGTCCGAGCAAGGGGCTTAAAGTGGGGGTAACAGAACAGGCTCTATCTCAGAAACCATTAGAGATAATTGCAGGACATTTGGACTGGTGATTTGTAATGGTCAGCCCAACAAATATAACCTAAAACCATCTATTTATGATGAATAATTTTTTCGGTGCCGGTACCTATATAGGGAAACATTACCGAGGGAGTCACTATATAAGGAAGTTCTTAAAGAGAGAGTTGTTACCAATGGAGTAATTAGTTCAGAGGTGGTTCAGTGGTTAAGGCAATTGATCCTGTTGGGCCCTTGAGCAAGGCCCTTAACTCTCACATGCCCCATTGTATAAATGTAATAATTGTAAGTCGCTATGGATAAGATAAAAATTTGGCTCTGCTAAATTCCATAAATGTAAAATGAATCGCTATCGAGACATTCATTACTGATGGAGCAGTTACCGATGGAGCCGTTACCAGTAGGAAATCATTATATAGGAAGTTGCTACCGATGGAGCCGTTACGGATGGAACTGTTATAGAGGCAGTCCTTTACTTGGGAAGTAGTTTTAGAAGTTGGGGCAGTGGTGGCCTGGTGGAAAAAGGTGCTGCAGCTCTGATCCTAATGTTGGGGGTTCAAGCCCCACTCTCCACAGGTGGTCACTGTCCCCCCCAGTGCAACTAACTGGGCTATCAAAGGCCGGCCATATCTCACATTATCAACACACTTTCGTCAAGAGTAGCTGCATAGCCGTCAGTGTGTTTCAGCCCTGTGATGGCCGGTGGGCTGTACAGGAGGTATTTTGCCCTTGCTAAAAGAGAGCGGATACATGCAAGGGCCAGTGATGCCAGAAGAATGTCAACACACCAGTAACCAGTTTAAGAAGTTGTTTCCAGTGGAATCATTACAAAAGTAATCAATACCGAGGGAGCCATTATGAATATTTTTAAATTTCTGTTTACTCACTTGATGAAGTCTCCATACTCCATCCAGAACACTCCTTCGCTGCTGCCATGAGCCATCAATTCATGTCTCAAGTGCTGTGGCCAATCAGGCCACTCGTCTGACCATGAGCCGTTCCAGGAGAACCGCCCCCACGGATTTCTCAGACGTAGCAGCCTGGAACAGACACCACAATATAAAAGATTAGCAAAAACCAGGACAAATCTCAAAACAATCTTACAGTACTTCAGAATCCTGGAGAAAGCAACCTAAAACACCCGAACCATTGGGCTTTTTACACCCGAGCCGAGTGGCTCATCAGGCTGGTGCTTATCCCCGGTTTCCGTAGCATGAACTGACCAATAGTTCAACTCCTCCTGGATGGGATGCTAGTCCATCGCAGATTACCTTCCCAGTATATTTTTACTGGTACCCATTTATACTTCTGGGTGACGAGGCACACTTTTGGTTAAGACCTTGCCCGGGGTCTTAGCACAGTGGGGGTCTAACTGGGATTTGAACACACAACCTCCCGATCATGAGTGCAGCACCCTAACCACTACACCACCGGCCCTACAAACTTCAAATCTCAAAACAATCTTACAGTACTTCAGAATCTTGGAGAAAGCAACCTAAAACACCAGAACCAGATAAATCTCACAAAACACAGAAAGAGCATAAACCATGCAATCAACCTGTACCCATGCTGAACATTGTAGATTTCTGTGGAATAAATTCCCCCAGAGCACTTAATAGAACAGAAGCCTGCAACAATGCATGATGATGACAAGAACGATCTACAGCGCTGTCATACACAACCAACTCCAGACCCCTGTAAGGCAAGACAGAATCTTACCATTCATAGTAACCTATAACATCGCACCATGAAAAATCTAGAATTGTGCAGAATCGAACTGCTAGAACACTCAGTGTGTAAAATTGTGTAAAAGACCAAAGAGAAGATTTATGGATGTGGTGAAGGCGGACATGAAGGTTGTTGAAGTAAGAGTAGAAGATGCAGAGGATAGGGAGAGATGGAGGCAGATCATTTGCTGTGGCGACCCCTGAAGGGAACAGCCGAAAGGAAAAGAAGAGGAGACTTTCTAGAACCAAATCTATACAGATGTACAACATGACTTGGGCCTTCGGACTTTGGTTTGAGTATTCACGGACTTACATCATCTCAACCAATCAGCAGGAAGGAGGGCAGCCATTGGTTGAATTTGAGTGAGGTGTCAATTGCTTGTAACACCCCTTTTTCCTCATTCGCGCACAAGTTGTCAATAAGCCTCTTTTCTTAGTGTTTTAATTACCAGTTAAGCTCTATGATGCCACTCAAACGCTATGCGTCTTCTCTGGCTAAGCAATAGAAAACGTTGGATGTCTCTCCTGAAGAAACGACAGTTTCCTCTGAACTGTTGTATTAAAGTCTTTTTCAATTATTATTCCAGTAAAGTATCTAAGTCAGGGGTTACCAACCTTTTTGAAACCGAGAGCTACTTCTTGGGTACCAATTAATGCGAAGGCTACCAGGTCGATAAACACGTGACATAAATTTGCTCAATTTACCTTTAATTATATGTTATTATTAACAATTAATGATATTCATCTATGTCAGGGGTCATTTTACCAAGCAGGGGACATTTTACCAAGTTTTGGTCCCCGGGTTACGAAAACAACCTCCTCTTAAAAAAAAAGCGTCAAATGCGCCAATAAAAATTTCACATGATGCGCGAGTTGCTCTCTCATTGGCTGTCTCCAAACATCCCGCCCCGCTGGCCTCCCATTGGCTAGGAGGGATGACGCAGCTGAACGTTACCCATACTTCCTGTTTGTCACATGCGTGAAGGAGAGTTGACTGTTGGCTTGTTTTGAGATTGATCATGAAGCGTTATATTTCGTTATCCCGAAACCCCTCTACAATCAGGACGATATTGAACCAGAAGGAGACCTTAAAGCGGAAATACAGTGACGGAGGCAATTATTTCGACACGATATTAAAACAGAGTGCTCCATGGGAGAAGACCAACGATCTTGCAAGGATGCAAGTTAATATTGAATGAGGACCTCTGATCTTTCAAACAGTTCCACTTTAAATAAAACATCCCGTCCATTTAAACATTTAAATAGAATTGTTCCATCAGCTGTGCATTGCGTGTGGGCATGGCCCGAGTTTTGTGTGTGTGTGTGTGTGTGTGTGTGTGTGTGTGTGTGTGAGAGAGAGAGAGAGACAGAAGGAGGCTTAACTCTTTAGTTTTTAGTTTAGTTTAAGTTGTTTAATTCAGTAAATGTTTCATAAATGTGGCGCTTGTGAGCAAAACACGGCTCATCTGGACCTCTGATCCCTCAAGGAATCAAGTTAAAGTTGAGTTTGGACCTGTGGTTTAATAAATAATTTTCTTTTAATTTTAACATATATTTCATACAAAAGTGGTGTACTTTTATCATTTTTAAAGGGTTTATGGCGTAGTCTTGGAACGAATCAGGTGTTTTACATGTAAAATGCACCTCTACTTACGAAACTTGCGCGTTTTGAAAAAGGCGCTGGAACGGATTAATTTCGTAAGTAGGGGGCCGACTGTACGATGTTGCATCAATGTCATTACAACTAACTTGTTTGGCACAAAAAACAAAATTATCTGAATGTTAAACATTTTAAACAATTTTACAAAATAAATAAATAATACTCTGGCTTCCCGGTTGGGATTGAGTTGCTTTCTTGTGTTTGTTTATTTGTAGAGCTATGTTTTCAAAGTGTCTTTTCACCCTCTTTTATACAAATATTACATTTGCAAAATATGCATGTGCAGGCATGTGATTTGACCATCACCAAAATATGTGAAAATCAGCCAGGGTCTCCTCCCCCGAAGCTCCTAGGTTTTAAGCATTTCAGAAGGGGGGGAAAGGCTATTTCATGACACTGAAAGAGCTCTAGAAAGTTGAATTTCTAATCTCCATATGCATACTGTACCTCAACTTGTGGGTTTATCATGTGGGATTTCAACACTAATCAAAGTGTCCCAGTCACAAATCAAACAGTCACTGTCTTTAAACACAATCTGGAAACAAACTATACACATGACATGCTATATATTACATAAGTTTTTTGAATTGATGTTTCTTTGTCTTTAGTGCTTTAGCATGGCACTTTCTTGCTTCCTTTTGTGCAGCCTGAACTGTCCTTCTGGAGGCCGCCTTAGAAAGTTTGTTGTCCTTCTGGATGCTGAGGCGTTTCGGTTGAGGTTGATTCGCAGTTTTACATTTCCAATATTAATGAGCTACTTACACAAGCACACACTCCCGCTGCTGTAAATGCCTATTTACATCAGTTAATTACGAAAAACTGGCGAGTTATTGCGGCAATAATTTATTTATTCGAACAGCAGAAAAATGATTCCGTGACCATAGTCGGCTCATTTGATTCAGTTCACGGAATAAACATGTGAACGTCCTACGCCTAAAACATGCATGCATTCACAATCATTTGAAAAATATAATCGGAAACTAGACAACAAAACTCTCAAACATACCTCAAAATTAACTACTCGATCGGCAACAGGCACTGGTTGTTTCACTGGCTCTTTTCTTTGTACGGAAGTTTCTGGTCGAACGGCAAACAAAGGGTTAAGTCCGTAGGGTTCTGGAATCTTCGCTTGAACACCAAATGTTCCTGCAATTGAATACTATGGTTCCCTTTTCCATCCATTCCCACCTAAACTTGTTTTTCACGACTTTGTCTATTTCTTTGATTCGAGCAGAATCTTTCCTCTCCATCACCGACATGCTTTCGACAGCTGAACAGATCCGAAGTGGTGCAGATGTCTACGTACATGTTTCAACATCAGCGATTGGCTATTAGAAAGCTATCAGCCAAGCAGCAGTAACGTTTCAAGAGAGGTCGTTTTACGCAAAACTCGAAACTTATTTTGACATATTCAGCGTGAAAAAATCTTTTTTTTTTTTTTTTTTTTTAAACTGGGCCAATGAAAAAAATCGGAATTCCGTGAATTCGTGGAAAAATCACATGCCTGCATCATTCTTAATGAGCCAGTCCCCATAAACGCCACCATTGGGATCGGAAGCCTTTAATAAATCTGGTGGAAACTGTAAAACCATGCTGGCATTCTTGGCAATGTTGCATGCACGATTGATCACGGACTTTCAGAAAAAAACAATATGGAGCTAAATAATGTAAATCGTCTTATGAGAGAACATAGCGAGAGTTCAGAGAGTTACCAAACCTCCCACTGAAAACCATGTATGAGTGCATGCAAGCGCACAGGCCTGGGGGGAGTAAGCACGGTTACTTAAAGTCAACACTGTGACAAGTCGGAAATTCCGACTCTTTACAGACACTGCCGTTACAGACAACTTTTTCTTAATCATTACTACATTAATACTGTATTAATGAGTAAGACTGTCGATAGAATGTGTTTAAGAAGCATATTTTAGTGCATGTAATAGATACACAGTATTTTACGTCCGGTTGTCATTCACGCATGTAATATGATACATGGGGTTTTACTTCCGGGTACGGAACTTGCGGATTATCTTCATTCGCTGGAGGAACCGGAACCGAACCCCCACAAATATCGAGGGCCTACTGTAATTTGTCAATACATTATTATCCATGTGTCTAAATACACTACATGACATGCCAGAGAGCAGAGCTCAGCTGCTGTAAGAGGAGCTCAAGCACTCCATGGAGACCTTAAGTCGCTCGACATATTCATGGAACTAATGTGTGTGAGAACCTAGAAACCTGCGAAACAGTACTCTGAAGAGTCATGCACAATGATCAAGCAGCCAAAAGAACTATGTGGAAGAACCCCTTCTAGAATATTTGGGGAACATGCAGAATAAACTCAAACAAAGTACAGTGGTGCCTTGACTTAAGAAATTCATCTGTTCTGAGGGAAAGCTCATAAGCCAAAATGTTTGTTCGATAAAAAGAAAATTCCCATAGGAAAATAATACAAAACCAATGAATCCGTTCCAACCCCCTCCCAAACTAATAACCTGACACAAGCACGTATATTTTCCTGATATGTTAAAGACAAACATGTAAAAACAATAAATATTTCATAATAATAATAATACATGTGCATTAACATTCATATCATAATGAAACAAGAATAATCAATAAGTCAAATTACCCTTCCAATAATTGACTGAGGCAAAGATGTCATGTGGGCACGAAACTGTGACATGGGGCAGCAGGAGATGGTGCATAACAGAGGAGACTTTTGTGCATGTGCACTCTATGAATGCCAGCGAGGAAAGGCTCGTGTTGAGCTCCAACAAAGCCAGTGCTTCTCAAACAGTGGGGCACGGTGTGATGCCAGGGGGGCGCATATGACCCTGGGGCACATGCTTTTTTGCCATACTAGGGAAAAAGCACCGAGCAAATGATATAAAGTGCAATAAACACTATTTATAGTCACGCGCAAGGCGTGGGGGGGTGGGGTGGGGGTGGTTCTTCTTCCTGTAGGGGCATCACAGAAAATAAGTGAGCTCAAATCAAAGCTCGAAGGATCGAAGCTCGTGTAATGGAAAATTCATTATAAAATACACTCGGAAGTCAAGATACCACTCTCTGTATTATGTGTTGGTTACCTGTAGCCTTGAACATCTCGAACATCCAGAATGGAATAGGCATGTCGTGGACGCAGTCCCAGCGACTCGTATACGGTATCATCCACCTTCATGTTCCCTCCCCCACACGACGCCCCCATCAGGAATCTGTTTATGGAATAAACCAATCACACACAGGATGCTACAATGACAATCAATCACATAAAGCCTAATATAAACAACTCTGAACTAATATAGTGTGTGTGTTGTGTGTGCATGCATGTTGTACCCTGCCTCCTTGGAGCTGATCATCTTGGCCCAGATTAGGTCAGTATCGATGGGTTCCTCGCGCGGGTTGGTGCTGTTCACCTGCAGGTTGAGACTGTCACATGGAGCTCCAGTCAATGTGGCCAAACCCTCGATGGCTCGACCAGCCTGCAGTGCAAAATATGATCCATGCAGCTTTGCCAGCGCCTTTTCTATCAGAGCCACCCACAACTGTCTCCTCTGAGCCTGAAGAACGAGAGAAGAATACAGATTTAAAGATGGATGGATTGACAGATAAAAGGTCTTTGGATTAATGGTTAGATTGAGGTTTAAACAAAGAATATGTAGATGGATACATGGGAGGACCACTGTCCTCTTGGTTAGATGGGGAAATGAATAAATGGATACTTGCTTCGATCAGTAAACTGACAGATGGTTGGAAAAATATTTGAAGGCATGGATGGATGGATGCTTGTATAAATGGCTGGCCAGTTTGAGAAATGAATGAAAGAATGGATAAATGAGGAGGAATGAATGGATAATAAAATATATGGACAGATGTATGAATGTTTGAAAAGAAGGACACACACACACACACACACCTGTGAGAACAGCAGGTATCCATACTCATCACATGGCAGCATGTCGTCCACCAGCACCGTCGTCCACGTTCCATCTTTACACAGTCGAACTTGATACGCTCCCTCTAGACAGATCGTGCGGGTGATCATCACTCGTTCCACCAGCTCAGGGCGTTCGGCTAACACAGCCAGTGCACTCAGGAACCTCACACACACACACACACCTCTGATATTTTATAAATGTAAGAAAACACTTCAATATTTTCTGTAGTGCCCCCTCTAAGAAAAAAAACACCCCACACACACAGCGACTATAAATACAGACACTCCCCGACTTACGTTCATCCGTTTTACGTTGTTTTTTTTTTTCAAAAAAAAAGGTCAAATTTTGAGTTTAGACATACCTACGTAGTACGCCAACGTGATGACGCTGCGTCCATTGTTTACAAACGAGACTGAACGTGCCCCTCTTTCTTCCCAGTTCAGTTATATATACAGTATATCATTTTATGTAATACAGTGATACCTCAGCTCACGAACATAATTGGTTCCCAGAAAGTGTGTGTGAGGCGAAAAGTTCGTCTTCCGAACATTTATTTCCCATAAGAAACCATTAAAATGAGAATAATCCGTTCCCAGGTCCGCATAAAACATAATTTTCTACTAAATAAGCCTTAAAACTACACAAAAATATACCTTATTTTATGTATAATAAATGTGCTATTGTATTGTAATTAAAGAAATAAACTGTACTGTATAATAAAGTGGTTTTATTTACCTTTGTGATGGTAGTTGATGGCTTGATGGAATGGAGTGGGAGGAGGAGGGAGGGAGGGACTTACTGTTTGGAAGGAGTGTTTGGAAACGCCTACTGTTTGGAAACACCCTTAGCCACACACGCACCCTTAATAGCTTCCTTGTTCTTAAGGATGGGAGCAATGGTAGACTTAGCGTACTGGTACTGGGACGCTGAGTCACACAAACGCACACCTCGTTCGTGTTTTTCAATGATCTCCGCCTGTGGTGGGGTCTTGTTCGGTCCCATAATAGCAAAAGTACACTCAATATGGTCCAAAATGTCGATCAAACACAAACCACTTCCGCACTCAAAGAAAGGGGGTGACGAACTGTGACGCCATGAGCGTGCGTCAGCTTCTCGTGGCCGCCACCGTGGCGCTGTTCGACCGCGTGGTTTGGTTCGTCCGCCGAAAACTAGTTCGTCAACAGAGACTATATGCTCGCAAATTTAATGTTCTTGAGGCGAAAAGTTCGTGAGCTTAAGCGTTCGTCAGCGGAGGTTTTACTGTATATATATATATATATATATATATATATATATATATATATATATCTCAGTTATATAGCGTGTTACCCCTGTGTTAAGACGTCGTCTCTGTGATCTTTGTGTTTACACCGTTTTGCGGACTTTTGTAACCCGAAGCAAATATAGTTGGTCAGAAGCGTAAGCTTACTAGCATGGGTGCAAGTCTCAATACACAGAGATGAATTAACTATCTGCTCGGATCGGCGCAATCTACCATGCATACAGTAGGACCTTGACATTCGCGGGGGTTTGGTGCCGGGCCCTCCCGCGAATCGAGATAATCTGCGAGTTCTGTTCCCGAAAGTAAAACCCCATGTATCACGTCACATGCACGAATGAGGAGCCGGAAGTAAAATACTATGTATCCATTACATGCGCTAAAATATGCTTCTTAAACACATTCTATAGACAGTCTTACTCATTAATACATTGCATCTTTATTAACATGAAAACAAAAAAAGAAATAAATATAGCTCAACTTACAATAAAGAAAAACTTCATTAACATTGTTTTTTAATCTGTACCAGAAAAGATTTTAAGTGCACCAATGTGCCTGAAATAAAAACAAATACTTCATTATTTAAATTTATTTAACTTACTTGTGTCTAAATATCTTCATCTCTTTCCACCTTTCTCTTCGTTCCTGTTAGAAATTTTACTGTGTTGTTTCTTGAGGGCTGTTTACTGCACTTCATATTGTTTGTTCTTGCGAAAAACCGCCACACCATAGCGCGACAATGAGAGCACCACTGCCAACTACTGGAGTGGAGGTGCAATTACACTTAATTTTTGTACACTATTACAGAAAAGCATATTTCCCAGGGTCATATGTGCCCCCCCTGGCATCATACCATTTGAGAAGCACTGATGTAAGAATATATCAGGAATACTATACAGCTATCTGTCAAAAGCTCTCTCTCTCACACACACCAGAGTCTTACCAGCAGTTACCCAGAAGCCCTTGCAGAATATCAGATGGGCGGGGTGTTCGGAACACAGACCACTTCACCCCACGATCCCTAAAGTTGTTGCAGGTGATGTCATGTGGGCGGAGCCACTTTTTAATTCGTTGCTGGACACTGTCACTCTCTGGGAAGCCTACTGATTTGGGACCAGGAGGAAAACTATCATCCACAAAGTTGACTGCGTTCTGAAACACATGGAAAATGAACATTCCCACTAACACAGGCTCAATTTTGTGCAGTGTGGGCAGGTTAGGGGTATGGCATGTCACTCATGTGCCATCAGGCTTATACTAAACTTGTATTACAAAATACTGTAGTTTAATAAACTATGATGCAAGCTCATTTACATAGCCAATTAAAATAATTTAACTCTGACTTATCTGGCCTACTCCACACACACAGACACACCTCTCTGCAGAAGCTGACAATGTTCTCCCAGAGTTCTTTAGCTTCCCCCTCATCTGTTTTTCGACGTTGTTCCACATGAACACTCTCTCTGCGGCGTAGCGCCTTCACCTTCCTGGTTCTCACATAGCGCTGAGCTGTATGACATGCCACACAGTGCTTCACACACACCTCATTCAGCAATGTGCATGCTGGACACGCCCACTTCTCCCCTTGCCCTGTCACTCGAGGTACATGCGAGTTCATTTTAGTGAAAGGCTCAGAGAAGCCATGAAGTTTGGAGGTTCCACATGCGCTGCAGTGTCCCAACCCTGTAGGATTCCGTAATGTGCATTTCGAACATGACCATGATGTAAAATCTGGACTTGAAGGTGTGGCTGGAGTGAACCGAACAGATTCACCAAGAACATCAATGACATCCGAGCTTGGCCCCAGGCCCTGGCGTGGCCCTCGACAAGCTTCACAGCGTCCTGCTGAAGATACCGAAGGACCGAAAGGACCTGAGCATCCAGGACATTTCCAAGAAGGTGGGGCTGGATGGTTAGGACTTGGCTCCTCCTCTTCAAGTATACTAAGGCGTTTGACTGGTTCTGAGGAAGGGAGAGGCTTAGGTTTGGAGGCAGGTCCTGTGGAGGGGGAAGTAGGGGGAGGGACTTCGCGTCTGCTCCGAGGAACTGGATTATTTTGCAATGAGGACAAGGTAGAAGGAAGGAAAAGGGTATTATTAGGAGGTGGAGATGGTGTCTGAGAAGGGGCAGGGTTAGGAGGCGAGTCTTCAGTGAGGTCAATTAAGACCGGCCCAGAATTTTGTGCAGCAAACCCAGACACAGGCGTCCGCACTTCAGGAACTACCAGTGCCTCGGGGGGGATTTTGGGAAGGGACAGTTTCCGTGGGCCACCGCAGGCTGAGCATGACATAGCTGTGGGTGTATTCAAAAGCGTGCAACGAGAACATGCCCATCCTGAGACCACGCCCACTTCCAAGTCTCTTACTTCCCCGTTCAGTTCAGACTCCTTTGCCAAGTTCTCATCCACGTGCTGTCGTTTGGGTTCGGATTTGGAAGTGATGGGTTCTGAGATGGATGGAGAAGGGGTACAACCATTTGATGAATTGGATGGAGCCCCACAGGCCGAGCACGCCTCTGATGCGCTGTGATTGGTTAGTGTGCAGCGCGGGCAGGTCCAGCAGCTGCTGAGGCGCAGAATTCTGTTCAGATCAGGTTTGTTACGTGGTGCCTCACAGATGGAGCAGCGTGGGGACCCCGCTGGGTTTAGGAAGGTACAACGAACACACGACCAATCAGAACCAAGAACCATTGCCTCCATCATCGACGCACGGGAGTGAGAAAGACTAAAGGAGAAACAAGAAGAAACAGATTTGATTCTATTTGACAAGAATAAAAGAAAATCAAAATAAACATTAGTTCAACTAAACCCTAGGATTAAAAGTCGAAAGGTAAAGTCTGGGCTTTTTACACCCAAGCCTAGTGGCTCATCAGGCCAGTGCGTATCCCTGGTTTCCGTAGCATGAAGCGACCAATAGTTCAACTCCTTCTGGATGGGACACTAGTCCATCGTAGGTTACCTTCCCAGTATATTTTTACTGGTACCCATTTATACTGCTGGGTGAACAGAGGCACACTTGTGGTTAAGACCTTGCCCAGGAGTCTTTGCACAGAGGGGGTCTAACTGGGATTTGAACATACAACCTTCCGATCATGAACCCAGCATCCGAACCACTATGCCACCAGCCTCACAAACTTTAGGACAAAGTTCAGCATTTATTCATTTACCCAAAAGAAAATCCATGCAGTGATGCATTTTCATTCAGTGGGACGGACAGTCAGCCCCCTTCTCACAAAAACCCCTGAATACGAAAAATCCTGTAGACTAAAAATATTTTCCTAAATTTTTGTCCTCTGTATACGAAACAACTTCTCACAAAAAGCGCCATTCAAACGCGCTATTCAAACAATGTGCGAGTTGCTCTCTCATTGGCTGTCTCCCAACATCCCACCCCGCTGGCCTCCCATTGGCCAGGAGGGAGCTGAATCTCCATAGTACTGTACCTATAATGCTTTTTTTTGTCAAACGCATAAAGGAGAGTTGTACTGTTGGTTCCAGAATTTTTTTGAGAGTGCTCATTGCAGCTTATTAACTTTAAGTTGTTTAATTCAGTAAATGTTTAATAAATGTGGCGTGCTCCGATGAATGTGGGCAAACGCGGCTCATCCGGACCTCCGATCCCTCAAGCAAACAGGTGAATGTTGAGTACTAAACAAGTATTCAAAGCGCACTTATCTGCTTGACAGATTGGATGAACCGTGCCCCGTCTCAAAAACTCCGGGGTCAGCTGCGATGCCGCCTGCATTGTCTGAAGAACATGATCATCATGTGCGGCCATGGCACTTGCCAGCTGTGCGGCGACCACATGAGCGAGTGCCCCATCTGCCGAAAGGCTATCGAGAGGCAGATCCTGCTGGATTAGATCTCTGGACTTCCGGCTTCTCTTTGCTTTTCACTGCAGCACTTGCTGCGGTAGCTCATGCTCAGTGTTATGTCAGCTCTTGATATTTTTGGGTATCGTCTAAAAGCGCTACCTTCTGGACTCAAGTTTTGGTGCATCATACAAATGTGGCGTGCTCTGCTGAGTGTGGGCGGTGCTCGCATTCGGCGGAGCGCGCCACAAATGTTTCAATACTTTACACAATACTTTCTTTGAGAAGAAA